>CM060670.1:13532097-14132097 GCA_030686955.1 Odontamblyopus rebecca | reverse complement strand
TTTTTATAATTTTATATAGCCTATACATAATACATATATTTATAATACAAATTTTAATAGTAATTGTAATAGTAATAGTAACAGTAATAGTATTGTAATATAGGGCTTAGCTGAAGAGGTTAATATATCATCTCTAAACCAGACTAAATAAAGCAGCTTAAATCTGCTATTGCATCTGGCAACAAAACTACACATTACAATGCAAATCCCTGGATACAGGCAGTTTTTGCAGCCAAAGTGGTACAAACACTGGTCACTCCAAATGACCCTTTTATCAACAGGTTTCACAGTGGAGTAGTGGCTAAGCCCCCTGCCCCACAACAGAAATGTTTGGGATTCCAGTCTCATGTCAGTCCTTTCTTTGTGGAGTTTGCATGTTCTGCTTGTGTCTGTGTAGCTTATTCTACCACAATCTTGATTCACAAAATTTCATTATTAAGGCAAATATCCAAAGTTTCCAAACTGCTGCAGAGAGAGAAAAAAAAGCTCTACCCGTGCTCATAACAATAATAATAAAACTGTAATAAATTGATAAATTGAGGCTAAGAACAAAAAATTAAATAAAAGCAGTTAAAATAATCATGTTTTCAAATAGTATCTTGCTAAATGAAATTGTCTGCCTAAAAAGCAAGATATTGAAAAACAGGAGTGGGTTGCCAAATAGTAGCCTAGATTAACCCTCCATTTAATCAATGCAAGTTTGTCTACAGCGTATATAACATAAAGCACCTGTATACGCCACAGCATCAGCGTACGGTTGAGTCCAGACTCTCCAGATCAACTTCTATTATGAGTGTAGTGGAGGAAAATGGAGCTTGGATGGTTTGAGTGTGATTCTGAAGAGATGGGCAAACAGACTTGTATAGCCCAAATAGGCAAGGGGGATGAAAGAGGGTGCCATCTTGAGACTTCAACTTTTCTAAAGAGGTGCAAACAGGAGGGGGCCCGAGAACGGTGAGTACTCTGCTCCGCCACAAATAAGTGTCTTCTCCACTCAGCTCTAAGTGTCTGTATCTCTGCTTAGGGGCTGAAAATAGAGCCAGAACTGTGCGATACTGGAGGGCTCCTGTCTGGTCACCTGTGTGTGTGTGTGTTTTGTGTGTGTGTGTGTGTGTGTGTTTGTGGGTGGGGGGTGAGGGGGGCACAGCCAATTCAGCCAATGTCCCTGAGGTAGAGACTCATTTACGGACATGCCACGGCTGTGGTTGGCACACAATGCACGTCCAAACAGCGCAACAAAAGTAAACATGCTCCCCCCTCTTTCTCTCTCCTGCTTTCTCTCCCTTTAGTTCTCTGTTGCACTTTCTCTGTCTCCCTTTCTGTCTCTCTTTGTCTCTCTCTCTGTCTCTCGAAGTTGAGCGCAAAGCGCTCAACTTCGTATGACTTCGTATCCCTCGATCGCTTCCTGCGTGAACAACAGTATCCTAGCAACCCATGCCCAAGGCATGGGACATGCATATTAGTTCTTGCTGACAATCACAAATGACTTGATTAGTTCTTGCTAACAAGTCATCGTCAACATTGAGTGAATGGGCAAAGCCCTGTTCCCCAAACACACTCCTGACATCAGGCTGTATCCAAGCCCCCATGCCAAAGGCATGGCCCATATTTACAGCTGCTAAAATGAATGGAAATCAATGTCAGTCAATCCCTGACGAGATGGTGAATGATGAGCGCGTCTTCGAGCTCTAATTTGACCCCCTGAACATGCTCAAAAACTCACCAAATTTTGCCCAAAATTCAGAAGTGGCAAAAAATTGTATCAAATATATGTTGCATGTATGCGCATAAAAAACTGGCGCGAAAGCGCCACCTGCAAAAGTCAAAATACATTGCGCCTATGGGAGACGTCCCGACGTAAAGTTTGTCGTACAGTCAGAAGACAGAAAAAAAATATTATTATGGCCACGACCCCCAACAAACCAGAAGGCGGCCATATTGGATTGAAATACAAAACATGCTGAGTCAGCATTTTCGCTCACATCACATTTGATCGCACTCCTTTGAAGGCGCTTCACCCACAGGGGTGACAATTGCCGTACGTCAACTAGAGAAGTGGGGCTTAAAAAGTTAGCTAAATTTGCTTGATAACTGTCACGGTTTACGTGCGGCGAAGCCGCATAATTTGTTCTGATTTTTTGCTATTTTCCAATTCCTAAATTTGCTCCCGTTCAGCCATACAAAGTCCCATTGGGCTCAAATTTTAATCACTTGTAAAACTTTTGTGCCAAAACATACTAATTGTGACACAAGCAAAAATGGTGTGATAGCGCCCCCTGCAGGACACAATAAAATTTTGCATGGAGGGTAAAAATTTTAGTTTTTCTAAAATGTACCACATTTTGCCCAAAATTACTTTAGGTCATCTCAATCAAAAAAGTCAATGTAAACCATATGGTATTTTTGATCGTGTTGCCATGGTGATGCGCGAAACCTCCAATGTTATCCTAAAGGGAGAGATCAGATAAATTCCCATTCATGAAAAATATTTCACTTTCACAGAATATTCTCAAATTTGGCACAATGACTCTTCATGTCATCCCGATCAAAAAAGGCAATGACAACCATATGGTATATTTCACTGGGTTGCCATGGCGATGCTCCAAATCCTCCATGTTATCCTAATGGGAAAATTTCTACAATTTCTTACATTTCAAAGTGATATAACGACTTATTAGTTTTATTGAAGAACGTGAAATTTGGCACAATGATTCTTCAGGTCAGCTTGAACAAAAAAGTCTGGGGGGCCAAAGTTGTATTTTGCACGGTATTACCATGGCAATGTCTCAAAGTGTCCATGTTTCTCTATGTTAGCACATCAGCATCTCCAGTGTGTGTGGACTTTATGTGTTTAGTGACAAGTTCAGCCCAAAGCCACAAACACACAGAGACAAGAGGCTCATCAGCGCCACCCGGGGGAGCGCCGGGTTGGCCGAGTGCGAGGGCCGTTCGATGATGCTTGCGGCTTTAATTTATAGAGTGCTTTTCATACAAAAATGCAACACAAAGTGCTTTACAGTGATTCAGAAAGAACAGTCCCACATTTCCCCTCCACCATCCACCTCCACAAAGCTAAACTAAACAGATGAGTCTAGAGATTACAATCCCACATAAAGCTGAACTAAAGATTCTCTTTCTCCCTCTCTGTCTCTCTCTCTGTATGTCTCTCTCTCTCTGTATGTCTCTCTCTCTCTGTGTCTCTCTCTCTGTATATCTTTCTCTCTCTGTGTGTGTCTCTGTCTCTCTGTGTCTCTCTGTGTCTCTGTCTCTCTCTGCCTCTGTCTCTCTCTGTGCCTCTGTCTCTCTCTGTGTCTCTCTGTGTCTCTGTCTCTCTGTGTCTCTCTGTGTCTCTGTCTCTCTCTGTGTCTCTGTCTCTCTCTGCCTCTGTCTCTCTCTGTGCCTCTGTGTCTCTCTGTGTCTCTGTCTCTCTGTGTCTCTCTGTGTCTCTGTCTCTCTCTGTGTCTCTCTGTGTCTCTGTCTCTCTCTGTGTCTCTCTCTGTGTCTCTGTCTCTCTCTGTCTCCATCTGTGTTTGTGTCTCTCTCTGTCTCTGTCTGTCTCTCACTGTCTCTCTCTGTGTCTCTCACTGTGTCTCTCTCTGTGTCTCTCTGTGTCTCTCTCTGTGTCTCTGTCTCTCTCTCTATCTGTGTTTGTGTCTCTATCTGTGTGTCCGTGTCTCTCTCTGTCTCCATCTGTGTTTGTGTCTCTCTCTGTCTCTGTGTCTCTGTCTCTCTCTCTCACTGTCTCTCTCTGTGTCTCTCACTGTGTCTCTCTCTGTGTCTCTCTCTGTGTCTCTGTCTCTCTCTCTATCTGTATTTGTGTCTCTATCTGTGTGTCTCTGTCTCTCTCTGTCTCCATCTGTGTTTGTGTCTCTCTCTGTCTCTGTGTCTCTGTCTCTCTCTCACTGTCTCTTTCTGTGTCTCTCTCTCACTGTATCTCTCTCTCTTTCTGTGACTGTCTCTCTGTCTCTTTCTCTCACTGCGTCTCTCTCTTTCTGTCTCTCTGTCTCTCTCTGTGTCTCTCTGTGTGTCTCTCTCACTGTGTCTCTTTCTCTCTGTGTCTCTCTCACTGTGTCTCTCTCTGTGTCTCTCTCTCTCTGTGTCTGTCTCTCTGTGTCTCTCTCACTGTGTCTCTCTCTGTGTCTCTCTCTCTGTGTCTCTCTCTCTCTGTGTCTCTGTCTCTCTCTCTGTCTCTATCTGTTTGTTTCTCTCTCTCTCTCTCTCTCTCTCTATCTGTCTCTTTCTGTGTGTGTCTCTTTGTTTATTTCTCTCCCTATCTTTTTCTGCCCCCTCTCTTTCTTTCAATTCCCCCCTCCTCTCTCTCTAAATAGCACAAAGTTAGGATGAAATTAAATCCAGAATGTTTTCACAAACACAATAAAGTTCTGTTAAAAACCAAAATCTCTCTCTCTCTTTGACAGACACAATCGAAAAGTAACAGACCCCCCCTCTTCCATCGCTCTCTCTTTCCTTTGCTTACCTCTGTCACGGCGAACACTCTCTTCCCACAGGGCACCACCTTGTACCATTTGTCGTGGAGCATGTCCATGATGCCGTCAGACTTGTAACGACTCACGAACTCTGACACGTTTCGAGTGAGCGGCGAGCCCTGAGGCAGCCCGATACCGTAGCCTGTAAGGGACAAAAGAGAATGCCAATTAAGCACTTAAGTAAATACAGAAATTACTACCAAAACTACTAATGGGCACCAATTTGAACGATTGATTGATAATGATGAAAAAAAAATCACACAAAAGGACAACTTGAACCTTGTTGGAATTGTTTTAAAAGGACTTGCTGAATAGAGGAAGTAGTTTAAAACCACGGGGAGCTACTTAAAAGTACTTTCTATTGTCTGAAACTGTTGTTTTTGATGAAATTTTAGTATCGTAACAAAAGCTTGACCCGTTCATTATTCTGTGGGACTGGGCATCTGAGCTTCAAAGGGTTGGTAACGTATTCTCCTCCATGAACCAGGAAGCCCTCGCCCCTGCTCTCCCTTTATTATTCAACTACCTACAGTTGTTTTGACAGATTTATCATTGGTTTGACAGTAATTGAAATGTTTTATCTATTGCTGTTTTTAATTGCCTCATTGTTAGGTGTCCTTCGGTGCCAACAAAGAAGACAATATATCATTATTAAAAAGCCAAACAAACACGCACCCCAGATGAGAATACAAACAGATTTTGATTATTTACTTTCACCAGTACACTAAAAGGTGCAGTAGGTCCACCACCTGATTGTCTCCATGGAGGAAAAATTGTCTAGATCTTCCATAGTATCCCAATTCCTAGTTATTTACCCATCTCTCCAAGGAGAAAAGCAAGTGGAACAATCGGACCAAGTTACAGGTCAGATCTGTGGAGAGGTGGACCACTGCAAGCATCTTTCAATGTGAGGAATAGAAACACAATACTATTTACAGTACTGTGCAAAAGTGTTAGGTAGGTGTGAAAAAATGCTGTAAACAAAAAATGCTTTCAAAACTATAAATAGTGTTTGTTTTGATTAATTTACAACATGCAAAATGAGAAAACAAAAGAAAAAGTAAAGAACTGCGTAAAGAAGAACAAGAAGTTGTGGAAGTGATGGTCTGGCCCCCACGGAGCCCTGAACTCAACATCATGGAGTGTGTCTGGGATTATATGAAGAGACAGAAGGATGTGAGGAAGCTCCATCCACACAAGATCTGTGCTTAGGTTTTCAACATATTTGGAAAAACCGACCAGCCCAGTTCCTTCAAAAACTGTGTGCAAGTAAAACTAGAAGAACTGATGTTCTTCTGAAGGCAAAGCTCACACCAAATATTGATTTGATTTAGATTTCTTTTTTGTTCAGTCACTGCATTTTGTGGATTGATGAAAATAAATGATTAACACTTCCATTTTTGAAGTCATTCCTAGTTTACAGCATTTTTCTACACCTGCCTAAAACTTTTGCACAGTACTGTATATTAATATATGTAATATGCAAAGAAATATCTCCATGGAGACAAGTGGGTGATGGAGCTTCAACCAGAAAAGTTACATAATGCACTTTGTCTGCTGAAGGGCCTGTCACCTGCTTGTCTCCCTGGGGATGTGTCTAGAACAGGGGTGGGCAAACTACAGCCCGTTAACCTTTTTATTCCGGCCCGCCAAACATGAATGAACTGCAATACAATTTATTAGTTTTATTTTCCCTGCAATTCTGGCGTTTCCCAATAGATGGCGCACTCTAGATACAGTGATGCATAAAACCAAATTATCCACATGGGCCAGGTGTACAGTGCCCGGGGGTAGAACTGTATCTTGAACACGACTTCCTCACTCATGGTCCGAAAACCTTCCCATAAAGCACTGCGGCCAAGTATATATCTAGTGTGCCGCACACACTGCACCTGCTCCCGCATGGCGCGTGCCACATTTCCTCTTGTTCGGTGTGGACACTGCGTGTGGACTGTGTCTTTTTGCATACGCTGTGTGGACCTCGCATTCTCCTGTGCACCTCTAAACCAGAACTAACACCAGGACTAAGCCAGGTCTAAAGCAGGTCTACACCATGTGTAAACAAGCATTAAATCAGGACTAAAACCAGGTCTAAACCAGGACTAAAACCAGATCTAAACCAGGTCTAAACAAGGTCTAAAACCAGGTCTAAACCAGGACTAAAACCAGATCTAAACCAGGTCTAAACAAGGTCTAAAACCAGGTCTAAACCAGGACTAAACCCAGGTCTAAAACCAAACAAGAATTTGCAGGAGGTGGTTGCTACATTCATGTAGTTTTAAAAAAACATGACAATATCAAGTAATCCAGTTACTTATTTAAGTAATTTAATGGATTACATTACATTACATTACATTTTTGGGTATGTAATCTGTAATCTGTAGGGAATACAGTTTAAAATAACCTTCCCAACACTGTCAACAGAATTATCAAATGTGTCACAATCAAATGGAAGTCAAAACTTCTGAAACGAAAAATTTTAATTTTTGAAGTGGAAAATCATCGGCCCTATATATGGCGCACATGTTGAATTGAGATGTTTGAATATGTCACATGTAAATTGTTGGATCCTGCAAGTTATTTTCGTCTTATTTGCTGGGTTGACGTAGTCAGACTAGAACACTCCATCCATCTGCTCCTGGTCCAGCCCTTCCATCAAATTTTAGAACCCTTTGTGGCCCTCGAGCCAAAAAGTTTGCCCACCCCTGGTCTAGAATGTTCCACAGTATGGCCATGAACTTAAAAATCTCCATGGAAACTTGCAAGTCAAATTACAGGTTAGATTTGTGGAGACACCTTTCAGCAGGGACAGTTGTCTGTAAAACTATCTTTCTAAATCTGAACCCCAGCAGCGTGCGCAAACCACAGATTGAAAACCACCGCAGTGGGTCACGAAAAGGCAATTGCAGCCACCACACTGCAGCTATAAAAGATGAAAACATAAAAAGTATCTATAGTGCACTGGTCTCCTGCCTTTTCATAGCTGCATCCGCCACAACGGTAAAAGTAACAGCCTCAGGACCATGTTGCAGGGATATTTTTCCACCTAAAACCAGACTTGTAGTTAGCCAAAAGGCACGTACCCTCTGGAAAAAAGATTTACCGTTTTACACTACTTCTCTCAGATCCCTATGTGCAACAGACAGTATTCGCCTCCTGTTCTTATGTAAGGAAACAAAGCCAGTCAGGGGTGTCCCTAGTGGTGCATCGCTGATTAAATTCTCATATTGTCTTTTGTCTTTTATCGCTTGCCATATTTCCTCTGAGTGTGTTGTCTCGGGAGCTTCGCACAACAAACTGTGAGTAAATCTAAAGCAGGAACAGGGCCTATATATTGGTAGTTATCTGTTTCTATGCGCTCACAATGTCACAAAAGGTAATGGGCAGAGCTGTAACCTGTGCACTGAACTAGACCGAGGAGACATTTTAGGAATAATGATCCCAAATGTGCCTCTTGGGTCCCCGGAAGAGAATTTAAAGTAATAGACAGAAATGTATTGCTGCTGAAGGTCAGATTTCACAAAGCGGAATAAAAGTTTTATGCATAAGTTGAAGGAAACTCAGGTTGAGTCTTCACCCAAGTACCAGGGAGTTCCCATTTCAGTTTCCTCATAGCCCCCACAGTGTTGTTGTGTTCCTGTCATAGCAAGTGTGTTTGGATGGACGGGCCATTGGCATAACAACATAATCATCCAAATCATCAGCAAATGGTTTCTATGGCAACTCTGACTAAATAATGGACTAAGGGGAATAGGCTTTACAATGAGCATCCCTCAGGTGTTCAAATACCGTAGCAAATCCAATTCATATTCAAAAAGTTTGTTGGCAATTTCGATACGAACATATGAAAAACTGAAACTGTGCTCCCATTCTCAATCTTCTAAAATAAATAATAATAAAATAAAAGTGTTCTTCTTTAGGGAGATGCAGATTCCTAAGTTAGAGAGGGGAGAGAGTTCAGCATCCGTTATTATATTAAAACTTGTATTATTATTATTATTATTATTATTATTATTTGTATTAAAATCTGTATATTTAAATGATAATGAATAGGGGTGTAACGGGGGGTTGTACATGTATTCATACTGACTCAATTCGATATGGGACGTTCGGTTCGGTGCGGGGCTGTGCACGAGTGAGTTCGCGCATTTAAGTTGACAAGATGCCACTCTGAATAAAACGGCCGAATTGGTCAAATAGGATGTCAAATTTCATTCAAGCTCCCCTGCACTACATGGCAGATATAATCCTACATCCTCAACTCAGAATTTTGTCACGCTTCTATCCAAAACAGATGAGTTAGAGCTAGAGGCTAGTTTGCGAGCGAGCCATTCATCAGAGCGATATTGTCTAACTCAGCAGGGAAAGACAGCCGGTGCGGGGAGATCCCTTCGAGGTGTCGCTAGCGGCTGATCCCACGGCCCTGGAAAACGGCGAGATCCGGGCGAGAGAAGCTGTAAAGCGCTGCCGCCTGCACCTCGGCACGGCCCCGGGAAGCAGCTGTTACTGTTTTGCAGAATGTTCCAAAAGATTCCATAAAACATATATATCTTGCATTTGTTCAATTACACACAAATGCACTTCATAATCGCCACGAAGAGCTGGTGGTAGATCCCCCAGCAGAAAAGTTACATAAAGCACCTTTAAGTAATGTCCTATATGCTACTAAAATTGAATTTCTAGCCAGAGGTGTCGGCTTTATCAAGGTAAATTTTCAAAAACTTACAGGAAAAAGTGCTGCTAAAGTAATATTTCCTCTTTCCCCTGGTGTAGCAAATTTCGCAAAGACCCCTGCTGTGTTTACCTCTGCTGTTCGTGTCTGGCGAGAATTTATCAATACAAACAAGATGGACAAGAAAAACACAAGCCAGGGTCAAATATGCTGAGACTACGAAACTTTTTTGGACAGTGCTTTTGAACTTTATGATTCAAACTTTAAAAACAATGACTGTACAACTGTATAACAACTCATCCTTATGTCGCAGATAACCCTACGTCATGTTGATCAGCATGTCGTTTTTGCACTGCTTGCCTTACCATTCTTAGTTTTTCTCTTTTGTTATTATAATATACTGTCTTGTGTGAGCTACTGTGTCTAAGTAATTTCATCTTTTAGAATTCCTGGCTTTTATCCAGAACAATGAAGGTTAAATAAAGCATCAAATTAGCAACAGAAAAGCGCAAACAAAAGCTTTAAATGTTTTTACAAGATGGTTTTAGTTTCATGTGTTTTCTTTTTTGTTTGAGTCAGAGAACATGGCCTGAGTCTACTCATCGTCACAATTAAAAAGACCAATCACTTTTAAATGTGGGACGGGGTTATTGTTAAAAAAAAAAACGCTTTCTTACCCAATTATCAAACAGTGAAGAAAACTTATTAAACTATAGTTAAAAGTCTGGCCCAAATGAAGCCCATAAGAAATAATAGTAATAATAAAAAGGCCTAAATACATATCAAAATCATTCTGCATTCTTACTGTGGGTAGGGTCGCCTCTCCACAGATCTGACCTGTATCTTTCTAGGTAAAACAGCAACATCTCCCCGACGGCTACTTCACGAGAAAAGTTTCATCGTGCACCTTAAAATCCAAGTTCTTACCCTTGTTCGAAAGTGTCTCAAGTTCAAAATAACGAAACATTGCTGGAAAAAGACTTTGAATGCGCTGAATACAAATAAATAAATACAAAAGCGATAGCAATTTCTTTTTTGACAATGTCCTTTTGTCCATATGTAAGAATTGCTGTTTTGAAAATATTTTGATCACCTCCCAACATCCGACTCTTATTCTTCTGTTTCATTTCCTTTTTCACCCCCACGACTGTGTCCCCTGAGGCGAGTCTGTTCAAAATTAAAGTACATAACGCCTCATAATCGCTCCAACTACAGATGGTGCTCCCCTTTTCATTGTCGCACTCATTTTTTTCCCTTTTTTTTTTGTTGATTTTCATATAAATGTCAAGAGGATGGGAAATATTATTCTTTGCGACACCACTCTAAAGGATTCAGAGCAAATTCACCCGCTTTGTCAGAAATAATTAGCTAGAGTACTTCTCCCGACCCCAAGTTAAACTCACTGCACTAAAACCACTTTAAAACAAATGCTAGTTCACTTCAGTGGCTCCCCTCCCCTTGTCATAGATAATACGAGTTACCATTGTTTAAAGGCCAAATAAATGCCACTTTGAGCTGGCTGGGGAGAGGGAGGATAGGAAGCTGTAATTACGGCGCGTTTAAATTATTTATTTTTTGTTTTGTCTCCGTTTCAAGGTTGAGCCGGACCTGTTTGGCGTTTACAAAGTGGACAATGGCAATCATAGTCCGGCCTCAAACGTTCCCGTGCGCTACATACAGAGTAATGGGTTGTCTTACTATGTTCTTTCGGGCGCTAATACAAAAATGTAATTCAGTTGAGGCAGAGGTGAGGGAGAGGTCATGTGTGGAGGTTAAAAAAATCAAGTGACAATGGAAACTTTCAAGGCAACATGATGCAATAGAGTTTGGGAGTTGGGCAACGCTGTATTCTCTTGCTGGCGACTGCTAAAGAATCTATTCAGCAGTGTAGTGTTGCTATTGCATTTGCTGATGGTTCAGTGTTGTGTCATATAATGTATATTCAAACCTAAAGATCTCATATCACACACAATAGACTCTTGTGAGCATTTCGCCATGATTGTTATTACCTAATCCAAACTACCTGGAGCTGTAAGTTGTAAAGTACTATTATAGCCACAGCTGCACCATCGGCCCCTCCAACCACCACCGACACCCTCACACCACAATCACACCAGGCAATGTGGGTGAAGTGTCCTGCCTAAGGACACATCAACACTGCAGGCACCTGGTATTCCCAGTAATGAGCACTTTTCAAGTCAACAGCGATTTAGTGTCTTCCCCAAGGACACAATGACTAAGGGTGTGCAAAAATATCAAAATATCAATATATTGTATTGTTTAATATGATAATACAGTATTGATATCAGGGACTGCTGTATCGATATATTGCAAAGAGTATTTTTTGGTATATTTTGCTATTTTGTTGCAGCGCTACAGTTTTGTTGCTTGTTTATGCAACTCATTTGACATTTTCACTGTTTTGATGGTTAAAATTGGTGTGTTTCATGTTAACTTTGCACAAGAAGTGGTTTAAGATTTTTAGCATCACAGCCATGATTTAGCCTTTATTTTATATTGAACCGTACTGAATTGTATCGAATCAATAGTGCACTGTATCGAGATATGTATCGTATTGTAATCTATGTATCAAAGTATGTATTGAATCGGCAACTTCTTAATGATACTCAGCCCTAATAATGACAGTATTCATTTGTAGGAGTGGGATTCCAACCACCAACCCTCAGATCACAGGGCAAAAACTCTACTGTCCCCAGCAAGAAGAGTGAACCAACCAATCTGCTTCTGGATATCTAAATCTGGAGTAGACTTTTGTACAAATAGACCATTACATTATGACTTTTAATAAGACTTTTATAAGTTATAAAATTAAAATGTAATGTTGGCAGTCAAAGATAATTATACAAACATATACAAATATGTAAATTAAATTACCTTCTCTATCCATGTTTCACAGATCTCTGCTTTACAGTTCTGTGACCATCATCAAACCCCTCATAGCCTCATTAAACATTAGCTGTGCAGGATCTAGCTTCAAAACGGCATCTCCACACTCCCCTTGCAGCCCACACCAGGCAGCCACTGTATGAAAATCTGTCCCTTTCTGACATTTACTTCTGTACAAGGACCTCCTGGGGTTGTTTTCTTGATTTTCGTGAGAGCCAGACGTGCCAACCAAAACACAGGCGCCCCTGCCTGGGTTCCTCGGCATCTGTTTTGGGCTGTGGAGGTGTGAAGAGAGGGGGAAGAGGGGGAAGAGGGAGATCTGGAGGGAGGAGTGTATTCAGGTAACTGTCACATTCCACTTGTAACATGACAAAGGCTTTGGCAGCCAGGCATTTGTGCTCAGTCCATCCTTCAAAACCACTTCATACTGTTTACAGGCTATGAACAAGGCTCCCGTCGGTGGGAGCAGAGTTCATTGACTTACAAATAGTAGAGTCAGGTTGTTCTTTTGATCCTGCCTCTGTGGGTATTTGAATTATTGATCACAGTTTCATCCAAATTTCATCCTTGTTCTGCCTTATTGATGTAGAGTTACACAAAACTGACTCTTTTGAGGCTTAAGCTGTGTTATAATGCTGTTGGGTCACCAAAAACACAGCTGGAGCTGTGTTTTGTTTCATTCACACATGCCTGAGTAAAAAAATATTAGTTTGTCTACATCTCCAAAGCTGAAAATGCTCTGTTCCACCTTGTGATGTCATGAAGCAGTAGTTTTCATGTTAACGGCTACAATTTACCTTTTGTAGTGAGTTTGACAATTCCACGGCTGAAATTATCCAAATGATTCAAGTGAAGGTGTGAAAACACAGTGGAGCACAAGGTGGGCTATATAGAAACAACATTATAACTTTGATCACGAGACCTTTCAAGAAACATGTAGAACATATGTAGGTTATTTTACATTTTGTTCATTGTGAAGGTAATATTAATTTAAAATAATAATAACTGATACAGATTTCCACAGACTTTAGCTGAATTACATGTTTTCCTGTATCCACATTTGTTTAAATGTTTTTACGCAAATTTTGTCTTGCCCCTGTGCAGATATTATCAATATAAGCAGATCCTGAAGTGAAAATAAGCCCACTGTGGATCTGTCTCTGATTATAAAGCATTTTAATGTTAATCAGGAAATTTGCAGTTAGCATGCTAGTGGTTGTTAGCTTTAACGTGACAGCAAACTCCACTCTTATCTCTGAAAGTTGAAAACGAATTAACTAATCATGATGAATAATTAGGATGTTCTGAATGCACAAGTTAAGTGAGGAATAACTTTAGACCACTTAAAATGGACAAGTTATGTTTTTCACAGCAAAAATCAGGAACAGCATGAATTACATACTGTGTGCTTTTGTTCATTAGTTTAGTACTAAGAAAGGCATCATTTTCAGAGTTTTTGTTTTCTTTTTCTGTGCTGCGATTCACTCTGTACTTGTTTGTCTGAGCCGGTCCACATCAGCTCTTATTGAGACAAACAGTATGTCTTCTATCAGCGGCCGATCTGTACCAGCATGTCTACAGCGCTCAGAGTCAAAAAGCACAACAGAAGTGGGCAGCTGCTTGTCATTCCTCTGGATGGATTTTCTCACAGATTTGCAGATCCTGTCATTGAAAACGTCACTCAAAACACCTACGGGAAGTTCCTCAGAAGACTATTTTTGAACAAACTATCAGAAGCAGTTTTGTTTTAGATTTGTACTCTTTGTCCAGGCCAAGAAAACTTTTGTCAAGTATTGTTTCTTTTGCAGTTTGAAAATGTGAATGCTGCACTGAGTAACTTTTCTGATGTAGGCTTTGCCCCTCGCTTGTTTCCATGGTAATATTGCGTATCCTTGAATGTTTCACAGTATGATATTACGCATCTTGCCTTTCTTCAATTACAGATTGTCCAAAAATACCTTCAATCTGCATTCTTACTGTGAGGAGGGTCGCCTCTCCACAGATCTGACATGTAACTTGGCACGGTTGTGTTGCTTGCTCGTTTCCATGAAGACAGATAAGTTTAAAGGACTCATTATGCTATTTTCTAATCCATGTTGTAATGTTGTTTCCACATCAAAAACATACCTGGAGTTTTGTTTTGTTTCATTCACATATTTAACACACAGATCCTGCATATTTAGGGTTCTTAGCGTTCATCTCTCAAACAGCAAACACTCTGTTCCACCTTGTGATGTCATGTGGTAATACAGGAAGTGCTCCACTGTCCTTCTAAACTCCTTACACCTCTACTAGAATCATTTGAATAATTTCGACCCGAGTATTCCCAATCTCTATTGAATAAAAGGTAAAAGGAGCTGTTCACTTGAAAGCTACTGGTTCATCACAAGGTGGAACAGATTATTCTGAGTTTTGGAGATTTAGGCAGACTAATAATAAAGACTTTCTCATACATGTTTGAATGAGCTGAACATTCTAACATGCTTAAAGCTCACAAGAGTCAATTTTGCGTAATATAGGACCTTAAATGCCAAAATTGAAAACTGCAGAACTGTTATCGACATGTTATAAATTCTACTACATTTGGTTTGCAATTTAACACATTAAAGTCATGTAAGACTAAAATGAACTCAATGGAGTGGTGAATAATTAGCTGCATTAGACTTGGTACTGCCCTCTCTGGATCATTCCCTATGTAATTACAGGAGTATGCTTCGAGTGCCATAATTGTACATTGGTTTGTAGTTTGAAGCTAACCCAACCATGTCCATGTTATTGAGTGCTCTCCACGGCTCAGACAGATGGCCGCTGTAGCGTGGAACAAAACTGCACAATGCCCCATGCATGAAGACAGATTATCCAGTCAGAGTGAATGATAAGAGCATAAGTGGTCACTGGAGAGGGCTCGTCTATGTTGATACTCTTTGGAAATGTTGCTTTTAGTTTTGTGTAAGCCATGCATAAGGAATGAGGAGGGTTTTGTTTGGGTGTGATGGTTCCTGTAATGTACTATTGATACAGCTGAAGTCATTAACATTCCCAGGGGGTGTGATGCTAACTGGAAGCACTGTTAGAAGCTCTGTTAAGGCTGCCACACACTACAGAGTTTTCCGGTCTTAAACAATTCTTAAACACGTGACAAAAAGTGCACACCACAGCCATGAGGAGAATCTAATGAGACTTAAAATCTCCGATCGCAAAGACTGAAGCAGGATATGCCTGCAGACCACCGTGTCTACAGTAAAGCCATTTGCTTTGAGAGTGTCTTAAGTGTTCAAAAAAAAATAAATCAGAGCACTGCACGTCTAGTTTAGATACAAAACTGTTATTATTATTTGTGAAATGTGGTGCAATACTTCAGATACAGGATTTTTAAACCATAAAACGTCTACAGGAAGTAGAGTCACTATCGCTAATCTGCAGCTTTTGTGGATGTAGACAGACACACGTAGGGAACTACTTTCACCTTTTCACTTTCAAAGAACACCTCAAACTGGATTAAGAGTGCGGTTTTGTGGACTGGAGGTCATTATTTGGAGGACAATTCCATGTATAATGTGGATAAGATGCTGCAGTTTAAATTGACCACTTTAGGAGAGGTGAATATTAAAGTCTTCTCATTATTTTCACCATATCCTGAGATTGTATCATGCGCCTCTGTGTCCGTCACTCCCTCTGCCCTTGACGCTCTGTTTTATTGGCTGTTACCTGATGTAGAAGTTTTCAGCTTGTCAAAGAAAGGGTGGAAGTTAAAGGCTGGAGACCAACTGGATGTCTTAAGTGAGAAGTTTATTTACCATCAATAATACGGGCCCAGGGGGACATGGAAAGTCAATAAAGTATGATTCCAAATGTGAACATAGTCTGATCTTTGTGTGTTCAAGCCCCTTGACTATGTTTCAAAGAGGAGATAAATAAATATAAAGCAAGTGTGGGGAGATTATGAAGGCCAGGAGACACCAGTTAAACAGCAATATGCCATAATTAGGTACTGGTATGCCAATGGTAAGAGAAGATCATGGTGTAAATATAGCTTTTGTGAGTCAATGTTAAACTGAAAGATGTACATGAAGGATAAATGACTTAAATTCTCGTACATTACCGTAGCGTTGCTGATGTTTGGTGGTTACGATCTGACAGAGCAGCTCAGAGTCACACTGACACCACACACACAAATAGTGCAGCGGCTTCAAAATCGCACACGAAGACAGAAATCCCGGCCAAAATCGGGCGAATTCTCCTCTAGTGTAAATAGCATAATCCTATAGTTTTTCGGTTAGTCACTCTCACCTTTTTTGTTGAAAATGAAACATCTAAGCAGGACCATGAACACTCATATTGCTGATTTGTTTTAGTCAAGTGTATAATTTCAGTAATGTATTTTGACTTAGTAGTACATGTCCCTTCAAACAAACACAAAAAATACCCAGTCATTGAGAGGTGAGCCATCACTGCTCACGTGTAGCCTCTTCATGTCAAAATAAAAATTGTGGTTATCCGAAAAAAAAAATAAAATAAAGAAAAAAAAAATAAAAGGGTTTATTTTGATTAATCTGTTTGGTCTTCTGCCCAACAAAGTAGAGTTCCTGTTTGAAGAGAATCTGTGCTGTTAAGTAATTACTTAAGCCATTCTTAATAATACAATTTGAACAGTATTCTTTTTTTTTTTTGGTTACATAATTTGAACATTTGTGGTTCTTGCACTGCACCTCCAGTTGGGCTGTTTTTTGTTCATATTTTTGTGCTCTTTCTCTTACCAGATTTTGTGCATTATTTAATATTTTATCCATTAGTTCCTACATTAACCTCAAATCATTTATATTAAATGTTATGTCCATACAGTTACTCTTACTGCATACTACAATAATACTATAATTATACTATACTATAATTTGAGCTAGGGGTGGGCGATATCTCGATATTTAAAATATATCGAGATATTTTTGAAACTCGATATAAATTCTGACATATCGATATATCGCTATAATGCTTATGTTTACTTCTGGTTTCGCCGCTTCGCTTGTTTTGCCTTCTCTGTGTCGCGCTCGTCTCCTCCTCCTCGCGGAGGAGGAGCCGAGAGCCCGCAGAGCCCGGGGCTCGGTCGCGGACTAAACCAAGACTAGGACCAGGGCTCTACAGTGCGCCCATTTCACTCGCATTTGCGAGCAAATATTTCGTTGTGCGAACGTGGAAAACAAACAGGCGCATCTGTGCGAGTGCTTCTGCAGCCACAATAAGGAGCTGCGCACAGACGTAACATGATGAGTTAAACTTTCTAAATGCATGTTTCCCAGCGCGAGCGCAAACGACCTGTGCCCGGGCATGACACCTCCGACCGCCCACGACCCCAGCACACGAGCTCCGCGTGTGGCTGATCTCACTCATATGAACAAACTCCGCTTCAAAACACACCCACGCCCCTTAAACGAGGAGCGCCCCGCAGCAGGACCCACACCTGCCCCACCACTCATTAGACACCCCCACACCGCTGGACATCCCTCTCTAAAGCCAGAGCTTTGTCTTGGTCTTGTCACGGACTCAAGGTCTGAATACTGAGTGCGGTCATTTTTGTCACAATGTGCGTTTGATTTGGTAAATGTGCAGAGACTAAACATCACTTTAAAACAAGAGAATGTTACTCCAGTTAGGAATGTCAAAATACAGGTTTAAAAATCCTACACACTTTATTCATTTTGAAGCAGTTTTGTGTAAAGTGCCAGTGGAAGTTCTCTTAAAGAAGAGGTTTTTAAACTGTGGGTGAGGGTCCAAAAAGGGGTGCAGAGTGTTTAAGTGCAGTACTAAATGAAAATTAATCAGATAAAATGTGTTTGTTGTTTTTGCAGTAGTTTGGGAGGGGGTTATTTTTCCTGTAAAGATATCGAGATATATATCGTATATCGAGATATAGCAAAATATATCGAGATATATTTTTTGGTCCATATCGCCCAGCCCTAATTTGAGCAGTACTTTTCTTGGACCACTGTTACTTAATTAAAGGGCTCACATTACACTATTTTCTGATCTGTTATAATGTTTCCTCATCAAAACATATCAGGAGTTTCATTCACACATGTTTAACTCACAAAACCTGCATATTTAGGCTAAGTTTTTTTCTGTTCCTCTCTTGTGATGTCATGTGGTAATACCTGAAGTGCTCCATTGTGTTTTTAAACTCCACACACCTTCATTAAAATCATTTGGATAATTTCAACCCTGGAATTGCCAGTCTCCACTGAACAAAAGGTTAATGGTAGCTGCTAACTTGAAAATTACAAGGTGGAACAGAGCATTTTGAGCTTTGGAGATGAAAACAGAATAATAATAATAATAGGATTACTCACTCAACATGTGCGAATGAAACAAAACACAACTCCAAGTATGTTTTTGACAAGGTAACACCATTATAACATGGCTTAAAGCTCACAAAAATCATCTTTACATAATATAGAACATTTAAATACAATTACTGACTACTGTACCCAGCTCTGCATATCTCAAAACACAAAAATTTATCATTGTTGTCTTTTCTGCAAAAAAAAGAGACACAACTGAAATAAAATCATTTACTCCCAAACTGCATTCGTCTGAACAGGTGTCATGCTGTCCCGCTCTCTTCCGCCCGGTAACAAACTTTGTCATTGGTTTGTCATTGTGGTCAGAGATGTGCTCCGTTCTGCTCCAGCTCCGAGACACAGGAACATTCCAGACAAACAGAGACCACAGCGCCGCGATGTTATTAATGGAGAGAGTCTGTGCTTTCATAAACACCAGAGCTCAGTGGGAGAAGATACATCTCTCTCTCTCTCTGGGTCTCTTAACTAGCCCCCAGATCTCAACACAAAGCCCCTTCCTCCATGACACCTCCGCAAGTCTCAAATATAGTGTTTTTTATGAATCTACAGGCTCCAGTTTGTGCCATGTAAACAGATCAACAAGCTATAAAGTGCCAAAGCAGTGGGGATGTGAGTTTGAAATAATGCAGGAAAAATGAGAAAGAAAAACTAACTATACAAGGATGTTGTCGCTATACAAAAAATGACTATTATTATTATTAAAAAACACACACCGCCGCAAAATAATGCCACTGCAACAGAAAATACTAGTTTCCTTCAGGTTTGCATGTGGCCTTAACCTTGCCTGGCAAATCTAGGATATCTCTGTGTATTTATATTAGACTGTGGCTGTCTGGACATCCACACTGTTCCCTACTTAGGGCAATATTTAGGGGTCACGCCATTTCTAGGGGTGTCTGAATGACCAGCAAGTGAAAAAGTAGTGCAATCAAATTTTCCCAGCTGCTTCATGGCACTGTAGTTTCTGAATAAAACAGTCTTAAATAAAGCATTAAGATGTTAGAGGTGCCAGCGTCAGCCACTTACCGTAGCTCCAGCTGTTTAGAGAGTGATCATTTCTACATCTCAGACAAAAAGCAAATAATCCAGTCTGTTGATGTGAAATCCAGCGTGAGAGAAATGTGTATCGTTATTATTAGTCCATAAATACTGTGTCAGTCTATTATCACATTATGGTATCTATTTATGGGTGAAATAAAGTATTATCAGAGTTTAGCTGACTTCTTTCTCCCAAACACCAGTCACTTGGCCTAAAAGTGACTGTGAGCTGTGACTGTGAAAGTGAGCTGTCCAAATCGCTCTGTCAGTGAGTGCACTATATCGTCCACTAAACACTGCAGGCCTGTGTAGTGGATGAAGGATTAGGGCCTAGGGTGGACATGTGGCCTGTATATACAGTAAATACGTACATGCAAATGGACATAAATAACCCGATAGGCACTGCATTCCGAATAGGAAGTGTTCATGAAGGTGCTTCTGGCTCCATCCACTCATTTATTGGAAAATTATCACTCCTCTCTGTAACGGCCTAACTAACTTTGGTCTTAAAATGTTCGTATTAACCTACATAATCCTGTTGTTTTTCAATCAATCAATCAAATTTTATACAAAAAATGCAACACAAAGCGCTCTTTCACCATTTTGTATGCAAATAAATTCTGATTCCTGATACAGAACCTGGTTCCAAATTCGCCTCTATAACCGCTCGCATCCTGAGCTTTATTTTACTGGAGCTTCACCCACTCGACCTTCCTTCCCTCCATCAGTCTTTCACACATTAACCAACCACCATCTAGCATGAAGTGAATGAATAATGTGCTCAGTGTAGTCAGAGCTTTGAGAGCCTTGTCATGTTCGTCAAGAGCACTTTCTTTGATTTCTTTTATAACCAAAATGTAACAAAAGCACTGACCAAAATCAAGGCTGAAGAAACGGGCTGAACTCAAATACCAGGACCAGCTGCTTTGACAAACGAAGCAAGAACCAAACCAGTGAATTCTAAAATACACAGAACACTTCAGAGCCCCCATGTTAAGCTGCTCACCCCAGGCTAGCTCTCTCTCTCTCTCTCCTTTCTCTTTCTCTGCCCCACTCATCTTCCTCCATGTTTCTCCTCTCCTCGCCCTCTCTCCATCTGCTGCTGGGGTGAAGGTTTGTCTTGATTAGGGGACTCTCTAGGCTTGCCTCTTTTATCACTGGCTGTGCAGAAAGACTCCAACTGGCAGTGTCCAAATGGAGGCCCCACAATCTCTCTCTCTCTCTCTCTCTCTCCGTCCCTACCGCAGCGTCTTCCACTTCACCAAACCTCTCCCTCTCTCTTTGCCCTCGCATTATTGTTACATACTCATTTTGCCTTCACAATGTGAGCTTAAGTCTCCCGTGTTTCTCCTCATTTGCTTGCTATAGTTCTTATCCTCACACTTTGGGAATATTGAGATGTTACGCCAAGTTTCTCTTTCTCTTTCTCCTTCTCTCACTCCCTCTTTACCTCTCTCTCTCCCCTATCCTATTATCTCTCCTCTCTTTATCTCTTCTCTCCCTCTCTGTGTTCCATCTCCTTCTTTATATTCCTCTCTCTGCCTCTTTCTCTGGCTTTGTCTTTCTTTGTCTCCCCCTCTCCCTTACTCTCGTTCTCTCTATGTCCTCCCTCCTACTCCCTCTCTCTCTTTTTTCTCTTCCTCTCATATAAAATAAATACCGACAGAGACCTGGACTGCCTTTGACAATAATTCCAGACGGTTTCACACCTTCCCGTTTCCCATTCCAATGAGATTTTCACCCAAGTCTCATTCCACATTCCACAGAGCTACGATTTAAAAAGCAAAGCAAGAACTGAACCAGAACTGAACTGAACCAGAACTGAACCAGAACTGAACCAGAACTAAACCAAAACTGAACTGAACCAGAACTGAACCAGAATTGAACTGAACCAAAACTGAACTGAACCAGAACTAAACTGAACCAGAACTGAACCAGAACTGAACCAGAACAAAAATGAACCAGAACAAAAATGAACCAGAACTGAACCAGAACTAAACCAAAACTGAACTGAACCAGAACTGAACTGAACCAGAACTGAACTGAACCAGAACTGAACAAGAGCTGAAACAGAACTGAACCAGAGATGAACCAGAACAAAAATGAACCAGAACTGAACCAGAACTGAACCAGAACTGAACCAGAGATGAACCAGAACTGAACCGAACCAGAACTGAACCAGAACTTAACTGAACTGAACCAGAGCTGAACCAGAGCTGAACCAGAACTGAACTGAACCAGAACTGAACCAGAACTGAACCAGAACTGAACAAGAGCTGAACCAGAACTGAACCAGAGATGAACTGAACTGAACCAGAGCTGAACCAGAACTAAAATGAACCAGAACTGAACCAGAACTGAACCAGAGCTGAACCAGAACTGAACTGAACCAGAACTGAACCAGAGCTGAACCAGAACTGAACCAGAGATGAAATGAACTCAACCATAGCTGAACCAGAACTGAACTGAACTGAACTGAACCAGAGCTGAACCAGAACTGAACTGAACCAAAACTGAATTAAAACTGAACCAGAGCTGAACCAGAACTGAACTGAACCAAAACTAAACCAGAACTGAACCAGAGCTGAACCAGATTTGAACCAGAGATGAACTGAACAGAACCAGAGCTGAACCAGAACTAAAATGAACCAGAGCTGAACTAGAGCTGAACCAGAACTGAACTGAACCAAAACTAAACCAGAACTGAACCAGAGCTGAACCAGATTTGAACCAGAGATGAACTGAACAGAACCAGAGCTGAACCAGAACTAAAATAAACCAGAACTGAACCAGAGTTGAACCAGAACTGAACCAGAGCTGAACCAGAACTGAAATGATCCAGAACAGAACCAGAACTGAACCAAATCATTGTTTTGGTGATTGATATTAGTGTTATTATTTCTGCATAAAATGCCTTTTCTGCTGTAGTTCTGAGCCTCTAACCCTGACACAGTTATTATTTTACTGTGTTCCTTTTAAATCGCAATTTTGTTCTAAAAAGCAGCTAAAAAAATCTACAAAAAAACAAAACAAAATAAGATTCTCACCTGCCCCTTTACGCTACCTCATCACAAAGAGTTGGACCGTGCAGACGGCAGCCAGCCACAGGAAATATATTCAAATTATTGCAACACTTTTTAACCAACTATCATTAAGAAACTAAGAAAAGAAAAACAAAAAACGGAACTAATGGTCCCTGTAAATAACAAAACAAAGAAAAATAAATTCACTTTTTAAATTAAAAATAAACTCATCAAAGAACTTTCTGTGAGTTATTGATGCAACACATTTAGAATATGATTAAAAGCTCTTACAAGTCAAGAAATGGATGCATTATTATTATTATTTTTCTAAATGGGACACTGCATCTCAGAGGAGGGTAACCTGAGTGAACAAGGAAACCTACATAACAAATCAATAGTTCACAACGTCTGGGAATTCAGCTTGGTGCCTTGTTATTTTGAGACAGAAGTACTAGAAATGCACAAATCTTCACAACATGGTAAAGAACTTCCAAATGTTGTCTTGTAAAACATTGCCATAAAGTCCCAGAGCAGCAGTGAATGCGAGAGGAGCGAGAGGAGAGGTCTTTGGGAGGGTACGCTTTGAGTGACACAGATACTGAATCAAAGACGGGATTTGTGTCTCGCGCCTATGTGTTTACAGCAGGCAGGAGCACAGTGGGAATCAGAAGAGCTGAGGTACGCTATAGAGCATTATAAAGTGTACATGCAAGAGGGAATAAATACATCTGCAGCAACAATGGTCTGGGTTCAATCTGAAGAAACAGATGCTATTTCAGCTTGAGAACTCAGCTGCATGGAGAGGTCCTGATTCTAGCAAAACAGGAAAAACAACTTTACTTATGACCTTAATTTGGGATTTTAAAAACTTTTATATCACATTTATTTATTTTGTAAATGTTTATTCATTGTTTTAAAGATATAAAATCTACTAACAAACCTTCAAATCAGGCTAGAAATCTAGAGATAATAATGGACTCAGACTTGAACTTTCACAGTCACATTAAATCAATAACATCTGCAGCCTTTTATCATCTAAGAACATAGCAAAAATCAAAGTTCTAGACTTGGAGAGACTCCATGCATTTGTCTCCAGTAGGTTAGATCCTGTAACGGCCTCTCACTGGCCTCTCCAAACGAGCTGTGAAACAGCTGCAGAACATCCAGAACACTGCAGTTCGGGTCCTGACTCCAACCAGGAAGTACGAGCACATAAGTCCTGTGCTCAGGTCTCTGCACTGGCTCCTGTGGCTCAGAGAATAGACTTTAAAGCAGCTCTGCTTGTGTACAAGTCTCTCCATGGCCTAGCACCAAAGCACATCCGTGACATGGTAGTGCCACATGCCATCTGTGCCATCTGCACTCTGAGGACCTCGGGGACCGGCCTGCTGGTGCCCAGAGTCAGGACTAAACTCGGGGAGTCAGAGTTTCAGACTCATGCAGCTAAAACCTGGAACAGTCTGAACATATGAGACAGACTCTACTCCGACTCTGTTTAAATCCAGGCTCAAAGCAGTTCTGTTAGGCTATGCATATGATTGAAAGGTTTTCATTTCTCATTCTGCACTCTACTCTCTAATTCTCTCTAATTTAGTGTCTCTCTATTCTAATTTTATGATGATTATTTATGTTTTGATGTGTTTGTATTGTGATTTTAATGTATTTCTTATTCTGTAAAGCACTTTGAACTACTTTGTACAAATTGTGCTATACAAATAAACTCACCTTGCCTAATCCACTTTTTTACAGTAACTAAATATTTAGCTGTACAAGCACACTCAAACAAACAAGCACACTCAAACATCTCTCTGTCTTTGTCTTTCTCTCTTTTCCCTCTTTCTCTCTCTCCTCACCTTCCCTGCCCCCTCTCTATCCTCCCTCCCCTTCTTTCTATTTTTCTCTCTGACACTATCTCACTTCCCTCCCTTCCTCTTCTTTGCCTGATATTACTGGGTTACTTGTCTGCCACCTCCTTGTCTCCATGGAGATGTTATTGCCTTGTCTGAAATGTTCCACAGCATTAAACATCTTGCATTTATTTATTTATTCAATTTGATGCTCAAAAATCGCGAAAAACACATTCTTCCTCCACATATGTAACCTATAATTTGGCCTGCAGGCAAGGTGTTTTATTCACAAGAAAAAAACACTTTTAAGTATTTGTGTGTGCTAGTCTAATAATATAAAAGTTAAAAGATGGTATTTCTTTAAAAGTCCAGCGCTCGTTTCATATTGTTGGCTTCACTTATCATACAGGCATAGGCTCTTTGGACATCCTTTTGAAGTTACTTTTATA
Source organism: Odontamblyopus rebecca (assembly GCA_030686955.1). Classification (NCBI taxonomy): domain Eukaryota; kingdom Metazoa; phylum Chordata; class Actinopteri; order Gobiiformes; family Gobiidae; genus Odontamblyopus; species Odontamblyopus rebecca. The sequence goes on along the minus strand of CM060670.1, from coordinate 14,107,321 downwards.
ATACACTTACCCTCCCTATGCTTTTTCCATGGCTCCCGTGTGCATGTAGACTTTACAATGCAACTCCTTACCTCAGCTAATCTGGTCCCCACAGCGCGTCCACCTGCTGTAAACACTGAAGTGAGACCGCAAATCTTGACTTCGATACAATACACGTGTCACTCAAAGCGTGCCCTCCAAAAGACCCTTATTCCCTATATACACGCTTATACTGAAGATTACCTGGCAACTTTCAGAACATAATTACAAAACAATATCCAGGGGAGACAGGTACAGAGGAACATTGTAAAAACACACACGCCCACAGCAAGTAGGTTAAGACAGGCAAGGCTATAGGTTAAATATGTGTAAAAATCCACTTTACAGTCACCTTCACAGGGCATACGCACACAGGGAGCGGCCTGGAAAACTCTTAAACATCTAATAAAGATAAAGGAGCTGTTTTATGAGACAAAATATGACACAAAATGAGGTTAGAGGTTTGATTTTCAGTGGATATAAAAAGACAAATAAAACTTTTGGAATTATGTTACTGTTTGAAACACTTTAAAATGCCTATGTGTTGGTAATTGGTGACTTTAAAGGTGCATTGTGTAACGTTTCTGGTGAAGGGTCTGCCACCTGCTTTGTCTCCACGGTGATGTAAACCTTTCTATCTTCACAGAGACCATACCAGACCACGTTACACGTCAGATCTGTGGAGAGGCATCCCCACTCAGCGTCACAGAATGCTTTTTTCTGGACCCTACACCATGCACCTTTAAGCTTACATTTATTTGAACTGTGTATGTTTTTACTTACGGATTAAAAATGTGCGTGCACCTTAGACAGAATAGTTGCAAAAAATAATAATAATAATGGGGATTCATGTTAACGTTGCACTATGTAACTTTTCTGGTGGAGGGCCTGTTACTTGTTTGTTGCCATAGAAATGTTATTTCTTTGGTTCTTTGGATGTTTCACTTTATTGCAATTAACGTATCTAACTTCATGAAGATGCCACCAGGCCAAGTTAAAGGTGCACTGCGTAGCTTTTTGGTCGGGTGTCCGTCACGTGCTTGTTTCTACGGATACGTCATTGCTCTGCCAGATCTGACCTGTAACTTGATGTGGTTTGGTCTCCGTGAAGATAGAAAGTTTTACTACCATACTGTGACAAATGAATAATATCTCCAAGGATAAAAGCATTTGACAGGTCAGATCTGTGGTTAAAATCTGGGTTAAGCAGATGTGTAGAGATCTACTTTACTGTCACCTTCAGAGGGCATACGCACAGAGGCTAGAAAACGCTGAAACACAATAAAGACTACGATAACGGAGGAGTTTTATGGGAGCTGGCGTCTCCATTGGCAACGTCCACTCTATTCCAAAAGCTCCACAATTTACAGCCTAAACCCCAATACTGATACACGTTCATAAATATGGCACTCAAATTAGCTTCAGTACAACTCGCGCTAATTCAAAGCATGGTTGTATATCTGGCTGGCCTAATTAACCGCAAATTAACTAATCAATCACATGCAAATCTATAAAAGAAAACTATAAACATATTAGTCATAGCATAATAACTCTGTGTCTATATTTCCAGAATGGAGAAAGAAAATGAAACTGTTATTGAGGTTGTGGTATAGGGGGGAAAAACATTCGGCTGTTATTATATGGGGCTATAGTGTGGTATTGATTTAGTGCCAATGGTCCAAGTGCGGCATGTGGTTAGGAACACAAATGATTATAGCAGAAAATGCAATGTGAAAATAATGTGGTATAAGCAGCTAGAGGGGTTTCAGGTACTGCTACTTCAAAATAGATCTACTATGAGGATGTATGATGATGATATGATGAATGATAAACTGCTACTAAAGGTGCAGTGGTTCAGATTAGTACCGAGAATCACAGGGTCCCTCACAATTCAATACATAATACATGGCTCAGGATACAATATTTTCACAATATGGAGATACATGTGATAATCGGTATATTTCTGTTTTTTAAGAAGCAAATACACCGCTACTTGTGCAGAGTTAATATGAAAGATATCTATTTAAATCATCAAAACTGTGAATACGTCAAGTGTTCTCCACTAAACAAACAACAAAACTGTAGTGTGGACACAAAAAATATTGCTAAAAGATACAAAACAAAATACGGTTGGTGATATATCGATAGAGCAGCCCTCGATGGTTGGTATGGTACTGTATCCACAAATTTAGTATCACAATATATCAGTATTTCAATATTTTTGCTCACTCTTGTTCAGATACTGTAACTACCACTACTTCAAGTACTATTACAGTTTGACACAGGATAAATATTTCTTATTTTTTAGGGAGATTTTACTAACTTTACTTCATTACTTACTGCCATTACTGCAAAATGAAAAAAGTAAAATAAAATGTATGCAAACTGCAATTATTATTTATAACATCAACTACTTCTACGCCTTCGTTTACCAACTACCGATTCATATTATATATTTATTATAGCACAGTATGTTTCTGTAGCTAAACTTGAAGGTATCTCTGTCTCACTCTCTACTACTACTCCTACTCCTAAACATTACTACTACTACTACTACTACTACAACCAGTGTTGGGCACATTACTTTGAAAAAGTAATTAGTTATAGTTACTTCTCCCAAAAAGTAATTGTGTTCGTACCTGAGTTACACCACTCTAAAAGTAACTACCAGGGAAAGCAACAATTGCGTCCAGCCAAGGCGGATGACAGTTTCAATGTGTTCCTGGCCAGGAGTCAGGGGACACAGGGGAAAACTGTCTTATTCTCCAGGGCCGGAGGGTCGCAGCAGCCGCTCGTCCCTCGGGGTTTAACTCCCTGTTCTGAACTTCACTGTTGTCATGAGTGTGTGAGCACAATAACTACTCCAGTTTGTTGCTCGAAAGTTTTGTGGCTTCATTTGCTGCAATACAAGTAAATGACAAGGCACTTGCTCCCTAACTCACCCTGGCCACTCTCATTCACTTCACCAGACACACACACACACAGATACACACACACATACACACACGCATACACACACACACAGATACACACACACCTAAACACACACCTACACACACACATACACACACACATAAACACACGCATACACACAGACAACCATTTGCTCCGCGGGCTCACTCACTCCACACATTATTTTTTTATTTAACCAGGAAAGTCCCATTGAGATTACTAATATCTTTTTCAAGGGAGTCCTGCAATGCACACGTCACTTTCATACTAGGCAATGTGGGTGAAGTGTCTTGCCTAAAGACACAACAACAGTTTTTGCCACTGGCGCCCCCCTGTGGCACCTGGAATTCCCAGTGGTCTCCCATCCAAGTACTAACCAGGCCCGGGCCTGCTGAGCTTCTGAGATCTGACGGGATCAGGCTTTGACGAGCCGGTATGACCACACTATTACTCTATGCACATAGGCGTTAGATACACATCTCACAACAAATGAATAGCTTCAGTAACGCAGTCACGAACGTGTTGTTGATAACAGTAATGGTGTTATAACAATAGAAAAAGTAATTAGATTACCCGTTACTGAAAAAAGTATTATTTTTAACGCCGTTATTCCCATCACTGACTACTATCACCATTAAGTCAAACATTATACTTGCATATCCAAAAATATTAACTTAAAAGAAGCCAAAATTACTACCACTATAAGTACTTTCACTACTACAAAGCATTTACTATACTTCTAACATTACCTCTAGCAATTCTTGTAACTGTCCGGGCAAGAAAAAGTAATTTCTGTATAAAAACAAGCTACTTTATTGCCTTATTCTATCACAAGTTATCAAGCATCAAACTGAACCTTTATGTAACAGAAGCAGCTCCTAACTTACACAGATCTTGTACTTTTGGATGTACAAGTAAACCCAAAGTGGCTTATTACGTGCTCCTGATGGTGTTTGGTTTGACTGTGAGCGCTAATCCTCATGTTCTCAGACTGGACACTGTGTAAATAATATATGACGGCGTTCGCTTCCCCTGCAGCGCTATAAACTCACTCACTGAAGTCCAGCTTTATCTGACAATCAGGTTTGGACACAGGCTCTTTTTGTACGTCTGGTTATTATTAAAGTCTGTCCTGTGTAGTTATGTCAAAATGATCTAGAGCAGCCAATCTGAGCACATGTAGAATCTGTGTTTTTTTTATCCAATCTAGTTAATGTAGTATTATAAGACAAAATATGAAGCAAAATGAAGATAGAAATTGGATTTTAGGAGGGTATAAGAAGATGAAATAAACTTTTGGAATAATGTTACTGTTTGAACTCCAAATAAACTGACTGTATAGAAACTATCTCAACAGTGTTTCTTTATTTATAGCTATAATCATTTGTATGGGCTCCAGACAGAACCGTTATTGCTGCAGTAAAACCAAATGGGGATTCATATTAAAGATGGACTATGTAACTTTTCTCTTGGAACGTCTGCCAGCTGCTCGTTTCCATAGAAATATTATTTGTTTGCCTGGGCTGTTCCACTGTATTGCGATTCACTTATTTAACTCCATGGAGACACCACCAGGCCAAGTTAACAGGTCAGATCTGCGGAGAGGTGACCCTGTTCATAAGAAAGTCTTCAAGGCATTTTAGATAAGTAGATAAAAAGAAAACTAAATGTAATGCCATATTGTGGAAAATTTCTGGCACAAAATTTAATATACAAACACTTAAATCTATCAGAAAATGACTTAAAAGTAGTTAAATTATCTGTTCATACAGCAAGATCATCAAGTTTTCTTAAAATAAACTACCTCTAGATTAGAATTAAGCAGTCTCAGAACTAGTAAGTAAATAATAAATCTGAAAACAAGATGAATAACTTGATATAAGTTTTAAAATTTTGGCCAGATCAGAGAAAGTTGCTGTGAACTCACTTATATCTTCAGAGAGACTCAAGTGGTGTTTCAACTATGTTCCTAATACACTTTGAAGTTGCTATGAAAGAAAATTAAAATAGCTGAGTTCACTTTTTCTGTTTTATGTATATCACTGCAATTTTCCACTACATCTACTACAGACCTGATTCACCACTTGAACTGTTCTGGTCAGATGTAATGGACTAAGCGCTCACCCCAGTGAACACTTTGAAACGCCTTGAATTATGTTTGATTCAGTGATTCACTTTTAAATCACAAATACAACTGAACAACTTGGACTTTATACCAGTCTCTATACTAAAAAGATAAGTTAACTTTCAGTCAGGCAATTGTAAAAATGTGTATATGAATTTATTCCGGTAAAGATTAAAAAGTTGGCTCCGTGACTTTAACTTTGTCTATTTGAAAATGAGAGAAATTGGACACAGAGCTTATGAAAATGCTTCACACTACTCATTCTTATTTTCATCTCTTTCTGATTCAATCAACAAAGCCGTTTAATACACCAGCACTTCTCAAAGTAATCCCACAAAGAAAGTGGACAGATATTAGCCCGTCTCAGTGCTTACCTTCTATAGCGAAGGGCTTTCCCACAGTCAGCAGTTTACAGTCTGCATCGATGGAGACCTCATAATCCAGAAGAGCCTTGTCCATGATGAATGCGTCGAGGAGAGGAGGATCTGTCCTTCACCGCCAACACACACACAACACAGAAGAAGAGACAGCACAGGAGAGGGGAACAACGTTAATACAAACATTTTTTAATAAACTTTCTTTCTTTTCGTTTACTTAGTGTATGATTATAAGTCAAAGCAGTAAAATTGCTATTTAAAGAGGGACTAAACACCTAAACTCTGCCCACAACTACATTTCTAATTGGCCCCGTTCTCAGAGCCGCCTCGTTAGTTCCGCTTCTCTCAAAACTGTGGATCCGCACTTCCTGCTTCTTTCACTGTGTATTGGGAATAAGTCGAGTTGTGCTAAAATAAATTAAATATGCGACAGAGGACAGCAGATGCGGATACATAATCACAGACAGCGTGTTAAGACCTTTGCTACGATGTAAATACTTCACCTCTGTCTGATATTTAAGTATAGATTTATTTTAGCAAGACTCAACTAATTCCCAATACACAATGAATGGAGCAGGCAGCGCGGATCTGTGAATAGGCTCTATTCACAAACCAGGAAGACGTTTTGAAACGTGATGATAACTTCCGTCGGGCTCTGTTCGCGCTAGTAAGTCTGACAAAATCTAGGGAAAATGAGAAAATGGCCCAGTTTTCTTCATCTAAATGTCATTGTAGTGTTCCGTTATGTTGCTCTAATCAAAAATTACCTCACACAATACGTACATTTTCATCATTTCCCCACTGATGCACAACTCCGAGTGCACTGAGTACATATGCAGTCTTCATTTTACCGCTGATGACATTTACTTCTGTGGGTTTTATCACAGCCAGTAGGCAAACCCAGTGTCAGTAACTACACCTAGAGTTGTCATTGCATGTTCCCAAACGTCTTCCTGGTTTGTGACGTAAGCTTGAATAGAGCGGCTAAACTAGGCAGGACCTGGAGGACTAAAGAAATGAAATGGGACGAGGGGTGCAGCAGGGTCTGGACATATAAAATACACTGTGATTGGTCGAACAGAGATCCACACTTCAAGCCCCGCCCCTGCAGCCAGGTGTTTGTATTCTGAAACACCGGGCTGTGTCAGGGCCGTCTTCTGAGATACCACCAAGCACTTAAAATTGCAGTGTCTATGCTTATGGCAAGAGAGCTGCAAATATACCTAGTTTGCAGTAAAATGACAACACAAGCACTAGGGACAGTATATAATGAATGCTAAACACATATACACAGTTTAGTGACCAAAGTTGGAAAAGTTGATTTAGTGTTGAGTTTCAGCACAGTAAATCACAAAGTTAAGCATTTGTATTGCTTATAGTTTCTCTGCTGACATTAGTACTACTAAAACTAACAGTATAACTAAAGGGTTGATGGTTATTTGATCCAAACTGTTGTTGTGTCCTTGCTCAAAATACACAAACCCACATCAAGCATTCTACTAGTATATTCAAATGTATTTTGTATTCTGAGATATAGTCCAATTAGAGGAGTGAATTCTGAAAATGGGCACATGCACACACTCCAAGACCTGTGGCGTCCTTTTTCTCATTAAAACTGTGAATTTTGGAGCTTAACTTGCATAATTAAATATTGCAATGTGCTTATAATTATAGGAATTATAGAATGAGTGAATTGAATTTTGTATACCAAATTAAACAGTAACTCTACATTTGTTTTTTGGAACATGTATTTTCAGTATGTTTTTAGTTTCTAACATGACCCACATTGTCAGTATGAACATGTCCATTGGACCCTGAATTATTATAATCACTCTCTCCTCCTCCTGTCATAGCAACAACAACAATACTACTACTACTGCTACTACTACTACTGCTACTACTGCTACTACTTTTTACTTGTTTATCCACCTCCACTGCTATTCCACCGCTACAACAGACCTACTTGAGTAAGTCTGAGCATGAATAAAAATACAATGGATTCTGAAATTAGCCTACTCCAGGGAATGCTCTCAAACCCACAGTCTGCTGCAGTCCATTACACCTGGGATTAGATTAGCAGCATTCTCTCCCAGCACAAACACATACATCATTATGTGTTAGCGACCAGGCTCTGCTGCTCACTGATAAGACATGGACACACTGCCCACAGCTCTCCCACTGCGCTCACATTGATCCAATTGACCCTCATTGACCTCTAATAATAGAGTAGTCTGCTGTGTGCTGACCAAGGCCAACTTTTTGGATACTAAGCACATATTGGATGGAATTATATCAAGACCCCATTCAAGAAATGAGATTAGCTAGTGCACATGCAGATTTATAATAATTCTTACAGATATACCTGGACCTTTGAACGTCAGCCTGATAAATTCTTGGGCTGCAAGTTAAAAGCGATCAAATGGAAATCGCAGTTTGAATGGACACAAAATTTGTCTAGCACAGTACAAATATATTGTACTGATACTTTGCAGTGATATCATTCTGGGGGTGCTCTGCATGTATCCCTAATGGTGGAATGTTTAGGAGTTGCCATGGTGACACACACTGACAAACACTTTTAAGATAGGCTGAAAACTAGAAAAAATACAAAATGGATTTAAACCGCAAATTTTCAGGAGCCTGTGATCAATACGAGCATTCATGGTCCTGTTCAGGAGTTTGAGTTTCAGCAAAACGGTGAGAGTGACTGAAAAACTGTTGGCAATGCTTGCCAGCTTGTGACTTTAATTCTATGCCTGAGAGACTTGTTTTAACAGCACAAATCGTCTCACATGTTGTAGTTCCATCTAAGGCACAGGTGTCAAACATGCGGCCCGGGGGCCAGATCCGGCCCTCCAAGACCTTTAATCTGGCCCTCGGCTGATTTTCTATTAAAATATTTAAAATTTTCAGATTTTTCTGGTAATTTTCTGCGCAGCTTAGCATAGCAGCGTCTCCAGTGCTTCTGTGCGTGGCGCCTCCACCAGACAAATGAAGACCTGCCTCTTTCCAAACGCTCTTAAAGGACGATCGTTTTGACTGTTGACCGTGACACCCTCATCAGCAAAATGTCAAAAATAAGAAAAATGGAGCTGAGTGCAGGATTTTCCAAGAAAAATTTACTAATTCTTATTTGTTCACGGAGGTGAATGGGAAACCTGTACGCTTGGTGTGTTTGCAACAAGTGGCGGCGCTCAAGGAATATGATCTTAAACGCCACTACGAGACACTGCGAAAAATACAATAACTTGAATAGAGAATTAAGAAGACAGAAGATAAACGAATTATTGCTGGGACTGAAGAAACAGCCGTCTGTTTTCACCCAGGGGCCAAGAGGCTAGTGATGCTGCTGTGAAAGTAACCTAACCTAGCATAATATTATAATATTTTGTAAAATAAAATCAAATAAAAAAGATTTCTGTAATAGATTTGCGTTTCTCTGCACAAATATTTGGACTCATTGCTATTTTTGGGGTATATATGCCATGAGTTTTCTGATCCGGCCCCTTTAGAGTCAAAGTTGGTTGTATACGGCCCCCGGACCAAAATGAGTTTGACGCCCCTGATCTAAGGCTTCGTTCAGACTTCCAGGCTTAATGCCCAATTGGGATTTTTTGGTGAAATCCAGATTTTTTTTTGCAAGGTTGTTCATAGTTCCAATGAAATTTGTATGTGATCTCCAGTGTGAACTTCAAACTCCCCCATGCACATTGGAGGGCACGGCGATGTCACACAGAGCAAGCGTGCTCAGTGCTCAGAGAAGGAGATGGACGAGGTTTTTGGTCATCACGTTTTATGGGGCGTTGGCAACAACGTCCATAGAAAGGAACGTGTGGGTGCAGAGTCGCAGACAAGAGTGGTAGGATTCCTATGTATTTCGCTGCTTCACTGACACAGAGTTCATACACAATTTTCGTATGCTGAGAAGAACGTTTGTGTACATTTGTACATTAATTGATGGTGTGTAGGTCGGATGAATGCGACCTGGCCATTCAGACTGAAGTTGCATGTCAAAAGATCGGATATGTATCGGTTTTAGAATCACATATTCAATTGGCCTGGGTCACATTTAAAAAAATCGTATCTGCGTCATTCAGACTGTCATTAAAATATCAGATACAGGTCGCATAGGGGTGAAAAAATGGGATTTGGGTCACTTCTTTATGGTAAATTACATTAAAATAAAGATGAGATTAAAGTTTAACTGGAGTAACAAAGTCTCAGACAGAGCAGAGCTTACAGTTAGCATCACACCCCCAGGGAATGTTGAGACCATCAGCTGCAGAGTTTCAAAGTATTTGTCTGCAGCTAAATAGAAATCATTTTCTAGTTCGATTATCAGTAAGAGCAGGTTAGCATGCTAGTTATTGTTGTTAGCATTACCGTCACTGGAAAACTGTGCTCTGGTCTGGGGAGCTGTGAAAAGCACTTAGAAACTCATCACCGTGAATGATTAGGATGCTCAAAATGCATAAGGTGAGTGAGGAAGAAGTTTGGACTACTGAAAATAGTTTAAAATGAGCTAGTTCAGTTTTCATGTTTTTCAAACAGCACTTTTAAAGGACAGAGTTATTGACGTACCATCATTTCCTCCACAAACAGCAAAATATCGTGTCTTATCCTGCATGAAAATGGTAACCCTGTACAGACCTTTGCAAACATGTTCTAAAATGCATGGGATTGTGGTGTTAGTTTGTCAATCTATAGACCTCTTTCAGATTTTTTGTCAATTCTCCTGGACGCATTAAAAACTGTATCAGTACCCCATTACTGAAACATATATTTGTATTCCTATATTTCTTTATTTTAGTTTGCTTCTACATATACATTTACATAATTATGCCTTATTGACACCATTCTCTTTCTATTTGTATTACCATTTATATTGTTGCTCTTTGTTATTATAATATACTGTGATGGGTGAGCGACTGTGTCCAAATAATTTCCCTGGTGGTTCAATAACGTTTGTCTAAATCTGTCAGAAAAATTGCAATTCAAAATTTTTTCCCAAATCCTTCAGCTATAATACATAGGTTGTAAGCCTTGTTTTGGGAGGGACGTAAACACGCTAATGGTGCAAGCCTATAATTACCTGCGTCGTTGTTATTCAAGGCATTAGCTGCTAAACAGAAGGTTGACTTTACAAAGAGTTGGGATGCTGGTGATGCACAAACTGTTTTTCTTCTGTCAAGGCCTGTCAGATATGAGCTCGGAGGTGTAGGAAGGGGAGATGCGATGTTTTAGAACCGGAGATACCTGCCATTACGTCGAGATGCAGAAAAAGGGGAGGAGGGGGGCTGTAACCTTGTGGCGGATCTGCTTGAGCATGCATTATTTCCTCTGACCAGAAACATGGTTGTGCCCCTCAGCTCTGCCTCTCCCAGAGAACACTTGAAAGATGTTTTTTCTTCTTCTATAAACAATGAATCCACTGTTCTCCTGTGTGTGGCGGCTTTGATGCTCTCACCTGTGTGGATTTCTGCCTCTGTTGGGATGTAGGCCTGTTAGTTTGGTCAGTCTTTGTTTTTGTGATAAATTTGATCAAGATAATTCAGCCGTAAACTTTGTTAGAGAGGCTGGAAAAGAAGACGTTCTGTACTGCCAGACAAAAAGACCCCAAAAAACTAAAAGTACATGTTTCCTCTTATCATACCGACAAGCTCTTTATGCCTTTAGGCCAATGTCACAATAGTTACTGTTTTGAGACATCACTCATAACATCAGAGATGAGCTTGGGGCACAATATTTATTGTCTGTACATTTTTATTTAAGAACTTTTCTTATTTGAATGTTTGTTATGGTCACATTTGAACTGTTTTGGATGGAATAAGTGGCATATGACTCATTATACACAGTAAGTATCTGTTGGTTACTGATTTTTTTCATTATATTATTTTTAGCTCATGTTTATATAGGGCTATAAAGGGTTTAGGATTTACAGGGTTTTTCGGTTACAGTATTAGTGGCATAAAGTGATCTTTAATAGCATAATTGTAATATTTTTATAGTTTAAGTTGAGTTCATTTGAAAGGGGACAGTGCAATTTCATAAAACACACGATTACACATGGTTAAAAAAGCCAGAAGGCTAGTTTTCATCTGTAGTCCCATGGCCATGGTATAAAAAGGCAATAAAATATATCTATACAAGAGGAAAAAATTAAGGGAGCACAGAGCATACAATAACTATACAATGTAATACAAGCTACATAAACATACACTATACAATTAGGAAAGAATAAGACATCACAACATAACATTTGATCACAACATTAAAACAGGCTTATCTTTTAGTGTTGGCAGCAATAGATTATTTGCCAGTGCTAGGAGCAGCAGCTCTACGCTGAGTTCTACCTGAGGGACAGTGCAACTCATTCTATGGAGATGTTATTGCTTGGCCTGGAATGTTCCACAGCATTAAGTTAGTTAGTTATTAACCTTGTGTGATGCCAGGGTAAGTTACAGGTCGAATCTATGAAAAGCTCAATCTGTGTTTTTCAAGGTATGTTATGTTTGGGTGTAAAATAACCTGTCAGGATGGACAAGTTTAATGCCACTGTAGAAAATCCCAGGCAAAGCGATAACATTTTATTCCAGTAGCTTAGTCCAGCGGAATAGCTTTGCCATTGTGTGTGCCATTTATCCCCTGTTAAATAGTGTCTTTCCCTTGTAGTATAAAATGCGTAGCCCAGAGGAACAAGGCGAGGCTGGTGAGCTATAACCTTAAGTGTAGCTAACTGCTTGACCATGCATTATCCCACACCTGATCCATTGGTTCCCTGTAGCACGCATGCCCTCCCGCCCTCTCCCTCTCCTCCCAAACACTTGAAAGATGTGTGTTTTTTTTTCTAAGATTTGAGTGCAATATTGGGGTCAGTAGTTTTTGCCAGCACAGTGTTTTATTTTAGTCCTTCACTCGGGTCTCTGCACTGCTATAGCTTCTAACTACTAAAGTCCACATCCCTCCTTCCCTCTCTCTCTCTCTCTCCTTCTCACTATTTGCACACAATGCTAGCTTCATCATTGACGCCGCTCTCATCCTCTTCCTCAGCGTTTTCTATCTCCCCTCTTGGATCACATCGTCAGCACATGCACTATCTCCGCATCTCGCCTGCATGGAGCTATGTGGAGCTCTGAGGGACCGTGTATGTCGGAAGCTGAAGCTGTGTTAGCAAGATTGTACTTTTTTCCTCCAAGAATCTGCTCACATACACATTCGGATATAGCTGTCACCAGTGTTATAAATGCATTAGGTGTTTTGGGGGACAAGATCATTTGCTTAAAGTGGTGGGCGTAGCCACACAGTTCTACATTACTGCTTAATTATTGTATGGCGCGTGTCTTCTTTCCAATTTCTGCTATTTGAATTTCTTTAAGTCACGGAGGGCTATACTGACATTGAGTAAAATATAGGGGGTATAAGTGACATGTGGCATTACTCGTATTTTAAATTGGTTTTTGAGCTCTTACGCAAAATTGTAGCGAGTGTAATTTTGCATTATAGATAGAGGAAGGTTTCATTTAAGATTGCTATACTCTGAAATGACTTCAAAAGGAAATACAAAACAAGGGTTTTTGAATGTCACATCATGCACAAAATACTGCAGTAGTACATTGTTTTAGGCATGAGTAAAAACAATGATTTTAAATTTTACTGCACAATAAATTAAAGGTGAACTATGTAACTTTTCCATGGGGTTCCGCCACCTGCTTGTCTCTATAGATATGTTATTGCTTTGGGCGAAGAGAAGGTTTGGTTTGTTATTACACATCACATCTTCATTATTGGACAAAATTGCAAATTAAACCAGGCAGAGCAGGTTAATACGGATATTTTAAGACCAAAATGATGAGGCTCACAACAGCAAAGAGATTGGCAATGTATTTTCCAATAAAAATTGAATTGCAACTAGAGCGCAAAAGACCCACCTCACGCCCCTGCCCAGTTCCTATTTGGATCGTGGCGGTTAGCGGGTTACCTATTTCAATTTATATCTATCTGTGGCAGTCTAGCATTCATTTAATACATTCATGGCTTCTTACTTCTCCACAGACTGGATAAAGACAGAACAGTTTAATACAGTGAAATATTCCAGGCAAAGCAATAGCATCTCTATAGCAACAAGCAGGTGGCAGACCCTCTGCCAGAAAACTTACGCAGTGCACCTTTAAGACAGCAGTAATTGTGTATTCATTTTCACAAATTTTCAGCAAAAAATATTGGTAGGTCATGCTGGTCTACCCATAGAACTATAATAAAAGCTCTTATTATACATCCATGGTTCTGCCCCAGTGGAGAAAAAAATATTTATGTTTTGAGTTCTGTTTTGTCTACTCTGAGCTACCTTATCCGCCATATTGTTTTAGACTTTTCAACTGTTCTGTTACTTGCCAGTGTTTAATTCCTGTAATCTGTTTTTGGCCCCATGAAAATATCTGTCTTTAAGTATTGTAATGTGAAGATTTTAACTCACTCTGTGGGGACTTTAAGTTGTCTAACAATTGAAATTCCAGCTAAAATATACAACGCTAATACCGTTAGCATGTCTATTGGAATTTCCATTAATGTTAGCATGATGCTAATCAACGTTTTTATGAAGTCCAGCTAATGTTAAGCTATTGTTATGCATATAATGAATTGTATTAAGCTTAATCTTGTTTTATGTATTTATCTACTTATTATACGTTCATTTAAATGTGAAAACATAATTGCAATTATTATAGTTATTTCTATGTTACAGTTTTACAGCCAACTCTTCAGTAAATGTCCAAATCAGCACGGGAGTGTACCTATGTTCCCACAGCCCATTGGTCCCACAGCCCAATAGTCCCACGGCCCATTGGTCCCACAGGCCACTGGTCCCACATCATTAAGACTTTAAAAAAATTTTTTAGGCCCAATGGTCCCACAGCATATTCCCAATGTTCCATGTTCCCACATTTCTAAGAAAAAAATCTAATTCAGGCCCTATGCTCCACAACTAACCCTAACCCTAACCCTAACCCAACCCTAACCCAACCCTAACCCTAACCCAACCCTAACGCCGTGGGACCAATGGGCTGTGGGACCACTGGGCCGACCCCACCAGCACGATGCTTCCTGGATGTTTATTGGAGAAACTGTTCACTATCTGTAAAGCTAATTCCTAAACACTTGTGGAGGCAGACTACATTCTGTGTTATGTCTGAATTATTAGGATGAAAATAACCACTATTATTTCCTTATTTGACCCAGTGTGATTTCCTGTTACATGGGCTGTTACACACACACTCCAGAATGTAGTACAAACATAATGTACTATGTCTTAGATTAGATAGTCCATTAGTCACTTTATGCCAGTGGATAGTGGTTGATTTAAGTGTATTTTTCCATTATCATCCCTGAATCACTATTGGGGAGTTAGTCATAGCCAAATGGTTGGTGGCAAAGATGTGTCCCAGATTCTTTGATTCACTGTGTTAAAATACTACATAAAAACCTGCCCGCACTACCTTCAAATCAATTTAATCTCCGTTTGTGTCCTTGCCCTGTGAATGAACCCAAGGCGGAATAACTCATTTATTTTACTCAGCAACTTTCGGCCATTTTTTTTTTCTTTTTGTTATTTCTAATTGCTTATAAACTTGATAGGTTTCCTGTTGTCTTCGATTCCTTTCAGCTTTCCCTGATCTTTTTCCGTTGCATCCCTTTTTTAAAATAACAACAGAACCAAACAAATCTACTTAAATTACTTCTCTATGTGGTTTAATATCCGAATTTGCCTCATATAAACCCCCAACTTAAATATTTTAGGATAAAGTGGAACCTACATGCAAATCTAGGATGAAAAATGCAAGCGGCATACCAAGTGATGTGATGCTATCTCCGCTAAAGTAAACTGTTTGTTCTCTATAACAAGAAAGCCTTCACCACAGGGCTGCATCATAAGCATCACTGTTGATTAAAATGGTAGGGAAAATCTGCACTTAAGCAAAAATTACTACAGGCTAAAAGGCAGTTTAATTTAATTTTAGGCTTCGCTAAGGTAAACAACAACAGCTTAATGATAGCTTTGGAAAGACCTTTTTACCTCAATTTACAGTAAATAATAATTTCCAACCACTTATGAAGTCTTAAGGAGACACGGGGGAGGATAATCACTGGTTCATGCCGTTTAATTCCTTAAATATAGAGACAGTGACCACTAGCCTTTTTATTTATTGCAAACAATGTAGAATAAAGATTAAAATATTATGCAAAATGTATTCTTGTGAGCTTTACGTGGTGTTATAATGTTTACCTCATACCTGGAGTTGTGTTTTGTTTGATTCACATGTTTTAGTAACTCTTTATTATTAGTCTATCTATATCTCCAAAGCTCAAAATGCTCTGTTCCACCTTGTGATGTCATGAAGATGTAGTTTTGAAGTTAACAGCCACCCTTTTCCTTACGTTCAGTAGAGACTGGCAATTCCAGGGCTGAAAATATCCAAATTATTCTAGTGAAGGTGTATGGAGTTTAAAAACACATTGGAGCACTTTCGGTCTTACCTCATGACAATACAAGGTGGAACAGAGTGATTCCCGTTTGAGGGAAGAACTCACCCTAAATATGCAGGGTTTGTGTGTTAAACTTGTGTAAATGAAACAAAACACCACTCCAGGTATGTTTGTAATGAGGAAACAACATTATAACATAGATCAATAAAAATAGCATAATAAATATGGGCCCTTTAACATTTGCTTGTTAGTTTGAATATATGTTGAAAGTATTTCATTATTTTAATAGCAATAGTTATTAAAGTCCTTCATCGTGCCTCACAACATTTATGGACTTAGAGTTGCCAATTAATCTCCATATACAGTACGGCTTTTACAGTTGCAGTTAAAGGTGCTGTACCAGATTTTAATTTCACTTATGCATTTTGAGCATCCTAATTAAACACTGTGTGGAGTTTATGAGCGCTTTCCCCACCATTCAGAAGCCAGTCCAGGTTTTAGCATCCTGGTAATGCTAAAAACAACTAGCATCCTAACCGCACACTACCTGATACTTGCACAACTCTTAATTATTACATGCAGACAGTACGCAGTGGACGCAGTGGATGTATTTTGACCACAACAGCTGCTTATACAACATATCTATACTGCGCAAGCCAAAAGTTGCTCAAATACATGGAAAACAATGGGCTACAGGCTTTTTAGAGGCTAACCACTCTGCCAGTACACATGCTCCCTTGGTGTATTCATTGTATTTCACAGTTGCCCTCACACCTGCAAACATAGATACAGTTCCTGTGGGATTTATTGTTAGCTTTTCACAGTCCACTTGTGCTGATCTGATAACAATGGCTGCCCCATGTGACCATATAATTTACTATAGGGTACTGCATGAGTTGGTACACACCTTTACCAACTGCCTGCATTTTTACTTCATGCAGCACACTGGCCCAACGGTAAGAGCAGAGGGTTTGTGGTTTAAAGCCAATATTGACTCAAAACCACCAGATCTCTCCAGTGTCTATAGTGGATGTTTCATTATTTACAATGCAGTCACAGATCAACCACAAATGCTTGCTCCAGGAGTCTTTTTGGGAGTTGCAAGTGTAATTTAAAATTCAGCTCTGGAAGATTCATTTATTATATGTAATTGTTTTTTTGTGTCCCTTCGGACCTGCATACACGCTATGTTTAAAAATATATGATCTTTAACTCAATAAAAATATCTTAAATCTTGTGAGACTGATGTAAAATGTTTCCATGTTCTCTAACACGGTATCTGGACTAAAGTGGTACAAAACCCAGCCTGGACTAGGACTAAACAAGGACTAGAACAGGACCAAAACCAAGTCTACATCAGGACTAAACAAGGATCAAATCAGGACCAAACCAGGACAGCTATACTTAAATATACAATATAATATACACAATATATATATAGAATTTACTCAAAAATATTAGACTTTTTGCATAAGAATCATATACGTTTTAATACCTCATCACTATAAGTAATTCAGTATTTTGGTATTGGTCTACACATGTCTAGTACTATAGTAAAAGTAGCAGCAGAAGTGCGAGTTATTGCAATAGATGAAGTACTCTATTGGTGTCAGCAGTAATAGTAAAAGTATTATGTGAAACAGTAAAGAATTAGAAAATTAGAAATGATTCATCTCTGTATTAATGCAGAAAAGTTTACCTCTTTACCTCCGTGTACTGTTGACTTGAGCAGTATTTTTGGAAGCAGCAGTAAAAAGCGCACGTTGTGAGCCTTTGATTTCTAATAGTTTCTATTTTTCATTGCAGCTATATATGAGAACCTATACAGTATATTTTATAACGCTACAGATTACAATTGCCGTATGTCTTGCTGATCACATCGCAGCTGTAGCCCTGATTGGATCCTGTAATCACGTCTTCTATACAAATGTGACCTTTCTGTAGATAGTAACAGTGTGTGTGTGTGTGTGTGTGTGTGTGCGGGTGTGTGTGTGTCTTACTTTAGCATATGCACGCCCTCCGGGGTTGTGGGCTGGTTGAAGCGCCTCATGTAGTCGTGCATTTCGGGAAAGCTCTTTTTCATGTAGTCCTCAGCGCTGCTCTCCCTCACTGTCCCGAAGCGAAAGCCCAGGGAGGGGTGTTGCAACTGGCACAGAGATACGGAAAATGTTTTACTAAATAGATCTAAAAAAATAAGGGAAATAAGATTAGAACAAGTCAAAAGCACAACTGTAATCCTGAAATGTGAATGTATGAAGTACTGACCTAAACAACTGTCAAAACCTGGACTTTCCCATGACTATTTCAAAAGTAGTTAACAGTTACACTCTATAATACTGGTCCGGTTCTAGTCCTAGTTTAGTCCTGGTTTAGTCAAGGATTAGTTCTGAGATTAATCCTAGTTTAGTCCCAATTTTTATGTGAGGTGTGAACATAGAGAGACACTTGAAACACGACTATCCCAGGTCCGGACCTGAAGTGAAACATGATTAAATATAAGGTCTCAAACTGGACTAAACCTGAACTAAACAGCACAAACCAACCTAAGAAAAAGTTGTTTAAACCAAGTGAGTTACATTTAGCTAATAACGTGTTAACAAGGATTAAATGTGGACTAAGACAAACATAAACCAGGTCAAAATTGGACCAAACCACTGTATATAAACAATGTTAAATCACAAAACACAGTACAATAATTTAACCAGGTTTAGATTAAGTATAAACCAAGTCTAAATTAGGTATAAATGTGAATTAAACTGTAGGATATACTTTTCTTGGTCTAGTACTAGAAAGGCCAAACTAATGTATGTATATACCTAGACTAAAAGTTGACACCCAATGACACAGGACACATCATGGACAATAGATACAGTGTAGAGTTCAGAGACGCCTTTATAAAGCACTCATGTGAAATTCAACGTGCCTTGACCTTGCTATAGGCCCGTATATAGGACCCATAATCCTTCACAAACAGTTCAAGTCTTGGCTCATTAGTTCGTCCTTGTCTCTACAGTAGGCTATGTGTCAATATGCTCATGGCGACAATGACATGCACAAAGTGGTCTCATGTCCTTGTGAGGGTCCTAACCTTGTCGTCGTGGATACCGGAGACTTGTTCGAAGGTTTTCTCCCCCACCATGACTGCGGCCAGGTTTGCAGTGTAGCTCGACAGCACCAGTAAGCAGAAGATGGCCCAGAGGTTCATGAGGAATCGACCGGTCCAACATTTGGGGGTCTAAGGAGAGAGGAAATATCTGTTAGTAGGAATGTACTTTAGTGGTGTAGTAAAAAGACAACTCAAATATAAAGGAACTGTGTTGTTGGGGTATTTCTGTGCACATTACTAATGTTTATAACCCCTGCACTATACCATACTACTATTGCCACTACTACTACTACTACTGCCACTACTACAGCCACTACTACTACTACTGCTACTGCTACTACTACTAGTACTACTACTGATACTGCTGCCACTCCTACTACTACTACTACTACTACTGCTACTACTAGTACTACTATTGCCACTACTACTACTACTACTGCCACTACTACAGCCACTACTACTACTACTGCTACTGCTACTACTACTAGTACTACTACTGATACTGCTGCCACTCCTACTACTACTACTACTACTACTACTACTACTGCCACTTCTACAGCCACTACTGCTGCTACTACTGCTACTGCTACTACTAGTACTACTACTGCCACTACTACTACTACTACTACTACCACCACTTCTACTACTACTGCTACTACTACAGCCACTGCTACTACTGCTACTGCTACTACTACTATTACTATTACTAATACTAAAACTGCTTTACTACTACTACTACTACTACTACTACCACCACTTCTACTACTACTGCTACTACCTTTACTACTGCTACTGCCTTTACTGTACTGCTACTGCTTTTACTACTGCTTTACTATAACTAGTACTAATACTACTAATACTGCTACTGCTTTTACTACTACTACTACCACTTCTACTACTGCTACTACTATTACTACCCGCTATCTTTACTACTGCTACTGCCTTTACTGTACTGCTACTGCCTTTACTGTACTGCTACTGCTTTTACTACTATTACTACTATTACTACTACTACTACAATACTACTATGTTTCACTATTCTATTAATACTACTTATCATATTTTTATCATACTTATCACTATTATACCACTACACCCCGATGCCACCATTTCAAACCCGACTTGTTTTATTACAATCAAGGTTTGTACAAGAAAAGAACACTTCTGCTGCTATTTTGAGTACTTCTACACAGAAATACTGGGCTCAATACACTGATAAAAATAAAACCACAGTCCACAGAAGATCCTTGTGACAATGTGCTATTTTGGTGAATCAGTGGTTGTCTGTTTTGAGCAGCTCTATACTTAAATACTGAGACCTGTGCTCACCAATCCCTGGCTGATTGACAAGTGATTTTAACCAGTCACAGTATAGTCTGGACTGAAGTGGCAAATGGCGTAAGTTACAGCTTCAAAGCAGCATGGCAATATGAATTTTTATTTATACTGCTGCTGCTGTTGCTGCTACTGCAACTACCACTGTTATCACAATCCCAACTATTTGTAATTACAACCAACAAAACTTTGCTCAAGAAATAGAATATCCTGTTAGGCGAAGAGTTCACTGAAGCGATCTAATGTTGAAGTTGTAGTTTCGAAATGTGAAAAGCACCAAAGCCTTATCAGATAAGAAAGCACAGGGATGATATCAACTTAAATAAGAGATTTTGTGCTTTGTTAAAACTGCATCAAAACTAAATGTCAGAAAGTTGCGTCTGAGAGATATTTAAATATATCTGCCGCTCTCCTGGGTCTCCTCACTTCTTCTTCCTCCCCCTCGCTCCATATCCTAATTTAACCTCCCAGTATGTGTAATCAAGTGAATCAAAACACACCCTAATGCACTGCGAATGGAGAGAAAACCAAGAGAATATCTTTGCCATGAAATTAGCCGCCTCAGGGAAAAACTCCACCTTAACACTAGCGATCATTTATTTATTCTCGCAATTAAAATCCACTTAACAGAAGAAAGAGATGGGTTTTTAGTGTTTTAAAGACTTGTCATTAATGGGACATTAATTATACAAACAAGGTTGTAACCTGTTATTAGGAAACTTCATACTCTAATGCAGTATAATTACAGCACTGAGAAGAAAAGCACTCACTTCAAGACCATTATTAACCAGTTTGCTTACAGGGCTGGGGGGATTATGACTTCTGACTTCCACATTCTGCTTGGGCTGTGCTGAGGAGGGGCCCCAGGCGTTACAAAGAGTGCATAATTTAACATCAAGTTTAATCTTTACAGCTTCATTTCGGATTTTTGGATGACTTAACAGCAAAAACTACTACAGTGGGGCCTTCTATGCACTTCTCATACTGGGCATATAGGGCTGATTTTTCACACATGCACACATACACTTTTACAGCTAAGAATGATCAAAGAATGAATAAGTAAATTATTAGAATAGAATAGCATTATTTGGCACCAGCCTCTTCCTATTTTTGCTATTTTTCTGAGCGTATTATTACCATTTATATTTTCACTCTTTGTTATTGTAATAAATTGTGACGTGTGAGCAACTGTGTCCAAATAATTTTCCTTTGTATATCAATAAAATCCAATATTATAGTGCTTTGCCTGATTTTACTGTCTGAAACGTCCCATAGTACACAAAAAGTACTTTGTTATAACGCTGTCACCTCATCAAAAACATACGCGGAGTTGTAATTTCTTTCATTCACACATTTGAGTTATTCTTTATTATTAGTCTGTCTAGAGCTCCAAAGCTCTGCTCCACCTGTTTTGAAGTTAACAGCTTCCTTTTGTTCAGTGGAGATTGGCAATTCCAGGGTTGAAATCATAACAATGAATCTAGTGAAAGTGTATGGACTTTAAGAGCACAGTGAAGCACTTCCTGTATCACCACATGACAATCATACGGTGGAACAGTTTAACATGCGTGAATGAAACAAAACACATCTCCAGGTATGTTTTTTTTTTTAATGAGGGAACAACATTACAGCATAGGGATCAGAAACTAGTGTAAAATGGGCCCTTTCAAAATGCCAAAAAAATAGAACAAGTGCATTTCACAGTTTGCAGTGATCCATGGTTAATTCTTCTCTTACCTTATGCCTTCTGAGCGTTCTAAGTCACAGTGTTTATGGCCCTTTTCACAACTCTCACAGACCAGGCACTTTTCTGTTTTACGAGTGTAAGAGTAAGAGTTGAATTGTAGACTTTGGTGAGCTTAATGGTCACTCTACAAAAGACCAATTTGCAGAGGTGACCTTCTTTATATTTAATGTATGTATCATTCATTCATATGTTAAACCTTTACATAAATACAGGCTAGTACATACGGTGTAATGTTCCACCGTATGACATTAAACAGCTCTACCTTACATTTATTCAATTACTGGTGGTTTTACTGCTCAAAAATGCCTTAAAAAACAGGCATTCTGACTGTGAGTGGGGTTGCCTGACTTTAACTTGGTTTGGTTTGGTCTCTATGAAGATAAAAAGGTTTAATACTATGAAGCTATCCAGACAAAGCAATAACATCTCAATGGAGAAAAACTCCAAAGACCCTCCGCTGGAAAAGTTACACAATGAACCTTTAAGTTAGGCTGAGACAAACTTTATTGATCCACAAGGGAAATTACCACAGCAGTTCACACATCGTAATATATTATAATAACAAGGAGCAACACAATGCAGTTGTCGTCAGTGTCTGCATATTTGTATAACGCTTTCTTTAGTCTAAACTGTCAGAGTGCATCCTGGTATTTGTTAAATTGAATTGCAGATAATATTGTGATGAGCAAGTGTGACCAATGAAAACATTAGCCTGGCTCGAACAATTACTCCTGTTGCTGTGCCTGGTGTTTGTAAATAGAGTTTCACCACAGCAGATTACAGTACAGACTGTGAAATGATGCACAGTAGGAGGCGCATACAGAAATAGCACAGTTTATTACACACTTTAGTCAGTGCAGTAGTAGCTCTGAAACTTTTCACACCAAAGCAAAGGTTTGGCTTTCCGTGTAAGAGCTAATCTAATGGAAGTACAGTACACAGCAGAGCTATTCGAGGTCTAATGCAGGGGTAAACCAGGTCTAAAAGTGGGTCACGTCATTTTTACCGTAGGTCAAGACAAGAAATTAGCCAACAGGGAAAAGAAAAGGGGATGAAATTAACTCAGTACTGAACCCAGAAGAACCCCTGAAGAGCCATCCAGGTGTGCACCTACTACCAACAACTACTATTTGTACTGCTATGCACCACTACTACTTCTACTACTCCTGCTACAATATTACAAGTAATATACAAAACCTCTATAATATATTACTGACAAAATACATGACAAAAAAGAGTTTGCCTAAAAAAAGTCTACTACCCCTACTACGTGCTATAACTAATGCTTTTTTATACTACTATTACTACAGCTTTATACTCCTACCTTCCTGCCTACTTCTACCACTAAAAACTACTACTACTAGTCCTACTACTACTGTTACTACTACTATAATATTACACGTAATAAACAAAACTTCTGTATGTTATTGATAAAATACATGACATAAAAACTACTACTACCCCTACTGCATCCTATAAATAATATTTTCTACTACTATTGCTACTACTACTACTTCTACCACTATAAACTGCTACTACTTTTACTACATACCCTTATTACAAGTAATACATGAAGTCTATAATATATACCTTAATTAATGACAAAAAGCATCCTACATCCTATAAATAATACTTTCTACTACTATTACTACATCCTACTACTTACTTCTACCACAACTACTTCTACTACTTACTACAGCTACCGAATACTATATACCAACCACAACAAACTCATTTTCTACCGTTATTAAGCCATTCTTCTAGTTAATATAGTTTGCTCAAGTCTATAACAAACTTCTGAAAATATTGCCACTGTAGCCAAGAGTTTGCCCAAAGTTTACCTTGAACCAACTCTTTGACAGAGCTGTTTAATAAGTACTGTGAGCACAAAGGTGACTCTGGCAAATTAAGCCTTTAGGAGTCTAGTAGTGTTGCAAAATAAACAAGATTTGACTCCCGCTGCCCGACCCAGACCAGAGAGCTTAAAGGGGACACTTAGCCAGGTCACCCATCCACTAATACCCACAATCGGGTAATTGACACGCTCCCAGTACTCTAGGGATCAAATATACGACCCTTTTATTACACAGTGGTCTACCTAATCATTTGGCCTGTGTCTGCCCCGAGCCAATTCGCTTCGATTTGACTTCTGTGAGAGCGCGCTGGAGCTAGACAGGAAGTGAAGACTAGCTTATAGAGAGGCTGATAGAAATATATTAGCGATGATGTTTCAATATTCGTCACGAGGAGTTGTGTAGGAGCATACGCAGATGACAGGTTTCATTACTGTTGTGCTTAGGTGCGCAGGCCGGCTCTACTGGGGCTGTTCTTTTTTAAAACGCGCTGACACTGCAGAAGCGCACTTAATTTCAAAGGTACTTATGTGAAATCTAGCCCAGCCGAGTCGAGGTATGTTTTTCATTTAGTGGATTTGTACACTACGCACCGCTGAACCAGAAGTAATGGACTTCGTTATTTATGGACATAATGTGGTCAACAATAAAAATGTTACTTTTGCTGAAGTGAATGTTGTTAAATTAGTTAACCTAAAGTTGCATTGTGAAACTTTTCTGGTGGAGGGTCCCTCAAATTCTTTTCTCCGGGAAATGTTTTTGCTTTGTCTGGAATGTCAGGCCAAGTTACAGGTCAGATCTGGGGAGAGGCGACCACGCTCACAGTCAGAATATCTTTTTTTCTAGGTATTTTTAAGCTATAAAACCACATGTAATTGAATAAATATAAGGTAGAGCTGTTTAATGTCATATTGTGGAACATTCCAGGCAGAGCAATGATATACCAATAGAAAAAAAGCAGGTGACAGACCCCCCCACCAAAAAGTTACCACAGTGCACCTTTAATTTGGCGTTTTGAGTAACCACGGTGATAACTCAAACTAATTATAACAAACTAACTAGTTATATAGTAGTGCCGTGGGTTATTAGGGGTGTGCAAAAATACTGAAATATCACTATATCGTATCATTTAATTTGATGATACAGTTCGATATTGTGGGCTGTTGTATCGATATATCGCCAAGAGCATTTTTAGATATATTTTACTAAATTATGTTGCGCAAGAGCTACAGGTGTTCTCATTTTCACCATTTTGATGAGTAAAAGGGGTGTTTTTCATAGTACTTTGCTCAGACTTAGTAGACTTTTAGCACCACAGCCATGATTTAGGCTTTGTTTTTCACTGAACTGTATCGAATTGATTTGAAATATATCGTATTAAATTGTATTGGACTGAAAGCTCACTGTATCGAAAAGCGTATCATATTGTGACCTTTTTGCATATGTATCTTGTATTATATTGTCGGCATTGTGTGCTCTGTGCTCCCTTAACTGTTTATGTATATGTTATTTGTTACATTAGTGACTAACCATGGTTTTTTTCTTTTCTTCTTTCTTCTTGTATAGATGTATCTTATTGCCTTTTTATGTCACGGCCAGGGGACTACAGATGAAAACTCGCCTTCTGGCTAATTCCGTTTTTTAACCATGTGTAATCATGTGTTTTATGTTATGTATTATTATATTGCACTGTCCCCTTTCAAATAAACTAAACTTAAAACTATGTACAAAGTGTATGTCATATTGGCAACTTAATGATACCCAGCCCTAGTGACAAAAGCAGAGGCAGCAGTGACATAAGTTATTTAAGAAAATGTCAATATTTTAAAGGTGCACTATATAACTTTTCTGCTGGAGCTTCGACATCTGCTTGCCTCTATGGGGACACTGGAATGTTTCACAGTATGGCATTAAATAATTATACATTTTAGTTCTAGAGTACTTTTCAGCACACCCAAAACAACTTATCAGTCTCCATGCAGAGAAGCAAGTGATGCCACAAAGGCAAATTACAGGTCAGATTTGTGGACTGTGAGTTATCAGTAACCATAAAGTAAGAATGTTTTTCCAAGATAATTTTGAACAATAGAAACACTTGCAGTGAAATAGATGTGTTTAATGGGATACTGTGGAACATTACAGGCAAAGCAATAATTTCCTAAGCTGTCTCTCTCCAGACTGATGCGTAGCCGTCTGAATAAAGCACTACATCAGTCTGGGACGGCGCTCGCTGAAAACATTAGGAACCAATGATGAACCAAGGACTTGACGATGATTGGTCAAAGCGTCACTACAGCGGAACAAGCCAAAAAATCAAAATTTAGTCAAATCCCGTTGAGAGAAAATGCACATACGTTTTACCTATTCACAAATACACTGTACATTGCTCACCTCTGCATTTCTAAAACCAAATAGTCTGTGACAGGTCCGTTTCACATGTAAACCATTTAGTCAGAGTGTTTCAAGATGGATTCCCAAGACTTTGTGAACTGACAGAAATTGTGAACATTTGTCTTGCTGGCAAGGCTAATAACATCCCCATGGAGACAAGCAGGTGGCAGTCTCCCCAGCAGAAAAGTTTTATGGCGCACATTTGAAACAGTAGTTGCCTATTTGCTGCTGTGGCGAAAATAATAATAGTAGTATCACTCACAGAAGTATTACGTTTTGAAGCCATTTCTCTAGATTAATTAAGACTAGACGCAGCAGGACCAATGGTAAAATTATATAGAATTATTTATGTAATGCTCATTCCTCTTATTATCATATTATCTTGAAGTATAACTAACAGTATATCCTACTTCTTTATGTAATTGGTGATTTTCAGATTCTAAAGTGTGAGGATGTCATACACTGACTAGAAACAAAAGCTCAGCTCAAGCTAAAATGACTTGGATTAAGAAAGTGTTACCATGATTTGAGTAAATTTCGCTTGACAAGTAAAATGATCTGCCAGTGCAATAAGATTTTTGCACTTAATATATGCAAATAGATCTTGCTACACAAAAACAACCACTATTTGCACTTAAATTAAGAAATAAAATCAAATGTTGCATGAATTAAGAAAAAACACTTATTCCACTGGCAGATAATTTCACTTGTCAAGATGAATCTACTCGAATAAAGTAAAATGTTCTTAATTTAAGTCATTTTAACTTCGATATTGTTTTTTCCAGTGTACTCCCAGATGGGATGCAAGGGACAATTTTTAATATTACTTAGATTGCACTATCATAAGCCATATTCAGAAAGTAAATTTACAAATGTTGGCCCTGATCTATTACTGACTAGACCCAAGAAATCACTACATTACAACAAAAAAATCACCAATTTAACAGCATTCATTTTATCTTATCATATCTGTATTAAATATTATATGTCTTATGAAACACGGCTATAGATCTGTCGCCTTTCGTCTCAAACTTCTATCACTTACCTCATCTTGTGTCTGCCAAAATGCCCCCATCACCCTCCCCTTTCCCCCTCTCTCTTCATCTCTCTCACTCCTCCATCTGCCCAGTTTTATCATCTCAGCCACTTTTCACTTTGTACTTATTACCCTTTCACCCCATCTGTCCCTTTCCCTGCAGCTTCCCCTATTCCTTCCCTTTGAATCCTGTTTGCAGATGCGCCCACTCACCTCTCATGCCCTGTCATTGGTTGGCTTGTCTTTGAATGCTTCCTTTCATCCTCGTTTCTCCTCCTCGCTCTCTCTCTTCCTTCCCCACTGGCTCTATCCGTTTCTCTTTCTCCTCTCTCTCCCTTTCTCTCTCTCCATTCGGGGATGTAACCCTCGCTCACCCGGGCCTTCATCCATCCACAGCAGCCCACCAGAAGTCGCTCATCTCCTACCGGGCACTTAGCCTTTGCCCCCTCCCCCTGTCAGTGCACGGTCCTGCCTGCACCTGTCTCATTCATCACTGACAAACTCCGTAACCTCGCTTCAATCCATCTTTTGTGATCCCGCCGCTCTCTTTCACTGGGAACATTAAGGGTCCGGCAATTTGATCAAAAATGTGTTCAGGCTAAATGAAACCTGACACTTTAGTGGTAAATGCACGTACAGGTTAGTGGAGTAAAAGGTAAGTAAAGAGGTCCTTTGCAAAAAATAAAAATGTCTTCACAGGTTTGCATTTTAATCATTGTACAGTAATGTTTTCAAAAGCCCATAGACTGTGTATATAAATGAACATAGCTAACCTGCTAATAGGAAGTGAACATGGGCACGCTTCCACCTCCATCGACTCTGGCTTCACTTGACGTCAAAATGATAAATTTCGCCGCTCTCTCTGTAACTGCTGCAGTGAGCCCTGTCATTTTTATTTTTAAATAGTCATACTAACTCTCTTTTATTTTGCTATTTTGTCTGTAAAATAAATAAATTCCTATTGCTAAAATGGGACTTGGCTCCACCTTTGCTCCTATAACCGCTAGCCTCATGAGCTTCATTTGACTGGAGCTGAACGCTACGGGTGACGTAAAATGTGTTTTACATCAGCTGAAATATTATTCCATCTCTCTTTGATAAAATTATTAGAATTCTAAATTATTTCCATTGACAATATTTGTAGAAGATGGTAACAAAACATATATATATATTTTTTTTTTGCTAATTCAAGTGGAACTGCGTATTTAAGACAGAATAATTGACTGTTTTTAGCAAGTTAACAGAAGTATACTGCGTACTGTAGCAAACTTGACTGTAATATCTCCACTGAGGCAATAGTATCATCGTCCACCTCAGATACTCCCTTTCCTCTTCATCACCATCAATGTCTACAGCCCAATAAGACGAGATATTTTCAAAAACAACTCATACTCCTCCCACTATCAAACAGCCACCCTCCTCTGTCTGCCAAGTTTCAAACTTTATAAAGTTCTCCGACCTTGACACATGATGCAAATAAGATTAACAGAATTGTAGCTTCACATCAAATTTTCATTGCGTCATAAAGGATTCTGGTATAATGCCTATTCTAATATATAGCTGTTCAATTGATTACATTTTAACTGAGATCGAGCTTTAGTTATTTCAAATTGTCAATGATCAGCTTGGGTCTTTTTAATCGAGAGGTCCAGAGCCAATCCTCTTTCAAAAGTTGGAGAAGAGTCTGGAAGAACAAATTTGCCTACTTTATCTGTTACATGTAACCAAATCAACATTTGTGAAAATAACATTGAAAGCCATATTTATTTGTTATATATTTGCAAAATTGACTCTTGTGAGCTTTAAGCCATGTTATAATGTCTCATCAAACATCCTCATCAAACACATACCTGAAGGGTTCACACGTTTGAGTAATCTCCAAAGCTCAAAATGCTCTTCAGTTTTAAAGTCAATAACTACCTTTTACTTTTTATTCAAGAGACATTAGCAGTTCCAGGGCTGAAATCATCCAAATGATTCTAGTGAACGTGCGTGGAGTTTAAAAACACAGTGAAGCACTTCCTGTATTATCAGATGACATCAGAAGGTGGAACAAGAGAAAAGAACTCAAATATACAGGGTTTGTGTGTTAAATGTGTGAATGAAACAAAACACAACGTCACGCATGTTTTTGACAAGGAAACAACATTATAACATAGAACATAGCGTAAAATGGGCCCTTTAATAAGAAAAAAAAATGTGGTTAAACAATATAAGCATTGGTGATTCATTTTTTTCCCATATCGCTAAGCCATATATTCCTCCTGTCCTTAAAGTTTAAGCCTTCCCCTTTCCTTCCCCTCTCTTCCATCAGCGGACGCAGACACAGCACATCCCTCTATGTCCAATTATCACTGTCCCGTCTGAGGAGGCGAGTGTAGGACGCACTGTTGAAGGGACACGGTGGGACACTCTGAGACCACTTTAGTGAAGTGCTCAAACACCTGTCTGTATGAGTCTGGCACCTGCTCTATTGGAAGTGCAGGTGAGACTTGTCACTTGTTTTTACCCTCAAGAGGAGTTAAGGCCCACCAGGAGGTCTCCATAAACCAAGGAATGTACTTCAAATGGGATTAAAGGGCTCATATTACGCTATTTTCTGATCTGCATATGTTATAATGGTGTTTCCTCATCACAAACATATCTGGAGTTTTGTTTTGTTTCATTCACACACAAACCCTCCATATTTAGGCTGAGTTCGCCGCTCAAACAGAAAAAAATCATTTCCTCCTTGTGACTAGAATCATTTGGATGATTTCAGACCTGGATTGACAATTTCTACTGAACTAAAGGTAAAAGGGAGCTGCTTCATGACATCACAAGGTGGAGTGGAGCATTTTCACTGCAATGAAGCTTAAGATATAAACAGTTAAATATCAGAAAATGGCTTAAAAGTAGTGAAATTATCTTGCTGCATGGACAGATCATTTTAAAATAAATTACCTCTAAACTAGAATGAAGCAGTCTCAGAACTAGTAAGTAGATAATAAACCTGAAGACAAGATGAATAACCTCATATAAGTTTTAAAATCTTGGCCAGATCAGAGAAATTTGCCATGTTGAGCTCTGTAAATGTAGACAGACTAATAGAAAACGATTACTCAAACACGCGTCATCAAAACTAAACACAACTCCAGGTATATTTTTGAGGAAGTGCAACATTATAACACGGCTTAAAGCTCACAAGAGTCAATTTTGTGTAATGTAGAACCTTTAACCGTGCACTTTTCTGCTGGTCTCTACGGACATGTTATTGCTTTCCTGGAATGTTCCACAAGATGGTATGAAATAAATCTGTCTCTATGGACACAAATAGGTCAGACTCATAGGTTTTATTAGGTTAGATAGATACGTTTAATGTCAAACTGTGGAATATTCCAAGTAATAACATCTCCATGGAGACAGGCATAGCAGACCGTCTACCAGAAAACATAGTGTATCTTCAATCAATCGATCAAACTTTATTTATAGAGCGCTTTTCATACAAAAAATGCAACGCAAACACACTTTACCCATTGTACATTCTAGTAAAAGTACTAATATGTTTGTGGATAAAATATATGAAAATGTACAGTATTATATGAAAAGATAAAGTAGATTCATGGGAAATAGCTGTCCGAGGTGAGTATGCAGGTCCATTTGCTCTGAGTACCCATTAGCATAGAGCCATTCAGTGAGAGTGAACAATGGGGCTTTATGTGAAAGAATGGTGCCATAAGCTAATCCCATTTAGCTTTTAGACACAAATAATGTACAGCTAACTGAATTATCAAGATGAAAATGCACATAATCAAGTTTGCTTTGACAACTCACACGCATGTAAGCTCCGAATGTACCAACTTTGATACCGGTTTTTAATAGGCTAAGTACCGTAATACAATTTAACACTAGAGAGATGAACCAAACTTTGAAATGAATGGTATCTGTACTGTTAATGCATAGAACAGAACGGTATCCACCTCATATTAAAGGCGTGCTCTGTAACTTTTCTGGTAGGGAGTCCGCCACCTGCCTGTTTCCATGGAGATGTTATGGCATTGTCTGGAAAGTATGGCAATAACTTATTTGTCTGGCATGATACTGAGGTATATCATCATACTGTGAAACGTTCCAGTGAAAACATAAAAAATTCCGATTGTAACCAACTTTTAGTGACGTTACTTGCACCTTTAACAAACAATTTCATGAATGCACCAAACCCTTTAAAGGTCCTATATTACACAAAATTGACACTGGTGAGATTTACCTCATCTAAAACATACCATACCATGTTTTGTTTCATTCACACACGTTTGAGTAACCCTTTATTATTAGTTTGTCTACATCTCCAAAGCTCAAAATGCTCTGTTCCACCTTGTGATGTCATGAAATGTTCATATTAACATCTACCGTTTACCTTTTGTTTAATAGAGAAGGGCAATTCCGGGGCTGTAAATACCCATATGATGATAGTGAAGCTATACGGAGTTTAAAAACACAGTGTAGCACTTCCTGTTTTGCCACATGACATCACAAGGTGGAACAGACTGTTTTAGTTTGCGTGAAGAGCCTAAAAAGAAGAAGATTCAAAATTCTAACATAGATCAGAAACTATTGTAACACAGGCCCTTTAAGCACCTGCAAAACTAAAGACTTTTGCTTTACACCATACTGTGGAACATTCCAGTCAAAGCAATAATATCACTATGGTAACAAGCTGGTGGCAGACATTTTACAAGAAAAGTTACACAGTTCTCCTCTAACGTAAATCATAATGAATGCCCCAAAACCCTTTAAATACCTGCAAACTCTCAGCATTTTTGCCTATGCTACAAACACACACGTGGAGCTCTGGTGTACGGAGCTGATTAATGACACTTGAAAGCGCCGGTTTACCTTGGTGGCCACTGTCCGCCCGAACAGTATGGCATAGCAGAGGTTGAGGGCGGAGGAGTAGGAGAAGACACGCAGCCTGTTCCTTCCGTGGGGAGTCATGCCAAACGGGCTGTTCCACTCGTACAGGGTGAGGAAGAGCGCGGTGAGGTGCAGCGTGACGAAGATGCCCACCCACATGGACCAGTGCAGCGGCCACATGAAAGCACCTATGGGAGCCGCCGTGTCCTTACTGCGCACCTGAAAATAACAACAGCGGAAACAGCTGTGAGGACAAGATGGCTGGCTCTGTGGGTTAAATAAGACATGTTTCGGTCCGCGGGCTTCTCTCTTTGTAAACTGGGGATTTAGCTTGGAAATGAAATGCTGGAGTCTGAGCATATTATGTGCTCCAATCTGTCTCTCGCAGAGGGAAGTATTAAGTACTCAAAATAACTACAGTGCCTCTGAGTGTTGGGAGCAAAGATGGCTTAAAAAATATTTGAACACTTGGTAAAATGGATTAACAATAGAATATTACTAGTCGTAGAAGTAACAGTAGTAGACTTTGATATATTTATAGCCCAAAGATGAGTCGTATTGGTATGATACACACCTCATTAACATAAACCAGGAACTAAACCTGGACTAGACCCGGACCAAGTCTACACCTGGACTAAACAAAGCAGGGTAAAGGGGAAATGGACCTTTAATAATGTCTAATTCAGTTATATTCTGATCTTTAACCATGGTGCTGTTATTTCCTCATCAAAAAAATATCCAGAGTTGTCTTTTGTTTTAGCAATGCATGTGTAATGCCTCATTCTGGCTTTCTGAAAAGAGCTCCTCTGTGTTTTTAAAGTTCATACTCTTTCAACAGACTCATTAACATCATTTTATTGTCAATCGTTCACTGTGGGTAAACAATTTGGATTTAGCTGTTGTACTTACGACTAAAGAACAGGTTAAGTTGTGGCATCATGGATTATAGTTTGAAAATTAACTTAAAGTACTGTATTGTTACTCTGTGCGGGGATTGTCACATGCTTCTTGTCTCCATGGAGATAAACTGCTTTAACAGAAAAGTTACACAGTGCACCTTTAATCGCTAGTCGTTTCAATAAAACCTCTTCAAATTGAGCTCTCTGCAACTAAACTGACTCTCATCAGTATTCAGAACGGAGTCAGGGCACAGTTATAATGCGCAGACTAATACTCTGTGCTTCTCACTGAGGGGCAGAATGAGAGGGGTAGTATGCGAGGGGCAGAAAAAGAGGGCTAGAATGAGAGGGGCAGAATGAGAAAGGCAAAATGAAAGGGGCAGAATAAGAAGAGCAAAAGGGCAGGAATGGCTAGAATGAGAGGGCAGAAAGAAGGGCCGAATGAAATGAGCAGAATGAGACGGGCAGTATAAGAGGGGCAGAAAAAGAGGGCTAGAGTGATAGAGCTAAAATGAGAGGGCTAGAATGATAGAGGTAGAATGAGAACGGCAGAATGAGAGGGGCAGATTGAGAGTGGTAGAATGAGAAGGGCAAAATGAGAAGGGCAGAATAGGGCTACAATGACTGAGAGGACTAGAATGATAGGGGTAAAATGAGAGGGGCAGAAAGAGGGGATAGAATGAGAGAGGCCGAATAAGAGGGTCAGGAAGAGAGGGGCAGAAAGAGAGGGCTAGAATGATGGAGTAGAATGACAGGGACAGAAATAGGAGGTAGAATGATGGGGGCAGAAAGAGAGGGGAAGAAGGAGAGGGACAGAAAAAGAGGGGTAGGATGAGAGGGGCAGAGGGCAGAGGTCTGCAAGTCACTCTGATACATGTCATCTACAGAGAGCAGATTAACCCATCACAAGACCCTAGTGTAAATATTTAATGTCCAATGGATTATTTACACTGTTTGTATCTACGGACGTCTCCCAGCACCAAATCTAATAAAAACAGAGCGGTAAAATAATCATGACTGAGGTTCTGCTCAATTTGTTGTTTTGTCTTTCTGGGTTTTGATCTTTTGGGTCTGAAAGCTTTTTAAATTCTTGAAAGAAACATTTAAAATGAATGATGTTTATTTATTTTAAATGCTGGCCACACAACCTTATAAATGTGGTCAAGGTTTTTGAGGAGGGAAGCAGGTGGATTTCAGGAGATATTCTGTCTATTTTTGTACATTCAGAAGAAAATGAAATGGTAATATTACATTTTTAATCATAACATTGAAATGGTAGATTTTCGTGGACGCACTGTTGCCAGACGGCCGGTCCGTTTCTATGAAAATGATGCATGTCGGTTTTCATTAAAATTCTTTCGGACCACAGCAGGGGCCACACGCATCTTATTGAGGGCCCATGATCAGAGGAATATAACACATTTACATATATGAGATTGGGCCCCTGAGATCAGGCACCAAGATTAAAATAATAATAATAATAATAATAACAATAATAATAATAATAAGAAGAAGAAGAAGAAAAAGAAGAAGAAGAAGAAGAAGAAGAAGAAGAAGAAGAAGAAGAAGAAGAAGAAGAAGAAGAAGAAGAAGAAGAAGAAGAAACAAATTAAGTATGATTAAAACATACAAGTAGTATTGTATTTTGTGTTGTATTTTATTAGTATTTAGTATTTAGTAATGTATTAGACAGTATTTGAATTGATTGTATTTAATAAATAGGTTAAAGGTGCATTGTGTAACTTTTCTGGTGGAGAATCAAAGGCGTTTCTCCGTGATGTCATTGCTTTGTCTGAAATGTTTCACAGTATGGCACTAAACCTTAGAGGTAGACAAGTTAATGGTCAGATCTGTGGAGAGGCAAGCCCGCTCACAGTCAGAATGCCTTTTGTTCTAGGTATTTTTGAGCTATAAAACCACCTATAGTTAAAAACATGCACAGTAGAGCTGTTTAATGTCATACTGTGGAACATTCCAGGCATCTAAGTGACATATCCATAGAAACAAGCAGGTGACAGACAAAGTTACGTAGTGTAGCTTTAAGAAGAGTCTTAGAACACCATGAAGTGGTCCTTTCCTCACATCCTAATGATTCATGATTAAACTATGGCTCTGCTTTTAGAATACAAATGTTGAGGCCTTTAACTTTTAACCATCGACTGTACCAGGATGCCCAGGCTGGTGGAGTAGAATGGCGAGGTGAAGTCGATGACCCTGCTGCGCTGCGAGTTGATGGAGAAAGAGGTCACGGCCATGTCCGCTGTTCCGTTCAGCAGGTCGCCCACCAGCCCCGTCCAGCGCCCGGCCCCGCTCAGAGCGCCGTACTTCCCGTCCCCCACGATGTACAGGTCAAAGGAGAAGCCCATGTCCTCCGCCAGCTTCTCCAGCAAGTCTATGCAGTAACCGTAGCAGCACTTTCTCACGTCCTCTGGTAAGTCTGAAATGAGAATGTGTTTATGAATAAGAAATATAAGGAAATGATATCGATGAACTATGAAAACAAAGAAAAGTTCTAAGTTTGATATGTCTTCTCCTGTCAAATTGTTGCATAACAGGAAACTGAGAAAAAAAAAAAAGATGAAGTTGTAAGTAGGGGGTGGGATTTAAAAAGTTATACTTCTTCCCACTCCGTTTTGAAAATGTGAACCTATATGTTCATATCATATATATATAGCATCTGTCATTTTGACTTTAGTGTCAGTGCATGATTTGTTTTGTTTTTTTGTTTTTTTGCATGTTCGAAATAAATAAATTAATTCTTTCATTCAATAAGACTTTTGAACTATAACGTGCATAGATCATAATTTTACATTTAGACTTAGACAAACTTTATTGATCCACAAGGGAAATGACTTGGTTATTATTTTGTTCACTGTAAACCTTAAAGATGGGGTATTAACTGCTAGAATATAACACATTTAGTCCATTTTACCTTTTATTATTATATGAAAATGCGATATTCACTGAAAACAAGTAATTAACATGTTTATAAGTTGGACAGAATCTTACATTTAAAATCTCTTCAAGTTTTGATGAGGGGACAACCTTATAACATGGCTCGAAAAGGTTGATTTTGCATAATACCCTCTCTTAAATACTGATCTAAAACAACTTTGTAATATAAATGTTGAAAATAAGTACAGAGTTATGGGTGGAGATAGGGGGTAGGTGAAAACTGAAATTTTCTGAGCATTCACCCTTGAAAACAAGACAGGACAGGTTAACTCAAATGTGAAAGAGCCAATCAAAATACAACTTTTCTGGTCGAGGGTCCAAGACTTTGACTCATTTTTGTATTTTTTTCATGAAATGATTTACAATATGACATGTAATTTAACTATCTCCATGGAGACAAGCAGGGCACATTACTAGACCAAGGTACAGGTCAGATCTATGGACCTGCTCCCAATAATATTACATGTTTTTGCGATAGTTTTGAGAAATAAAAACAGCTGTAATAGAATACGAGATATATTTGTTTAATGCAATACTGTTTAACATCCCAAAAGCAATAACATCACCGTGGAGACCCTCTACCCGAAAAGTTACACAGTGCATCTTTAAGCTAATGTTGACAGAACAGTGTTTTAAGGTTAAAAGTTATAAAAGTCTAGTAATTGAGCTATTAATATGCACGTTTTAAAGAGCAGAGGTTGCAACTTTGGCGAGATTTGACCCCGACTGAAACGTTGATGATCCACGTTTAAGTCCTTGCTCCACGTAATAAAAAATCTCCAGCAACATCATCGTTTGAGGTTTTTCCCAATTAATTTTGTATCTCATTTTTGCCAAGTCAACTTCACTCCCAAAGCTTTTAAAACTTGGCAGTAATGAGCGTGGTTGTTCTGTTTTAACACCATCTACAAGACAATTTGGGAATTCGATATTTAAAATTGTATTAGGGTTGCCAACTCTATTAGTTTTACAATCAACGCTATGACCATTAGGGCCGGACATAAAATAAAAAAAGCTTCGTCATCCATAATGTTAATTTCAGACCTTATACTTTTAATCAAACAATATTAAAATGGTTTATGACTGCATTTATGATCTGGATGCCAAGTTTGAAATCTTTTACAAGTAAAAAAATATATTCATTGATGACAGAAGCCCAGATCTCTTATTCATCCTTCTTCTTCTATGGTTTGGTTATGAAGTGAGATGCTGCTTGGGGCCAGATGCATTGATATTCATTTGAGAAATTGAACAGGACTGACTAGATATGATCTCTTATTGATTTTGCTTCAGAAATCAACTTGAGTTTTGTGGAGAGGTGCTATTTGTGGTTCTGATGTCCATAGTAATGAGACAGAGCGCTTATAAAACAGCAAGGAGTACTCAAGACTGGATTTGGCTTCTGAATTTTGCAAAATGGCTGAGCAAGTCCACTAGAAAACTGTCTACTATTGAGGAGAGGAGACCCAAAAAGTCTCATCCACAGAAGTGGGTCGTTCTTGTTACTATAAATTCTTGCTTCTTAGAATAGTT
Organism: Odontamblyopus rebecca; assembly: GCA_030686955.1. NCBI lineage: Eukaryota > Metazoa > Chordata > Actinopteri > Gobiiformes > Gobiidae > Odontamblyopus > Odontamblyopus rebecca. The sequence continues at coordinate 14,069,622 of CM060670.1, read as the reverse complement.
TATGTAGGTTGAGTACTCTTACTTGAGGGAAGGTTTTGGTTACTCTTCCCATTGTGAGTAAAGAAAATCTTTATGTTGACAAGATCACTTGATTTGAACATTTGTGTTTCAGATATGATCTATTTTTGTAGTGTGAATACCAGGCTTTTAAAGTTATCTGATGTTTTGTTCTTCTATTTCCATTGATTTCAAATAGATGTTCTTTCTAGACAGTTACTCTTAAAATTACTTGAACATTTCTTTTTCCAAATACCTTTTCTACGCTTAATTGAGCTATTCTTTAGACCACTATGTAAATGTAGTACTTCTGTAGAGATACACTGATCCAGATTTTTCAGTTCTGATTCCAATTTCGATAATATAGCAGACCAGCAAACAGCATTTATTTCCTTTAAACAAAAGTAACAAAACTGATCCACATGTGTTGTGGAGCTGTTATTTAGCTCTCATGTAACTACAGAACAGCTTTATATAAATAAAAGTTCAAATATTGTGGGACTTTCTGGGCAAATTACGACCAGTAAATAGTCTTATTACATCAGTTTATATGTCCAACCAGGATTTCGACTGAACCAATATTTGGAAGCCTATATACTATTCAGTAAAAATTTCAGCAACAACACCAATATTCGATACCAGTATCGGACTGGTGAATCCCTATCCTTTAGTAATGTAATTCTGAAGTAACTGCACTCTGCTTAAATGTAAAGTATTTACTGTTTAAAGTATTTACTTGGTGGCTGCGATCATGCCCAGTAATAGGGACCATAATGAATAAAAATGTGTGCTGATTTAATCAGGCATTGGCCTAACTGATGTCAGTGTATGGCCTAATTGGTGCACCCCTCATCAGCTTTAACTCAACCTCAATCCTGCCTGGGTTAATAGAGTATTTAACATGAGCAGTCATATAATACTTACATGATTTGATTCAGAGTCATGGAAATATTGGGACAGGATAAATAGGCACAGTGCAAATTGCTTCCAAACTTAAAGCAATTAAAAAGCGAATTGTGTGACAAGCAGAGCAATGAAAAGATTAGCACAAGCATTGAGAATTAGCTCAATTCTGCAAAGTTTTGAAAAGAAAGGCTTGTGATGTGAAATTATTTTATAATATATATTAATATTTAGTATATATTAGTATTTTTGTCAATCTCAATGTCAATCTCACAGTAATGAGGTTGTTGGTTTTGCCCTGTTTTTTTTTTTTTTTTCTCTAAAAATGCTCTAACAAGTGCGGTCATTAAAAAAATGCTCTAACAAGTGCAGTCATTATTTTCTGATTCCTAATGAACATAATAGGAATTATTTGGACTTAGTAATTACCAACACAAACTCCTTAAGTAGATACTAGGCCTGAACCATTCAATAACTGTAAACCTGCCCTGGGACTGTATAGAAACTAGCTTTAGTTAAATCTGGTGTAAAGCTTTTCTTCTTTTACGAGATGAATGTGTTTGCACAAGGTTGCTGTTAAAATAAAATGGTCTTATTTTGTATAGCGCCTCCAAGGCACTCAAAGCACTTCAAGGAACCACTCACCCATTCACACGTACATTCATATACTAGGGTGACATTTGTTTTGTCTCTTTCCCAAGGACACAACAACAGCATTCTGGGAGCTGGAATCACAGCATGTGTGCACCTATGAGTCAGTGGATCTTTCTGTTCTACCAATGATGTTTATGTCGAGAGCGGCATTTGAACTATTAACCTTCGGATGAGTGGACAAACACTGACAAAAGTTTGATTTTGGCCCTGCTTTATTAAGGTAAAGTGTAGATGTACAGTTGTGTGTCTTGTAAAAGTCTGACAGTGTGACGTAGGTGTGACTCACCGGGCCCGTCCCAGTCGGCGGCGGTGGCGTTAGGATTGTGAAGCTGGTTGAACAGATTGTTGATGACATCACTGCGGTTGGTCCTGGGGTCCAGACACATCTGCCCCGCGGGACACTGGCCGTCATCGTCCACCTCCCGAGTGAACACAAACGGGTGCTCCACCAGTGTGACCACCCTCAGACGGTGTCCTTCCACAGACAGCCCCGGTCTCCACTTCCCCCACACCATCCCCTCCATCTGCCCCTCTCCTCCTCTCACCCCCGCTCCCAGACCCTGGCCCTGGCTGTTCCCGAACCCGCCAACCAATCCCAGAATGCCGTTCTCCAGCTCCAGAGTACCACGGGTCCACTGTCCCACGGTGACCCAGGCCGGCTGCCCCAGTGCGCCCCTCTTCAGGCTCCAGACATGGAAGAGCTGTGAGGAGAGCACCCGCGAGTGAGAGGGCTCCACCTGGATCAGCCCGGTCGCTCCGGTGAACGAGGTGTTGGACAGATACCTGCACACACAGAGACAAGAAGAAGGGAATGTTCATTATTCAAGACGAGTCATGACAAAAGAAAAGTACTCCACACCACTTATAACACAGTGCAAAAGATCTGCTACTGTTATTACTGTTACTTCTACTAGTACTACCACTACTACTACTGCTACTACTGTGACTAATCATGATGAAATAAAACTACTCCACATCACTTATATCATAGTGCAAAAGATCTGCTACTGCTATTACTGTTACTTCTACTACTAGTACTACTACTACTGTGACTAATCATGATGAAATAAAAGTAATCAACTGTATACTGCAAGACTACTACTACTTCTACAATTACTGCTACTATTCATGATGAAATAAAATTACTTAACGTCACTTGAATAGTTCAAAAGAACTACTACTGCTACTGTTACTGCTACTACTACTACTACTATTCATCTGATTCAAGTACTCCACATATAGAAAACATTATGCACCAAAAATAACTACTTATAACTGTTTATATTACTTCATTTTGGAGTGATTTGCATATTGGTTTTTCTTCAACAGAAATTCAGAATCTGTCGAGATGCTATTACAACTACCACAAATAATCAGCGAATTTTTGTACCAACAATTGCTACACAAAACTGCTTCTAGCAAGTATTTAACTCAGAAGACAGGATTATTAGTCACATTTTGTCAGGATTTGGGACACGGCAGACATATAATTTTCTGGTGAAGTGGTGAAGCTTGGGAGCAATGGGTCTGTGACGAGTAATTGCATTTCGGTGCAAGTCATAATTAAAAGTTAATGCAGTGCAGTGACGGTCCCCTTCTATCTGCCCAGTCCATACAGACGGTCATTGCTATTCGCCTCACTCTCCCACAGGCCCTAGTCTGGTCTTTACCCAGGAATACATTAGGAGGAGCAATCCCCCCGCCTGGCCATAAATCTCCTCTGGCCTCTTGAACCAAAGCGGGGGACTGCTAGCCGTTACCTGTTAGCGTTTTAGCTTTAGCCTCTGCGGAAACAATCAGACGCCAGTGGATGTGAACCGGTTTTGTTTGAGCACGTCTTGATTAGAGCTAGGATTGTATGCAGGTCAGTGTAAATGCTCGAGGTGCTAGTTTAAATGTTAAAGAATACGCCGGGATCACTGGGTGCATGTGGGTATATGGGCTCCTGAACCGTGACCCAATTTTTGATTATGCTGGGGTCAAAAAGACAGCAAGAAAATGGTGAGTTTGCCTTTTTCTGTTAATGAAAGAGGTTAGGGAAGCCAAAGAAACCTCTCCACGAACTGAAGAATGGATGTCTCCTTTCACCTTTTGTTTTATTCACTTTCTCGATCCTTTTAGTCCTCCCTTTTCTCTATGCATGGGAGATGAGGTGCAGAAGTCAGAGCTGGTGGATATAAGGATTCTTTTATTAAATATCTGTAAGAATTTGGAGAATGTAAAGGCTGATTTATCAGAGGGGTCATGGCCTACAACGTAAAGCTTGGCCTGGAGCGAGCTAAGACGTTTAAGAACTCTGTGAAATGTAGATGATAAGATAAAATGCTCCCGAGGGTATGAAATTAGATAATGGAACCTATAAATGTGATATTATCAGGCTATCTACCCCCTAAATATTAAAGTTACAGCTATCTGATACACCTTTTGTCCTGCACAGACTTTGTCCTGTACTTTTTCATTTCATTTTAAGATTTACATAGATAACATGACTTGCAAAATCTAGACTTTTTGACAGCTCTGGGTTTCAGGGTTGTAATATTTTGTTTCAGATCTATTTGTATGTGCTTTTGCAATAACTAAAGGTTGCCACAATGACAGGATCTTTTGGTCTTAAACAATTTTTAAACATGTGACAAAAAGAGCACACCACAGACTTAAAATATCCGATCGCAAAGACTGCAGCAGGATATGGCTGCAGACCACAGGGTATAAAGTTGTGAGCACGATCACGCTGGCTGTTTCCTGTCTACAGTAAAACCACTCGCTTTGAGACTCTTAAGTTTTCAAACGATCAGAGCACTGCACTTTTAGTTTAGATACAAGTCAAACTGTGTTATTAGTATTTGTGAAATGTGGTGAAATACTTAAGATACAGGATTTTTTAAAGCATAAATGATTGGCGATAAAGTCCACAGGAAGTAGATCCGTGTGCTGTGCGTCTGTAAACACACATGAGGAACTATTCTGCCTTTTTACATTTAAAGAACACTTCAAACTGCAGTAAGAGGAATGTTTGTGGATGTCATTTGGTGGACGCTTTCTAAGGATAATGTGGATGAGAAGCAGGACTTTAAATTTACCACTTTGCGAGAGGTGAGTAACAACGTCTTCTCATTATTTTCGCTATATCCTGAGTTTGTATCTTACGCCTCTGTGTCCGTCACTCCTCTGCCCCTTACTCTGTGGTTTATTGACTGTAGCGGTGCTGATGTTTGGTGGTTACGATCTGACAGGGCATCTCAGAGTCACACTGACACCACACACACGAGGAGCGCAGCAGCTTCAAAATCACACGCAAAAACACAAAGTCGGGTCACGCCTCCCTAAACTCGGGGAGATGAAATCGCAGCCAAAGTCAGGGAAATTCTCCTGTGTGTGTAGCAGCCTTTAAATGTCCTAAGTCTCTCTGTCCATGTATCATCACATTATTTACCAACAACTCCTTCTAAAATTTGACATGTTCATTCTTACTCTATGGGTAAATCTGTTGTCAATCGCACAGTCTCCTGTGCGATTGACTTAAAAACAAGGGTTTGACAAATCCAGGGCTGAAATTAGCCAAATGATTCTAGTGAAGGTCTGTGGTGTTTAAAAACACAGTGGAGTACTTCCTATATTAGCACATGACATCACAAGGTGGAACAGAGTGTTTTTTGTTTAAGAGAAGAACACAGCCTAAACATGTGTGTTTGTGAGTTAAACATGTGAATGAAACAAAACACAACTCTAGGAATGTGTGTGATGAGGAAACATTATAACATAGTGTAATATGGGCCCTTTTTTATTTTATTTACTTAACCAGAAAAGTCCCATTGAGATTACTAAACTCTTTTTCAAGGGAGTCCAGGGACATTCACTCCACACTCAGTGGTGGTAAGATACTGTTGTAGCCACAGCTGCCCTGGGACAGACTGATGGAAGCGAAGCCAATCTGCGCCATCTTCTGACCACCACCATCACTCACACACACACCGCTTTCATACTAGGCAATGAAGTGTCTTGCCGAAGGACACAACGGCAGTTTTTTTTGCAACTGGCGCCCCACAGTGGCACCTGTTATTCTCCGTGATCTCCCATCCAAGTACTACCCAGGCCCGGCCCTGCTGAGCTCCTGAGATCTGACGAGATCAGGCTTTGACAAGCCGGTATGACCACACACCGCTTTGACCGCTTTGAAAGTTGACTGCAAAAATGCTCCTCCAACTTTTTTGAAAAGTAAAACTTTCTATCAGTTTTGTCCACGTTATGTATTTTTTAGACATTTTGCTGACATAAAATTCCACTATCTTAAACGGTGCTGCAAACCATAAAGTTTACCATGTGATCAGTTACAGTACATTTTATTATATAATTCCTGACTGTAAAAAATATACAGTCCTATGTGCACATTCATCTTACAAAGTGTCTTAACTTTTTCTTTGGTTGTAAATTCCAATATTTTGGGTCACTTGGACAGCCCCCGTTGCCTCCTCTCCTCCTGATTTACTCCGAAAGTGCAGCATCCATTTAAAAACTCGTAATTCTCTGGACGCTGATTAAAACGGCTATGATCTCAAAGTCATTCGGTGTTAAGTTATATTCCCTCCCCGAGCCCGCCACTGTCTCACTGACCATAAAGAGCAGTGCCTTGTGCCTGTATCACTGCGTAATAGCCAGGCTGAATCATCATATCCGATAGACAGCAGATCCATCAGCGCTCCAGTCTGCTGCAGTGGATACATGCGGCTGCGCTAAGAAATTAAGTGCTTTACATTTCTTATCAAGGCAAACGAGTTCAAGGGCTGAGCGGAGTATTTCGAGCACAGGAGAAGTGCTCAAACTGTTATGTCTCTGAGTTTGAAAAGAATCACGAAAAACACATTCTGAGCTATTAATTGGATACTACAGGAGTGATTGGCAGTAAAGCACAAATGCCACGCTAGAATTGAGACTACCTGAACTAACCCCAGAGTTAAACCAAGTATAGAACAAGGTCAAAATAAGTCTACATGAGAACTAAACTGGACAACACTGGACAAACTAAACAAGTCGACTGAAAGTGTCAACACAGACGTCATAAATATATCATGCAAAATCAACTTTTAGATGTTTTAAAACAGTTTCCCTTCTCATTTAACCTCTCAAAGTTGTAGATTGATGAATGCGTTTTTTAGTCATCTTTATTCTTCTGCTTTCAAATCGTCATTGCTCTAAAAATTCCCATTTTTACCTACACCCAACTTTATATGAATTCTTACAGATACTGCTAGCAAGATAAAATTATTACTTCTTATACTACAATGAACAAAACTACTTTCAATAGTCTTTTTTATAGCTTTTTTACCAACTCGTAAAATAGAGAAGATTTACACTACTACTATGTAACTAATTAAACATGGTCCATGAAAACACAAGTAAAAACTTAACTCAAAATTAATGTTCGCTGGTTACATTTTGAAGTCTGTTTTATCATGCTTTAAAGGTGCACTGTGTAACTTTCCACAGCCTTTTATTGCTCGCAAATATCTTCAAAAACATCCATTCGTACTGTGATATCCTGTCATTTAGTTTGCAAGGTCCCCATGGAGATTCTTATGTTATGGCCATACTGCGGAACATTCTAGGTACATGTAGAGACAAGCAGGTGACGGACCCTCCACCGGACAAGTTACACAATGCACCTTTAACCTGTGTTGCAGCCAAAATGCACCGATATATGTTTGTAAGTCGATCCGTTTTCCTTTTATTTCAGCCATGGACTATAATGACGTCTTCTACCTCAGCGCAGTAAATGATGAGTGTGTATCATATGGCGTCTCCCTCCTTCTTCGTCCCTCCTCTTCGTTTGGCTTTAGTTTACTCTTGTCTCTTTGCGTTCTGGAGGACGATACGGCCTGGTTGCTTCAGCTGTTTTAATCTCGTCAGCGCAGATAGCATCAGTGTGACGAGTCTGTCAAGTGAGAGACCCGGACTGGCAGATCTCAGCACGATAGCAACAACTGCACTTCCTCCTCATCTCTATGCCTTTTACTGTAGCTTTTCAAAACATCCTGTGCTCACTACTTCTTACTTCTTTTGTCTTTCAAAACTTTAGAACTTGCGCTTCTCTTTTCTCATTTTCAACTTGGATGAAACTTTCTATTTTAAAGGGTGTAACTTTTTGGCTGACAACTTAGTTTCTTAACGGTAATTTGGAGTCATTATCATCTGGTCCAAATGGTTATTGTGAGAGATTTGTGCACCAGTTTTTTGCTTCATTGGGTTTAAAACAGTTTAAAACATAAATACCCTATTGGGCAATATAGTGATAAAAACTTAATTGTGTTCTCTTTCCTTTGACAATGTGCTACTTTGGTAAAACTTGGTGCCATGTTGTGGTTCATTCATTTTCTCTTGAAAAGCTCTATGCCAGGGGTATAAGGTCCAGTTAGAGAAAATCTCCTCAAGCAGAGGTCCGGGACATCATCAGGGATGCAACAATACAGTTTTCCCACGGTTCGATACGTATCTTGATACATGGGTCATAATATCGATCCAATTTCGATACATTTTAAGACCCAAAAAAAGTATGTAATTTTTTTCTGATGAGTATAATATAATTATATTAGTGATATTAGTGAAACATTACATACATTACAGTATAACTGCTGTACAGCTGTAGTTCATACGTGAAGTGTTTTAGTTCATTTGGTTCAATGATTCACAGCGCAGAATTCAGTGAAAATAAATACAGTAAATAAATAGAGTTTTCTCAGGCTATTTTATATTTTATAATATATCCAGTCTACTCTTAATATAGACTGTAGGGGAGCAACACTATCAGACTTTTCCTTCTTTGATGATGAAGATTTGATGATTTCTTTTCCTCTTCTTCTATCCTATTTCTGGACACTAAAACTATGTTATATTACACAGAAATGCCTCAACAGACCGTTTTCTGACTAAAACTTATGACACAGAGTCTGAGAAATAGATTGCGTATATCACCAGTCGCAACACGTGTGCGTATATGAGCGCAGTTGCTTAAAGCGGCTGTAAAGCCAAAAAAAGTATTTAAAAGTTCATCTCTTTGTCATTTCTGGGTCTATCAGCGTAAAATAAAAAGTGAGTGAAAGATAAAACCCACCTCTGTTAGAATATTTCAGCTGTAAGTCCTTATGGAGCGGTTTTCTGCTGCATCTGAAGAGGACGCTACGGTAAGTGTTTTCCTTTGGACCAAAATAAATGATAAAGTGCACATGGAAGAACACGCAGGAAACCACACCTTTTTGCCCACCCATGCCCCCTATTGGTCAACATCAGAGATCCTGTGAGTCAGCGACAGGTGAATTCAGCCCATTACAATGAAACAACTGCAAAATGTACCCCTAAGGAAACAGAGCAGCAAGAAAATGTGTTATTAATATTTTAGCATATCACCCACTTCGAATTTGTATTACAGTTCCAATATTCATTCAGTCCACACATGGTTATGGTTCTCCTGTAGCTGCCCTGGGGTAAACTAGCAGAAGAGGGGCTGACAATGTGCACCAAAAGCCCCTAGGACCACCACTAATCACACAGTAGAGTCATATTTATGGCAGGTGTCTTGCCCAAGGACTCATGACCAGTGGAAGCTGGGATTGAAACGCCAACGTAGCAGGGAAATGCTCTAAACACGAAGATAATAACAACGCCACATCATCTTCTCATACAGTTTTAAGCAGTTCGAGTTAAGAAAGCACATTTCACTGCATAATCAGGCTCTAATCTCGCCCTTATATATACACACTGGTGAAAATGTCTATAGCCGTGTCACAGCGGGCTCACATAACTTTGCAGCAAATTTGTGAAGACATCCTCGAACTATTTTTGAGCGAGACATGAATCTACTGTCACTACTTCTCCCATGTCAAAGATGGTGACCCAATTACTGCATGTCAGGGAAAGAAAAAAAGGAACTTAACAATATACCGGTAGGTGTCATAAACTTGTAGGACACTCCGAAAAAACCCAAGATATATCTAAAAATCTGTGCTAAGTAATGATGACAGTTTGAGCTTATTGGGTCTAGCTGCTAATTTAAGATACACCCGAGATTTCCAAAGCCCTTAAGAAAAAGAGCAACAATACAAACTCGCTGATCAAAGCAAAACACCTCACTATTTTACGTTCAGTTTGATACGCTTCAGGGTGAGTTTAAATATAGTCATAAATAAAATGTAAACGATCCTGAAACAAAATGAGCAGAGCACTAAAAGCCTTTATCTATAATGGGATCTGTAAACAACCGAACCAAATCTTGTAGTGGAGACCTTCAGGCAAACATGTTGTGAAATGCAGGAGATTCTTGTTTTTGTTCGGAAGTTCATATTTTAGTCTTAATTCAAATGCCAAAATGTGCCCTATGAACTTAACTTTCATTTAAATTAAAGAGAGGGTATAAAGGAGGACATAGTTACCTACATGATCTTTGTCCATATGTATATATTTTCAATGAATTCTAACTTCTTGACCCTTCACCAACACTGTATTCAGTTCACTTCCTGTTGCTTTTAGTGGTAGGATCTGGTAATGAAAACTTTGGGTCTAATTCTGCTTCTTTATGGGATTATCGACTTCAGGAGCAATCCATAAAAACAATTTGTGGCCTACATCTTTTTATAATAAAGAAGAAGTCAGTGCTATTTGATTTTAGCTACCTCAAACCTGGAGAAGCAGATAAGTGTTACTGAAATATAAAATAAAAATACCAAAACTAATCATGGTCGCAATACTTCACAATAAAACACAACGGTTTAACACAAGATATGCAAAATCAGAATCGCTGCTCACTAGAAAGGAGACCATTTGCTCTGCGGACCCCAGAAAAAGAACAAAAAACTTTGAAATATGGCAGTGTAAAACATGGACTTTTCCTGGCTCTTGAATAGCACCTTTCTGACTTCCGCCTAGAGTTGTACAAGTGGAATCAAATTGTTCACCGGTAGAAAAATGGCAAGTCTCTGTCAATTACTTTGTGGTGACAGTCGTGCAGGGCGCGTTTTGAATCACATCCCCGGCGTTCTGCATGAATGAGTTTGACTGACAACCGTCTCTGAACCTTGAGCTGAACTATGTCTAATGTTTATTAAAATGCACATTCATTAGCAATGCCCCAGTTAAATCACCTTACTTATCTGTGCTCCATCTGTGCCACGCTATTTCAAACTTTACTCCTACTTTCTTTATGGGAACAGGTTGGAGATTTTATGCCATATATTCAGATGTAAGGTGGTGGCCATTATATTTTTGGATCATTGACGTTTTTGGAAGAAATGTCCAAACAGAACTGAACTTTTTCATATTTTGTTACACTGGTGGCCGTATTAACCTTTGACAGTAATTACATGTTTATTTTTGAATAATGCCGCCACATTTTGAAGCTATTGAGAACAAATCATTTCACCTTTGCCGTTTGTGCAAACAGAAAAGATTGAACATTGTGCCAGTGTCAGTGCATAGGTCAAGTAATTACACAGATAATAATCATAAGGTCACATTGTCAGTGTCTTGCCTAAGAACACAACAACATAACTCATGCTGTATTCATGTGTTCCTTTGCAACTCAGGAAAATGTTTTTCCCAACATCTCAGGAACTAGACGAGATCTGCAACAAAAATCAGCTGATTTGTTTATTCATCGTACACATTTGAGCTCTTTGACTAAACATTACAACATTCTGGGGTTTAGTAAGTAGCTCATTAAAACAAGAGCAAGAAAATCCGGGTAAGACAATTCCGAACCAACAAGTTAATTAGTTAGTTAATGAATTACCAATCTAACAATAAGTAAACGGCTAAATGTTTAATTTTGGAGAAGGCAACAAATTACTGGTTAGCTCTATTAAATGCTGTTAATGACCAGACTCGTTCATTTTATAACAGGCAACATCGAAATCCTGACTTTCCGGCATTAAACCACATGAATGCAAACAGCTCGGAACCTTGATATCTCATTTTGAACTCCCACGGATCGTATAAATGCAGGATCAGTCCACGCAGGAATCCAAGCCTCCCTTAAGTCCTACAGATCTACTTGTGTTTTCTTATTGCGGACATTTGTTAGAAAAACCCATCAAAAGCACCGCCTAATGTAGAGCCATTTCCCTGTTGCCTCTGTGCTTTGAGTTTGAAATGGTAATACACTGTCCCCCCTTCCATCTCCAGACAGCCTCTCCTCCGCTGAACTCTGCTTTGTCCCCTGAGTCTTAAGCTGTTAATTGCCTTTTCCTTGTTGAGGTCTCTCTATATTTTTAAGATTTTGTTCGGCCTCTAAGGGGCAATGGCTACGAATTGTTGCAGAAAATAGGGATAAAATCAGACAGTGAAGAGGGCAGAATGGACTATTGTTGAATGAGTTTGAATATTGTAACTTTATCAGTCCCGTACAGGCTCTGGGTGAAGTCAGTGATGCATTTGTTTTTATATTGGACTCATACATCAATACAGAAAATCAAAAAAAAAGTATATTAAACAAATAATTCATACCGACAGTTTGGTCAGATTTCTTTTATCACTGGTGAAAGAAATCTGTACATTAACAATATTTATTTTGCCCTAAATCCCATATATGCCCATACAATGTTTAAATTTAATCTGATCAGTACTAATGTTATAGAAGTTTCTATTCATATGATTTTCCTGGAATCCACCACTCCTGGATAGGTCGCCAACTCTTAAAATCACCTGCTAAAGTGAGCAAGTATTGATTCTGAATTTAAGTTGTTTTTTTTGTCGATACTGTTGCCGCTTCTCTGTAAATTAAGGAATGGCAAACAGTTTTCTCACAGCAGACGCTAAACAGTAAGAATGCAAATCACATATTAACTGATATTAGCTTCTTGCTTCACACCAGTGTCCTGTGAAACATTTTACTTGACAATTGTTTAAAAGTGCCACGACCTGATTGTCTCCATGAAGTACGACAATTTTAGTGCCATATTGTGGAGAGGCAATAACATCTGATGACCAGGGCTGTGCCAAAAAGTGAAAGACTGCTCTCAACTTTGGTCAAACTCAATGCGCATTTTAATTGAAAGGTTAGAAGCCAATGGTGTGGCAGTGAGAGCGGGTGGTGCTGATGAGGATTTACGCTCTTGTTTAGGGAAAAGCAGCAGCAGGTTTCCTCAGGAGTCCTCATGTTTCACAAGTTTTGACTTAAATCTGCACAATTTGACCCAAAAGTCCAGTGTCTCCTTGTCTCTGTCTCTGTGTCTGTGTGTGTGGTGCCGTCTATCCCACTCCTCCACGTCCCTCTCTGAGCCTCAGCTCCTCACCTTTTCTCCTCTCGTCCTCTCTTCTGGTGCTTCTTATCATTATAATACAAGTTATGGAAAGTAAACAACAATTTTCTCACCATTTATGACCGAACCTACAACCTAATTTAGTGCACGGACATCATACGTGTTTCTGTTGATAGCGGTACACAACAAAAACCGGAGAGTTAAAATTTCAGGGTAAAATATTTCAGAGTTGTTTTTAAGATAAAAAGTGTTATTTTAAATTTTTGAAAGTTAAATGGGGGTTTGAGTTGGAGTTATATGCCAGAGTTGATATGGTTGATGTTAATTCAACTTCCCTTAGTGTTAATTTGGCCCCTCCCTCCCACCGCTTCAAACTCCTGTGAAACAAGACCAGTTTGAACCAGTTTTGTACATAATTTCATCTTAAATTAACAAAGGGAAAGTGTAAAAATAAAACATCTCTGTGTGTTGTTTAGCTAAATCAGGATAACCCTATGAAGTGTTATTCGGTTACTCTCAAAACGTTAATATAACTGTTAATTTCGGGGTTAAACGAGAACTTTGGTCCAGTGTTAATTAACATTTCCAAAAATGTTAACTTAACTCTAGAACTGATTGGACTCACATAGACTCTGAGAAAATGTTCAAATTGATTCTGTGAGAGTCAATTTTAACACTCCACTTTGTGCTGTGTAGCGTGTGTGCACATGTTTCTGCCTGTAATAGGAAAGCACATATACATTAGTCTTAATATATTGTACAAACTCTGGAATTATCGATCCTATCAACAGGAAAAACTGCAGTGATCCTGGCGCCCTGCTCTTTATGTGTGTCTGTGTTTTCAGTAAGATGGAAGAAAATCTTATCGAAAATCAAGATCGATCAATATGGGAAATAAAGTGAGTCTCTACCATAAAATGCAGCTTTAAGTGTAATGAATCACTCTTTACTGCGTCACTTTTTTATCTTTATTCGTGTTATATCTTATTGACAAAACCACAAGGGCTTTACCTATTGAGTTATAGACTTTTATACACTTAGTTTTTACGCAGGCTCCATGAAACTCGCCAAGTGTTCAAGGCTATGAGAGAACATGTGTTTACGCTTTTCACTGTTTGTTTTTGTGCACCTTGGTATTTCATGGATGAGTAATCTCAATAGGTCCTACTCTGCTCATACACCTTGACCCAATTCAATAATGTATAAAAGGTATACATTTCCATGCATTTTTGAAGATGCCTGCAAACCACACGTTTTGATCATTGTCAACTAAATGCAGATTGATTACTACTATTTCAACCCATCTTCGCTTCATCCAATCCACTACACCCCTTGTGAATTGCATGTAATTTCAAATGCTTTACACTGTTTTTCTGCTCAGTTGGAGTCCAATAACGCTGCTGTATGGTCTAAATGGTGCCAGTGCAGTGTGTGTGCTGTGGTTGATTATATGGCTGCTGCTGTTGATGATGGCTCTCCTCTGACAGTCTCTATGTGCATTAAATGTTTGCTCAAATCACAAATCCCTCTTTCCAAGCTCCACATGACACAAAAGCCGGGCACATGCTGCGTTATCCGTCGCTACCGGAAAAAAAGGGGGAAAAAACACGTTCTATGTCAACCAGCAGGGCAGACAGACTGAGCGATTTTGAGTCATTTGGCATTTCGGCACATCCCTCTATATATTCCACATATGGATTTAGAGCAGATGTTCATTTTAGCAGAGGGAAGGGTGCACAAAATCTGCTTATGGCCTTATACAAGTTCTGTTTGAAGGTAAACTACATGAGAAGCGTACTATTTGTTCTGATTTACTATTTACTATTTAGTCAAACTTTAAACTGTCAAAACTAACTGATTCTCTGCTGTTGATATTTATTATTTATGGATGTATTTATTTATTATTTACAAATGCAAGATATGCATTTTTTCTGGTGAAGGATATGCCACTTTCTTTTCTGTTGTTATAACTTTGCCTGAAATGTTCCACAGTATGGCATTAAAGTATAAGTAAAGTGAGTTCCAGGTCAGATCTATGGAGATGTAACACGTTCACAGTAAGAATACATGTTTTTTGTGGTATTTTTGAACAATAAAAAACAAAATAGAAAGATGGCACACTGTGGAACATTCCAGGTTAACTAGTAGCATCTCCATGGAGACAATCAGGCCACGGGCCCTCCACCTTTTACATTTTTAACCGTCTGTTCTTAAATTAAATCAGTCAAACATGCATAATTAAATCAAAATACAAAGCTATATGTGTTACCTTTAAATTGATCATTTTTATGCAAATACTTACTAATTCTGATAACTAAAACAACTACAAACGACTAATATAATAGTAAGCAGTAGCTGTAAGTTCCCTTGACAGATTTTTTGTTATGCATAGATATACTTTATGCTTCTCTGCAGGCGTACGAGTAGTTGCTGTAGCTATAAAACCCGGCTAAACTCTTGGATGTCCCTGTATCCATCTGCCATAAAGACCCCCCCCTTCTCTCACTGTGACAGCACCACTGAGAAGAAGCTACAGGGGACAAGCAAGGGCAACCAGAGCAACTCGTACTAAAAACCTACCGAAAAATACCATTCTGACCCC
The DNA here is from genome assembly GCA_030686955.1 of Odontamblyopus rebecca. NCBI lineage: Eukaryota > Metazoa > Chordata > Actinopteri > Gobiiformes > Gobiidae > Odontamblyopus > Odontamblyopus rebecca. The sequence continues at coordinate 14,054,223 of CM060670.1, read as the reverse complement.
GCCCCAGCTCTAAAAGGCTTTGGACGGAGCACGACGGACATTTTAATTGCTGGTTTTAGTGCAGTCATTTGGGACATTGTGCAAACATTGTACTCGATAGCCAACGGTAGTAAAAAGTTCGGATAAAAGAAGTAATTATGAGCAGAACTCTACTTGCGGCTATGTTTGGGTGCCATGTAAGTTCATTATAAACACTATTAATAATTTTGTAATTATCGTGCTGAAAGAACTACACCAGTCAAAAATATTCCAAAAGTAATAAAGAGGCAATGTATGGCACTCTAATTAAAAAGGATAAAACATGACTTTGTGACATTTATGTGGCCTTGTGGGGGAAAGTTAGGAATTACACATAAAAGACATAAATAAATAGGACATTTTTTATACATTTTTCGTAACATAGAGCATTGCAACACTAATAAATATTCAGTGTAATGCCAAGGTCAGAGAACTTAAACAGGACGTCAAGTGACCAATGCAATAATTCGTGCTGTATCAGAAGATCATCATCAGATTTGATCATAAACGTGTAATAATACAACTGGCATAAAATTGTTTTAACTTTTCCCCATGATGACGCAAACCATTAAAAAGTCTGAATGAGTTTGGCCTGAGTAACTATGCAGTAAAATGCATGAGGTCAAGGTTATTACTAAAAAGTAGTAATGATGTAGTTAGATAAAAACAAAATGAACATAATGAACTTAATGGTTCAGCTTGACAATTTGATTGAAAAACATTCTGCAAAACAGTGACAAGGTCCTGTTCAGACATTTATTATCTAGTTCAGGTAAAAGCACTTTACACAATGAAGTGTAACATATACTGAGCTATTTGAGAAAGAAAATGAGACTCATGAATATAAACTATGCATTTTACAAACTGTAAAGCCAAATGGCAGAGACTTTTGTTTTGTCCTGTCAAAATAAGATGAAAACCATGTACAAACAACTGTCTGTGTCTCATATTTGAGCGAGACAAGGTTTAGTTCAAACTATGTTTTTCAAAACTGGATAAAGCACTTTTAATTGAAAACTATGTGGATCTGATTATTAATTCTCTGCAACAAACACTCTACTGACTAAGGTTGGAATGTGACATTAGTAGGAAATATTCATATCTGAAACAGAGCTTTAAATGGTTAAATAAACTCCTGTAGGTGACCTGTGTTCATACCTGGCCAGATAGGGTCCTGAGGAGGGCCTGTCAGGTCGGCTGAGTTTGTCGTAGCAGCTCACCATGCTCTGGACCAGCGCTAGGTCTGGCCTCACCATCGTCGCCGCGGTAACAGCCCGACTCAGTAAATGCAGAGCGTCCCTTATGTAGAAACTAAGCGGCTTACGTCCCACCTCCCCATAGGCCAAAAGTCCGAGTGGACCTCCAAGAGTGTGGAGGGCATCTGGGGACATAGGGTATCCCATGATCCATTGCAGCGCCGGTAGAGTGGGCGAAAGACGTTGGGCAGCGCGTAAAACAAATGAGAGACATTCAGGGTCAGATCCGAGCAGGAGGACGGAGGAGATAGGAGACTGGGAGCGAAGGAAGCGACTAGAAAGTATCCTTAGCGCTTCCTCTTCCCTCTGGTCCTCCCTGGTCTCCTCGCTGGCCTCTCCTCGCCTCTCGCCGTCGCTCGTGATGTGGGTGAGGTCGATGATGTCCCATAGGTGCCAGTTGGAGCCGCTGTGCATCTGGAGGTGGGACAGCACACCCTCTCCCCCCTCCTCCCAGCCCGGGCACACCACAGCTGCCCCGCCCCACCCGCTCCGGTCCCTCTCCTCCTCCCCTCCCTGCAGGACGGCCAACAGAAGGCTGCCCAGAGTGGAGGGGGGCACTCGGGCGGACATCTGCAGGTGGAACTGGTTCTGTGGAGACAAAGAAAAGCAAAAGATAAGGATTAGGAAAGTTAGACGAATACTGCATCAGTCCTAGTGCTTTTTCAGATGCTTTTTTAAGGAGTTCAGTATGTCGTAATCAAAGTTTGTCGTAATCAGAATATGAAAAACAGCTTTCTGATGACTAAATGTGTAGTTTTGTTAGCTGCTGCCTGATTAAACAAAGCTGCACACGCATCACCTCGAACTCATTTTGAAATAATTTGTCCACTTTTCTCTGTTAGTTTGCACAAACAACCAACACAAAATTTGACTTCGCACAGGCATAAAACTTTCCACACTACGTTTAAGTAAAAAAATCATTACTTTATTACTAAAAGTGCTGACAAATTCTCAAAACTAAACCTCGAAAGGACAAGTACTAAACAAGGGCTTAAATGGGAACAAATTAAATCTACATCATGACAAAACTGAAATTAAACTAGTAAGATTAAGGAGCAACAGAGAGATAATGTTCTTGGTCATTTTGAGGTCATTTGCCCACTTTTCTCAGCAAAAACACTTAAATAAAACAGAAAGTAAATATTGTGTTTACGCCTTAAATCATCTGTGATATAAAAAAGTTCATAAAAAGTTATAAAAAGTTCCTGAAAATGTGTTTGGTTATAATGTGTATGTAGCACCTACAGGCATAAAGCTTTCCAGAGTACGAAAATAATTACTTTAGTTTTACAACCTCTAGCTGTAGCCAAACTTGCCATATGACTTGCATGTTAAACTTTGTAAACAGTAACAGTTATGTTCATGCTGAAGAAGTGGTTAAAGTGGTTAAAACAGGGATGAGTGATATATTTCAGTGCTAATTACAGCTGAACAAAAAACATAAAAACAAATTTACTTCGATTTGGGTGGTTTGTCACTGATGTTAGAGGTGAATTGTCTATTTTTTTCATGGAGATGTAATCGCTTTGTCTGTAATGTTTCACAGTACGGTATTAAACCTTTCTATCACCAGACCAAGTTACAGGTCACATCTGTGGAGAGGTGACCCCGCTCACAGTCAGAATGCCTGTTTTTTTTAGGCATTTTAAGCTGTAAAACCTTGAATAAACGTAAGGTAGAGCTGTTTAATGTCACACTTTGGAAAATTCCAGGCAGAGGAAGGACATATCCATAAAAACAAGTTATTGACATTGATATGTGCAAAATAGTGGTTATCTGCTAAAACAGTAAAGGAAATATTGGTATTACTGAAAAAAGATCTTATGTCTTACTACTCTAGTTACAAAGGTTTCCTTATTTACCAGTATTCTGTCATCCAAAGGTAAAAATAACCAATGAAAAGTGATGGGGAGAAGGATCTGAAAAGGCAAACAATCCAAAATTAAAACAGACACTGCCCCAAATGGTTTTCCCAAGGCTGAATAACCCACAATCACATTTTTCCACTGTGCTCTTTATGTAAGCAACAGGACTCCAGCCACCAGCGCTAAACACAACAACACTGAACCAAAGCGATCCCTCACATAAGTTCATTATCGGGGAGAAAAGGAGAGTGGCGCGACTACAAACAAGGAGTCAATGATCCTCCTCTAATCTGCCACATCACAGTTGGGTTTGGCAATGCAACAGTAGCGTGCGCAGTCCATCCACAAGCGTGCGTCTCCAATAAAGCTCCTCCCAACATACCGGCTTGTTTCATACTGTTCCAAAATGGATAACAGTGTTGTCCTTGAACGCGGCTCACAGATGGACCAGCCGTCTCCCTTTTTCCTTTGGGGGAGCGTTCATTTTTCATCCTATCAGCACTCCAGGCAAGGTGGAAGAGGGGTAGGAATTGTTAAGATGCCCACTTTAAAGTTAAGCAGGGTGAGGCTGGTGGATATATTTTTGAATATTACAGCAGCATGCAAGACAATGTAACTATAGATTCTTTACCATTGTGAGAAATTAAAGTTTTGTGGTTCAAAATAATAAGTAAGTAAGTAAGTAAGTAAGGATTGTTATTATTCTTTCTCCACTAAATAAATTTAACTCAAAGTTTTCAAGGTGCAAAAATGCTCAACAACCCGTGAAAACTGGCACATAGTTTTAAGAGGTCCACTCAAATTTACAGTATGTGAAGTCACCAAGTTACGAGATGGCTACTTGGAACTCTCTGGAATGTTTAAATCATTTTTTCATTATAGTAGGATGAAACTTGGCAGGTAAATAGAGCATTCAGAGACAAAAAAGCATATTATGGGCACATCCTGAGCCCCACAGGATGTCGGCCATATTGGATCAGACTGTGTCCAAAATCTAGCTCTTTAACAAAGTTGTCCTAGAGCAGGGGTGCACACAATTTTTCAGCATGCGAGCTACTTAAAAAATGACCAAGTCAAAATGATCTACCTACTACAAAAATGCAAATAATTTCTTTATTTATAAATATATTGAAAATCAGTCAATGTGGCACACAAAATTAAGTGTGTTACACTTGGCGCCCCATAAATTTCATGGACGAAATGCCTTTCGTGCCACGAAATGGATAAAATGATCACAAAATCGTAAAACACTATGACGCCTTTTGTTCACGGAATGCGCACATCAGCTAGCATTGTGTCCACGAAATGATGAAGAGAACACATCATTTCGTGGACAAAATACAAAACAGGTTATTAATTACGTGCACGAAATGTATTGCTGACTTTGCCTTTTGTGTACATATGGCTGAATTTACTTCTCACTTTCATGGACAAAATACATTTGTTTGTGAGAGAAGTAATTTTGTCCACGAAATGAATGACATTTATGCTTATGTGCCACAAAATGCAGAGTGTTTTCCTTTTGTGGACAAAAGTCATTTTGTAAATCACGGAATCCATTTCATGGAGGAAAGCATGTGCAAACTCACGAAATCCATTTCGTGAATCACGAAATGCCTTTCGTGAATCACGAAATGCATTTCGTGATTGACAAAATGGATTTTGTGAGTCTGCAGATGACTTTCGTCCACAAAATGCATTTCATGATTGACGAAATGCATTTCGTGATTGACGAAATGGTTTTTGTGGACGAAATGCATTTCGTAAATCACGAAATGCTTTTTGTGAATTACAAAATGCATTTCGTGGACGAAACGCATGTTGTGAGTCACGAAATGCATTTCGTGATTTACAAAATGCATTTCGTCCACAAAACCCATGTCCTAAATCACGAAATGCATTTCCTGAATCACAAAATGCATTTCGTGGACGAAAGGTATCTGCAGGCCCACAAAAAGAAAACGTTATGCATTTAGTGGCACATAAGCATAAATGTCATTCATTTTGTGGACAACATTACTTTTGTCAAATACAAATTCATTTCATCCACGAAATAAGTAAAATAAGTAGTGAATCCAGCCTTATGTCCACAAAAGGAAAAGTCAGCAGTAAATTTAGTACATGTAATGAATAACCTGTTTTTCTATTTTGTCCACGAAATGACGTGCTCCCTTTATCATTTCGTGGACACAATGGCAACTGATTTGCGCATTTCGTGGACAAAAGGAATGATCGTGATGATTTACGATTTCGTGACCATTTTATCCATTTCGTGGCACGAAAGGCATTTCGTCCACGAAATTAAGTGTGTTACACTTGGCGCCCCATAACATGTGGGATCAAAAGTCTCAGCGCGTGGTCAGTCGGGTGTGATTAGTATATCAGGTACCTGACTGGCCAGAAGCACACAAAAACTTGACAAAAACTTGACAAAACTTGACAAAGACAAGTCGATCTGGTGCTGTGTCGTGTCTCCCTGGTTTCAGAGGGCTTGATTGACAGGCGGATTAACCAATCACGGAGAAACAAGATCTGTTCCCATCAAAAACAAACATGGTGGTTTACGTAAAAAGGGGGAAAAACAACATGAAGGACTGGGACAATGCAGATTTTTTGCAGAATCACCAATAAATTTGCCATATTTGAGAGACACACGCGATACAAATTAGCAGGTATGGTGGAATCGTCTGAAGTTTGGATGGAGGATTTTCTCCGTATACTATACGTCCCTGTACATTGGCCCTTTCCAACTAAGTCACCAGTTTCTTAATATGCCCTCTTCATATTAAAAGTTTGGCAGTGTAACCCATGTGGATTTTTAAGCATATACTCCCATAAACTTTAAATTTCACACACGCGTTGTATAGTACACCTGGCACTCGGCCTGCATAGAAAACCAGTGTTATGTGTCTGAAGATGAGACATCCCTTCCCAGCTGCATGCGACGCACACATTTATTCAAATGGAAATATCCCACCCGGGAGTACAAAGTAAACAGAGCGGCCCCTTCGCCAAAGTCCTTGAGTCCCTTAAGAGCAGAGTAAAAAGTGCTCTACTGAAGTCTGGGGAGACATGGATGAATTAATGCGGAGTATGTATTTATCCAACTGGGAGAGAGAAGGGCGCTGGGGCCGGCTGTTTGAACTCAATGGGGAGGCAGGAAGTCAGTGGTGAGTGAATGAGAAGTGACTTATAAGTGAGATATTATTGAAACAAAGATGGAGGAAGAGCAGGCATGCACAGGGCGGCAGGAGGCCATATTGGACATTGATTCTGGAAGGATTCATACACTCAATAGAATATACTTCGTGATGTGATGAGAGAAGATCAAAACTGAAGCGGACCCTCAGGCGCCTGGAGAATTTTTATGTAAATCCAGCTGCAGCCCTTTCATGTGTCTTATCGGTATTATATCTATAGGATTAAAGCTGAGAAGGAAACTTTTGGGGACATAGGAGCTGACTAAGAGGATTCACAACTCTGGACTTTGGAAAAAAAAGAAGTTCTAACAATGTCCCTTTTCTATGTATATTTAAAAATAAAATATAATGAGCATTTACTCTTTTTGCATGAATTTCCACAACTTCACATTGCAGTTTGAATATTTTTAAGGACACAAAGTATGCGTAAGTATTAGGACCTTTAGTTTTAGTTTGCTTCATTCATGCTTGTTTCAGTAATCCTTTTTATAAGGTCCATTGCCTCTGATGCTAAGAAAACACATAGTTTGAATTTTCCCAGAATTGTGACATCATAGATAGAGACTCTGTGCTAATTTTAAGTCCATAAATCATTGCCAGAGTTGTGCTAAGCATTTCTTATATCAGGTCATTACAACTGTGTGCTCACATTAGCGTGTTGGTGCATGGTCATTCCCTCTGCGGTCAGTAGGTGATACACTAATACCAGATCCCAGTACGAAATGGCAAAGCAAACATTTTAAAGAGCACTTTAAATGGCAATACAAAAAAAACAAACCAATGGGAATTTTAATGGAAGACCACTGTTAATAATTCATTATGAAGGTTCGCCCCAGTTTTGAATCTTGTATGTTTAAAGCCAAAGGTAAAACAAGTACTGCATTTATGTCAAACCACCCATATTTTCAAGTCGGCCTCTGCTCAGTGCATCTTTAAATATTTATAGACAAATTGTCTAAGTCTGAGCCTGTAAACACCAAAAATATTCTAGGAAATCTTTTAGAAAAATAAATCTTTGTCAAATTATCTGAATAACACCGATCTGCAGCAGCTTTGAATGCTGTTCCCTTTCTATTTCCACCAAACAATTACAGATGCCTTCATTTCTCTGCGTCTTGAGAATCTTTCACAATTACATCACATTACCAGACTGAAGCGATCTAGCGTTTATTAGGAGGTTCTTGCATTGAGCACAACAGCCAAATTACACCAAAAGAAAGACGTGAGCACCATAATAAGACGTGGTTGTAAACAGACTTGGTTCTCCTAATGGAAGAGGGAAAATGAGAGCGATTGGAGCAGAGAGAGATGGAGCCGTAAACGTGGCTGTGAAAAGATACGATTCGAAGCTTTCGAGACTGCACCATAACATCCAAGTAGTCGAAGTTTGGCCATATATAGAGAGGAATTAAATGCTAAAATGGACTGTAAAGGCGTATTACTTGCTCACTGTGACCACTTGATATTGCATTAATTCCACTTATATACTTGAGGTAACCACAAGAGAGCTTTACCGATATTAAGGTGCACTATGTAATTTATGGAGGCAAATAGGGGTGAAATTGCAAATCTTTGGAACACACCAAACAAACTTCGCAAAACATAAATATACATGAGAAGCTCACTTGGAAAACAAAATTAACCCACCTCAACTTTACTATCACAAACTTGGACCAGTCTATAAGCTCTATAAGTTCTGCCTTCATCACATCACTGAACATAAATCAGAGGTCTAAGCCAAACATATTAAAGATGGATAAGTTATTGCTTTACCTAGAATATTCCACATTATGACCCTGAACTTATCTATAGTATATGCCACCAGGCCATGTTACAAGTCAGATCTGTGGAGAGGTGACCCTGCAAAGTAAGAATACATGTTTTTGTTAATAATACGACATCTGTAAAAGAATAAATCAAGATCGATCATATTAATTATCCTGTAGTGTTGTTTCCTGCCAAGTCAATACTCAAGTCAAAATCTAATATAATGCCATAACGTGGGACATGTCAGGCCACACAATTCCATCTCTAACCAGGAGCCTCTAACCAGAAAAGTTACATAGTTCAACTTTAAATGTTATTTGACTGCACTATTGTACTTTTCTTGTTCTTGTAAGATGCAGATCAGATTATATATGCAGATGCAGATAAGGTTATGAATAGGCCCTTCCCCTTAGCGATCCTACAGCAATACATAAATAATAATAATAAAAGGGTTAAAATGTGTGAAAAAAATTTACTTTGGACAAGATTTACATGGAAATGAATAGAATTACTGAAGAATTTGCACATAGATATTTCAACAGACCATTTTGGAGTTGAGGGCATATTTTCCACCTTGTACTTGAAATGAACTGTGTAATCGCCATAAATATTCACATTCTTCATATTGTTTCATATTGCCAAACACAAGAGTGAATATACAGTAAGTCTATTATCTGAAGAGCAGCCTTGAAGTGTGAGGCCATGTCGCTTCATTTCCTTGTAATGTAACTCCAGCTCAATACGATAATAGCAATCGTACAGAAAATGTCAAAGCTGTGATTGGCTGCAGGCAGCACAGGCAACGCTTTGTAAATCTACCCCACCAGCTAATTCTAGTGGGCCCTAATGATTAAAAGGGATTACGATTGTACATTGTTTTAGTGAAATCCTCTAGAGAAGGCCTTTAGGATACAGAAATAATATTAACACGCCTCGTTACTATAAAAATAACAGTCAAATGTGTGTTCAGAAAGCAGCTTTGTGCACTGGAGCAGTGGAGCCATTTGTTAGTATTTGTTCGGCTGCCACAATCACAGACTCCTATATTTAACATTTGGAGCAGCCGAGTGTTTTAACGACAATAAAGTCCCTGCCAGTCATCACTCCAGCTTAATCCTGCAGAAAGGTGCTGTCTGAAACCCGCTGCCAGCAATAGCCTTTATCTGCTACACAACACACTCGATGTATACGAGTGTACAATGAACAAGAACAGAGCAACTCCTTCTGATGCTTTCAAAGGGTATGAGGCAGGTTCACAATATGGTACCTCTGCTGAAAATTTTAATATGTTTTTGCAGCGGCACAGATGCTGAGCACTCACGCCTTGCAGCAAGGTTCTGGGTTCAACTCCCTGATGTGGATCCCTCACAAGGCTGACTTTCACTAAAAAAAAAGGTAAAATCCTCCAGCTAAGGCAATCCAGGTTGTCAGGTTGTCCCAGCAGTATTAAAGGATGGGTCAAATGCAGAGGACAAATATCTATGTGAGGACAGTAAAGTACCTTAACCTTAGCCTTGGTGCCAGAATTTGTCAGTCCAAATTATTTACTGTTGCTCACATAATTAGAATTGATAATCTAATGATTAAAAATTAAATTTTATTGGTCTTGTAACTCTCTTCCAGATGCTCAAAGTCATTATATAACTCAATGCATTTCAGCTGTGGGACAGAAATATGGTTGCTAATCTACGCCATAGCAACACATTCACAAATAGGAGGATGAAGTGCCTTGCCCAGTGACACAACAACATGTGCTTGTTGGAGCTTGGATTAAACTGGTCTCTTCACCATTTGGAGGTTGAACTTTCTTTTCACTGAGCCACTTTTCCCCAAAATACATGACTATAAATGTGCACGTAATCCCTCGGGTCCATGGACAAATTCAAATCTGTCAACTGGACAAAAATGTTTTGATCGAATATGTTTTACAGCTCATCCAAGCTGCTTCTTCAGTTCTGGTCAGATTGCTGCTGGACACGGCCGAGTTTTAGTGCAGTTGCCGCCTCCCTTCAGGCAGATATAAGGCAGTGTCCACCAGCAACCTGACCAAAACTGAAGAAGCAGCTTGACAAAAAAACCTTTGTCCAGTTGACAGATTTGAATTTCTCCTTTGCTATGACTCTAAACGTCACCACAAGGGGCCACTGTAACATACTTACTGTGCCCGTATTGCATAAAGCATATATGCCAAATTAAAATGCAGATCACAGCGCACCAGGAAGCAGATGATTTGCTGTGGAGACCCAGGAGGAGAAAGGTCGAACATAAGGAGAACGTATGCATTGTGTCTACATGATTGATTGGGTAAGGTATTTTATAATGGCCCGTAAAAATATGCCTTTATGTGAACCTTTTAATGTTTGTCTTTTGACCCTGTCTGCTCAAAGTGACGCACGGAGGACAAATCAGAACAATTATAGGTCATTGCTGTGCTAAATAGATTTGTCACTAAATTAGATTGTCAAAATGCAGATGTCTGTATTTGGTTTATGCACCTGCAAGTACTGGGTCTACGCACATGAAACAAAAACTGATGCGAAGTTCAAAGTCTTCTCTGTCAGAATAAACAAACTAAGCAGTTTTTTTTCTAGAATTGCTTTAAAAATAGTGACATTAATTATCTACAAATCCATAATTTTGGTTGGTTAATACTTTGAGCCATAAGATTAATATGTTAAGTTTGGTTACCCAATATACAACAACTACACATTTGGTTTAGCATCAGATTTTCACTTCAGTTATTTTTTTTTCATAAGATATGAATTTCCCATAGAGTTTTAATGACGTCTGCTCTCCATCTGAATATATCTCATCAAATTCTAGACCTTAAATTAGGGTTAAAAGTCTAAAATCAATACTAAAACTATATTATTTGAGCAGGTACAGTATTTATACTAAAAAAAGTAATATTCTAGGACATAAATTAACTTCTTGAATAACTTTTAAATGAACTTGAGCTGCATAGGGTAGTATATGATCTTGAACCACTATGGGACATACCTGGACAACAGGAATTACACAGATATAAGACCACTTGATAATATAAAAAACAAAGTAAATAAGTGATTTAATGTTGAAATGGCATTCTGTTGTCTATTGTCATCATCATATCAGAACCAGTAATGAGTATTAGTCTATTCTGTAGTATAGAGTATAACATTTTAGTATCATGACAACATTGCTGTGATGAGTTGAAGAATTTCCAGACTTTTCAGTACAGTGTCTGTATGTGTCTGCAGCAGGATATTCTTTTGACCTAAAATATTGATACTATTTGTGCTCCCAACCCTGACACCACCTCTATAAAAATTCCCGTTGTATTTTTGTCACTGTCTAGACAAAGCTAAAAGCATCAACGGTCTCCGGCACAGGTCTGCTGGCATCTTACTTTGAAGTTCTTTGGGGCTAGTGAGGTGCAATAGAGCTGCACAAGGGTCAGACACAGGTAAACTTCTCTAAAGAAACAAAAATGGTTGACGGGGCATGTGTGAATCCTTATTTACGCGTTCTCTTATCTTCTCTTATCTCCTTTTTATTGCCAGGTAAAAGTCCCATCTCTGTGCAAGAATAGACTCCCACAACAAAGGATGCCAGATAAGCACGGCTGAGAAAGGCGTCAGCAAAGTATGAAAAAAAAAAAAAGAATGAAAAAAATATTCATACTCCAAATGAGAAACCCTGAACTAGACACAACCTCTCCAACATCACACAAAATTGCGAGAGCTATTTGCTTGATGGTGTGGCCTGGAGATTTCGCCAAATAACTACCCATGCATGTGAACAACAAAATGCTCCAGACACAAAAGTGAAAATACAGATGATGCAAAATGCAATGTGTTGGTTGAAATGTATTAAAATAGGACTTGTGTGTTATTGCATGTTGAAATTCTAAATGGAATTGTGTATAGTGAGTGGTTTGCCCTAGTTTCTATTGGGTTTCTCACATTTTTTATTTGGGGTTGCCACAGAAAACCAGTCACGTACAGGAATAGAATAGAGTAGGTAACATTTTGCCTAGGGACACAATGGCAGCAGCTTTGTAATGTTCACCCCGCTACGCCTACATCATTCTCAATCTCTGTTCTTAAAACAAAAAAGTATATTTGAGACTTGTGTTTTGGGCTTGTTTTAAATAAAAGTACATGAATAAATACATATAAAGTTTTGACATAGAACGTTTTTGTTGCCTGGGAAAAAGATACACATGTTCATTGTAAATTAACTTATCTATTCAGACTTGGTCTATACAAATGGAGAATATTTTATGTTTTATTTCATGTGTCCATAGTGACATAGTGGTTAGCGAATAATCTTCAAATTCACACGGACGGTAGTAGCAATGATTGGCAGTTGGTAAGTTTATTCAGACCTTTTAGCTTTTCTTTTTTAGTTGGTTTTAGTGGTGGATCTGGCAATGAAAAGCATAATTTTTTTATTGAACAGAAGCAAAACACCAAATGGCAACTTCAACAACTTGGCCATCATATGCACAATGTTTTTTTTTGTTTTTGCAGTTAAGAATAAGTCACATAATTACATTTGATTTGACACGTTCATCTCGTATCCGGGAATAGAGACGGGTCTTGTTGATGTTTATGAGATTGTAAATACATATTCATACCGTAGCTTTCAAGATAATTGTATTTCTCTGTGTGTGTGGTCACTGGCATGTTTAACCTTCACCTTGTGTAGAAGCATGTTGATGAGAACATGTAGCTATCCACCCCTTTACAAAGAGACCGTCTCCACACACACACACACACACACACATATACGCATTGGTTTTCCATGCAGACAGGCAAAGACAGAGAATGCAGAGGCAGTCCAAACATGGCTGCTGTGTTCCTCTGGGAGCTGGAGGCGATGTGGAGAGGTTGGAGCAGAGCAACAGGAGGGCATTGACTCACAACATGCTGCAGAGACTCTGAGTTCACCGCTCATTTCTTATTTAGGAATACATGAAACGCAACAACATTGGTGGAAAAAACAAACAAAAAGCACACTTCTTCCGTTTCTAGTCTGATTAGGAGAATGGGAAATTAAGCTGAATTTTAAAGGTGCATTTGTGGAGAGTCTCGATGTTATTGCTTTGTCTGGAACGTTTCACAGTTTGGTATTAAACCTTTCTATCTTCATGGAGACCACACCAGACCCGGTGACAGGTCAGATCAGTCAGAAAGCCTGTTTTTCTAGGTATCTTTAAGCTACAAAACCACCTGTAATTGAATAAATGTAAGGCAGAGCTGTTTAATATCGTACTGTGGAACATTTCAGGCAGAGCAATGACATTTCCACAGAAGCAAGCAGGTGATGGACCCCCCACCAAAAAGTTACATAGTGCACCTTTAAGACTGTGTGTGAAAACTCCACAGCTTGAGCAAGGGAAGTTGTGAAAAATTGAATTATCGGAAAAGTCTCCGTGATCCCAACTGGCGGTGACTCACATGTAGAGATATTGTGAATGTAATCTTTGAGCTGTGGTCTTTTGTATTTCTGTTTAATGTTGGTAATACAAACACAGTGGATGTGATTACAGCTCTGTGCCATGTTGTGAGATGTGACTCATATCATTCCTGAGCGGCAGAGACGAGAGCCCTAAGTCATAGCTTCACCCCCTGAAAGATTGGCCCGAGAGGCAAAGTTGGCAGGGTGTGATTGGCAGACAGCAGCAGACAGGTGCAGGTACAGAGAAAATACACTCATCTGGGTTAAATTTATGCTTTCACGTCAGGAAAACCAAAACTATTTTGGGAGTCAACGTGGAAGGAAATCTCTTTAAATGTCCTGTATTACGGAAAAAAGAAAATTAACAAAAACATACCTGGAGTTGTGTTTTGTTTTATTCACACAAGTCTGAGTAACCTTTTAACAAATGCGTACATTAACATATTACCAAAGCTCAAAATGCTCTGTTCCAACTTCTGACTTTTCTTTTTTCTTCTTCTCCTTCTTCACTTTTCTTCAATAAAAATAGGCAACTCCAGATCTGAAATCATCCAAATGATTCTAGTGAAGGTGTATGCAGTTTAAAAACACAATGGAGCACGTCCTGTATCACCACATGACATCGCAAGCTGAGTGTTTTCAGTTGGAGAGAAGAACAAAGAACTCACCCTAAATATGTAGGGTTTGTGTGTTAAACATGAGTGAATTAATTGCAACACAACTCCAGGTCAACATTATTACAACATCGATCAGAAAATAATGTCATATGGGCCCTTGAACTCGCCATGGCATGAATTCTCGGTACACGCTCGCTGTGATCCCAGACGGTGCTTAACACTCTGCCCATGAATCATTTGCATCAGTTGGATTTGTCCCTCTGCTCAGATCCAGACCTGGACCTCGTCAATGGGACTCTTTTGGTCTCCATTTTGGTCCAAGAACAAAAGCGCGTTCAGGGGCAGGACTCCAACCCAGCACCCTTCACTGCACACATTAATATTTCACCACGCACTGTCACTTGTCTGTACAACGCCGAGATCAGCAACCCAGATACGGCCAAGGCAGAGTCTAAGTATATGTTCGGAGGAAGAATTGAGGGTAGTTTTAATATCCGTAGGTGAATAGAGTCAATTGATATTTTGCACTAGGGGTGTTGTACATGCTGTTACCGCGGTGACTCAATAAACACATTAGAGAGCAGCCAAAAAAGTTTTAAGATGGTCTGGAAACTCGAGAAAAAACACAAAACGGATTTAAACAGGGCATTTTCAGGAGCCTGTGATCAGTATTTGTTTAGGTTTGTTGTTTTATTTGTGAGAGACTTGTATTGTTAAAGCGCTCAAACTGTTTGCCTTGATTATGCCATGGTCTGGAAATAAATTCGATAATCACAATGGAGACAGGTCAGATCTATGGAGAAGCAAGTCTACACAGGGTTGTTAGATATTATGTATTGTGATTATTACGATGCAAGGGTGGTTTAGGACTACTTTATGCTTATTGCTTAAAAGGTCTATAACGTCAGAAAAAAGGAAATTAAACTAGATGACTTAAATGGGAAAATGATGCTACTTCATGCTGTGCGAAATGGTTTTCTCCCGTGTGTCTGCAGAGATCTCTGGGTGAGAGGTGAAGAGGTGACATTCTACAAAGGGGAACTGTTTTGGACCAATGGGAGAAGAGAACAACTGGCTGTGACCCATAAGACGAGGCGATTTGATGTTTAGACCAGGAGAATTTCCCTAAACCCCTTTTTATTTCAGTTCGGGGAAAGGCAGGGGATTGGAGAATCGGAGCGCCTGGTCTTGGATCCCAGGTCTTGTATTAGATCAGGTACATATAGTTGAACCCTCTTCTTTGTATATTCAAGAGTATTTTCGCAGCATATTCAGTAAATAGAAGTGAACTGAATTCCTCTTGTTTGTGAGTCCTTCTGCATCAACGAGCACTCAGTAATAACTGACATTTAAGTACAGCTTTAGGAAAAGTGGAAAATTAGTACTGTCTTTAAGTAGAAGTGGAACTTTAGTACTGCTCTTAAAGAAGGTGGGATATTTAGTACTGTCTTTAAGTAGAGGTTGAAAACAATATCAGTTTAAAGGAGGCAGATGAGTAATAAAAAATCATTTTCCTCCAGCAGGGTAAATGGTAAATGGCACTCAAGGCACTCAAAGCGCTTTACAACAAGGAACCACTCACCCATTCACACACACTACGAGTGTACGCATTACGAGTGTACGCAGATGCTTGGGGTGAGATGGGTTAAGTGTCTTGCCTAAAGACACAACCACAGCATTCATCTGTGGGAGCTGGAATCACACGCCAACCTGTGGGTCAGTAGATCTGAGCACTGACACTGAGAGTGGGATTTGAGCCACCAATGGATCATTGGACAAACGTTCAACCAACTGAGCTACTGCTGCCCCCCAGGAATGTTTTTAAGATATTTTTGAGCTATAGAACACACGTAACTGAACAAATGCAAAGGAGATATATTTAATGCCATACTGTGGAACATTCCAGGAAAAGAAATAGCATCTCCATGCAGCCAAAGAAGTAGTGAACCCTCCACCTTAGACGTGACACCCTTAAGTCTAATTTGAGCTTCTAACATAGTAGTGCTTTCAGTTAACTTCACACCACTGGGGAATGTTGGAGACAATGGGAAGTATCAATGGAAAAACATCTGAATACCGAATGCATTTTCGCAGCAGAGATGCACACCTCACATTAAAAGCTACTGCATCACAACCTGCGTGACAAGTTCAAATATCAAAGTGATGTCGGAAAAGCAAACCAAATCCAAGACTCCAATTTGTATTAACCTGAGCTGAGAGCGTGTCTGCTGTCAAAGGAGCCAACAGGAATCACGCACTTACAGCTTCATGCATAATATAAATAACAAATACGCATGTCTGCTTACGCAACGCTACAGCAGAAGTGAATTCAAATCTGTATTCACAAAACCCGGAGGTCATGTGTGGTGCTGCAAGTTCCCTAAGGACAAAATGTAAAAACAGATGACATGTTTACAAGTGAAAATACAACTTATAATTTATGTTGCTTTGTCCGGACTGGGACCCAGAGGTGCTCCATTGAGCTGGGTGTTGCTCACAGTAGCTTGAAGGGGCCTGAAAGCCAGTTGCATATTTGACAAGTTATTTATTATTATATGGTAATGTGATCCCAAACAGAAAGGGAATGGAAGCTTTTGGGATTTTGCAGAATCAAAAAAAAAGATAAGTGAATCTCTGCATGTTACAACTCTGGATGTAACGCTCAAGCTTTGTCTGTTCCAATACCGATGTCGATACAATTTCTGCTGATACTTGATATGAACCGATACCAGCGCAGAGACTGAATATGGTTTATTTCCTTTAAACCCAAACCACATATGGTAAACGATGATCTAAATGTGTTTTCTAACTTGTTTCTCATGTAAAGTTCAGTACTAAGAGGTGTTTTGGGTCAACATTGTGCAGTAAAATTGTTGGATTACACCAATTTATGGACCAAAATATGATTATCAACTGAACCAATATCTTGAGGATAATATCTGATCCACGAAACTTTTCAGCATTGGCACCGATATCTGACACCAGTGTTGTATCAGTGCAGCCTCTATTGTTACAACATCATTTAGCCGGAACTGTATGTAAACTACGACATCTATAAACACCAATCGATAACTTTGAACTCAAGTTTCGTCTTTGAGTAATTGAGGAGGGTTATGTGAGGCTGGGCATCTGATTAGTTCTGTCTGTACCAAAGTGAACTATTGGTATCATAGCACTGTGTTGTATCTCCACTCACATAAGCCGGCAGCTCGTAAAGGTGAGCGGAGAAGAGAATGACCTGTATTTGATTTTTCTGCCCGTGGCACACACTGTCAGACTCTTTGCTCTCTGTCCAATAAAGATACCAAATATTATTCTACATTATATTCACTTCTTTGTGTTGAACTTTACAGCCGGTTCTTCCATTCAGACCCTCTCATAATGATGATAAACTGGACAAATAAAAAAGCTAATACTGGGGTTATCTGTGTGTGAATAAGTAACCCTGATGTGAGTGAGTTTTCTTACAGTGCAAATAAACACTGATTGAATAAGGCCAGCGAGCCGTTGGCATAGTTAATAGGGCAACTCTTAGCAGCTTAGCAGACATAGGTGCTCCGAGAGCGTTTTGCTATGCAGTTGTGTAATTGTATGCAAATAGCATTGTTTAATTCTCTCTAATTTTCTCTCATCTCCTGGCACTAAGAGCAATATGGGGACTTTAATCTGAGTCAGGCGTGCTGCAGGCGCTAAGCTCAGGACTGACTGAGAGAGCTGCCAGAGGTACACACATGTGAAGTAATGTCTCTCAACACACACACACACATACACACACACATATATAATACACAATATACGCACATATACATAATCGGGTTCTCACAATACGAAAATTTCAAACTCAATTTCCATACTGAGGAATAGACTTGATACTGAACATGGATAATCTGATAATCTTTATTTAGACTATATTTCTATATTTAATTTTTACTTGTGCATATACATTTATATATTTATGCCTTATGCCAATGTCTTGCCATTTTTGCTACTTGTTTAGTATTTATTATGAGCATTTATGTCTTTGCTCTTTGTGATTATAATATATTGTGATTTTTGAGCTACTGAATCCAAATCATTTCCCTTGTGCATAATTAAACAATGGTATTTTTCTACTATATTTTCAATTCTATATTTTCAGTATTATGTCACTGAGCTGAGTTACATACATGTGAAGAACGGACACTCAACACACATATGTAATACACAATATACACAGCACAGGTCCACACACAAAGTACGTCTACATAATAAGTGTTGTTATCACACTATTATTTCAAACTCGATTATAGTAAGGAATAGATTCGATACTCAACACCCATAAGACAATGATAATAAAAACACTTAGATATTAGAAGGACATTTTCAACATTACATAATAGTACTTTCTATTGTATTTCTTGTAGTTAAATGCTATTTATGTAACTGTAACAATGGTCAAAAAGGTATGCGCTTTTGGTTAACCTTGAGGTGTTATATTATCTGTGTAATCTCTACGTCTTCAGGTTCCATCTGTTGGCTAGTGGTTCATGGGCGTATATTAGTCTCTGTGCTCTTATACTTGTTCCGATACAGTTCAAGATCATTCTAAAGTGATTAAGGTTCATTTCTGACCTGTGAATGTAACTTTTTATAACAGCTCAAATGAGTATCTAGTTTTGATACTATTTTTTTATTGATTAGTATCAGAATTCCAGTAGTTTTGAGAACCCTGACTCACACACACATATAATACACATTACACACACATGTAATACACACTACACACAACAAAGGGAACACACACACATATACTACACAATACCCAACACAGGCGTTCAACACACACAGAGCTGCAGCAGAAAATTGCATTTATGTGACCACGCATGCATGAAAGTGCATGAAAGCTCACACACACAGCAACAGCCAAGCAATCAGCCACTTAACGCAGCAAATGAGGCTGGTTATCTGAGCAGAACAGCCTGTTGGCTCCAGAAATACTACGATAAGCGCAAAGATACATACTGTTAGTCGCCACCACTGGCCACGCAGTGAAGGAGCGCCCACATCTGGTTTGCTACATCTGGTTTCACTGCATTGCTGGAGCTAGAATCTCCACTTCTACTCAAACAGTAATCAAGCTTCAAGTCCACTGGCCAGAGTGTAACACCAGACACAACAAACTGTGCTTTCTCTGCTGTGTTCTGAGGTGTTTCTATGAACGTTAATTAACAGGCAAACACTTTTAGCTTTGTGGTTTTCCTTTTGGATTGGACACATGCAGTGGTGAAAGAAGTCGCAATTGTACTTAATTTATTTGCTGTTGTAAGGCGACCTTGGGTGTCCAGAAAGGCGCCTAATAAGTATGCATTAAGAAGTACTTAAGAGGTACTCAATGTTGTTACTTCAGTAAAAGTACAGATACTGGAACAAAAGCATACACATGTAAAAGTAAAAGTATCACATGAAAAATCTGTAAAAGTATGAATGTTTTTTAGAAATGTACATGCACAGATTTTGAGATCTAGTAAAGCTTCAAATGTAGTGATTTAGATACAGATTTGTGCTGTTTTGTTCTACAGAAACAACTGAATCTATAATTTTTTTTTGGCTAAAGTTATAAACGGGTTACATATAAACTCTCAGCCTTTTCAGCACGTCTTAGGTAATAATAATAAAAATACTTTTCATTCCAGTTCAAACATGTAGTAGATAAGAAAGTACAGACACCTGCTCTCAAATGTAGTTAGGTAAAAGTAAAAGGTATCCACTAAAATATATACTTTAGAACTTTACTATTTTGACTTTACATTCCACCACTGGACACATCTCAGTCTTTGCTCGAACTTGCATCACTTTCTGTCAGTTCACTGCTGTTCTATCCTCAGACCTCTTCTGACACTGACCACACCGGACTGAGTTCAGAGATCGGTCGATGTTTTTGACTTATTGTCTCTCATCGTTCATTTTCTGCCTTTAAATCCACTTTAACAAAATGTACAACCTGCTTAGATCCACCATTGCCTAATCACTGCAAGCAAAATAAATAAAATTTCATATGCCACGTTTTCATGTTTGTCTAATTATGACTTGGTTTGGTGAGATGTCTGTGGTAAATATTTATCATAGTTTTATATTAGTGAAATGTCAGTTTGCAAGGAGTTGTAAACATCAACACCAAGAATTACATCCAAAATACAGGGACAATTTAGTCAGTTTAAATATGCATTTTTAATAAAGGTTTTATAATTTACTGTTGTTTACTGTTATGGTTGCTTGGTAACAGTTATGGAAATACGTCTGTGTATGTCATATCTGCTACCTCTGTCCAACCAGAAAGTAAAATGATACATTCTTTTAGTTAAATCTTAAATATAATAATGCTTTAGTGAAACAACTCTAACCTGTGCACTTTCACTTCATTCTAATCCAAATACAGAAAACAGGGAGCAGATAGTGATCCACTGGGAATGTGTGAAAAAGTGGTGAAAGGTGTAAAACACATCGTGAATTAGGTCCTATTAGGAGAGGGAAAATGTCCGCCTGTATCCGTCATCTACTCATGGCTCTGACAATTTGGCTGTGGCTAGAGGTGGGACAGATAAAGTGTGTGGAGTCCATTAAACATAAGAGCCTTGTTAGTTTGCTGCTGGTGTGATGTTTTGGGCTCAGGAAAGGCACAGAGCGCGGTACCGTAGCGTCATAAAAATCCGATTGTACTCCTGAACGATTGTGAGTCGTAAAGTGTGCCGAGGCCATGGCGCCCCTTTCCCCGTCTGTCTCTGCATTTATGGGACCAAAGAGCGGAGAGAAAATGGGATTTAGTCAATTTCAACATTGGGGCCAAACCATCTGTAGAGAGTAATGTGAGCATATGTGAAGGAACAAAAAATGCTCAACAACTGTCCTGGTTTCTAAGTAAATGCTCACATTTTATATTGCGCTTTTCCAAGTTTACGACACTCAAAAGGAACCAGTCATCTATTCACACACATACACACACATTCACACACCAGTGTACGCAGACACTGGGGGTGAGGTGGATTAACTGTCTTGCCCAAGGACACAACAACAACATTCATCTGTGGGAGCTGGAATCACACCAGCCAACCTGTGTGTGAGTGGATCTGGATCTGACCCATGGTGTTTATGTCAAAAGCGGGATTCGAACCGACAACCTTCGGACAAGCGGACAAACCAAATGAGCTCCTCTCGTCCATTAAACATCTATCGAGCATTCATTGAATTAGAGATGTTTTTACTGCTCAAAATATTCTCAAAAACATGAATTTATATTGTGAATGGACTCTCCATGGCTCTAGGTCTAGGATTTAGATGACTTTAATGTTATATCATGGAACATTCCGGGCAAAGCAATAACATCTCCATGGGGACAAGCAGGTCAGAACTTTTATTAGAAAAGTTACGCCAGGGGTCTCCAACCTGTACTGGAGCTACCAGTGGCTCTCCAGCCCTTTTCAAGTAACTCGCCAAGGAATTTCTGAATGACCGTACATGTATTGTGCTGAATAACTAAAATTTGATTAATTAAATGCATATTGCCATTGCACATGTATCATTTTGTTGCGTAACTTTGTGCACACATAAATGAATAATGGCTTCTATAGGGATCTAAGGCTTGCTTTGGCTCTTATATTTACTGTATTTTTGGACTATAAGTCGCACCGGCGTATAAGTCACACCAGCTAAAAAAATGTGTAATGAAGAAGAAAAAAAACATATATAAGTATACGTTTTTGAGGGAAATGTATTTTAGAATGTATTTTATTTCAGGTCCACTCAAATGAAGCTCCTGATGCTCACAGTACCTGAGCAAATCTGGAGCCAGGTTCTATGTTATGAAGAGGATTTTTTGGAAGGACAAAATAGCAAAAAAGAAAAAAAATTCAGGACCATGTAGAACGAGTTCATACGGACATTTTAAGACCCAAATGACGAGGCCACAGCAGCAGTTACGGAGAGAGGAGTGACAAGATCCTTGTCGCATGGGGACAGCTGGTTCGCAACAGTGTCTGGAGAGAATTTTCTCATACTGCACCTGCTGGTGGGTTTTTTGCTCTCTGGCACTAAGGATCGTGCGTTATCGAGAGACTGAGGATGGGACAATATGTTTGCTGATGTCTATGTTAGATCATGTTTCCATGTTCTTCACTGTGAAGCCCATTGGGGCAACTCTTGTTGTGATTCTGGGCTATAGAAATAAAATTGAATTGAATTGAAGATCCTAAGCGCGAGTGAATATATAAGTTGCACCTGAGTATAAGTCACCATTTATAATCTGAAAAATACGGTATTCTTTTTTGCTACCGCCAAAATTAGTAGCTTTTTGTTTTGTTTTTTTGTAAAAGCAGCTCACAGGAGGAAAAAAGTTGGAGACCCTGGGTTACATAGTACACTTTTAATATCTCTGTTGCTTCAAATAAAAAAGCTACTACCACTACTACTAGTGCTACTACTACTAATACTACTGCTACTACTGCTGCTCGTTTTAAAGTTTGATATCTCTGTATGTTTTGAGCCACACGTTCAGTTCATTAATATGTAAAAGGTTTACGAAAGGCCTTCTCATTGTGTTTGATTCCCTATACATTTCAATTAACATCAATCAGCACTGCAATGCACTCTGGGCACTAATTTCCCGCTTTAAAGCTTAAGGACATTCATTCACAGACGGATGCATATTGCCGTCTATTTAGCTCGATTTTAATAGGGTTAAAAGGCATTATGCAGCAAGCTAACTTTTCAAACCTGCCTCTGCGTGCTTCTTTTACAAATATTACCGTATCCACTTCACTGATCAGTCTAATTGAAACAGCACACACCATTGACGTACATGCCAATAAGGAAATCAAGTTCAGAAAGTACCTCATACTACGGAGGATTATCTGACATAAGCAAACATTTTTTACAAGCTGGAGGTGACATAATGAAATAGTATTACTGTAGATTAGAGATTTTACATATCGTAAAATGAATGGAGGAGCAGGTTTAGGATTTATGTATCTGATACTGAATCTCTGCTAATCTTACAAGTACATGGAGTAAAAGTTAACACTGTTTCACTGTTCTCTGGGAGTTCATTATTCAAAAATTATGTCAGAACACTCATTTGAAGTCAGAGGGATCACAAAATATACAGAAATGAGATATTATAGTCGGATATTCGTACTACAAAGGATTATCTGACATAAGCAATCTTTCTTTATGAGTTGGAGGTGACTTTGGAGCTGGCATTTAAAGAGATTTTTTGTAATCTTGTGTTCTTTCTGAGGATTATAGTAACAGAAGTGTTGTAATCTGTGGATTTGGGGAGGAGTGGGGCAGACTGGTGGCTATCTCTGACTTTGTTTCAGTCCCAAATATCGACAACTTGCCCAAAATGAAATCACCTCGTAAACGATGGAGGCTCAGAGTCGCTTTAGACTTTCATTTGAGAACACAGAACTACTAGCTCAGCAGCTATGGCTACAGGCCCCACACTAATGGTCAGTTTGATTTCTCAATTTATTTAGGACTGATTAAGGAGCCAATACCGTTCAAATAGTGATATACTGTGAGGAATTGAGTTTGACTTTCGGCCAATAGCGAGAAACTCTTGTACTTTAGGTAATCAGATCTGAAGTATGATAGATTTTGTGGTCGGATATAGTATATTATTAGAATCATTGGGTATGATAGAGCTGAAGGAAAGAGAGCTGTTCTTCTCATGCAAAGTTGAAAGGGTTTATTTTATTTTATTTTTTTTTATTCTGACCGTATTTAGTGCTACTTTGGTAATATTCATTTGTCTTCACTTCAGGCTTACGAGGCTAGCAGTTAGTGAATTCGGAGCCAGGTCCATATTAGGAAAAGTGATTTATTTATGTACAAAATAAATTTGAAACACCAGGATCATGTAGAACGGGTTAATTCAAACATTTTAAAAGCAAAATGACGAGGCTCACCGCAGCAGTTACAGAGAGAGGGGTGACAATTTTCTAATGTGAAGTCAATTGGAACCAGAGTCGATGGAGCCGAAAGAGCGCCCACCACTTCCAATTTTGAGCACAGCTATTAGCCAAGTCCATACAGTCTACGGTTATAATAGTTCATATATTTTAGGTAAACAGTTTCATTAGCAAGATGTACTTTGAAATTGTCTGCCTAAAAACATTATTTACGGGTATGAAATAAGTAATTATGTAAAGTATTCCTCAAAAGACTTAAAAATTAGAACAAAACCAAAATACAAAAACAGAATGTCCCTCCAGGGCTTCCATAGTTGCCACATGGTCTAAATATTTGTGTTACGAGGTGTGAAATTGCAATCTGCAATATCGCTAATGCCAGAATTGACCAAATGTCACCAAAAAACTTTTAACATGTGAACCCGTTTTCATGTACTGTGAAGTCTGATAATCCAAGTGCGATTAAAGGTCTCATTTTAAGTAAAACTGATTCTTTGTGAGCTTTATGATGTTGTTACCTCATCACAAACATACCTGGAGGTTTGTTTCATTCACACATGTTTGAGTAACCCTTTATTATTAGTCAACAGTACACAAAACACAGAATGCTCTGTTCCGTAGAGATTGGCAACTCCAGGGCTGTTGCATCAACATGAATCTAGTGAAGGGAGTTCAGAAACACAGTGGAGGATGTCCAGTATCACCACATGGCATCACGAGGAGGAATAGAGTGATTTCTGTTTGAGAGAAAAACTCAAATATACAGGGTTTGTGTGTTAAACATGTGCGAATGAAACAAAACACAACTCCAGGTATGTTTTTGATGAGGAAACAACATTATAACATAGATCAGAAAATGGCGTAATATATAGACTTTAACATGTGAACTAATTTTCATGTACTGTAAAGTCTGATAATCCAAATGTGAGAAAATGTGGACTTTCATAGCATCCCTGCATGAGATATAAGTCCTTACATAATCTATGAAGCGCTTTCTCACTAGGGTCCATAGTAGGGCGGCCACCCTCGTGTCTTTGTTGGTGAGTTATTTTCCACAACCATGAGCGACTTCAATTATACCCCCCGGCCAGTCGCTCTAATGGCAGCTAAATGATTAGGAGGACCTAGTGAAGAGATTTGCCCCATTTACTTGATGTTGCAATTAATACAGCAACCGAGGTAGCCAGATTAGTAATATCATTTGTTTAACAAGTACAAATGGTATAATTATTACTATAATTGGAATCATTTTATAATAACTACACCTTAAAGAGGCAGGATTTAACATCTATGGGGTATTAACTGCTAACATAAAACATATTAAGATCACCATGTTACCTTTAATTGTTTTGCTATATTCGCCTAAAACAACATATTAACGTGTTTTATAAGTTTTATTTTTGTTGACATTTCTGAGTCTCCCCTTCCTTTGTTCCTCGTGCATCACAACACAATCAGCGTACATCCCGCTAAAATCGCACACATTACATATGTTAGGTTGTTGTGTACAGCTTTGTATCATGTTTTTGTTTATTTATGGCGGATAGTCATGTGGGAGCATGAATGACGTAGGCTGTGGGCAGAGCATTGCACAGAATCTCACAGCTAAGCATAAGGAGGGGTCTGAATAGGGCCCAGGAGAGATCTGTAAATTACTGAAAGGTAAGGTAACGTTTATTTATATAGCGCTTTTCACAGACACATGTCCCCAAAGACGGTTTACAGAGCATCAGTGACAGCATTCTCCATTCACTCCATACCCGGTGGCGGTAAACTGTCGCCATCGGTCCCTCCAACCACCACCATCACATCTAAAACCTCTTCAGGCCTGTTTTTAATGAGGGAACATTATAACATGGTGTAAAACTCAAAAAATACCTTTGCATAAGACCTCTTTTTATTATCTTTAATAAAGTATGAGGAAAGTCTTGAAGCTGTTGTCTGTAGTTAGATTGGACAACCCACCCCTGTTGTATTCTCACATATCACCACTAGATGCTGTCTATGTTACTGCTGACTGAAAATAATCAAATAAACTTACAAATGGCAGCTTTAATTCAGTTAATAGTTTTATATAGGTTTAGTAATTACTTAACTAAGAAGAAGAGAAGGTTGTATTAAGGAATTAAATAAAGATGTATGGTGTAACCTTTCTGGTGGAGGGTCCGTTGAATACTTTTCTCCATGGAAATGTTGTTTCTTTGTCAGGAATGTTTCACAGTATAGCATTAAACCTTTCTATTTTCATGGAGACCAAATTAGACCAAGTTACAGGTCAGATCAAACAAGCAGTTACCATAAAGTTACACAGTGCACCTTTAAGTAGGTTTACTAAGACGAAGCCCTCTTAATAAACTATTTGTTGCCTTTGAGTTTTGCCTCTTTTCGTGCTTTATTCAGGCTTTTCAGTGTAGTTATGATTAAGTGTTCCCCAATCATTATGTCCAGCACCTCTAGTATAAATGGATTTTCTAAGTTGTTTTGAAATATCACTTTTCTCTTGATAATCAGAAAAACTGCAAATACTTTAAAGGGTCATTCGATCGGCTCTGAACTTTGCTTGGGGCAGTGCATAGCAGTGACGCATCATCAATAAAACCTGCTCGAGAGTCAATGTTTTATGTAAATGTAACAGAAAAATGTACATGGATTTTGGAGCTTGGTTTCCCATTTACCTTGAGCATAATTTTGCTGTTTTAAACTTATCCTCTTCCCCCATTTGGAAAAACGCATTTGAGAACTGATTGCTTCATAAATGCGGCAGACTCACAGTGGCATTTTCAATTTAATAGCTGGAATTAAAGCTAAATCAAATGTGGCACAGAACAATGGATAAACCTAGACAATGCAGCACCCCCCAGTACATTACATAAGCTAATTGTTCTTTTAAAAACTTTAATTCACACAATATAAAAAACATCCATCCTTGACCAGATGAAGACATATGTGGGCATTTTAATTGGTCTGGAATTTCAGATCTAAATGTTTGTGTGTTTAGTGTAGGTTTTCATGTTCTTATCTTCACAGTGGGCTTAATGGATGTATTGCAATTATCATAACTTATACTGATTAGTCAGTCTTTTATCAGAGGTATAATCCTCATTTTTTAGGATTATGTTGCCTTAGACTTTCTCAGTATTGATCTACAACAACTTAAAGTGGAACTCCGGACGTTTGAAGCTAAAGTCCGTTGCTAGAGGTGGTCGAATATTGTCAGAAGCCAAAACCGGCACAGATCAGTGTTGCCTCGGTACAGATCTCGCTGTCGTAGTGAGTCTGTCAAGGCAACAAACTAGTGTAGAGGTTTGGGCAAGTTCTTAATTTCCACGTAAAATGCCAATTTGCTTCACACTGAAGAACCTTAACACCACTTTCTAATCCATCTTACAACATAACTACAAGTCTAACAAACAAAATGCTACGTCTGGCTCACTCATTAGTGGTTTGGAAACGTTATAAAACAACTTTATAAACAGCCTTAGCCTTACCTTTGTTGATTTCCCACTGCGCATGCGAAAGCCCAAAAGATTTGATTGCCAATGTTGTTTCTAATCCCATTTATTTACGAGTGAATTATATTTTTTGAAAAACGCTAAAAAAATACAGCCCAGAACCATTTTCTTTCAACAACTTTCAATTTCTCTTCTTCACAATCAGTAGTCAATTCTCACTTGTTGCTTCTGGCGGCTCCGCTCACCGCTGCTGGAGTTGGCAGTCGAGTCTTTTGGGCTTTTGCATGCGCAGAGGGAAATCAACAAAATTAAGGCTAAGGCTGCTTATAAAGTTATAAGTTATAATGTTTCCAGACACTAATGAGTGAGCCAGGCGCTAGTTTGTTGCCTTGACAGACTAACTGCCACAGTGAGATCTCCACTGAGGCAACACTGATCTGTGCCGTTTTTTTGGCTTCTGACAGTATTCGACCACCTCTAGCAACGGACTTTAGCTTCAAACGTGCCGGAGTTCCCCTTTAAAGGTCCTACATTACGCAACATTTGCTCTTGTGAACTTTAAGCCATGTTGCAATGCTGTTACTTCTTGTGCTTTGTTTTATTTACACAGATTTGAGTAATTCTTTATTATTAGTCTGTCTACATTTCTAAAGCTCAGAATATTCTGTTCCACCTTATGATGTCATGAAGCAGGTTAACTTTTTTTTTTGTTAACTTTTACCTTTTGTTTAGTGGAAATGGAAAATTCCAGGGCTGAAATCATCCAGATGATTCTAGTGAAGGTGTGTGGAGTTTAAAAACACAGTGGAGCACTTGTATTGCCACATGACATCACAAGGTGGAACAGAGTGTTTTCTGTTTGAGAGAAGAACTCAGCCTATGAGGAAACATCATTATAACATAGATCAGA
Organism: Odontamblyopus rebecca; assembly: GCA_030686955.1. NCBI lineage: Eukaryota > Metazoa > Chordata > Actinopteri > Gobiiformes > Gobiidae > Odontamblyopus > Odontamblyopus rebecca. The sequence goes on along the minus strand of CM060670.1, from coordinate 14,025,749 downwards.
AAATATCCTAATATGGGCTCTTTAATTAAGTGGACGTTAGTCAATTCTGCTGAATTCTGGGTTGTGTAATTGTGGAGGCCAATGGACCAGACTAATCTCCCTCTGTATAAAAAAACACAGAGATATTATTACAGACTCTCCAGGCAAACGTTTTAGACACTGCTGGATTTTCAACAGTCACACAGAGATAGAAGCATTTATGGCAGTGGCAGCCGGCCAATGCACCGCACTCCCTAACGTGACCTAGATTTATATATATATAGGTGTTATTTTGTTTTAGGTTTCATATTTTATTTTAAATTGAACATGTATCTGCATAGACATTTTTATCATGTTAAAAGTGCTCATATCACTATTTGTTGTTTGCTTTTGCCCTTTACTTTGCAAAGGGAGCCTATTTCTACCTGCCAATTTACTGTATGTCATCATAAACGTCATCACAACAAAGTTCTACATGCTGTTGGCTTCTCCTATGGATGCTGCAGATCACACTTGTTTTTTTTATTTATTTTTTTTTTTTTTACATTTGGACCAAAATGGCACTGAAGAACATAAAATTGGAGAATGTAAGTACAGAGCAGTGGGTGTGTACTGGTGGGGGTGAAAACGGGAGTAGATTTCCTTATTTGACTCTAGTCTCTTGTTATTTTTGCTACTTATTTTGAACATTACTATTTATATTGTTGCTCTTTGTTATAATAATATATCATGATGTGTGAGCTACTGTGTCCAAATAATTTCCCTTGTGGATCCGTAAAGTTTGTCTAACTCTACTCAAACATGCATGAATCACTCTAAATACAACTTCAGGTCAATAAATGAGAAAGGAAAACAAATTACTTACAAAATGGTTACAAGCTCTGAAGTCGATTTTGCACAATATGTTTCCTTTAAAAACAGACTTGTCTTTGCTTTCCACCTCTTAGAAAATGATCTGCCCACACACTCCAAGCTGCATAAGTTCCAAAAGATTCTGTGATTTCATAAAAAAAAATATCTAATATAATATTATAATATTATAAACTTACACAGAATGTATTTTTGTCATCATTTTCTAAAGTTTTTGGAGAGCACTTCAGAAATTACAAAACTAATTGGGACCTTGATTACTTTAATTCATTATAAATAAAGAGCCTTCAAAACAGGTTCCCAAACACTGACACTGAGCCTTGGGTTTGCTCTTGTCACTGCTGTATTCTGCATATTATACATCATTATACAACCTTGTTATATAAAGTACATATGCCATTGTACTCATTTCACTAAGATGTAATTCTATTTCAAAGTTTGCTCAAAATCTAGTCAGGTTTGGGGGAATTGTACCTAGTTCCTGGTCGGACATCAGCAGTACATAGAACAAATAGAAGCTATAATTGTTCTAAAAACTTTAATTTCACACAGTGTAAAGAATCCATCCGTTACCAGATGAAAAGTCGTATTATGGACATTTTCATTTACTTATTTATTTTTATTTTGGCTGGCATTTCTGATCTAAAGGTGCATTGTGTAACTGTCAGGTGGAGGGTTTGCTACCTGCAGGCCTTCATGAAAATTGCATAGTTTTGCTTTGGAATGTTCCACATTATGGCATTAAATGTATCCTTCTTGCATGTATTCAATTACAGATGATTTTAGTTCTGCAAAATACTTTGAAAAACCTCTTCAGATTTGACCTGGAACTTGACTTCCTGACATCACGTGTTTGTGGAGATCGTCAAGCTTAATGCCATACTGTGGAACATTCCAGGCAAATAATAACAGTCCGTCAAGGGAAGCAAGTAAATATTTGTACATTTAGCATACATTTTCAAGTTCACGGTGAACTTTTTGGTCAGTCTTCTGGATAGGCCATTGTTTCTTAGGATTTTGTTGCTTTACACTTTGTAAATATTGATTTAAAAACAACTTCAATAAATTGAAGTCTGATAAGATATAACAGAGAACTGATGACCCAGGATGACTAGAGCATAAGAGTAATGCTGTCACGATGCTAAACCCCACGCTGTTCAGGAGGAAGAAAGAAAATATATCACAGAGGACTGAAAATCATCGCGGATGTCTGCAGAATCAATGAGCACTAAACTCAGAAATTTAATTCTGTTGCAGTGTGATGGGTGACCAGTGAACTCCTTGGTTTCACATGCATCAGTGAAAAAAGCTAATCACATTGCACTGCTGTGTTTGAGCCTGGAGGGTGTGGGGACCAGACTAATCTCCCTCCCTATAAAAAATACACACAAATATTATTATGGACTCGCCAGGCAAACTTTTGAGACACTACTGGATTTACAACACTCGCACAGACATAGAAGCATTTATGGTCTACAAGTTTTGAAGTAGATCAAGACCCTTCTAACACTTTACAGGAATGATCCAATTTAGTCCACTGTATGTGCTTTTTCAGTGTTCAATGAGTAACTATCTATTTTTAAAGCTCCTACATTACCAAAAACTCTTGTGAGCTCTAAGTCATGTTAAAATGTTCTTACCTCATCATAAACATACCTGGAGCTGTGTTTTGTTTCATTTATGTTGAAGTAACCTTTTATTATTAGTCCGTCTATATCTCCAAAGCTCAAAATGCTCTGCTCACCCTTGTCATGTCATAGAGCAATACATTTTTTCAAGTTTTTTCAGTAGAGATTTGCAACTCCAGGGCTGAAATCATCCAGCTGATTCTAGTGAAGGTGTATGGAGTTTAAAAACGCAGTGAAGCACTTCCTGTATTACCACATGACATCTCAAGGTGGAGTGTTTTGTGTTTGAGAGCTTAAATATGCAGGGTTTGTGTGTTAAACATGTATTACTGAAACAAAACACAACTCCAGGCATGTTTTAGATTAGGAAACCACATTATATGTAGGAAATAGTGTAATATGGACCCTTTAATACTAACTTTAGTACAGATTAAATATAATATAGATACGGTAAAATAAGATAAGCTATTTTTCTAGACTTAAAGATGTACCATATTTAAACTTCATGTGGAGAATGAGTCAACATAAGAACTATTAGCAGAAGAGATGGGACTTGGGGACCACCAGTGCAAAGTCCTGATAATATAATATTTGTTTTAGGCAGCACCATCCCTGCAGAATATAAATCCTGTTAAATGTTGTGCACCCACGTTTAGCATTACAAATCCACAGAAAAGAGGAGACCAGGAAAGTTTTGTTTTGACTTGTGAAAAAAAAAAAATCAAAAGTTTAAATTCCTCACAGAGTCGTATTGTATAAATCTGGGATGCTGCTCAGTGGTTAGCTGATTGAATCGGCAGGCACTGGGGCACGGCTTTTGGGTGACAACAGAGCAATGTAAAGTGTTTGTTTTGCTGCTCGAAAGATAACAATTCAAACTTCTGGATACAGGTTTCAAGTGCGAAGGAAGTCAAAAAGAACACAAATTTAAAACTGCCAAACAGAAACAGAAAAGATCTCAAATGTCCCGGCGCTTCTGTGCCGCCCGAAGCACAATTTGGAGTCAGTGCTGGTCTCATCTCAAAAATATATGTCTCACCCAGTACAGATGTATTGAGGTCAAAAAAAAGGCCGGATCTGAGTAGAAAGCATTTTATTGTCCGATCCTGTTTGCGTTCCTCACTGCAAAGCTCCACTCTGATCTGAGAGCTCTGAAAAGTGCTTAGAAACTCATTGAGGTGAGTAATTCAGATAATCGGGAATAAGGAATAACTTTGGAAACTGTTTAAAATACTTGTCCTGCACAGCACAATTAACCGTGTTCTGAATACTGTGTTAATTAAAAATCATTAAAGGTCTCTTACAATGCATTGTGTAACTTGTAACTCTGGTCTAAGGTCCATCACCTGCTGTCTCCAGGGAGATGTACCTAAGATGTTTCACAATAGAGAATACATTTAAGAATCTCCATGGAGACTTGCAAGACAAATTAGAGGTCAGAAGAGAGAGGAAAGGGACTTTATGGGTGGGGATTAAAGCAACACTGTGTTAAGTAAAAAACATACTTCTGAACATTTTCCATGGTGTTAAATTAATTTTATTGTTACATAAATATAACACTCCTGTAATATTGTCAGTCAAGTAGTGCACATAATCATTCAACAGAGTGAGGTGGACATTTTTCTCTCAATCTGTTTTAGTGTAAATGAATGTGATTTTGACCTGAGACCAGACCAGGTTATGCAATAAATGTTTTAAAGAAGCTACAATCCATTTCCCAGTATAGAATTTATTATCAGGCCATTCATACTACTATAATCATAACCTTTTTTAAGTCTGTTTATCTAGAATTTAGCATAGTTTAAAGCATTTTAACTAGAATTTGGCATCTAAGAACTTCTCAGGCCATGAACACTAATCATAAACTGGTTTTAAGTATTACGTTTAGCTAAAATTTAGCATCTATAAACTTATTTCCAGCCCATGAACAGTTAACAGAGAGTGCTTCGTTCTAGTCTAGAGGTAGTTTATTTTAAGATAACTTGTCAAATGAAATTATCTTGCTGCATGGACAGATAATTTCACAACGTTTAAGAGTTTTCTGGTAGATTTATATGTTTATATTGTATATTATTATAGGTGGAATAGAGCTTTGGAGATGTAGACAGACTAATAATAAAGGGTTACTCAAACATGTGTGAATAAAACAAACCACCACTAAAGGTATGTTTTGAGAAGGTAAAAACTTTCTAACATGGTTTAAACCTCACAAGAGTCCATTATGCAGAATATAGGACCTTTACAGTCTGCTATAAGAACATACCACACGCACTACAGATCAGCCAGGGAGAAAATTAAATATTAATGGTGTTTACAGTCAATGTAGAAACACTACTAAATCAGACGCAATAACTCATTTTTATATATAGCATGCTTTTGGAATTAGCTCAATTTATTCAAGGTTTATGGGCAAATGAAGCTAAAGACAGGCCCAGATGTGGTGGATTTATGTGGGCATATGCCGTATGTTGGACCATGTGGCTGCAGCAGGATAGAAGCTGTAATAGAAGTGCTATATCTCCCATTCTCAGGTCCAGGCCCTATCACGTCTAATACATCATGTTAATAGTAGCAGACAGAGCTCCGAGGAAAAGCTTCAAGGGAAGTTTGGGTATTATACTGGTCACAATAACCTGGGGCGTAGAAAGATTATGAGTTACCAACAGCTGGATTTAAAATATACTTAGGGAATAATAGGCCAGGACAATACTTTTGAGACTTTACGGAATAAGACTAAAGCAGGAGGTGTGGTGTGAAGGTGGGTGGTTTGAGTCGTGATTCATGGCCATTTGGTACAAACTGTTTATTTTTGTACTTCTGTAACTTTTCTAGTGGAGGGAAGGAAACGCCAACTGTTTGTCTCCAACAATGCTACTGCTTTGTCTCGAATGCTGCACAGTACGGGATTAAACTCATGAACTACTCAAACATATGACCCCATCAGGCCCAGATACAGCTCAGATCTGTGGAGAGGTCCCTCACAGTAAGAATGAATGGTTTTTCAAGACACCTAACTAAATAAATGCAAAATAGATTGGTTTAATGCAATACTATGTGCTTGTTTGTTTATTTATTCATGTATTTATTAATCTTATTTATCCAGATGAAAAGGGTGACCTGAAAGTGAAAGTGCCACCAATATCACGAAAAAACATTTACAGATTTGCACAAAATCATTAAGGCAAAACAAAACAGTTGTCGTAATTACCATGTATTCTGCCAGAAAAGTTGTGTACTGCAGCTTTAAAATATAAGCAACCATTCATCTGTTTGTTCTTCTTATAATAAAAATAGTAATAACAAGTAATATCCTCGTATAACATTTGCCCTGTGTCAGATTGATGTGGTGGGGGACAGGGACTTGGCCTGAGAGCTGCTTTGGAGTCTTGTCATGGCCGCTCTCGTCCATCACTGTTTAAATCACACAGACACAGAAGATCTCCAGAGGTTCTTCTGGCCTCCTGCTCTGCCCAAGGACCTGCAGGAGCTTCCAACAACATGCTCTGACCGCTACGTATCCATTAAGCATGAGAAAAGGCTACGGGAGGACAACTCTCCAACTGGCAAACAGAATACCAAAGTTGACTGATTTCTAAACTAAAAAGTAGGAATGACTTTTAAAGCTACCATCTGCAAGTTTATTAGATTGTTTTCCACCAATGGCAGATTGTGAAGCCTGTTCCCTTTCCACTCACCTCGTCTTTGTTCAGACTCACATGTGCTCCCTGGACTTCTTCTGTCAGGCCAAAGCTAGCACACTATCCGACTGCAGTAATGTAGACAGCATCTAGTGGTGAAATGTGAGAATGCAGCAGGGGTGGGTCAGCAAATTTAATTACAGATGGTAGCTGGCAGAAAAATGAACACCCACATACTAAACAATACTGCAAAATTATATACTTATTTGAACAAAATAACAATGAAAATAATCAAGTCAATTGAACTGGACTTTTCCTGAATAAGTTTAGAATAGTGTTGAGCTTTACTGCAAAAAGCAATATTGAATTGAGTTAAAATAACTTAAATTAAGAACATTTTACTTTATTTGAGTAGATTCAACTTGAAATGTAAAATTATTTAGCAGTGGAATAAGTGTTGTTTTCTTAATTCATGCAACATCAGGTGTACTTTCATATTTTAAGTACAAAAAGAGTGAAAATAGTGAAATTTACTCATTTTTATCCTTGGTCAAAGAACTGAAATCAGCATCGAGTATCAAGCTTTTTCCTTAGTGTTGTAACTGAGTTTGACATGTGAGTTTACTGACACCTACTTACTTCTACCCCTGTGTACCTTTGGATAACCTGGGACATTTCTTCCGGGACAGGAGCTATAGAAACCATCCATCACCCAGACTGTCATGTGTCAGTTTGACATGTGAGTCTTTGAGGAAGAGGCCAAAGCTTCCACAGGGTTATCGATTATTCACAAGGTTGTGCTCAAAATCAATAGATCAATATTTCACAATAGTTTTTCCCAATCACAAGTCCAGTGGTGTATATACAGTATGTGTATGTTCATAATCATTAATCTTCATCTGATTTAAAATACATTCATGTGTCGGACAGTTCCATTGTCCTTGTTGGGTAAATTGTTCTCTCCATTTGACCTGTTTTTCAATGTCACTGCCAAACCTGAGGAGCAGTGAGTGACCAGTGGAAAAGCTCATCTCTAGATCGTGGTCAGAAGTACCTACAGGATTATCTGTTTAAAAAGGACGTAGTTTGTAAAATGGACTTTTATGAATTTTAACCATAGGCGATATATATAAATGGACATAGCTATATTAAGTTAATGGGGGCACTTCCAGCTCCAATTGACTTTACACTGAAAAAGTGTCACCCTCTCTCTGTAACTGCTGCAGTGAACCTCGTCATTTTGGTCTTGAAATGTTCGTATTAAGCCGCTCTATATGATCCTCATCTTTTTATTTTGGCTCTATATAAATTTCTATTCCTAATATGGGACTTGGCTCCAAATTCACTCCTATAACTGCTTTGACTGGAGAATGCTATGGGTGACGTCACACTCCCTTAATCCACTTCTTTATACACTTTATAGCATAATAATAGCATTACCTAATCATAAGTTTGAATGAGTAATTCACCTACCTCCTATCTCCACCCACTTCACTGTAATTATTCTAGTATATTTTTACCAGTATTTGTTTTGTATTATATTTTATCTGTACCTGTCACTGTAATTGTCACTGTTTGTTATCTGTTTGTGTACAGCACTTTGGTCAACTGTGTTGTTTTTAAACTGCTCTAGAAATAAAGTTGAGTTGAGGTGAGTATATCAGACTGGGTCATACTTTTTGGGGTAAGAAATGTCACAAATAATAATAAAAAAATAAGAGGTGAGTCCTTTCAGTTTTCTCTTTTAAACAGGAAGTCAACAGATTGGGGACCATTACTATTACTGTAAACGGGGGTGTCCAAACTTTTTTTCATCAAGGGCCACACACAGGCCAGTGTGAAGGCCAATCGAGGGTCATAGACTGGTGGTCAAAACAGTGAGTAATTGAAATATGTGCATTTTTAACAGGTTTAAATGACCTTTGTTCATGCTTAGACCCTTAAAAGGACACACTACATTTGCTTGATCAAGGTAGATTTCAAAAACATGCAGTAAAAACTACTATTTGCGGTAGTTTGGGCCAATTCACCTGGAGCCGGAGGGCCAAAACAATTGGTCTGAGGGCCACATTTGGCTCCCGGGCCATAGTTTGGACATGCAAGAAATTATACAAACAAATAAACAAACAAATAGCCCTAATAGACTCTTTGACTCCACTATTTTGTTTCCTCTTCTCATAGGTTTACAAGGACACGTCTTTTTCAGTAACATCATTTTTAGATTAGAAGTAATGCATGACTTGTCCCGTCTTTTGGACATTTGGACATTTTTTATATTAAACTTGACATAAAACAAACAAATCTTAAAATAATCTCCTCATCTACTTTTGTGCATGGCAGCGTTGGACAAAAGAACGCACCGCAAGGACATTCGCAGATACTTTTCATCTCCTGCATTTTTATTCACAAGGCAATTCATTTCAAGCTCATAATAACTCAGGTTTGTAAAGCAATTCTATTAAATCTAATAATCTATATGCCCCACACAATAATTAAAATTAAATATTACACAGTGTTTCTCGTACTGTTGGAAAAGTACAAGTGTGTACAAGTACAAGATGTTCAGAAACTACAAAGATGGCGGTAGTTTGATTCCCAACACTGGCTATGGAGACAGATACAGACATCGTTGAGCAAGACACTTCATCTACCTTCTTTAGAATGTCTATGGTTTTGAATATGTCAAAATGTTGAAACGTGTATTTTTAGAATCAAATAACACGTATCTTTTCCTTTTCGCCAGGTTGGTTTTGACGCAGACAGACCACACATGCCTCTGATTGGCTTATCCACCTGTCAATCATGTACATCTAAACTTGGGCTGATAAAACTAGTGTCTAGAGTACACAGTAAAAGTATCACATAAAAAATCTACTTAAGCATTAAAGGAGGTTACCTGTTTAAACACATATACTGTAAAAAAGCTTGGCCAAAATTTAGGATATAAACACTTTAATTTATCAGAAAATTACTTAAAAGTGGTGAAATCATTTGTCCAGGCAGCAAGATCATTTTACTTGTCACGTTTCTTAAAATAAACTACCTCTAGACTAGAATTAATCCAATTCAGGACCAGTAGGTAGATGATAAATCTGAAAATTATAGATATAGGTTTTAAAATCTTGGTCAGATCAGAGAAATTTCCAGTGTACTTAAAGAGTAAAAAGTATTTTGCACAGAGTTTGAGATCGAGTAAAGCTTCAAATGTAGTAATTTAGTTCAGTAGTTCAGATTTTGTTCAGTAGAAACAACTGAATCAATAGTCAGACACCTGCTCTAAAAAATGTAGTGAAGTAAAACTAAAATATTATGTACTTAAGTAAAGTGCAGATACCTAAAATTTAGTACATATTTAGTACAGTGGTTGACTTTTACTTCTACCACAACATTTGGAGCACTTCTTTTAACCACTTAATGGTTTTAGCTGAAACATTGTGCAGTTTCTCATGCAAATTCTAAAAGTTTAAGCTGAGATTTTAGTTTTGCCGCTATCTCCTCAACTCATCCTCCAAATGTGGCCGTTAATTAGCTCCAAACCCACTTGAACTAGTCCTTTCTGGCATTTCCCCCTAGTTGTATTGCTCCCTTCCATCTCTCCGTCATCTTTGCCTTTATAAAGATGGATGAAATGGGATATGGGGGAGTCTGGCTGGAGAGCACAGCTGAGAGGCCGCATCAAGGCAGCTCATTTACTGCAGGCCTGACCCATCCATCCTGGAGAGCGCGCGCACACACACACACACACACACACACACACACACACATACATGCACCTACACACACTAACTTTAGCACTCTGACTTTAGCATCGCCACATAAATGACTCCATAGAGTGAGGTGTACTATTCAGTGGTGGAAGGAGTACTCCATTTTGTTACTTAAACCACCTGCTTGTTTCCATGGAAATATTATTGCTTTGTCTAGAATGTTCCACAGTATACATTAAGGGCCAATCCCGTTTCTAATTTGTACCCCTACCCCTTGGCCCTTGCCCCTTGAAACAGAGCAACAACCCCTACGAATTGGGACACCCCTTCAACAATCGCATACGTCATCAGAAGTCTCCACCAGCTTTTACGTAAATTTATATGAGCACAGGGATAAATGTCAGAGCGAATGACACACAGACCATTGGAAAGAACACAAACTGACCTTCTCTAAGGGTTAAACCAATTGCTTTCAGTTACTGGGGTTACAATATCGAAATAACAACTGTGTAGCACGGACGCTCACAGTTCGTTCACAACTTTGTTTCCAGGCATCAATCGATCACGCAAGTCACAAATAACGTGACACTACTCAGCGTAGTACTAGCCTTTTTTTCGTGTGCATTTTGTGAAGAAAATGACTATAACATTGGAACAACGTTAAACTTAAGACAATACGGCGGTTATCACAAACTTTAATCCATAAATAATGGAGAAAATACATTTGTAAACTTTTTTGGTCTCTCTTTTTTGGCAGCAGCGATCGTACTGGTGATACGCAAGAAAAATCTTTGTTTGGAGGGGTTTATAGCCCTACCCCTTTCCCCTACCCCTCTGCCATAAAGATAAATGGGACACCACTACCCCTACACGTGAACGCGCAAAACGGAGGGGTAGGGGTAAGGGGTAAAATGGGATTCAGCCTAAACCTAATACAATGGAGACGAGCAGGTTACAGCAGTACGCTACATTACAATACAGATTAAAGGTGCACTATGTAACTTTTCTGGAAGTCCAGCACCTAGTTGTGTGCTGGAGATATGCTGGGAAGATTGCTTTCGCTGGAATGTTCCACAGTATGGCATTAACACACAGTATGGCATTGAAACTACTAAGTATTCTACTGTAATGGGCCCTCCTCTCCACAAATAGGACCTGTAAATTCACTTGGTGCTTGACTCCATGGAAATAGATACGTTTATGATCATACTGTGAAAAATTCCAGACAAAACTCCACCCAAAAAGTTACAGAGTGCGCTTTTCGGTACAGTACTTTGCTACTTTTACATTGTTACCACCACAGGCACTAAATGACTCCGTAGTGTGAGGTATATTTTTATTTCACTCTTGGGAAGTCTGCTCAGTTTCAGTATTCAACCCCATGCAGGTAGCTAAAGGGATATTTTGTATTAAAAGTTGTTTGGTGGCATGCTACTCACCGAAATAAATACACTCGAAGAAATATCACACCGGCAAAGGCTAAGATGCAACAGTGCCCTGTGCCCAAAGCTCCAGACACCTCATTACTGTTCTTTCTTCGCTGGGGTGTTGTGAATAAAAATGTTCCACGAAGTTTTTTTTTTGGCAGTTTTCCCCGCAGGCCGAGTGTTAATGACATCATGCCACTCTGCACGGCTGCCAGGGGAGCGCTTTGATTCATGATTCTCCTGGTAAATAAAATAATTTGCTTGTTTCATTGGTCCGTGGCGCTAGCATTACGTGTCAGAAAGAGGTGATATTGTGGGTAACCTGACAAGCTCCAAAACACATGATTTTACCCCCACAGAAATGAAGGTATGATTACAGTAAACACTCCACCTCCAGCAGGTCCACAAAGGGCCAAAAGATGTGATGGAAAACCGGTGCGGACATGTTGTGACAGTTTTCAAGTCTAAATATAAAATTATGAATCTGGTTTTAACAAAAGACGCTTCTTGAAGAGGAAGGAAGAGGATTCATTGTTTGAGAAACACTTTATATGAGTGTGTTTCTTCTGGGTGTTCTGGTTATCCTGCGTAACCAATTGAAAACATACAAATTAAACATGAATATGACAAATTTCCATAGTAAAATCATGGCTCACACAAAATGACTGTGATCAAAGACAACAAATCTGTTTAGTAACTTTGTTTAATCCCTCAGTCGTCCAGGTAGGATCCATAGCAAAAGAAAATTTTATTCTGTCAACTGGACAAAGTTTAAAGAGTAAAGACGTTTCTCCCACTCAAATTTATGACTGTATTAGATGTGTTTAGTGAGACGTGTCTGAAGGAGGGTTCACTACCTGCTTGTTTCCATGGAAATGACTTGAAACGCATATTCTTTCTGTGACTGAGCTCGCCTCTCCACAGATCTGACCTGTAAATTGGCCTTGTAGTGTCACTTGCTTGTCTCCACTGCGAAAACATAATGTCATCTGATGGAACATTCTGGGAAAAGTACCAACATATTTATGGAGACAAGCAGTTGGCAGGTTACATAAAGTACTTTTTCAGGATTAGTGCTGAATTTCCTCTGGAGGCTCCACTTATCGAATTAATCAAATCCAAATTACTGTGAGGGACTTCGTTTGGAAGCAGAGCGCCAGGACAAACAGGGACACGCCACGTCTGTCCTGCTGAAACACCGTACAAGCCCAGTGTGACCACAATACTGGGTGTGTATTGTACGTAGAAGAGTCCCTGGGTATTATAGGGAAGCACTGATCCAACACTCGTATCCAATATCGGCACTGATCCTTGAAAATTTGCTGAATTGAGTATCAGCTCTGAAATATCGGTTCTGCCGTTATCCTGGTTGGGCCTATAAGCTCCTGTAGACTATTTATAAGTCGAAGCTGGTTCAGAAAGTCTCATAATGTTTGAGGTTTTAATCCAAAGTTGTTCTGTAGCTACATAAACATTTTGTCGTACAATATTTTTAGTTTTTAGGAAGAGTATATTTTCAGTCTCTACACTGGTATCGGTTGCCATAAAAGCTATAGTATCGGAGCTGAATCGGTGCCCTAGGGCATTACTGTGGACAGATTGCAAGAGTGTAGAAATACAATAGGGCAATATATACTTTATTTGTTTCATCTTATAATGTCTTCACGCCTCAACATTTATCAAGATTTGGGCTGCACCAAAAGCTAAACTGACATTTGGAACCACAGTACTTTCACTTCAGTGCAAACTTGGAGAACTTCTTCCTATACTCTCCATTTTCTCTTCAACACAATAACAGTTAACATTCTGTGCCCTGTCAAGTTCACAAGCAGCTCTTTCTACGCCCCGATACGAATCGAGATGACTCCAAGTGCTCCAGCAGCTCACAGAGGCGCAGAAAGATGAAATAGACCTGCTATAGAGAGTTATGACGGCCAGAAATCAAGGTGATGGGTCGGGAACTTGTTCTGTCTCGTGCCTTATTGACAGATGTGCTCGGTAATCAGTAAACCAGATGTACGCACTGGCAGCAGCTAGCAACGAAAAATATGATTACGCTGACGATTCTAACGGAGATTAGCCTTTCCGTGCACCGAAACAGACAGATCTGTCATCTGTGCTGGTGATGTGAGGTTCTTTAAAGGTGCATTCTGTAACTTTTCTGGTGAATGGGCCATCAAATGCATTAAGCCTTTCATGTTTACGGAGGCCAAATCAGACCAAGTTACAGGTCAGATCTGTGGAGAGGCGACCACGCACACAGTCAGAACGTTTTTCTAGGTATTTTTGAGCTTTAAAACCACCTGTAATTTAATAAATGTAAAGTAGAACTGCTTAATGTCACACTGTGGAACATTCCAGGCAAAGTAATGAGATACTGATAGAAAGCAGCAGGTGACAGACCCCCAACCAAAAAGTTACACAGTGCATTAATGTGAATGGTTGGAACGAGAACCAAATCTTTTTCTTTCTAATTTGTAAACAGTTTTATCCTGATTAAGTCTGAACAAAACTAAAAATCAGCAGATAAGCAGAGTAGACGACACAACTGAGAGCTTTGTACACACACACACACAAATCTGATTTGGGATCATAATAAGTTTTTAAATGAGTATTATTATAATTAAGATAAGTAAGATAAGTTAATACGTAATGTTTTATTTATAGAGATTTTTTTAAGTTCACATTTTATCTTATTGAAGCACTTTAAACACTTTTTTTTTCAGTAAGTTACGTCTCTTGTACAATTCTGTTTTAAATAAAGAACATTACGTTTACCAGATTGTTAGTTAATCATTTAAGTCAATATTGCCTTTAAGAACAGTAATTTAAAAAAAAAAGTGAACCTGTAAAACTGATGTTAAATGTGATGCTAATGAAAAATTTGTGTGCATATAACTTTTGTGATGTTAAGAAGAAAAAAGTTAGGCGTACCAGTGCAACAAGTTAGTCTAGAGCCATGTTATAGACTAAGATTTTATTTAGATTTTCATCATTTCAAAAGGTAAACACACTTCCACTCCCGGTTTGTCCATTTTAAGCAGACCATGGTCATTTCTTCCTGTGATTTGACGGTAGATAAAATTTGTTCTCACTTTGGCTTCCGTTATATAAATAAATATAAAAATAGCCAGTTTTTGAACAGCTTTTTGAAATGAACCTTTCCGAAAGCTTCAGATCCCATAAAAGACCCAAAAGTCGCCACTAATCCGCGCATTCAGCTCATATCGTAGCATGGACAAATATTTCTCTACCTGTGTGGGCGAAAACAACATTGTCTACATAACGCAAGGACAACAGCGGCTTCTTCAGTAAATAATATAGCCTATTATGACCACAAATAGCGAATAGGCCAGGGGCTGTTTGTAGAAATAGGGGTGGGTGATGCGTAATGATACATGGGTCCATTCAGCATTTTGGAGCTTTGGGCTTGTATCTGGGATCAAAGAGGTTTTTTTTTTTTTTTTTTTTCCCAGCAAAAGAGAAGCCAACGCAGCAAACTGAGATGACAGACTTCACCCATGCTAACGCTACCCTCAGCAATAACACGGAGCAAAGCCGTGGCTAACCAGACCACAACAGCATATTTAGTCCACCCCCAACCGCTATTGTTATTGATGACACCAGGACACTCACAGGCCCGTAGAGACTCATTAAAGCACAAGTGAAGAGATAATGAAAGTGAACACCCAGCACTGGATTACAAGATTTAGTCCTCACATTAACATACTTTGATGTGCACTTGTGTCGCGGTGGCTCCCGCTGGAGAGAGTTTTGGGTTAACACGGTGGTGAAATCGTGTAGCAAATTGTTCTGACTGGGAAATGACCTTAAAGATGAAGAGAATGCAGTTTTTATTATTCTCCCTTTGGGCTAGTTACAGAGAACTAATATTACATTGGGGATTAAGACGAAATCAGATGTCCTTCAAGTTGAAGCTGGCAACTTATTTTGATCAGAGTAAGCACTATTTAGGGTTGGGTGTCTCGCCTAAGGACACAATGAAAGTTGAGTGCGTTTTGAACTACAGTCTATCAGCCCACTGGAAATCAAGTACAATGTAGGCATACTGTGGGGCCCGTTGGATACAAGCTTCAACTTCCATTTACATGAACAGACATGGGTAGTACTCCATTTTTACTACATATATATTAAAATAAAATTGTTCTTCTCTTGAGTGTAATATTTGCACTTGAGTAATATTATCAAGCACTGGATTACAAGATTTATTCCAGATTTTGAATTTGAAATGCCATTGAATTCTCATTTTGAATTTCTAACTGATGTTTGAATCATTTTAGTTGCTGGTTTAGTTGGATACTTTAATATGTTTCCAATAGGGCTGTCAATGGTAATGCATGCGATTAATCACACACAAAAAAAATAAAAAATCACACACAATTAACACAGATTAATCACACAATTTCTTTTGAATGCACATGCTCCTCTATGGAAAGCTCAATGGTGACCTGAAAGGCTGCGCAGGTTATTAGGTCAGTGATCAGGTCTGTCCATATGCGGATGCTAAGATGACAGATGAGACTGTGACTGGTGCTATTTTCTCTTCCATAAACTGCCCGACGGGACTTTAGATAAAACTAAGGTAGTTTGAATATATTGCAGCGATGAACTCTCTTTCCACAGAAGCACAAGTTTAAAATACCATCTTAAAGCAAAACTCGTGTTTGATTCAGAGGCAGCAAGGACGCTACTTGTAACAACAACAACAAGCCGAGCACAACAAACAACATTGGTGCACCCATGGCAATGTTGTTGTTTTTGATAATAAATTGCATTTTTGTCAACTTATTTTGGTATCTTTTTGAAAAATAATTAACTGTGATTAATCCTGATTAATAAAAATTCTAAAGTGTGATTAATCTGATTTTTAAAAAATCATTTGACAGCCCTAGTTTCAAATAATAATAATTTAAAAATCACCCTTTAAATATTCAGCACAAATATTCAAGTTATATATTTCAAGCCCTCAAATTCAACAGGCATAACTCAGAAATCTTTTTTTCAGAGTTTCAAAATTCAAAGAGAGAAATTCAGCCGTATTTAAACTTTAAAATCTAGTGGATCAAATGATCTTCCATAGTTTCTGTTTAACATGGCGGTGAAATTGTGTAGCAAATTGTTCTGACTGGGAAATGACGTTAAAGATGAAAAAAAGTCTTTCTTTCTTTTTTCTGTCTTTTGGGTGGTTACAGTGTACAAACATGTTACACTGGTGATAAAGAAGAAGTCAGATCTCCTTCAAGTTGAAAAAGGAAACATATTTTAACCACAGGCAATCTGTGGTTGGGTGCCTTGCCCTAGGACACAACAAAAGCTTAACGTATGGTGTGTGGTGAGTGTTTCGAACTACTGTCCATTGAAATCACCCACTGAAAATCAAGTACAGTGTATGTGTACTGTGGGGTCTGTTAGATACAGGCTCTTGTGTTGACATACACAGACGTGAGCAGTACGTGGAGGGTTCGCTGCCAGCTTTCTCTTTGGATGGAATGTTCCACGGTATAGCATTACATTTCTATTGGAATATAGACAGGCAGGTGATGCTACTAGAATGAGTTAGAAATCAGATCTGTGGAGCAGTGTCCTTTTTTCCAAGCAGTAGAATCAACTGCAACTGAATTCATTTAAAGGGACGTTTGAAGCTAAAGTCCATTGCTAGAGGTTGTTGAATACTGTCAGAAACCAAAAAACTGCACATATCAGTGTTGCCTCGGTGGAGATCTCGCTGTGGCAGTGAACCTGTCAAGGCAACAAACTAGCGTAGTGATGGGGGCAAGGTCTTAACTTCCACGTAAAGCGCCAATTTGCTTCACACTGAAGAAGCTTAACACCACTTTCTATCCCATCTTACAACAGCCACGAGTCTAGCAAACAAAACGCTCTGCCTGGCTCACTCATTAGTGTCTGGAAACGTTATAAAACAACTTTATAAGCAGCTGTAAACTTACAACCCTACATTCACAAACCACTTTCTTTAAACAACTTTCAGTTTCTCTTCTTCTTCACAGTCAGTAGTCGAGCCTCACTTGTTGCTTCTGGTGGTGGAAATCGACAGCGGTAAGTGTGAGGCTTATAAAGTTGTTTTATAACGTTTCCAGACCACTACTGAGTAAGGCAGGCAGAGCGTTTTGTTTGTTAGACTCGTGGCTATGTTGTAAAATGGGTTAAAAAGTGGTGTTAAGCTTCTTCAGTGCGCAAGCCACAGCAAGATCTCTGCCTAGACAACACTGATCTGTGCCGTTTTTTGGCTTCTGACAGTATTCAACCCCCTCAAGCAACGGACAACGGGCTTCAAACGTGTCAGAGTTCCCCTTTAAATACAATACTGTGGAACATTTCAAGCAAAACAACATTTCCACGGACACAAAGCAGGCATTTTTACATGTTTACATCTTTAAAAGCCATTGTATTACTGTAGTACAACCTTGTATTTAGCGTAAGGTATTGCAGAATGTAATAAGCACTTGCATTAGGGGGTCCATCACACAAATCATTACTGAAAACACGGGGTGACCAATGAAACGGGCTAAAGTGTGCGCTAAGTCTGCATCATTTCTGAGCGTGTGACTTGTTAAATAACGATGTTGGCGTGCAGCTTCTGGGGGTGAGGCGCTGATGAGCTGTCTGTCGCTATTATTTATATTAATTTTTGTAGCTGCCCGCTGAGCACCCGATTCTGTCAAACGAGTTCTAAATTAAACACATTTCTTCACTCAAATGTATTTACTCGCAGACACAAACTGACAGCACTATTCATAAACACATGTACTACATTTCTCATTAAAAAGCACAATTACACTGGAGCAAGTACTATTTGGAAAAACTAATCATGGCTAACTACAGTTTAAAGGGCTCACATTACGCTGCTTTCTGATCGATGTTATGTTTCCTCATCATAGACGTATCCGGAGTTGTGTTTTGTTTCATTCACACATGTTTAACACGCAAATCCTTCTCTCAAACTGAAAACACTCTTGTGACTCCATCTTGTGATAATACAGGAAGTGCTCCACTGTGTTTTTAAACTCCACACACCTTCACTGAAGTCATTTTGGATCATTTCAGCCTTGGAATTTCCCATCTTTACTGAACAAAAGGTAAAAATGTAGCTGTTAACTTAAAAATAACAAGTATTTTAAGCTTCAGAAATGTAAGCAAACTAATAATAAAGGTTTACTCTAGATTAAAACTCGCAAGAGTCAATTTTGCGTAGCATAGACCCTTTTAGAACATTTTCATAGGGTAATATTTTGTGAGAAAGTAGCACAGAATTTGCCTCTACATTATTGCTTCGCGACATTATGATCT
Organism: Odontamblyopus rebecca; assembly: GCA_030686955.1. Classification (NCBI taxonomy): domain Eukaryota; kingdom Metazoa; phylum Chordata; class Actinopteri; order Gobiiformes; family Gobiidae; genus Odontamblyopus; species Odontamblyopus rebecca. The sequence continues at coordinate 14,007,171 of CM060670.1, read as the reverse complement.
TGCCCTTCTCCAGAAAAGCTTAAAAAAGTTCCATAGTATCCCTTTAAAACTGCAGAACAGGACCAGTGCCTTGTCAGAGGTCGATGCTTTAACCGAATCTACCTCTGATATTTGTAGCTATCCTTCTTTCCATCTTTTTTTCCCCAATGATTTCTTTCTAAAAATAGCCTTTCGTACATATAGAGCATAATACAAGATATAATCATGTCACATTATCAATCTGATTTTGATTAACGTCGAATGTTTAATTAACTTAACCGCGGCTCTTTGGCTTGTCACGGTGCAGGCTGCATAGTAAACAGCTCCTCTCTCTCTCTTTGTTTTCTCTCCCTTCTTTCTCACTTCCCTTTCTTCCTCTGTCTCATTTTCTCTCTCTCCTCTCTTAATCCTCAATCTTTTTTCTCCTCTCTCTCCCTTTTCTCGCTTTCTTTCTCTCCATCTCTCACCCAACCCTTCCTTTCTCGCTCTCTCTCTCTATCCTCTTTCACTTCCCGCTCTCTTTCCTTTATTTATCTCTCGTACGCTCTTTCTTTTCTAACTCCTCCACACTGTTTTATCTCTCGTTCTCCCTCTCTGTATCTCTAATTTTACTGTCCCCACCTCCACGTCTGTCTCCTACCTTCATGTCCTCTCTCTTTATTTTACCTTACACCCCCTCTCTCTATTTCTTCCCTCTCTCTCTTTATTACCTTCTATAGCTCACTTTTACCCCCTCTTCTCTCCCTCTTCCCTCCTCTTTTCTTTCTCTCTCTCTCTTTTCCTCTCTCCCTCTCTTTCTCTATTACCTTCCATCCCTCTCTTTTTACCCCCTCTCTTCTTTCCCTCTTCCTCTCTTACCCTTCCTCTTTTCTTTCTCTCTCTCTCTTACCCCATTTTTCTCTCTCTCCCTCTCTCTCTATTACCTTCCATCTCTCCCTTTTTAACCCCCTCTCTTCTCTCCCTCTTTCTCTCTTACCCCATCTTCTTTCTCTCTTTCCCTCTCTCCCCTCTTACCCCTTCTCCCCTCTCCCTCTCTCCTTGCTTACCCCTCTTTCTCTCTCTCTCACACCCCTCCCCTCTCTCTCTTTTACCTTCCATCTCTACCTTTTACTCCCTCTCTTCTCTCCCTCTTTTCCCTCCTCTTTTTTCTCTCTCTTTCTCTCCTCTCTTACACACCTCTTCCTCTCTCTCTCTGTTACCTTCCATCACTCCCTTTTTACACCCTCTCTTCTCTCTCCTCTCTTACCCCCTACTCTCCCTCTCTTTTACCTTCCATCTCTTTCTCTTACCCCCTTTTCTTTCACTCTCTCCCTCTTCCTCTCTTACCCCATCTTTCTTCCCTCTCCCCTCTTACACCCCCCTCTCCCTCTCTCGCTCTATTACCTTCCATCTCTCCCTTTTTACCCCCTTCTCATTCTCTCTCTCTTGCCCTCTCTCACCCCCTCTCTCTTACCGCTTCTCTTCTTTCTCTTTCCCTCTCTCCCCTCTTACCCCATCCCTCTTTCTCTCTCTTATCCCCTCCCTCTTTCTCTCTCTTTACCTTTATTCTCTCTTACCCCCTTCCTTGTTCCCTCTCTCTCTTACACCTCTTTCTCTCTCTCTTTCCCTCCCCCTCTCTCTGTCTTACCCCCCTCTGTCTCTCGATTTCCCAGGTACACGTCTTCTCAGGATGTGGGACAGAAACACTTCATATTAATCTCGGGGGATGATATTTGTGGGCTGCCAGAAAGTATGAATAATTAATGTTAGCAAACACAATCGTAAATAGCTGAGTAAAAAACATGTAGTGAGCTCCTCCCACGGAAACATATGCACTTTTACGAGAGTTTCCAGTTTGCTCCATTTTCATAATCCAGGCCCAGATGCAATGTTCCCTCAAACTATATGCAAAGGAGTTCTGATAAGTACAATGTATGCGAACTGTATAAGGCCTGTTGGATACAAGGCTGAGCGCCCATATTTTATACAAATACAGTGGTGGGCAGTACTTACATTTACTCATGTACTATGCTAAACTTTTGAACAGAATTGTACTTTTTGGAGTATTTTTTCTGCCATACTTGTATTAGTACTTGTGTAAAATGAAAATCTTCTACATTATTTTACCTTTTGTCCTTCGTAGTGCATTAACTTAAGAATATACCTTAAATATTATGTACTCACAATCACTCATGAGAATAGATTAAATAACCCTATCCTTGAGCACTTCTTCGTGTATATAGCATATTGTAAATTGGCTGCACTAATATTGTTCAAGTGCTGTTACTCAACACTTTATATAGTTGACCTTTAATGGTTAAGTAAATACTGTTCTTTAGTTTAAGCCGTCACTAATGCCTTGAATGTGCAGAGATAATCATTACGTGGGCACAGCAGCAGAGGAGACTGGATGGGTTTTAGAAATAGAAAGTGTCCACATATTGAAGAACATAAAATGAACACTTGTTTGTGTCATCTGATCCACTGCAATCTCAAATCAAGTTGTAAAAACATATCTAGATAATACCTGATATAGAATCAAAACTATACACTCATTTTGTACCAATCACCATCACATGGCACTTTTAACGAAGACTTCAAGTAACCAACCCATGTAATGCAGGTACAGTTTATTTATTTTATTTATTTATAAAAGGGACAATACATATTTATGAACATTTAGTAAATATGTGAGATTATGGCTAATTTTCATCTCTAGGCCCTTGGCAGGTTGGTGGAAAATGATAAAACATACAAAGAGAGAGAGAGAGAGAGAGAGAGAGAGACAGAGAGAGAAAGAGAGGGAGACAGACAGAGAGAGAGAGAGAGACAGAGAGAGACAGAGAGAGAGAGAGACAGGGAGAGAGAGACAGAGAGAGAGGGAGACAGAGAGAGAGAGACACAGAGAGAGAGAGAGAGAGAGAGAGCTATCACAGTAAATCACAGTAACACCAACAACTTCAAGTACAATTCATCTAATTCATGTGGGAGAGTTTCCAGGTACACAGTGAAAGTGCTGGTAGTGCTTGTTGTATTGCACATGCCCAAGGTGCTGTTATGAATTGCACACTGCCCTAAATTATTTTATGGATAATGATTACAGTTTTGCCCTTCAAGCAACCACTTTCTCAATTTTTTAGCAAATGATGAAAGTGTTGTCAGAAATAAACTCTCCTGTCTGACAAAAGGAATTGCTAATCATTCCACAGAGCCCAGGTAGTTCTGGTTTTCTCAAAAAGTGCAGCGCCACACTTCCTGCTCCATTCATTCTCTATGAAGATTTAAAATAAATCAATATTTAACTATGAGGATGTGGAGTGGAAGGTACGGCTGGATAATCACAGACAGCATGTCAAGACCTTTACCACGGTGAAGGCACTTTACCAGAGAAAAACTCCTCAGGATTGTTTGATAATCATTCGGTTGTGAATGTTTCATGGTGTGTAAATGTATTTTTTATTATTAATGCACAACTATTTGGCTTAAGTAACGTCTGATGTCACACACGACTTCCGGGCGAAGACTCTGAAGTGTCAAAACTGTATTATTATTTTATGAAATGTGGTGCAATATTTCAGATACATGAAATACAGGAAGTAGAGTCAGTATCACCAATCTGCAGTTTCACCTCCAACAGTGCGTAAACAACAACATGTGGGGGTCTACTCTTGCCTTTTGACTTTTAAAGAATGCCTCAGACTTGATTAATAGCACGATGTTTTGAACTGGTGTCATTATTTACTGACAATTTCTATGGGTGATGTGGATGAGACACTGCTCATAAATTTACCACTTTACGAGAGGTGAGTCGGGTAATAAAGTCTTCTCATTATTTTCACTATATCCCAAGTTTGTATTTTGCATCTCTGTGTGGGAGCCGAGCCAGAAATTATAAGTTAGCCAGTAATTTCCAAGTGAATACAGTGTTAGGGGTTAGACATTTCTCTCTGTTGTGGACATAAATAACGATGGAAAACATGTAATGTGGCGATTTGGAAGAATTGCTACGGCAGATATCCATTTACTGGAAAACAAAAGAATGACAGTTTCTCCTCACCAGGTGTATTGGTTTCTTATCTGTTCAAAGAGCGGGGACACAACACTGGGGCACTTTTACATGTAGATCAGTCGGGCCAAATTCGGCGAGGCTGCAGCTTGTACCCGGAAATAGAATGATGTAGTGACTTACAAACCCATAATGTTCCATTTTAATGTATTCATAAGGTGGAGGCTTTAATATAATCCCTTTTGGGTTTTTTGCCTCTTCTGGCACCAATTTTTTAAAGTATAGTGATAAATAGTGTGCTTTTTTATTCTTATATGTTATGTATGTTCAAAATAAATAAATAAACAGGATTGAGAACGAATAGAAGATCACATGCTAATATTAAATACAATAATTTTGTGTTAAAAATGACATTCCTTGTGATATCCTAATCGGAATCATACATTTAATGATTTCAGGTAGAATGTACACACCAGAAAGTTCCAAACAGCCACGGCAATCAGCGGCATTATGTAAATTCTGTCTTTTCATGAAGAAGGGATTTACAGGAAGTGTTGCCTAGTGACCAACATTACTTTCCTCGAAACTAGACTATGCCATGCCAGCCTATGCCATGTCTGCGGGCTCCTAAGTAGTGTGGAGAATAGTGCCCATGTGATAAAAGAGTCAGAGAGCCCCACAAACCAAAGATTATGCCAACGCTGTGCCCATATATGCAAATGTGTGCGTTCGTATGCGTGTGTATTTGTGTGTGCGTATTATGTTCATGATTATACGGCGCTCTGTCTATCGGAGACGTGTCTTTGAAGCTTAGGTTGGTGTACAAGACAAAGTAAGCGTGAAATTGACACAGAATCCTATTGGCCAGACCACAGCCAATACAGCACTTTAAGCAGGCTCCCTAATGCTAAATCATCAATATAAATCTCAGCTTTCCAATGGGCATTTTTCACAGTCAAGTCAAGCAGCTTTTCCCCGATTCCCTTTTCCCGTCTCCTAGAAACATTTACCAAACAACAAATTAACAGTCCAAGGGCAAAATAAGTGTGGATTTCAGGGATATTTACTTCCAGTTGATACTCTGCAGTGACATCATGCTGGGGGTGTGCTAAATGTGTGTGTATTGGCGGAAACTTCACCAGAGACAACACATTAGCAAACGCTGTCAAAAAAGATTTAAGATGGTCTGACAACAAGAAAAAATACTGAATGGATTTCAACAACACATTTTCAGCCGCCTGTGATCAATGCGAGCGGCAATGGTCCTGCTTAGGTGTTTGATTTTCAACTAAAAAGTGAGAGATTAACTGAAAAACTGTTGGCTAACGTCAGTTTGTGGGTGTAATGTTATTTGAAAGGGGCTTGTTTAACAGCACAAAGCAGCTCACCTGTTGTATTTCCATCTGAGTCATTTCTTTATGGTCAGATTGTGTGAGTGATTGCATTAGTATAAAACAGCATATTTCACAACATGTCTGATAGAAAACAGCGTCAACAACCTCAACTCCTCCTCCCTCTCCTCCACATCCTCTGCTCCTCTGGCCTCTCCTCCACTCCTATATTCACTGTTCTTCATTGCAAATTCACAGATCAACATGTCTTCTATCCTCAGCATTCAACAAGTGCTCCACGGCGACACCGTGAACTCCAAGTAAAGTAAAGGCGTGTGCGGCTTTTGTAAACATCACACAGCTTTATGTGACCCCATAAATCCTGCATATGTCCAGGACAGAAATTAAGTTTTGGGCAGCTAAGTTGAACAGCTGTCAATTTGAGCTACCCATTGTTTTGAGCTACCTGTTGATTTGAGCTACCCGTCGATTTGAGCTACCTAGTGCTACTGCGCATGTGCACGACCCTCAAGCGCAGTTTAAATGCTCATTGACTTGAGCTACCAGAGGTGTAACATTTTAAGTGTGTTGGTTTTACTGAATGTTTTGACCAGTTAAGCAACAACTTGTGCATGTTAGATTTGGGGCAGATGATGACTCTTAATATTTGATTTTGTCGCTATCATTTTTATTACATCATAATTTATTTTGTTCCCATGTGTAGAAAACGTAGTAACTTTGTTTAGAAAGGCACTGTATTAAAAATAAGATAAAATATCACTATATTATAATAGGAAATTCACACTGCAGCCTATGATATTAGCGTTAAATTTTATATATTTAATATAAAGATTTCAGTTTCCAGTCATTTCTTTCTCTTATATAGTGGGAGCCTTATTTGATAGAAGATATAGGCCTGTCGAAATGAGCTACACATATTCATATAAATGAGTAAATAATGGTGATTCTACAGTGGGAGCATTATTCGATGGCTAAATTGGCCTATCCATATGTGCTACCTTTAGTCGGAGCCCTAATTCATATCATAATGCAATATAATAGACTGTCCAAATGAACTACACATATTCATATAAATGAGTCAAAATTTGACATAACTAAAGTATAAAGAACAATCACCGTGTGCAAATCATATAAAACCCGCTGTCTCTAGTCCAAAGAAATATGAAATAAAACTGGGGAGGTTTGCTTTATTGGATCTATATAACTGTAAACAGAAAAACGTAAGGTAGCTTATTTCGACGGAGTAGCGTGACTCGATAGGTTGCTGGTAGCTGCTGGTAGGGGGCAGCCCATTTTGACAAAACACCGGTGTTGACGCCGGAAATAAAAGGTTCTGCCTTGATACAGTGAAGTTCCATTGAAAACTGTTGACTGTTTTCCCGTGTTTATCATCTCTGTGGATATAAATAACTGGTACAAAATCATTCAAACCGCTGCATCCGTTAAAAAAGACCGTGTATTTTTGCCGCAGAGCTGCAGATGGACTGGAGTCGTGATGCAATGGTGTAAACCATCTCATTTAATTTGAACAATTGTTCTGGGAGTCAAGGGGTCTTGGACACAGAGTTGGTGTAAATGGCCCGTTAGCTTCTTGTTTATAGATGATACTTTGAGGACTTTTTCCCATTCAATACTTTGTTTTGAATTGTTCATTGCTAGGGCAACTGTGTTGGCTTTCCATCACTCTGAAACCCATGCCATGGTATTGACGACAGTATGTCCAGACAGCAGCAGAAATACCCAGGCTTTAGCTGGAAAATGTGTCCTCTGAGTTTGACCTGTGCTTCCTTCCTTGCTGCTAGGGACAACCTGTCAGAGCAGTGGGTGACGCCGTGCAGCGCCCAGGGACCAGTCTCAAAATCTTGGACCAGGATCTTGGACAGCAGTAACTCCCTAAAGGAAATGTTTATGAGAAAACCTGCATCCATGCCACATATAATAATTAAGATCAATGATCAAGGTTGTGGCATTGAAATCGGTATTAATCATGTCTTTTTCACATGTTAGTGAAATCTATTTTCTAACACTAATTTGAAATATCCAGTAATCGGAAAAGTGCCCATACCAGAAGAAATTACACAGATAAAACCTACACAACATGCAAACACCTCATAAACTCATCTACACTACAACATTTAACCTTTTGTTCAGAAGAAATGGGCAATTCCAGGGCAGAAATCATCCAAATGATTCTAGTGAAAAAAAAGGTGTTTTCAGTTTGAGAGAGGAACTCAGCCTAAATGTGCAGCTTTTGTGTGTTAAAAGTGTGAATAAAACTACACAACTCCAAGTATGTTTGTGATCGGGAAACAACAGTATAACATAAAGTAGATCAGAAAATAGCGTAATATGGGCTCTTTAAAATACAACAAGTCATAACTTTTTTACCACGAGATAACCCAGACCGGTAGTACAAAATCACTAACCAAACTCTGAGCTTTCCCATCGTGCATTCTTTCACATTCAAGTCAGGCATATTTCCCTGTCTATTCCTCCACTCCCTCCTCCCTCCTTCCTCCTTCTCCTTCTCCTTCCTTTGGCTTTCTTCTCTGGGCTGGCATATACCCTGCGCCGGTCTGATAACGCGATTTCACGCCAAAGTCAAATCCTTCTCGTGTCTGATGTGTGCACCCAATCCCGCCCCACCACCCGAGCACCCACCTCCACCCGCCCAGCCCCCACCCACGGGCGATCACTGCCTCCCCTGCACCTGACATTTGTAGGGAGCTAGCTCAAAGGGAGAAGGGGTGATTTGTGGGACTGGCTGGGTCAGTGCGGAGTGGAGAGGAATCAATGAGGCTGGCAGTGTGGCAGGTGCAGTCTTCATATTTAAGAGAGACGGAGGAGAGACGAGATTTGGTAGAGGAGCTCGGCGAGCAGGCGCACGCATGTCTCTCAGGTAAAATGGGGGATTTGAAGGGTAGTGTAGCATTTGGGAGTACATTTAAAATGAGATTAAGCTTTTGACAGGCGAGGGGAGAGACGGGGGGAGGCAAATGGCACCCCTAAGAGCCATAGACGAAGAGGAGATGCTTATTTGAATGATAGCCAGGAGATAAAATGACATTTACGCATCAGGACTTCACACATCCCTCCTTGGTGAGACATCAGGCGGCGTCTGGGTTTCTTGGGACACAGGTGTCGCCAGGGCCCGGCTCATACGAACAGGCTCTCAACAAGAACTATCGTAGCGTGTGAATGGAGAAAAAGCACTCTGCTCTTTAACACAGAAGACATTTCAATGCCTGGATGAAGAAGCATCACACCTCACTGCTGATGAGTACAGCTCTTTAGCAGGAGCCGCGTCTACAGGAGCTGTTCATTTAAAAAGTCTGGCTCTTTTTAGGGCTGAAACGATTCATCGAGTTAATCGATTAAAAAAATGCATCGATTATTTTATTTTTTGCCTCGATGCTTCGTTTTATTTTCATTCGCTCGGCGATGGCCAGAACCTTTTGTGGTAGAGGTAAAGTTTCCGCACGACCACTGCACTTCACTGTACACACAACAGCGCGGCGCCCATGGATGTATAATGGATGTATAATAAGAGCATAACCTCCTCGTGCGCGGTACGCTCCGGTTTGCCGCGCACCCCGCATTTTCGGTTTCCCGTACGCGGTGCACTCTGCGTGTGGTTTGTGTCTTGTCGCGTACACTCCGTGGACCGCGCCAGAACTTGCACCAGGACTAAACCAGGTCTAAAGCAGGTCTAAACCAGATCTAAAACCAGGACTAAAACAGATCTAAAACCAGAACTAATCCAGGTCTAAAACTAAACAAGAATTTGCAGGAGTTGGTTGCTACATTTATGTAGTTTTAAAAATCATGACAATATCAAGTAATCCAAAGTATTCAGATTACATTACTCACTTTAAGTAATTTAATTGATTATGTCACAAACTACATTTTGGGGAATGTAATCTGTAATCTGTAATCTGTAGGGGAACATTTTAAAAGTCACCTTCTCAACACTGATGCTACAACATGTAAACAGAACCGTACATTACATCAAGTGGAAAAGAAACCGCGAGGTAAGTCAACCTTAGCCCAGCGATAATTAAGTTTTTCATGTCCAAAACACGTGTATCTGTCAATGCATGTGGTGTGTACTTAACATGTGCAAAGTAGACGCGATTACTCGATTATTCGAACAAAATAATCGACAGAATAATCGATTACTGTAATAATCGATAACTGCAGCCCTAGCTCTTTTAATATTTATTTAAACATCAGAATCATCCATTTGGTCCTATAAATAGCCACATAAAATAACTCATCTTACACTACTACAACACATTTGAATATTGTGACACTTAACTAATCTTGTATTATTTCACAGATTAAAATACGAAAAGACTAAATCATAACTTAATAACATAAATTCTCAGCTTTCCCATAGTTCATTCTTTCACATTCAACTCAGGCATATTTCCCTGTCTACTCCTTTACTCCCTCCTTCCTCTCTTTGCCTTTCTTAGATTTAAGAGCCTGTGTGGAAAAGGGCTGCACCTCACTACCGTTAGGAGGTACGGCTCTTCACGTTTAAAAGAGGCGTTCAAAAGACTGGCTCCTTTAATATTTATTTAAGATAAGATAGAACTTTATTGATCGCGCAGTGGAGAAATTCAACAATCACAGTAGCTCCAGGACAGTGCAAAAAAGGAAAAAAGTGTGCATGCAATCAAGATAAACAATAATAATCCAAAAATAGAAATAATAAAAATAATAATTGTAAGTATATGTACAAAATTTGCAAAGAGAATTTACATCAGAAACCGTAATCCACTTTATCCAGTAAAGAGACACTGTGATGGTCAGATTTGATTAAAACGGTCAAAGTGTTGATTGCGTAAAAATTGTATTTAAATTAAAAAAAAGATTAGTAATAAAAATAATAAAGTGTCTTGCCAAAGAACACAATGACACTCCGCTCTGACACCTGGTATTCACAGTGCTGTCCAAACCAGCCCCAGCCCGGCTTAGCTTCTGACGAGAGCAGGCTTTGACATGGAGGTTTGGCCACATTACAGCTCATATGCAAAACCATTTTTATAGGCCAAACGTCAAACACAATCGTGTGTCCCGCATTGCCTCCCTGCTGTTTTATATTTGTTCAGAGTAAATTTGTTTTCAATTTCTATTCCAAAAATAGAAACTCTTGAACTCTTGGCAAAGAAGATCTGTTTCATACCGTTCAAAAGAGCCAATACGGTCATGAACACCACGTCAGGACATCTATTCAACCACATCGGGATTTACCGGATCTATCAAATGAAATAAAGTGAAACTAAACACACACATCATTGTTCTGCGATATTTCCCAGTGCAGGTGCTGAACTCTCATCACCTGCTGCTCCTGACTGGTTTCCCCAACGGCAAAAAGTGTCAAATGTGTTGGACATTTTTCCTGAGGGGACAATAAATAAATACCTTATATCCACCTCGGGGCTTTGGGGCTGGACAGAATAAGGAGGCATCCCTGAACTAGCTCTGGGCAATATGTCTTTATTATAGTGAAATAAGAACTGCTTTAGAAGAAATATTTTCCAAGTCTCTCTTTTTCTCAGTTTAGTTTACTTTCTTACTTAAAGGTGCATTGTGGTTCTGGTGAAGGGTGCGTCAAATGCTTTGTTTCATGGAGATGTTATTTCTTTGTCTGGAATGTTTCACAGTGTGGCATTAAACCTTTCTATCGTAACGGAGACCAAACCAGGCCAAGTTACAGGTCAGATCTGTGAAGAGGCGACCCCAGTCATAGTCAAAATGCTTGTTTTTCTATGTTTTTTTAGGCTACAAAACCACCTGTAATTGAATAAATGTAAAGCAGAGCTGTGACATATGCATAGAAACAAGGAGGTGATGAACCCCCAACCAAAAAGTTACGCAGAGCACCTTTGACGCTGCACTATGTAAGTTTACTCATGGGCATCTTTAGCTACAAGTCTATTGAGAAAAAAAAAATTGAAAAAAATTGCAGCTTAGGTAACTTGCTCGTCTCTATAGGGATAGATATGTTTCAGGGCCCTATATTACACAAAATGGACTCTTATGAGCGTTAAGCCATGTTTAAATGCTGTAACGTTCTCAAAAAAACATAGCTGGAGTTGTGTTTTGTTTCAGTAACTCACATTCTCGAGCTCTGTTCCACCTTGTGATGTCATGAAGTGATCATTTTCAAGTTATCTCTTACCTTTAGTTCATTAGAGATGGGCAATTCCAGGGCTCAAATCATCCAATTCTAGTGAAGGTGTATGGAGTTTAAAAACATTGTGGAGCACTTCCTGTATTACCACATGACATCACAAGGTGGAACAGAGTATTTTCAGTCTGACAGAAGAACACAGCCTAAATACAGTATGCAGAATTTATGTGCAAAATCTGTGTGAATGAAAGAAAACACAACTCCATGTTTTTGACAAGGAAACAACATAATAACATAGATCAGAAAACGGACTCTTTAAAGCTGCACTATGGAACATTCAGGGCAAAACAATCTCCGACAAGCAGGTGACAGACCCTTCAACAGAAAAGCTACAAAACGCACCTATAATATTGCAGTAGTACAGTGGTATTTTATTATTTTTGGACTTGGGTGATGTCACTGCATGTGTCCAATTTGAGAAATAATTCAGAGAAAGTTTAAAGTCGGCCCCAACTACCTTTACATCACTTCACTTTCTCTTACTCCCAAAATTGTACATTGTATACATTTTCTTCCTCTATTCTGGTGCGGTAGCCCTCCTGCATGACCAAACAGAGCTTTTATGGTCCCAGCAGATGCTTTGAACAAGTGTGAAATGTGCAGAATGAAGAATAAGGAGTCGGAAACGGACACCTCAGCCTGGGCAGAATGTACAGTTATGAGAGCCCTGCAGGGACCATAATCCTGCGTTTCCGGCTTCTCGCAAGGTGGGGGGTGACCAACGCATACGCACATACACACATGCACGCGTACACACAGCTACGAGTGTGTACAATATACTACACTGGGATAATCGGTGAAGAAAACAGGAGATATGGCCTCTGGCAGCAGCACAAAGTGGTTCATCTGGTTGTGTTGTGGGGTATGTGACGGGGGCAGTTACTATGTATAGGTCCCGCAGAGCACAGACACTACTCACTTCTTACAGGGTGCATTAGAGCAAAAAAGCGCCCTCATTTAACTTGCTGAGTGTACACAGAAGCCATTATGCTATGAAGTCAGGCGGCTAAAATGTATGATATTATGAATGGAGTAGAAATGTGCATGTGCTAAGTGAATGATGGGAAAATATGAATTATACATGACTGGATTCTTCTATGGTGAATATAGCAGCGTATTTAAAGGTCCACTGTGTAACTATGCTGGCACCCCATTGTCTCCATGGAAATGTCATTGTCTGTAATTTTCCACAATACGGCATCAAACCAACTTCACGGTGAAAAACAGGTGACGCCACCACCAGGTCCATTTACAGGTCAGATCTGTGGCCTGATCTCAATGCATGTTTTTCAAGATATTTTTGAACAATAAATTAATCATAATTGGTTAAATTGGTTTAGCTGATTTCGCATTTTAGTCTATACATTGGTGTAATAAGATGATTTATTGAAAAATATTGGCCCAAAACATCTCATAATATTAAATATGTATTGTTACAAAGCTGTTCTGTAGTTACAAAACACATTTCAACAAATGTTTACCTTATGTTCTCTGTGTATAAAGGAAATAAATCATATTATCAGTCTCTGCCCTGTAGTATCAGCTGATATCGGGTATCGGCAGATATTTAAAGCCTAAGTATCGACACAGGTATCAGAAAATAAAACACGATCGGTGCATAGCTAATGAGTCTGTAACACTGTAGAACTTTCCAGGCAAACCAGTAACGTCACATCAACATGAAGATGTGTCGCACCTTCCACCAGAAAAGTTACATACTACAGTTTTTTTTTTTAGCAAAATCAAAGGACTGATTTGCATTTAGCAAGTGAAAAATACCATGACTAACACTTTCCTTTCCTGGTGTGCCAGAGCTGCCACTTGAGGACTTACAAGCAATAACTGGCAATCTGCAAATGAGAATGAATTAAAAAGCAACAATCATCTAAAATAAGAACTCAAAGTAGTAAACAAAAACAAAGAGAAGTGTTCAAATGTGTTAAAATGGTAAAAGCACAGTGGCCTACCTTATTGTTACTGTCTTAAAACCCTGAAAAAGGGAATGCATGAGGTGAGCGAGTTCTTCCTCATTACCTTATGCATTCTGAGCATCCTTATTCACCACGGTGACTTTATAAGTGCTTTTCACAACAATAAGAGACCAGAGAGGAGATTCGCAGTCACAGCTAACAACAGCTAGCATGCTAACTGCGCACTTCCTGATTACCGGACAATAAATTACTCTCAAACTAGATCCGACAGCACGCAGAAGACTTATTTTGACCTCAAGAACTACTTATACCATAGCTCTGTTCTTGGTCAAGACTAATTTTGCTCAAATACATCAGGGAAAAACAGGTACAGAGCCAAAGTGCAATTAGGCGCTTGGAAGTCTGATGTTCCCAGGCCAAAAAAATACTGGACAATGTCTAGAGAAAAAAAAAAAAACTGACATTGTCCTGTAGGTTACTGAAAATACAACCCAGCTTCTTCACATTTTAGCATGACTCCACTGGTTTGTCCATGAATACAAGTACAAGTACTGGAGAAAGTACTGGAAAAAAAACAAAAACTAAAGAAAAAGTTAAATCAAAGTCAAAGTAAAATGGTTCTTTAAGAGTAAAAAGTAAAAGTATTTCACACAGATTTTGAGATCTAATAAAGCTTCAAACATAAATGATGTTAATAAAGATTTGTGTTGATTTCGTTCAGCAGAAACAATTGAATCTGGTTTTATTTATAGATTTTTGTTTGCTCAAACTACAAATGTGTTAAAAATAAACCCCGCGGCCCAAACCCAAAAACCTTTTACTTTTCAGTCCAGTTCAAGTTCCAGTTCCAGTATCCACTTTGAAATGTACTTAAGTAAAGTACAGATACCTCAAATGTATAAAATGTATGCTTAATGACAGTACTTTACCACTTGTACTTTTCATGTTCCACCACTGGGATTCGTAGGCACCAATGGACAGATTTCTTTAGTGAGGGCAAACACAGTCCAAGGCCCACAAGCAAATTTGTATAGATTTGAAATGAGCAAACTTTCTGAATGGGAGTCACAAGATTTTCTAAAGAGCCCAAAACTTGTGTATTTGATCACAAAGATTGAACATTGAAACTTAACGCTTTGCACCATCTGGCGAGTTTGTCCTTCGGTCCATTGGGTAAAGACTATTCAAATGTTTTCTTTGGAAGGACATTAACACTGATAGATGCATTTAAAGCCTATATTATATCACACCCTTTCAGCTAAACATCTATTCAGACGCAAAAGCTTTCACTCATTATTTCATGAACACAACCAGTGTCTTGCTCAAGGACATTTAAGCAGCAGGAACTAGTCAGGAGAGTGTTTTGTTTTAATAATAATTTGTCACGAAAGCCGATGCTAATTTCAAGTTCTGACATCAGAAGTTTCACATTGTGCGTTTTGCTCAAGAACACGGAAGCACTTTGAACTTTCTTAACTATTTCTTATTAGTTTTATGTATTTGCTATTCAAATAGGCAAGAGACATGTTTTTAATTCTTGTTATCATTATATTCATGAATAATTACACCCTCTTGCATCAAAACAGAGAAAATCAATGCAAACAAAAGCAAACAGAAAACATTAGATTTTGCTGCAGGGATGGGCCTTTTGTCTTGATCTAACAACTTTGTCACATTATCAGATATTAGTGTTGCAATTTTTCAGGAAAAACTGAAATTCAAAAGAAATTCACAATAATTAATGTTCAGATCATGACCAAACACAAGTCTAACAGCTGTGACCAGATTTGTAAAGCCACAATGAAGAAAAAGTAAAGTTAGTAGTAAAGTTAAGGTGAAGTTAAAGACCATTTCACTTTTAGGTTTACATTTTTGGTTACATTGAATTAAAATGACTTATTTTTACTTCTAAACTTGTCAAAGTTATATTTTTTTGTTTTTATAATTAAATTGTTGCCCGGCAAACCGAGAACACAGATTACAATTGATACGTTGCAGTGGCATCACTTTGGGGGTGTTCTACATGTATCTCTATGGTGGTATGTTCAGCAGTTGCCATGGAGACGCAGTGCACACATTAGCAAACATTGACAAAAAAGTTTGAATGTCTAAAAACTCAACAAAAAATGCAAAATATACTTAAATGGCACTTTTTCAGAAGCCTGTGATCAATACTGTATGAGCGTGAAAACAAAACAAAATCTAGTCAAGCTAAAATGACTTGAATTAAGAAAGTTGTATCATGATTTGAGTAAATTTCACTTGACAAGTAAAATAATCTGCCAGTTGAATAAGATTTTTTGTACTTAAAACATGAAAATACATCTTGCTGCATTTAAAATAAGAAAAACAACAACTTTTTGCAGTTAAAATAAGAAATAAAGTCAAATGTTGCTTGAATTAAGAAGAAAAAAACACTTATTCCACTGGCAATTTCACTTGTCAAGAAGAATCTACTCAAATAAAGTAAAGTTATTTTAACTTATTATTGTTATTTTAACTAAATATTGTTTTTTTTCTAGTGTGGTCCTGTTTAGGATTAAAATTTTTAACAAAATAGTGACTTGTTTAACAGCACAAATCAGCTCAACTGTTGTAGTTCCAGCTAAGCCAGTTCTTTATGGTCCGATTGTGGTAAAATAAAGCTCAGATTAAAGTCTAACAGAGCTTCAGACAGAGCAGTGCATACAGTTAGCATCACACCTGCAAAGTATCATCACTTTACAAAGACGTTTGGGTCTGGAACTGTATCTGTTTTAGTCACGATGGACTCTTGTTACCTCATCACAAACAGACCTGGAGTTGGTTTTGCTTCATTCACATGTTTGAGTAATCTTTTATTATTAGTCTGTCAACATCTCTGAAGCTCAAAATGCTCTGTTCCACCTTGTGATGTCATGAAGTGGTAGTTTTCAAACACAACTCCTGGTACATTTGTGGTGAGGATACAACATTATAATATAGATGATAAAATAGCATAACTTGGGCCTTTTAAGTTCAAAAGTGGCAGTGAGCTGTTGCAGTGGAGCTTTCAGAAAACTAAAGAGCTGCAGCAGTGAGTGATTGTGCTGTCACCCCACAGACTGTAAACAGCAGAGAAATGAATCAGACAGCGACTCCTGATGTAAATGTCACTGAGCAACAAAAGTGTACCAAAACTTCCATCGCTCAGCCTGTACCACAGCCTGACCGTGACACAGCAGGATCCCCACTGCCCTAAACATACATTACGGCGCATTATCTAAATGAGCTTGTAGTTGTCACGGGGATGAGAAAACACAGAGAGATTGAGTGATAGTCCTGTTTTGGTGAATGAAAACAAACAGTCCCGGTTCTGGGCTAATGTCCACTCATTACTGACCCCACGCTAATGGACCGGCGGTGTGCTTAGCTTCTCTGCGCGCCCCTGAAATCTGTGCTTTTGTCTTTTCTCCAGACGCCTCATTAAATCTGGACTCGATCCTGTTCACTTTGCTCACAAAGTGCCCGCTCCGTGAGGTGTGTTATGGCTTTTCCATTTGGGATCAGAGATGGTTGTTGTTTACTAATAATAATGTCATTTCAGACTGATGTCTGACCAGTGCAGCCAAATGAGGATCTCTCTGCATAGATCACGGGGTAAAAAATTATATATTTGCAATGCACTGGTCATAATTCTGTTATGGAATAGTGTTAGATGTGACTGTTTTATGTAATGAAAAATAGGGATTGTTTATCAAGCATAATTATAGAAAATTAACATGAACATGGACAGAAGTCACAATATCACTGTAAATGAAAATAAAATTAAAATGAATATATTCACTTTTTTAGATTTTCCTTTTTGAACCAAATTAAACTATAATAATAATAATAATAATAATAATAATAATAATAATAATAATAATAATAATAATGCATCAGTTTTATATGGCACTTTTTTGGACACTCAAAGACGCTTTACAGAGCATTATTCATTCACTCCATACCTGGTGGTGGTAAACTACTACTGTAGCCACAGCTGCCCCAGGACAGACTGACAGAAGCGAGGCTGCAAGTCTGCGCCATCGGCCCCTCCGACCACCACCATCCCGCACACACACACACCACTTTCATACTAGGCAATGTGGGTGAAGTGTCTTGCCTAAGAACACAACAACAGTTTTTGCCACTGGCGCCCCCCTGTGGCACCTGGAATTCCCAGTGGTCTCCCATCCAAGTACTAACCAGGCCCGGCCCTGCTGAGCTTCAGTCGATATGGCCACTATCTGTAGCAGCTAGAACAATTATGGTTAAAAATAAATAAATTAAAAACATGTTGAATGAGATCGAGTTCTAAGATTAGATTGTTTTTATTTTAAACTCTTACATTTTCTTAAAAATTCTGATTAGCCAAAATTAAGCACTTACACAAAATAAGCCCCTCTTTGTCCTTGTTTACTGTCCTATGGGCTCAATTCCAGATCTCAGTGGATAGATTAGGGACGCAGTCGAGATCCAGTAATGAGCCCAGAGGACAGAGAACAGGGCCGAGGGGTCCATCAACTTTGGTGCCCTGGAGAAGACAGACGGCAGATGGCGCATTCCCCTACCAAAACAGGCAGGAGAACGGCACCAAAATCTGCGTAAATCAGACACAGACACGTCACCGTAACATCACATGACCCATCCCAAACATGTCAAGCTGTGTGTAACAACAACAAAAAAGTTATTCATATATAGCATTGGCAGACCATAATGAACCTCGCTGAATTAAGTTGTTGCCTTGTTTATGTCTGTCTTTAAAAGCAACAGCAGACGTTTTATGTGAACTTCACTTTACTATTGTTCTTTTGTAGTGAAACAAGCGCGTGTATTTAGTGAGTCAGCACAAAGCACAATATATATTTTGGCCATAAAAGAAGTCCAACAGTCCCTCTATGCATCAGCGTACACTAAAGGTGACACCTACGATCAATCACCAAAATTAAATGTATGCATAAGGCAAAAATGTGGGAGCACTTTTTCCATCCAGTAAGTACTTAGAAAAATGACAAAGAAGCCTAGGAGATGGAGAGAGGGAGATAGATCGGTTTAGGAAAGTGTTTTTATTCATGCCAAAACACTACAGCAGGCATCAATATCATTCATCAAGCTCGCAATCATGACGGAGAATTTGTGCCTAAGTGAATGGCCCGGCTCGGTCCTTTTGACGAGTTAGAATCAAGGTGGCAGTATCTATAAATAGCCCCACGGCAGCTTTTTCACAAATGGGATTGAGCGGAGCTAAAAAGAGCAAAAGGAAAGAAAAACACATCCAAACACGCACGGGGCGATCCAAGTGGCGCGGGTTTCATTTTGGTAGCTGTCATAACGTCGCTGGGCCTAAATAACTCCAGGCAGGGCATTACGGTACGAGGGCACCATGGCTCTGAGCACCAATCACAGGAGGTGGGGAAATGAGGAGCACACGGAATCAGCGGGAACGCAAAGCAGATGAGATGGATGGAGGGGAGGAGGGAGGTGGGGCGTTTGGATAGAGGGTGAGGGGCAAATGCTCGGCCTGTCGTGGTAATTACTGCATAGATACCGACTTATTGTTCAATATATGAAAGTAGAGATAATATTTTTGGGGTTCAATATTTATCGTGTGAACGTCTCTACTATCTACATCTCAAAGTTCAAAATGCTCTGTTCCACATTGTGATGTCATATAATGGTGGATTTCAAATTAAAAACTTTCTTTTACCAGGATTAAAATCATCCAAATTATTGTAGTGATCCAGTGAAGGTGTTTGTTGTTTGATAACTAATATTTTTGGGGTTCATTATGTATCATGTATATATTAGTACTAGTGTAGTCACTAGTACCATAGGATTTGAGCTGTATGGTGTTAAATAAATAACTTCTATAACTAATTATACATAAATAGACTTCATTTCTTTTTTTCCATTTGTTTTTTGCAGCTCGTGCTTTGTAATGTTCTATATTACACAAACTTGACCATTGTGACCTTACCTAATTCACACATGTTTGAGTAAGATAAGATAAGATAAGATAAGATATTCTTTATTTGTCCCACAATGGGGAAATTTCAGTGTTGCCACGCACAGTAAAGAGAACAGCAATAGAAGTACAGTTAAGTTAAAAATAGACAAACACTATAAAGATCTATAAAGATAAGGATTATAAAACTATGTATCATATAAAACCCTTTATTTTTAGTCTATCTACATCTCTAAAGCACAAAATGCTTTGTTCCACCTCGTGATGTCATGAAACAGTAGTTTCTATGTTAACAGCTACCTTTGACAGTTTCCTTTGGTAGAGATGGGCAATCCCATGGCTGGAATCATCCAAATGACTGTGGTGAAGGTGTATGAAGTTTAAAAACACAGTGGAGCACTTGCTGTATTACCACATATTAGCAGTATTTTCAGTTTGAGAGAAGAACATAAACTCCAGATATGCTTGTGATGAGGAAACATTATAACAGAATAGAAAATGGCGCCGTCTGGACCCTTTCACTATTGTACGTTTCCAAAAAGGGTTAAATGTATAATGGTGCTTTGGGGTCATTATGTCAGTGGCAGAGTTCCTAAATGATCGTTTATCAGGATATTTTTTGTCGTAATATATCTCAGTGGAACATTTGTAATCGTGACAGGCCTGCACATAAAACGTCCCACAGACTTCATTTCATGTGTGATTATTACTCTTAAGTTACTAAAAATAAGTACGACATTTCATCTTAGTTGTCAGAAAGAAGCTGCGTAATCCCTCAGTCGTACAGGTAGGGTCCACAGCAAAAGAAAATTAAATTCTGTCAAGTGGACAAATGATTTTAACAGTGAATAGGTTTCACTCCTTCAAGTGACATGATGTGTCGTTAGAGGCAATAATTAAGCTTAATATGAGAGTTCACACCCTTAGGGTTGTTCAGTGGATTTAAAGGGGTACTGGGTAACTTTTCTAGGGGAGGGTCCGTCACCTGCTTGTTTCTATGGATATGTCATTGCTCTGCCTGGAATCTTCCACAGTATTGAACAGCTCTGCCTCACATTTATTCACTTACAGGTGGTTTTACAGCTCAAAAATACATAGAAAATCCTGAATATTAGCAGGGGTGGCCTCTCCAGAGACCTGACCTGTGACTTGGTCTGGTTTGGTCTCCATGAAGACAGAAAGGTTTAATGCCATACTGTGAAACATTCCAGACAAAGCAATGGCAAAGCATTTGATGGACGCTCCACCAGAAAAGCTACATAATGCTCCTGTGTAACTTTTCTAGTTGTCATGGAGATGTCATTGCTTTGTCTAGAATGTTCCACGATAGAGATTAAACCTATCTTTTCTCAAGGGACGCAACTAAAGGCTACATTACAGCTCAGATCTGTGGAGAGGCGACCCTATTCACAGAGAGAATTATTGGATGTATGAACAATAGAAACACACGTAATTAATAAATGCTAGATAGATGTGTTTAATCCATGCCATGAAACATTCCAGGGAAAGAATAACATCTCCATGGAGACAAACAGGTGAAGGAACCCCATCGGAAAAGGTACGCAATGCAGCTTTAGGTAATAACTGACACTCCTTACTGTAAACAGTGGGGTGTATTAGTTTCAGTGCAGTTACATCATCCCTTCAGACACATATAAGGCGCTGAGTTTTCAGAACCCAGCCAGAAGTGAAGATGCAAGAGGTAAAAACTTATTCACTCCTTAGACTCCTCAGTGTTGTCTCCATATAGTTGCTCAATATTAAACTTGCAGTGTGCTAATTAAGGTTAAGCTGTCCCCACATGAATACTTGTCCTTTGCGTTTGACCCATCCTTCGATACCGCTGGGGCAACCTGTCAGGAGCAGTATAGCACCCGGGGAGCCATCTCCAGATGCTGAACTATATTTAAGTTAGGTTTGTTTATTTGACATTTAAAAAACACATTAGAAAAACATGCAAATAGCTCAAAGTGCACCAGGAGACATTAAAAACATCCACATCAACGCACAATAGACAATCCTTACCAGTGGTGGAAGGTAATGAAGTACACAAGTAAAAGTGCAATACCTAAGTGTAAATTTTACATATCTGTACTTTACTTAAGTCAATTTTACAATGGATACTTTAAACTTTTACTTCACTACATTTGAGAACAGGTATTTGTACTTCCTGCTCCACCGCATTTTAGATCTGGGCTAAAAACTAATAAGTACTTTTCTTTTCAGTGTGAAACCTGCTGAAATGGCAGAGAGTTTATTTTTTTAGCATATTTAATTTGAGTTCACAGCCCGACTTTGAGCAAACAAAACAAAATACACAAAAGCGCCTAGAAACATTTAAAGAACCAATCAAATCACTGAAAATCTGCTAAATTCTTTTTCAAAATCACATTTCATCTTTTCATTTTTCTAAAAATCTCTGCAAAATACTTTTACTCTTAAAGTACCTGTTTAAAAATGTACTTTAATACTTTTACTTAAATCGATTTTTTCATGGGATACTTTAACTTTTACTTGAGTAACTTTTTACCTTTTGTAGCTGTACTTTTACTTAAGTAACAACATGCATCCACCACTGATCATCACAGACAACATATTGGACTAGACATGGTTGCAACTTTATAATTTTGTGCATGTTTTCTGTCCAGTTACATTCAATTTGTGTTTTGCAGACCTGACAAAGCCTCTCAAAGTACTTTATTGTTATTATTTATTCACTGGACATTGGTGGAGGGCATCTGCTTGAGTGGCCAAAGCTGTTCTGGGGTAGACTGACACGAGAGAGGCTGCGCCATCATCCTCTGACCTCACTTATATTCACACAAAGGCAGGATGATTGAAGGAACTAAACGATATCATGCGATCGAACCAACAAAATTCAAGTTTGTGGGCTAATTCTCGGCCACTTCCTGCTTCAAAACGCAGCTCAGATTTACAGCAGGATCCCAGGTGATTCTCTGAGGTCACCCACTGCTCCTGACAAATTGCCCCATCAGTACTGAAGGATGGACCGAATTCAGATATTTATTCCCTGTCCTCATCTTAAATCAAATACTTTATGTTGAATCTGCCTCTTGTTTTATGCATGTAGCATCCTCTATAATTTATACTCAAATTGGAGTGAAGAAGAGCCACATAAAACGGTTTGAACCTTGCAAAAATCCACTACCGCTGAAGGTAGTATAGAAGGAATATGAGGGCTTGTAAATGTAAGGGGAAGTGTGGACAGGTCTTACAGCCTGGAGCCCAGTGCTTTGGACAGATGGAATTACACAGCCCTATAACTGGCCACAAACACACACAAAGATGACAACGTTTTTTCGTTTTTTATAGCAGCTTCTCAGGGCAAGGTTCCCCCTTTCCCCACATCCTGATCTAACTATAGTTTACACAGGGAAACCGCCAGGCAGGGGATACTTCTTAAATGTGCACTATGTAACTTTTTGGTTGGGGGTCTGTCACCTCCTTGTTTCTATGGATATGTCATTGCTCTGCCTGGAATATTCCGCCATATGACATTAAACAGCTGTACTTTACGTTTATTCAAGTACAGGTGGTTTTAAAGCTCAAAAACACCTAGAAAAACAGGTATTCAAACTGTACGTAGGGCCGCCTCTCCACAGATCTGACCTGTAACTTTGTCTGGTTTGGTCTCCATGAAGATAGAATGGTTTAATGCCATATTATGAAACATTCCAGACAAAGCAATAACGGAAAAATGTTTGAAGTGCCCTCCACCAGGAAAAGTGCACCTTCAAAAGCTCATATTGTGCTATTTTCTGAGCTGTGCCATAATGTTTTTTCCTTATGTTTTGCTTCGTTCACACATGTTTAACACATAAATCCTGCATATTGAGGCTTTAGTTCTTTTCTCAAACAAAAAGGAAGTATTACAGGTAGTGCTCCACTGTGTTTTTAAATTTCCTGCACCTTCACTAGAAACATTTGGATTAGGTTGTGTAACAATATCCAAGTCTCACAATATGATATCGTCACAGTATGAACCTCATGATACGATATTTATTGCGATATCGTGGGAAAGCTCACGATTTGGTGGAGAGTCTCACGATATTACGATATTCTACAGAATAACAAGACTGACATTATAAAATGCTTTGGCCAGTCATTTCGTAAAACATTTATTGTCATTAGGGATATAACGATATCCAAATCTCTCTACGATATTTTCACCTTATACATCTTGCGGTACGATATTTATTGCAATATTTTATGGAGGCTCACAAAACTGTGAATATGCTTTTTTTCCTCTAAAAAGGCCTTCACAACATTTAATCCAAAGAATGAAGATTTCAAAGTCATTTCTTCATGTTTTCTGCACTGATACGGAGCAAAGGATCATGGTCTATGTAGTTCCCTCTTCCCTCTCTACCTTAGACAATATGATATTACAATATTTCGGTTATAGTTACATCCTTAATTTGAATAATTTCAGACCTGGAATTGCCCATTTCCACTGAACTAAAGCTAAAACGTATCGGTTAACTTTAAAACTACCACAACATGACACAGGCAGTGTAGAAAATAGGATTATTCCAACATGCGTGGATAAAAGAAAACACAACTCCTGGTATATTTTTGAGGATGTAACAGTATTATAGCATGGTTTAAAGCTCACAAGAATCCATTTTGTGTAATACAGGACCCCAACCAACCTCTATATTGCGCTGCAGGTGACAAACTGCTCTGCCAATAGTGAGACAGAGGCAGCAGGAGTAAAGGAGCTTGAGAATAAAATTGTTTAGAAGGGAAATACAAGCAAAAAGCATTGCACAAATCCAAATCAGGCACTAATGCATTCTCAGTCGATGCCAAAGGCCACAAGATAATGATCGTGCTTCCATAAATGTGATTTTAATTGTTTGTGGAAATTTGTCTCAGTTGAGCGTTTTTCGATTTGTCTCTATCACAAGCTGAGGTGTATCTTCTGGTGATACGTTTCCGCATTAGTAGCGCTGGTAAAAATGGCTTTCCCCTTTGCACATTATGAGTATTGTTTTCATGATGTTATCGTCGCATTTGTTTTCAGATTTGTGTGTCCGGGATGAAGTGCAATTTAAATTCATGTCCAAATAACCACAGATCAGATCCAGTGATTGTGTGGCTATATTTGGAAATTTCACACTGTAATAATAATAATGACAATGCGGTGGATTTATACAGCGTCTTTCAGGACACCCAACAAGCGACACATTACATTATTAAGTCACTCCACACTAGATACGGTGGTAAACTCCTGTTGTAGCCACAGCTGCCCTGGGGTAGATTGACACATTCTCACGCCTGGCGAAACACTGACTCCTCTCAAACCAAACCTGTGCCTATAATGTGGACTGAGGAGTGTCTGGGGAGAGCGTGATGTTCTGGAGTGAATGACCTGAATGATGATTTTGATAAGGGTGATGATTTTAAGATGCTGAGAGAATTGGGTATGAATGAGGAAACAGAATTGTAATGATGCTCCAGTCATTAGAAAGACATTCTCTTTATATGTTTGATTTTATGAACTATAACATCAACCTGCCCGGGGACGACAGGTGGAAATGAGCACTGGCGCTACAACCTGGTACAAAGCATCTCTCTTGTTAAGGTTAAGGATTGTGCACTGTCCCTGTCCCTAAGAAAATCGGCACCAAAATCGGCACCATCTACAAACTACTGTAACATCCAATTCCCTGCTCACACATGTATATAGTTGTAAATATGTTACTTGATGTAAATAATCTTTGAGAGAAAACTATTTTATCTTTTATCTTACTGTATTTATCTTATCTTATTTTTGAAAACTTGATTCTAACTACATGTTCTTGATTGGCTGCATCTGTAACAAAGAAAATTTCCCCTCGGGGATGAATAAAAGTACTTTTGATTCTGATTCTGCTTCTGATTCTGTTTGGTAGGCCTGCGTTTAGGGATGCAACGATATCCAAATCTCTCGGTATGGAATTTTCACAATATGCACCTCAACATGTTTATTGTGATTTTTTTGGATTCAAACCAAATTGTGAATATTCAACTTTTTCCCTTTTAAAATGCTTTGGCAAGAAATTGGTACTGTATTACTGTCATAATCCAAAGAATTAAGCTGTAAAAGTGCTTAATAACAGTTATTTCTTCAGGTAGTCTTCACTGAAACAGAGCAAAGGATCATGGTTTATGTTGTTCCATCTGTGTTTTTTAAAATGTATTTATTTATTTTATTGCTGCTCCAAAATAATGAATTTAAGGAAGGAGTTATTTGATATATTGTGATGGCTGGCAATACTTTTGTGAGACTTTGGCAGAACAATGTCACGATATTTCATTTTGCCTGACATCGACTTATTGTTCAATATATTAAAGTGTATATTTTTATTGCAATGGTGGGGAGGTTCTGCTATTTTTAATGTAAAATAGTAAGATCTGAGCTGTAGAGGGATGAAAAGACCAGTTCCAGACTAATTATTTGTTTTTCTGCTATTTAGTCGTCGTAGTTTTTAATGATACAGTCTATAAAAACATGGTTTACTGGGATAATCTTGCTTTATTTGTATCAGCAGCAGTAAGTAGTTTCAATATTATCCTTTATCGTGCTTCAAAATCTGTTATTGTGACAATAATCTGAGCACCGTCAACACTCACACACACACAGCACATTAACACTAGACAATCTGGGCAAAGTGTCTTGCCTAAGGACACAACAACACTCTTCACTAGAGCCACTGCTGTTGTCACATCTGTTATTCCCAGAAATCTCCCATCCAAGTACTAACCAGGCCCAACCCTGCTTAGCCTCTGAGATCTGGCATCAACTATGGCCACAACAAGCTGGTATCGAGCCTGTATATTTCTGTACATAAGCTGATGCGAGGTGAGCTGTCAGCGCATGTATTTTTTACTTCGTGGTTGACAATACACAGCCAAATATAGCTAGAGTTGCCGCACAGTGAAAAGTTCAAATGTGACTGATCTGGGCCAAAACACTGTATTTTCTGCCTCCAAAAATCTGAAATCTCAACTCTATTTCGTGGCGCTACCTCGAGGATACCAATATTTTAGTTTTTATGGCTTTTAATAATTACAATTCACCTCATGCAATATTGTGACAGGCGTTTTCGAGTGGTGCCGGCAGCAGTGACAGCGTGTAATGTGCCGGGGCCTTTAGGCACTTCTCCAGCTGCATGGGGACGGGAAGCAAGTTGAGTTATTGAACATTTGTAGTTGTAGTGTTGGGCTCGGGGCGAAAATTTGTTGTTCATTAACCCTGATGTGAATCCAGATCACTGTTTTGGTAACAGGCGGAATCTGGGGGAGACTGTCGTTTAATATCACATTATATTGACTCATCACAATGAACATGTTTGTATTTCTGTGTGTAATGGTGAAAAAAATGAGTGTTTTTGTGGCTTATTGGAAGGACAGTTCTTGATAAATATTGAGTTTTTTTAGAACCACACGCTTTGACAAAACTTTACAGAGACGAGTGGATCTAAAGTTGTATCCCGTCTCCCTGATTTCAGAGGCTGTGATTGACAGATGGATTAACCAATCAGAGAGATAAAAAAAAAAAAAATCATAGCTGCTTACACGTAAAAAAGGGAGGAAAAACAACAAAGGACTGAGAAACAGCGCGGATTTTCTTCAAAGCATCAAAGCACCAAACTATTCCTCATCTCAGGTAAAAAAAGTTATACATTTTGTTTTTGTCTCAAGTTTGGACGGAGGTTTTTCACGCTCTATAGTCCAGTTGCAGACCCATCTGGATTCAAACAGAATGTAGAAGGGAACGGCTGGTCAGGCAAGGTCAGGCACCCACTACTGCATGAAAGAACGACTGTCTGGTTCACTCTTTTCACAGGACTTTTTATATACTGTAACATATGGTGGAAGGAGTGCCACTTTCTTGTCTGTATTTATCGCCCAGTAACGCCTTGGAAAACACGTCACCTTGGTCATATCTGAGCCAGAACATGGACTGGTGGTGTCTCATTGGAGATGGAAAGTAAATGCCAAACAGTGGGACACTCCAGGCAAAGCAATAGCATTTATACGAAAAGAAACAGCGCCGACACTCCAACAGAAAGTGACAGCGCAGCTTTAATTCAAGAGTTGAGGATTCATGAGTGCATGTGGAATAGCAAAAGTAAAACCAGTTATATGTGCCTAATCGTTATTTTTACGTCCGGACTTTGCAGGAAATGCTAAACTAAACTTTTCTGAGCCACGTGTTTGAGAAAGCGTATATTCTGGGTTTCGTTTGGGGAGTTTACCTGCGTCATTCCTTCCATTAAAGCTCATACAATACTGGCACAGGTACATCGTAAACGCTATCACATCCCGCTGCCAGGAGAGCCGGCCGGATCTGGGTGGATTTGGGCTTCAAGGACACTAGATTGAAGTCGTAAAAATGATAGATGACTCTCCGCTACGGAATCTCTCCCTCAACCTCCCATCGAGGCATTACTTACTGCACAGAACCCAGCAGCCTGCATCCCTCCCCTCCTCCTCTCTCTTTCACTCGCCACTCCTCTCCTCGTTAATGCTCCCCTTTCTCTCTCTCCTCCCCCTCTCTCCCTGTTTCTTCTCCCTTCTCTTTCCATTCCTCCCTTTCTCCTCTCCTTCCTCCTGCGCTTTCTCTCTTCTCTTTGCATCCTACCTTTCTCCTGTCTCTCTCCCCTCTTTCTCTCTCCTCCCTCTCTCTTCATATCCTTCCTTCCTCTCCTCTCGCTCTCCTCCCTTTCTCTCTCTGTCCTCTTTTCTCCATTCTCTTCCCTCTTTCCTTCCTCCTCCTTCTCTCTGTCCTTCTTCCCTCTCCTCCTCTGCCTCCTTCTATTTCTTTCTTATCTGTCCTCCTCTCTCCCTCCCTCTCCTTTTCTCTCCCTTCTCTTCTTCCTCCTCCCTCTCTCTGTCCTCTTTTCTCCCGTCTCTTCCCTCTCTCCTCTTCCTCTTCCATTTCTCTGTCCTTTCTCCCTCTCCTCCTCCTCCTCCTATTTCTTTCTCATTTTTCCTCCTTCTCTCTCCTTTCCTCTTCTCCCTCCTCCCCTCCCTCTCTCTGCTCTTCCCTCCCTTCTCTTTCTCCTCTTTCACTCTGTCCTTTCACCCCTCTCCTCCTTTGCCTCCTCCTATTTCTTTCTCATCTTTCCTCCTTCTCTTCCTTCTCTCACCTCTTCGTCCTCTCTCTCTGTCCTTTCTCCCCTCTCCTCCTCTGCCTCCACCTATTTCCTTCTTATCTGTCCTCCTTCTCTCTCCTTCTCTCCTCTCCCTCCTTCTCCTCTTCCCTCTCTCCTCTCTGCAGAAGCCTTATCCTGCCAAAACACTGCCTTTGGTCCCTAACCCCTGAGGTGGAGATGAGGGGTAATTGAAAAAGTTGGCTCCGTGGGAGTTAAGTAAGGCAGATAAGGCCCAGTGTTATGGGACTCTATAGAGCACAACAAGTACACAGGATGGATGGGAGATGGCAGCGCATACAGGAAGAAGACTATAAAGTATCATAAAATGGGTAATATATTGAATTATCATTGTGAATGTTGTTTAGACGGTACGCAGAACTGGAATACTGGATCTGCTGTTCACTGAAAAGCAGGACTGTTGTATAGAATCTTTCAAACAAGGATATAAAGTCACATTTTAGCACTTTTGGGGGTAATTTTTCAGTCCTTTCACAATGTAATTAACTGAAATAAAAAGCGCATTTCAGTTGGATTTTGCCATTATCTTCTAAATTATTTTTTGTCAATACACACACCCTTTAAACTACTGCTTTAATAATGAGAAATGCGTATAAGGAAAGAAAAAGACAAACAAGAAGGTTTTGGGTTCAGTTCCTACACTCTGAGGCCTGAGGCATGTTCCCCCCGTCTGATCAGGTCCATTTCCTCATTGACTTATAATATCCAATCCACTGCAAGATAATTCACATTCTAAACATATTCTAAACATAAAGATCTGAGTGTGATGAAGAATGAATCAAATGCAGAGAACAAATCGTCCTAATGAAACAATATACTATACCTCCTATCATATATTTCAGTGCTTTGATTACTGTGAGAGGAACAATTTAACACAAATTCTCAAATACAGAAATTACAAACAACACTGAATACTTTAACATAGAGTCACATTGCCAGATTTTCTTTCCTCTAGTAAGGGGTGGGCAATAATTTTTTTCCATGGGGCCACATTAGAAACAGAAAATATTGTGGGGGCCGGTGTTCTGTCGAAATACGAACTACCAGCAGCTTAAATCGACAGTGACGTCTATCTACGCGCAGGGCATTTCGACAGGACACCTGGCCATAATGTTTAACTCAATTCTGTATAATATGAATCATATTTCTTTATAAAAAGCAGTAAAAAGCATTGTTTTGATGCACTGGTAAGAATGGTAAGAGTGTATGTTATGACTAAGCAATGAAAAAGTCAGATTGCCTTACAAGAAATGTCATTAAAAAACACCTAAAATAAACGAAATGCAGCTTTTGTCCGTGTATGAGGTAAAATTACAAAATATGTTCCAAATGAGCTTAAACAGGCCGGTCAGAGTCAACCAAAGGCTCACTGTATGTGGCACGGGAGCTGTACAATGCCCAGGTCTGCTCTAGTATGTGACCGGCTTTATGAAGTAAAACTTTCTGAATAAAAAGCAAGGTCAGTGTGATATAAGCAGGCAGATAAAATGCACTTTTACTTTTAACCTTACTTTTTCGAGTGTAGAGTGAATTGAGATGTCTTAATTTTGCTTGTAAAACTGTCACAATTATTAGTTTGTTTGTTTTTAGGATTATGTGTCCTGAATCATCAAAACTGGTGAATAGTCACATTATAATAAGGCGCATTTCCACTTTACATCATGGAACCACTCACTCATTCACACACGTTCATACACCAGTGTAAACAGACAGTGGGGGTGAGGTGGGTTAGGTGTCTTGCCCAAGGACACATCGACGGCATTCATCCATGGGCACTGTAATCGCACCACCAACTTTCGGATCAGTGGACGGACACCCACTGAGCTTCTGACCCAGTTTTATCAATTGACTTTACATGTTGACATCCCCATAGCGACTACCATCACCTAGCAAAAAGCACTAAACAAAACACCAAATACTGCAAGAAAATATGTAGTATACGTAGTATGTATAAGTGCACTCTCCCTTTGGCTTCTGCAGGAAGAAAAGAGGATTTAAACAGAATAAAAAGAGGCAGAACAAAAGGAAAGGGATCGAGAGCCGTGAGTTTTGTGATGTAAATAAAAGACAGGCAGAAAAAGCTTTATCTACTTTAGCCATCGCTACTGTCCAATGGCTCACTGTATAATACTCACTTATGCAAATGCTCCTCTACTCCCCTGGTACTACACTGAGAGCTGCATGCTTAACAGTGTGTGTGTGTGTGTGTGTGTGTGTGTGTGCGTCAGGGCAGTATAATAAAGTGCAAGTGTATTGTTATTGTGGGGATAGAGTCCAAATTACTGAACTGAATACAGATCGAATAATACTATTGTTTCGGTGGGTTTATTGCAGCTTTCTAAATAAGCTTAATAAGATTTCCTCTTTTATCCTTCTGTTTCATAAAGCTGTTTTCACACTCTTACTCTTTTTTAGCAGGGTCCATCACCTGCTTTTGCTTTGCCTGAAATGTTCGATCTTGGGTTTATTCAGATTCAATTATGGGTGTTTTCAGTGCTTAAAAAACAAACAAAAAACTTACCACTTACCATTTGTCCTCATGGAAATAGAAGTTTAATGCCATATAGTGGAATATTCAAGATAAAGCAATAAGTTTCAGTGCAGACAAGCAGTTACCCAAGTCCTACACCAGAAAAGGTACATGACATGTTTAGGGAAACACTATTTCAAATCAGTTTAACCAAAGACATGATCCACCATATTTGGAGAGAACGTTAAAAAAACACATTCACAGTGAGAGGAGTCGCTTCTCCACAGATCTGGCCTGTAACTTTGCTTAATAGCTTCACCTTTAGGCAAATTTACAGGTGTCTTTCTGTATAGAGATGGTAATTTTAACAGCGTACTGGAGGACATGTCAGAATTCTATGGAAGAAAAGGCTATTTAGCTGTCAAAATGCAAAAAGTGACGCGGTTTAAAGTTAATTTTCTATACAGGCTAAAGACTGTGAAACAAAAAACTGGCTTTAAGTTCAAACTTCAACTGTCAATGAATGAAAATGTGTCAGTCCAAAAGTGGTGACATTATTTTAACACATATTTTAAAATTGGACCGTATAAGTTTATTTTCGCATGAACAATTTGTACCATTTAATTCACCAGTTGGACATCATCATTTTTTATTTACTAAATTTGACAGTTTTTCCATCATTATGTAAAAATATGAGGAAAAAAAACCCACAAAATCATTTTTCTCACAATTTTGTACACGATCTTGTGGCAATTTTGTCCCATTCCTAGTTAAAATGGGAAATTTCCGAGATCGATGACATACTAGAGCATTTCAGGCACAGCAATATCCCCAATGGAAACAAGCATGCGGCAAACTCGCTACTAGAAAAGTTCCATAGTGTACCTTTAGTCCACTTGCAATGCTTCAATCAAAATAACTGCGCGCTTTCTTTCATTTTGCACATTCTGTACCCGTAAATATATTCCTCAGTGCACTTTTTGCGTTGCATTTTTGGATGCTGTTTGCGCAGAAAACTCAGGGACCTGCTACTATTCTGACCACTGTCCCTCCCACTGCCCAACCCACCGGCCATTCATCTCCGCCCGGCCTGCTCCCCTCATCACTCACGGCCCTCCCTCCTCCTCGCTCCGATGACTTACTGCTCACAGCGATGGGCAAAAAATGAAGCCGGTTTACACAGGAGTACATGGAGCCAAGGCGTATGGCTCCAATGACGGGTTTCTTTGTATGTGAGAAGGTTAAGCTGTTAAGAGCTCTGGAGGAGGCTGTGAAATGAAAATATACTATAGTCTCATGAAACACTTCACAGCACTACAATGTGCCCATTATTTAACACTGATTCCATGGAAGATACTGTTATTTAGCAAGTTACATGGTTTAAAGGCCTACTGTATATTCAGCTATTTTCTTATCTATATTATAATGTCGTTTCCTCATTATTCACACATTTAACACGCAAATTCCACTGTGTTTTTAAACTCCGTACCCCTTCACTAGAGTCATTTAGATGATTTAAGCTCTGGAAATGCCAATCTCTATGGAACTAAAGGTAAAAATGTAGGTGTTCAACTTGAAAACAACCACTTCATGACATCACACAGTGGAGCTGAAGACAAACTACTAAATGAGGGCTACGCAAATATGTGTGAATGAAACAAAATACAACTCCAGGTTTTTTTTTTTTTTGGCGAGGTAACAGTATTATAACATGGATTAATGAAAAAACAAAAGGGGTGTCAGTATTTAAACACAGGCTTAAAACCTTTTAAATAAGATTAATATGGTGGATTTGTGGAGCTGACCCCTAACAAAAAAAATGATACGGTTCAATATTTGTGTATTCTGAGTTTTTCTCTGACCAAATGTGTGTTAAAAAATAGATAATGAAACTGGTGTCAAGTGATTTCTAATAGTTAATGAACAGATGGTGTCTTTTTCATGGAGAGGTCCACAGCCAACCCTCTGTCAGGAAAAGCATGTGGTTCAGACTTTGAAAGATGAAATTTGACTATTTTTTATTTGTATTTCTGGTTCAAGATGGAAATGATTCAAAGTCTGTTTGTGTTTATGTTCAGGAAATTAACACAGGAAGCAATTTGTTTTATTTTATAATGAATACAATGGAGCCAAAATAAAAATCAGTGTGAGAAAAGCAAATGTGGTATTATAAAATATCAAAGGACCCATATAATGCTATTTTCTGATCTACATGATATAATGTTGTTTCCCCATCAAATATATGTTTTGTTTCTTTAACACATGTGAACCCTACATATTTCAGCTGTTTTTCTCTCATTAAACACTCTGTTCCACCTTCTGATGTCATGTGGTAATACAGGAAATAATCTCTACTGAACAAAAGGTAAAAAGTAGCTGTTAACCTGAAAACGAAAGCTTTGTGACATCACAAGGTGGAACAGAGCATTTTGAGCTTTGGAGATATAGACAGATTAATAATAAAGGATTGTCAAAACATGTGTGAATGAAACAAAGCACATCTCCAGATATGTTTTTGAGGAAATAACAGCATTATAACATGGCTTAAAGCTCACGAGAGATAATGTAGGACCTTTAAAATGTCTATATATTCTTTGGACAGATGTCAAGGAACCTGAAATGTTGCAATCTTTACTATTTCAAAGAAATAACTAAATAACACATTTTCTGGTTACCCCCAAGAGCCATTTGTGCATGTGGGAATAACAGTGAAAAGGTGCAGATGAAAGCCTCGCTCTTGTATAAAGGCACAAGCTAAAAGAGCAGGTGTCAATACGCATCACATCACAGGGACTCTCAGCACTATTCTGGGCATCCTCGTCCCGAACAGCACTAAGAGATGTGAAGTACCCCTGCATCTGCCCCCCCCTTGTGTTCCCACCGGCCCAAAGGGAAGCCAGCTGTGCCAGGACTCAGCATCATGTGATTGGAGACAGAAATGGGATCTTCACAAACACATATTCACACCGGTGTCCATGTTCACGCTGGTCAGTCTTGTAGGTGTGGGAGCCAAGTTTATTTGGGAGCAGTTTGATAGTCATATTTTTTTCTCCAGGTAGGTTTACTGTCACCTTGAACGCATGTGGACATTACAACTGCACAACATAGACTGTATAAAGAAGTGGACGAAGGGAGTGTGATGTCACCATAGTGTTTGGCTCCAGTTAAATGAAGCTCACCGAGGGTAGCGGTTATAGGAGTGAATTTGGAGCCGGGTCCGTATTAGAACTCGGAATTGATTTATAGACAAAATAGTGAAATAAAAACACCAGTATCATGTAGAGTGGGTTAATATGGATTACTACTACTACTACTACACTTTCATATTGTTCCTACTGTACTTTCTTTCTTACTAGTACAGAAATCTGGGATTACAGCAGGCTTCAAGATACATGGACTTCAAAACAGTATCATAATTTAAAAGCAATCGGTGGATCAAGTACTATTACAACAACAACTACAACAACAGCTATTACTACTACTGCTACCACTACTACTACAACTACTACCACAAGCACTACTTCTATACTACCTACCTTCTATACTATCACAAATGCTTTTACAACATCTCATTTCCTGCTACTTTTTCCTTCCACTCCTACCACAGCTACTTCTACTAATGCCTGGTCCATCTGCTAATGGACCCCCAAAAGGCTTGTGACCACTTTTGGGAAGCTAATGGGGTTTCCAATAGATAAATAAGTAAATAAATGCTGCTTATATACTGAAAGTACTACTGCAGAACTACGTCAGCTGTTTTCTGTTGGGAAAACTCCAACCAAGGACAGGACTTGAGAATTATCCCCCGATACCCACTCTGTATGCATTACACCAGCTGCGTGCACGGCTTGTAAATATGACTGCATTGTCCCTGTCACATAAACACATAAATACTACTACTACTATCATGACTACTACTACTAATACAATTTTTACTATTGTGCTGCTGCTACTACTGCTACTACCTTTTCCTACTACTTCTTATCACAGATGTTTGTACAATACCTCATTGCTCATTCTACTTACAAATTACTACATCTTCTTACTATTAAGTATTCATATTACCAGTATCACAACTACTTATGCTTTCTACTACTACTTATCACAAATAATTACAATCTGTCATTGTTCCCACTAAAAATAACACAACTATCACGTCTTCTTACTACTACTACTACTACTACTACTGCTGCTGTCTTCTTACTAGTACTAATGCATATTACTAATACATATTACTACTACCGTGTATTCTTAAGCTTGCAACTACTACTACTACTACTACTACTACTACTACTTCTACTACTCATCAGAAATATTTACAACCTGTCATTGTTCCCACTAAAATAACACAACTATCACATCTTCTTACTGCTACTACTACTGCTGCTACTAGTACTACTACTACTACTACTACTACTAGTACTACTACTACCACTACTCGTCAGAAATAATTATAACCTGTCATTGTTCCCACTACAACTATCACGTCTTCTTACTAGTACTAATGCATATTGCTAATGCATATTACTACTACCATGTATTCTTAGGCTTACAACTACTACTTCTACTACTGCCATTACTACTACTACTACTACTACTAATACTACTAGGGGCTTTATACAGCAGATTCCGATTGTACACTTTGCACAATGTATTTCCAAGTTGTTACAGTGACAGATTAACCAATACTGAATCTGTAGCAAACCTGCACTGCTAAACTTGGCTCTGCAGACCTCAATAGTTTACTAAAGCTTTTGTGCACAGGGACTTTCTTCCTCCGCACCTGTCACTCTCCCACTGCTCTGCTCCTGTCAGTCCCTTTGTCTCTCCCTGGCACCTCAAATGGCTGCAGATCAATCAGAGGCATACCGAGGGGTTTGTTAGTCCGCCCGTGTTGTGGGTGAATGGAGCCGAGCACCCATGGGCCCTGCCTCACTGATAATGAAATAGCTGGAGGACTCAACGCTTCTCTGCAGAGGACCTCCCCGGCTTTCTCTCTATCTCTATCTCTCCCTCCTCTGACAACCCACTCCAAACAACTTGTGCCAATGCAAAACTAATCACTTAGACTTGCTATCTGGGGTATTCACATTGACAGAAGAAGGGGGATAATATTGTGTTTTGGGAAATATATATTCTCTTAAAAACCTGTTAAGCTACGGAATTTGTCTTCATTTATTCCTTTTTGTCAACCATCTGATAAAAGAGAACTCTCGGAATCAAGCTCCTGGACTCGGAAAATATAAAAGGAAAGTTAAAACTCACTTATTTCCAGTTAGCGCGGCCATTCTGGGAAGAATCAGGACCAGTTTGTTTCATAACCCACAAATAAAAAGCCTAAAATGTACAGCATTTAAAAAGGTCTTGCATTACTTCTGAAACCTTTAGAAGGTTCAAAGTCATTCCTCACTTAACTTATGCATTGTGAGCATCCTAATTATTCACCGCAATGAGTTTATAAGCACTTTTTTCAACAAATTTCAGAGACCAGTGTGGAGTTTCACCATCATGGTAATGCTAATGCACACTTCCTGATCACTGAACAATGAAATGCTTTATAGTTAAATTCAAACATGACACATATTTTGACCTCAAGAGCTTCTTATACAATATTTTTAATGGGTATACATTTTACTCAAACACATGGGAAAAAAACAAGTACAGGGACTTTAACTACAAGTCCTAAATCAAATTTTTAGCAATATTGGCTTCAGCTTTGAAGTGGAAAATATCAGGATGAAGAATGTCTAGTTTACCGTCCATACCTCCCAACAACTTTACTTCTTCTTATATTTACAAAAAACTATCTAGGCAATATGTGAAATGTGATTTTCCTCTGTGCCGAGCTTGTTCCCGTCTTATAATTAGAGGTTGGACAGAGGGGCCAAAATTACAGAGTCTCAGCTTCACACAGAATCCAGCCGTTTGTTTGTACTCCAAAGGGTCATTTTAGTGAAGTGTTTTAGAAAAACAGATTTCATGATTCGAATTCTGAGTTCACCCACAGTCGACGGTTTGGCTGGCTCTGAACTGAGACGTCGTCTATCAAAAGCTGATTTACGTACGGCGAAGGAAATCTCCAGCATGCACTGATCAATACCTCATCGTTTAAGTGCAAGCCAAGACGCACTACTGACCACTGCTTTGTTTGTTTGACCTAAATACAGTCTACAACTCCACTCACAGCAGGGTCACGCACAAGCCTCAGACAATTACATTAGCTCCAGGAAACCAAATAAGGGGTTCTTTCACTCTAAAGTTAAAATTCCCATCCTCATAAATGCCATTATTGTTGCCATTAGATCGAATTACAGTGAGTAAAGTAGCCCTGTGGAGAATCATTAAAGCTACATTAAGTTTGGAGCCACAGGCAAAATAGCAGGTTCAATGTAAGGTAACACATCATTATTATTCTTAATGCTTTTTGTAAACACATGTTATTTACTACATGCTCAAGTAGTTCAAGAACACATATTGTGCTTGAGCCTGGTTTATAATTATAATCTGCGACACCCGTGGATCCTTATGTTATAATCTGCACATTTTAAATAGCAAAATTCACCTAAATCTAATAAATCTCTAATAAAAGAAAGTTTCTAACATGGAAGTCTGCAGTTCCTAATAGAAGCAGATGAGATTTTTTCATCCGAAATGAAAAACTACAAATAAATAAAAAATTGAACCGAAATGACCGAATCCTACATGTATCACTAATTAAGAAATTAAAATTGGGGAGCAAAGTGCGAGCAATGTGCATATCCCGCTCGTGGTGAAAACAGGGGCTGATCAACAAAATGGCAAAAATGAAAATAAGCAATTAAAGATTATCACTCCAAATACAACCTCAAGAGGGGAAGTGAAATGGGGAAACTATGGCATGGTTAAAAGCTCTGAAAAGTTGATTTTGCATAGATTTGCAGGTCTACTTTAATCTCTTGAGACCCTGTGGCCCCATACAAGGACATTACATTTTTGCCTCTTAGCACCATGATTTTCAATTATTTTAAACTTTCACCTGTAATCAACTAAAAACCTCTACAGCAGCTCCCGAAAGTAAAAAAAAAACTGCATGGTAAAGTTTAGATGTAAAATTTATGAATAAAACCAATTTATTTATGTACAATAATGTCTCTTCATGTCTCTTCATGTATCTTCTTTTGGCATTAAAATTTGACACATTTTATTGACCACAGCAGACGAGAGCATCAGGAAATGTCATGTCCTCGTTTGAAGACATTGGGACTGTGTTATATTATTGATTGTACATGTTGTTAGGTAAACTTGGGAATATTTAGATGAGTTTACAGTTATAAATTGCTGGACGTTTCTGCTGCTATAGGGAAACTGCTGCCTGTCTCCACTTTTTGCACCTCTACTTTTTTTTGTAACGATTGAAAACCAGAAAAAATGAAAACTGTGGCCCACATTTTCAGGCCTTTTTGTGTGTTTTTAACCTCACTCACTGAACCCCAACCTGCTCACGGTCGACCTACGTCACATTTGGCAGGTTTAAGGCTTGAAATAAACAGCTAATTGCTGTTTGTTTGTTTTTTGTAATTTATTTATACATTTTAAAGTTTTTACATTTTTTAACCAATGGTGTCATACAAAAGACTTACTTAGTAGGTCCTACTTATCCCAAATAGCAAGAAGAAATGAAAAATGGACACCAGACAAAAGCTCGGGTCTCAGGAGGTTAAATCTGAGTCACAGTGTAACTTTTTTTCAAGTTTAATTAGTTAAAACACATTGGAAAAAAGGTGCAAAAAGCTCAATGTGCACCAACATCACTGAAGGATCTAGAAATATATCACCAACATCACTGAAGGATCTAGAAATATATCACCAACATCACTGAAGGATCTAGAAATATATCACCAACATCACTGAAGGATCTAGAAATATATCACCAACATCACTGAAGGATCTAGAAATATATCACCAACATCACTGAAGGATCTAGAAATATATCAACACACAAAAATGAGTTACTAAAAATATTATAAGGTGCCAGATCAAAGTCCTTTGTTCAAACTTGTGGGAAGCATGCCAAGAAGGCCTACTGGTCTCCATGGAGAAGTTATTCCTTTGCCTGGAATGTTCCACAGTATGGCATTTGTTGTATCCATCTCAGTGGAAACAAGCAGGTGATGATACTAGGCCAAGTTGCAAGTGAGATTTGTGAAGAGGCGAGCCCATCACAGTAATGAAATAAGATAATAGACTGAAGAGTTTTATTTCATACAGTAATAACATCTCCGCGCAGACAAGCAAATCCCTTAAAGAAAAGTGCCATAGTGCATCTTTAAACGTCATGATAATAATTGCTACATTCCATTACACTGGGGCTGGCCTACAGTATGGCCTGTGTGCTGCTCTCAGTGTTGCTAATGCTTTTGGACTCTGTCCAACTGTTCATTCTGTCACGGCTAATTATTAGAGTGACACTTGAGGATATGTAAACAAATGTCCACTCGACGCAGTGGTGAACTTAATTAACTTTGGAACAACTTTATAAGCTATAACTGTCAACATGTGTTTTTGAGGAGAATTTCTCAGTCACGAAGAGACATTTGCCAAGTGCCAAGGGAATTAATAAATATTTATCCTGATTGGGGCAGGATTGGTTTGGTAGGGTATAAAAAGGTTACACAATTAGAGACACCTTAGCAAGTGGTCTGCAATTCTGCCCACTGAGAAAGAAACTGCACTGTTGTGCTGCTGCACCAAAGATACTCACTGCCAGCTCAGACATTGTTATCTTGGCCTATACGTGATCAGAGGTATAATACTCCCTACATTGGAAGCATAGACAGGTTGGGAATGAAACTAGACTGTGACTGGACTGGAGAGTTCATGTCTCCGAGTGTTACTGTGTTACTTTGGTAAAAGCTCCACCTCTAGTAATCATGTGCAATACTGTGAGTTCATGTGGTACAATTCACTCTACAAGGCACTGCTATATGTTTATTTATTCTGTCCATATGCATCGCTGTACCCTGTATTGCACTGTGGTCACTACAGATAACCATTATAGCCACTTATTGTACAAATAACATCATATACTGTAGTAACTTTACGTACTCTTGTCCATATACTGCACTGTACATAACCAGTCATAACTACAATAGTTTATAGTGAAGTTTTGTGAAGTTACAGCTTTACTCTGCTGACACAGTGTTGAGTAAGTTTCCGTATTGTAGGGCAAATAAAGGTCTATCTTATAAATAAACTCCAGTCACATGTATATCCTGTATATGTACATGTATAATCTGCAAAACAGGCTTTTAAGGTGGTATTCAAGCATGGGTCGAATGTGGGGAGTAAACACATTTTGCAGGGGTGATTCTGATTATAGATCTCATTACACTCTAAACTATGTGTGTCTTAATTGAAACAATGATAATTACAGACAATTAAATATGCACCATCTGTAACCTCTAACCTGGAGCCTGTTAGTGATGCATCATTTAAAAGCCACTGAGGCGTGAAAGAACAAGTGCCCATATCATTCACAACAGACTGTTTTCAGTTTTATTTCCATTACAGGTGGTCCAGCTAGTTCCCATTGCAAAAGAAAATTGCATTCTGTCTACCGGACAAAAAGACAGAAAAAAAAAAAAACGACTTTTGTATAGTTTTCAGACAAACTCAAATTCCCTTTTCTTTTGCAATGCATTTCTGTAATTGAAAGAATTCATTCTAATCACGCTTAATAATTTCACACTGTTTGAATAGCCCCATTGGAGATTTTTTCTGAACTAATTTCAAACCAATATCTGAAATCTTTTGTGTTTACCAAATTACTCTGCAGTTAGCTTGGGGGAAGTTTTGGCCCGTGTACAGCTAACACAGAGTCCACTACACTGCACAAAAGAACTTAAATTATATGAGACTGCATTGGCCAAAGCCAGTGCCAACTCAAATCACAACTGGAATACAGACTGTACCTCGGTATTTTCCACATTTGGGCCGTGATGTGGACATATGCACACAGCCACCACTGGGGAAGCCTTGGCAGTCATCGTAGAGCACCGTCCAGGCCCTCGCCATCATTAAAAGTGACACCAAATGGACACGAACGCACCACACACACACTCATCTGTCTCTCATCTTTTAACCAGGGCTGACAAGGCTGCCAATTGAACACTACCGCTATAATACGCTTCCATTTTGAAAATTAGCACCGTCAAACAAAGTCCAAAAGAGACGGATGCCATTGAGTGGTCCAACGCAATCTTTGCTTTGCTGAGTCACACGCTTTCTTCTGCCAAATACACGCACATAAAAAACTGCATTATGAGATAACCCTATACACTGGCAACTGGATCAAAGCAGTCTCCCTGATGATTTTCTATGTAAAATCCAACTGCGCCGTGAGTCGGAATAAAAAACACATTAAGTGCGTCTACCGCATTATGTTTCAATGTTCCTGCTTGATCTTTAATACGAAATGGGAGTTATTTTTCATACACAGCCACCAGGGAAATAGTGAGAGGAATAGTCAACAGTTAGGCCGCCTGTCCCAAAGTGATAAACACGCGACACTGTGTAGCCCAAATGCAAGCGCTCTTCAAGGTGGAGTCAAGAATTAAAATGGTTTACGGCTCAAAATAAAGTAAATAAAGTGAAAATCCTCCAACACTAAACATCCTGCTGACCTAATTAAAAGACAAACTTCAAAGTCCTGAGTCTGAAATATCCGGTTTATCGTTTTCGTCTCATAGCAACAAGGTTTTGGGTTTGTTTCTCGGACTGTTGGCAAAGCAGTTTTAAAGGTCCTATATAACACAAAATTGACTCTTGTCAGCTTTAAGACATGTTAGAATATTTTTACTTCATCAAAGACATACCTGGAGTTGTGTTTTCTTTCATTCACACGTCTGAGTAAACCTTTATTATTAGGGTATTAGCTCTACATCTTCCAAGCTCAGAATGCTCTGTTCCACCTTGTGATGTCATGTAGTGGTAGTTTTCAAGTTAACTACCTTTTTTTTTAACCTGCATTTTAGTAGAGACTGTCAAATTCCAGGGCTGAAATCATACAAATGATTCTAGTGAAGGCGTATGGAGTTTAAAAACACAGGAAAAAACTCCAGTATTACCACATGACGTCACAAGGTGTTTTTTTATTATTATTTTAGAGAGGAACTCCTAAATATGCAAGTGTGTTTACATGTTCAACATGTGTGAATGAACCAAAACACCTCTTGGTATGTTTGTGATGAGGAAACAGCATTAACAGACTGTCCCTTTTACTGTTCAACGATATGACAGAAGCCGACGTAAGAGCTCATATTAACAACAAACTCATCACAGATAGAAATGACCAGATATTGTTCAAACTGAGAGTGGGAGTGTGTTTACCCACTGAAATGATGCAGGATCTAAATAAAATGTAGCAAAACAAGAAAAAAAAGAGACTATTATTTTGATGCCAAAATGTGTTTTGTGCACAAAGCCCTCGCTCATGTTGTTTGCTTTGCTGGTGTTTGTGTTGGTTCAAAGTAAATCAGTGTAAATCATGGTTCTGGCGTAAAAGCATGAAAATTAGAAAGAAAAAGATCCTTCTCTTTGGAAAAAAAAACAGTACTGATGTCACATCACTAAATGACACTCTGAAATGAAATAAAAAGAAAATAAGAAATGATTGCTGAAGCTTAACCCATTAACGCCTGAATTTATATAGATGTTTAGATGTTTTATATATATATATATATATATTTATATATATATATATATATATATATATATATATATATATATATATATATATATATATATATATATATATATAATATATTGAAGAGTTATAACTTTGTTTCATTGTGCCATATATGCTGTTGCAATATTGAAATGAAGATTGTTTGTAACAAAATGTCTTACAATGGCTTATGAAGTTAATTCTTTTCTCTTTCTCGCACACATTTTTTCTGTTGTTTTCATCACTGTCTCATTAAAAAGCAGACAGCATACACACATACGGTTGACTCTTCGTCACACCTGGCTTAAGTTATGTTTTCCTTACAGATAAGACTGATGGGAAACGCATCTAAACTGGATGTCGATAAGAGAGCTTCAAAACAGAAGTTATTAAATGGAAATGTACTGGGATTGAAGAGGAGGCGGACCAAGAGGCGCGTTACAATATTTGCATATTCATGATGAAATGTTTTAAATAGTTGTCTGAGTTATGTTCGTGGTTGCTCGGTTTGCTCTGCGGGGAATCCACGCTAGATTGTTTCAGGGAATCTCGCAACCCAGCATGCTGTATTATTGTGAGGTGAATAAATTGGCTTGAATTGAACTTCACGAATCCTGGTCTTCAATCTGGTATGTGCTAAAATGCTTAGGGAGATCTTGTTACGACGTTGAGTAATTGAGTCCCCTATTTCAGTTTTGAACAGCGACACCTTCTGATTGTATTTGTTTGAGTTTAAGATTGGAGAAAGAAGACAAGATTTCTTCAAATGGTGACCCCAGTGCTGAAGGGGGAAGTCGAAGTCGTAACAACGGAACGTTGAGTCTAGGGGCCCGACTCCGTTCTCTAACCCGCCGGGAAAACATACCAGTGTTCTTTCCACGCCGCTTTGCTGTCTCTCTCGACGGGGCCCGTAAAACAACTAAAAGGTAAGGAACATTGCCTGTTTCTCTATATTGAGACGAATTATGTTCCATTGGACAGACTAAATTAAAAGGGAGACATTGCATCGTGGTTGTTATCTGAAAATTGATGTGTGGATTGAACGGTTAGAACGACGCCAAAAGTTCTCCCAATGTCTGAAGAATAGGTACCTTAAGTACATTTAATGACTGTGTCATAGTAACCAAATTTTAGAAATCCAGGATTCATATGGTTGAAAGAGGTGGTTGAGTCCTCGCCGGCCGTTAGAGTCCCCGTTAATATAAAGAGGTGGTTGGAGTCCTCACGGTGGTTAGAGTCCCGGTTAATATAAAGAGAGAAAAGAGGTGGTTAGAGTTCCTCGCCGGTGGTTAGAGTCCACCGGTTAAGAGGCTATGAGTGTAATGAGCCTGTGAAAAGTACGAACACTTGGGTTAGAGGCCCTGGCTGATCTCTGGAACTCGTTAACGCGATCCATGGCGACGAAA
The DNA here is from genome assembly GCA_030686955.1 of Odontamblyopus rebecca. Classification (NCBI taxonomy): domain Eukaryota; kingdom Metazoa; phylum Chordata; class Actinopteri; order Gobiiformes; family Gobiidae; genus Odontamblyopus; species Odontamblyopus rebecca. Next base: position 13,962,992 of record CM060670.1, on the reverse strand, counting down.
TAATTGCGATACATGTAGGGAATTGAAACAGAGTTGGGAGAACCCATTTTACTGTATTTTGTTACAATTTGTGTGCTTTTGCACGACTAAAAGACAGTTGAGAGTTAAGTGCGTAGTTGGTTTTGCGGAAGTGACAAAATGGCGGCTCCAGCTGAAGCCACGGTAACAAAATGGTGGCAAGGCATGCTTGCCAGCACAATGGACAAAAAAGAAAGGACACGATTGGAGAAATCAAAGCAGGAATTTGCAAAAGTAATGGCAGAAAGAGGCATAGGCACAGAACAGTTGGTTCCGCTTCAAAGAATTGTACAGGCCTGTGTCCTCTTCGAGTTAAATTCCGTAAAATAAGGGACGGCGGAGTCCCCTTGAGTTAAATTCTGTGAATGAGTGTGTGTACCAAAAAATTGGGATTGTAAATAGTGAGTTTTTGTGGATGTAAAGACAAGATTTCTCCACCTTAACGGGTAGAAGTGAGAAATACCACAAAATAGATTAATCACTATCCCAATCAATCCTTAAAATCAGTCTTAGAGACCTCCCTACGAGTGACAGACTGATCCAAATTAACCTAATAACAACCAGTAAACCTAGAGATAGATTGAAATGTAAGGATTATAAAATAATGGAGGCGAAAAATGCAGGATATAATAAATACCTAGACTTATGGGTAGAAAAATATCATTTTAAAGGCAACCTGAGTGTAGTGATCTTGAAGGCATTACGTGACCAGATAAGGGAAAAGACAAAAAATAATGAGAAGAAAATGCGTAAGTAGGGCATAACAGAGTTAGGATGTTGGTTAGACGGTAAAGCTGAGAGAGGAACGACAAAAAAGGAAAACAGGAAAGTAGAGAGGACAGAAGTAAAAAAGAGAGGAAGTGTTTTTGTTCATAGAAAGGAAGACACGGATTTAAGGGCAAACTTAATACTAGGGACCTGCCGGTAGTTCAGAGGTCAGATAAAAGGAAAGGCAAAGAATGATCCAGAAAGATGGAAAAATATGGCATGAAAGAGACAGAGTTTTGGTTAAGAGTAGATGGAGAAAGAGAGGAAGGTCAGAAAAGGCAAAGGAGAACAGAATCCTGAGTCAGTATTTTGGAGACATCATAACTAGACCACAACCAAATCTGAGTTTTCGCCAGACGTCAGCCAGAAACTTAATTTGGCGTATGGTGTGAAAGTTCTGTGTTGTATGATTGACGAGAAGTATTTGAAGCAGCAGAGTCACAAAAGTTACTTCCTGTTGAAGTAGAATATTCAACTCGTCATTAAGGAATCTAGGTGACTGAGACTCTGGGACCTAAAACACCTCTAATTCCTGAGATACACTCGTATGTAACCGCAACTTTTAGTTGTAGAAGCTTGTTGCATAAGGAATTACTGTGATCCTTGAGATATTTCCCTTTGAGTCCTGTCACAACTTGTAGTTTTGTCTTGTCACAACTTGTAGTTTTGTCTTGTCACAATTTGTAGTTTGTTAAAAGTTGTTTTTGTGTGTACAAATTAGTGGAGTACCGTGAAACGGAGTAGTGCGCGTTCCCGTGTCCCCTCCCATCTCAAATTTCCTCTCTCCTCCGTGCATGTGAGTGTCCCTCAGCCCTCCCTCCCTTCATTCCTCTCTGAGTGTGTTTCTAGCGCGTTCCCGAGCTCCTCCTCCCATCTCAAAGTTCCACTTTTCTCCTAAAGCCCGTGCATGTGAGAAATCCCTGAGCCCCTCCCTCCCCTCATCCCTCTCTGTGTTTCTGAAGGTCGTCCTGTGCAGTTAGGGCGTATGGATAGGTACTTTTTATGTCGAGAAGGATAATCTTAGCAGAATATAGCAATATAGCAATAACACCATTGGCCTTGTCTAGTCCTATGTTTACTTATTTTTTAATTTTTTTAGGGAACTTGCTTTTATCGCAGTGATAGTAGCAGCCATTGTTCAGTCCATGTGCATGTATTCCCATGCTGCAATGTGATATGCAAAGTGCTTCAGTGCGTTCTGTACTACATGTTGTCTGTCAAGCGCCATTTTATGTAGGAATAATTTTTATACACCAAGTAAAAGATGTTCAAAGCCACGTAGATTTGTTAAAAGTACAGATCCCAAAGTAAAGTAGTGAACCTGAGGTTTATAATAGAAAAATATTTCATCGTGGTTAGTGGGTGGAAGCTAAGGATGTAAACTTTGTTCTTAAAGTTGGTTCATTAATTGGAAAACTTGGTGAAAGGAGAGAGAGTAAGTACTTTTGTTGGTTGCTGGTTTGAGTCTAGGACACAGTGTGTGTTTTTATACTAGGTTATACTATACTTATACACCTATATTCCCAGTAAGAAAAGCATCACCCTCGTTGGCATGGAGAATGATCCAAGATCTACGTGCAGTAAATGAAGCAGTAAAACAGAGAGCACCAAATGTGCCAAATCCACATACATTGTTGAATACTCTAAATTGTAATGCTCGATATTTTAGTGTTATCGACCTCAGTAATGCGTTTTTCAGCGTTCCAATTCATCCAGAGTCGCGTGGATGGTTCGGCTTTACATTTTTGCGGTGCAAAGTACACATTCACCAGACTGCCACAAGAGTACGCTGAAAGTCTGACATTTTTACACAAGCAATTACGAGATGTCTATCAAGTTTCACACCCAAACATGGTAGCTAAATTCTAGTCTATGTAGATGACATCCTCCTGGCTAACGAAGATCAAAATAAGTGTAAAAAAGACACCATACAATTGCTCAAAATTCCTAGGTGAGTCCTAACCCCGCTCCACCTACACTCCCCGCGTACAAAGAAGGCCAATCTGCTACTGAATATATAGACCTGTGTACAGAGGCTTACATTAAAAACATGCAGGTGCACCCATTTAGAAAGCCCGCCACTAGCACCCTATTCTTACAGTCCATCCTGCTCCAGCTTCCCAAACCTGTCAGGGCTCTGATAGAGGGGACACCTGGTATCATGGCGGACCATGGCATGTTTCAGACGCACTTGAGGCACCATCTTGAAATTTACAACAGAAAATCTGCAGATGTACACAAATACACCAGGATATGACACTGGAGCTTCAAAGACTCCAATTGGGCGAAGTCGCGAAAAAAGCCACAAAGGTGAAACAAGAGGGTAAGTCAAGGGGACAAAGCAGGAACCACCTCCCCCGGACAATACCTGGGTCAAACAGATCCTACTTTAGATACAGGCAAACCACCACCCATTCACATGATCGGTGCTCCCACCTCACCAGCAAGCATTTATTATGCGACACCTCCCCAAAATTCTAGGGGTACGGGAAGGACATTCACACAATCAAGGGGATGGAATTTTAGGAGGTCGTGGGATTCCGCTGGGAGAGGACGGGGTTGGCAGTTGAACCAGGGTGGACTGTTCTATCAGTCCCAGACAGCTTGTTACATTTGCCATCAAGAGGGACATTGGGCACCTAGACTGCCCACATAACACTGGGATGGGTGCCTATGAGCAATATCCACAACAACGCGGTGGTTTCCAGGCCACCTGGCCCTCCTTGAGGTAGAGAGGGGCCGCAGGTCCCATTCCATGGTATCGCTGGGGCTCTGCTTCTGGAGGACAGTACTATGGAGGCTCGGATGAGCTACAATTGAATGCTCACCAGATGGACTTCGGGTCGTTTGGCCCAATGGACAATCGGGTTTCAGTGTTATCACGGACAATCATCTGGGTGTTGGCTGGCATCTGATTCTGCACCCAAAGAACCCTACGCAGATATTTTCTGGGGACTTTTGGAACCTGCTAAGACAATGGATGAGGTGCATACTGTCACATATGCTCCTCTGGAAACCTTGGTTCTGTTTCGCTACACTCCCTATACTCCCCAGCGGACCCCTACCATGTTACCTTGCACTATGATCGCACCTATGATCCAATCTATGACATGTTGTTTGGACCCATACCGTGGCACTGAACACACTATACACACAGACTAAATTTTTATTCATAAGAAGGGGGTAGTGGCCTCTGTGATTCTCCCCAAACCTTTGAATGATTTGTTTAGGTCAGCGACGGTTAGCGTCCCACATCTTTTCTCTTCCTAGGCCCTGGATACGGCCAGGAGCTAGGACCGTTGACTAATCACCTTCAACAATTAGATGACTGGGAGATTACACCCATTCCCAATGTTTTCTATAGCCAATCCGAAGATGCTTACCGCATTGCTGTACCAAATGTTCCTGATCAAGTTCTGTTCGAACATACCCAAATTAGTAGGGACCATGGTCAGGAATTGACAGACCATGAAGATACGGAAAGCTTGTTACAAACGCTTCCCATTTCTCTTTGGTCCTTCGGTGCCTCTGATATTGGTGAGTGCCTTTCTGTCCCGCTTTCAGTGATGCTTGAGGTGGGCCCAGATGCCCAGCCAGTTTGGATCCCACAACGACAGGGAGTAGAGGAAGCTCTAGACGCACTTTGGGAGGCGGGGGGTTTTGGAACTCTCAAATTCTGATTGGAACACACCACTCAACCTGTACCCAAACCTAACGGTTCGTATCGCATGGCACATGATCTGAGGAAAATCAATGACATAACAATCACTCCACTTTTGCCAGTTCCTGACCCACATAAATGTCTTACCACACTTTACACCAGACATGAAATTCTTTACAGTAATCGATCTTTGCTTGGTCACTCATTGGATACCTATTTATGGCGTCAAATTTAATCTGATTCTGGTCCACATTTCACTGGTTCACATGTTGCCATTGTTTGTAAATGCTTCGCATCAATCACACATTCTGTTTTAGTTTATCATCCACAGTCTAATGGTCTTGTCGAGCGTATGAATCGCACACTGAAGTCGATACTTTCTAAATCAGGGGTGTCAAACCATTTTGGTCCTGGGGCCGTATGCAACCTACTTTGATCCCAAAGGGTCGGATCAGAGAACTCAGTTCTCTTTCAAGTTATTGTATTTTTCTCTGTGTCTCATAGTGGTGTTTAAGATTATATTACTCGAGCAACGCCACTTGTTCCAAACACACTGAGCACAGATTTCCCATTCACCTCTGTCAACAAATAAGAATTAGACTATTTTTCTTGGAGAAATCCTGAACTTAGCATCTGCTTTCTCATTTTTTGACATTTTGCTGATGAGGGTCACGGTCGACAGTCAAAATGATGGTCCTTAAGAGCGTTTGGAAAGAGAAAAGTCTTCATTTGTGCTGCTCTGGTGGGAGTCGCAACGCACAGAAACGCCGGAGACGCTGCTATGCTAAAACGGTGCAGAAAAATTAACAGAAAAATCTGAAAATTTTAATAGAAAGATCAGCCGAGGGCCAGATTAAAGGTCTTGGAGGGCCGGATCTGGCCTCGATCCGCATGTTTGACACATGTGCTCTAAATTGTTACATGACTACCCTAAATCTAATTGGCTCGATCTCCGCCCGGTTGCTCAGTTTCATCACCGACACACCATTTCGCAACGCACCGGTTTCTCCCCTTATGAGCTCTTATTTGGCCGTGCCATGCTTGGCACCTTTACTAGCGCAGCTATTGATCCCACCACCTTGGTCAAAACAGTGATGCAGTATAGACCTTATTTTTATGCGCTAAGGCTACTGTTGAACACCTTGAATTTGTCTTTCTCAAAGCGCCCATGCGTTCAAAAATGGTCTGAACCTCGTTACTCTGGACCTTACAGGGTAACTCAACGTACTCACCCACGCTATCAAAGTTTACGGATCCAAGCACTGGTACCATTGGTCAGTAGTTAAGCCCTACTATGAACCAAGAGGAGTGGGAGCTACGCCCCACTGAAGGGGGGAACAGACTACATCGCCTGAAACATGATATATTGCACTATTTAGGTGAAAAGGCCTCCCTAAAGTGATTTGGCTTTCTTGCACTGATTTTTTATACTTCTGGTAGTATTACTTGTTGAGCTAAAAAATAAGAATGAAACTCGGATAAATAATGATGTAAATATAAATGATGACCCTTCTGCTTTTCTCTTTGTTAAAGGTCGGCCGGAAAAGGAGCGGACACAAGACCCACGATTGGTATTTGGGGTGGGAAAACAAGACCTCACCCACGAAGTTTCATGTTAATATTTGGTACAATTATGCAGCCTTTGTGGCAGCTAAGCAACAAAACAAACTGCTATGTATGTTCCAGAATTCCATTATCTGCTAGACACCCTACTGTTAGGCCAGTGCCATTTCAGAACGCAAGCTCTTGTTTTCCGGACATTTTGCTGTCTGCCCAGTCTAAGGGTTTGTGCCATGGTCGGGGACCATTGCTGTACGTATGTCACAGACAACAAGGGTAATGAGGGTAATATTACTAGTGCCATAAAATTTTTTAAACAATTTGTTGCGATCACATAGGTAAATTTCTGAAATAGCTGAGGTTTGTTTGATTGGCTTGTCTCCGGCTCCTGGCAGGCCGCCCTTCTAAGGGTTTGCATTATAATGTTGCTTGGTTTTTTGTTTGTGTTTGTTGTTTTTGGATGTTGTTTGTCTTGTCTTTCTAAGTTTATTTCCAGATCCATTCAACGTGTCATTGCAGGAATGTATGTCCAAGGCAATGTGACCATATATCAGCCTGAGTGTGAAAAGCTTTTGCCCCAAAAACGATGTTGATAATGATGATAATGATGATGACGAATCTAAGGACTCTGACACAGCGTCTTGCTGACTGTGTTGTGTGATTCTGGTAATGTATGTCTTCACACCATCAGAAGGGGTGTTTTTTGTTTTTTCTTGTAACCTATAAAAGATATAAAGTAGCAAAATCATACTAGAAAAATATTTTATTACTTATGTAGGGGGGTAATCAGCGGTTTAGATGAAGGGTTTATATGAGAACTCGGTTGAGTTCTCAGAAGGGGGTTTGAAGAGTTATAACTTTGTTTCATTGTGCCATATATGCTGTTGCAATATTGAAATGAAGATTGTTTGTAACAAATGTCTTACAATGGCTTATGAAGTTAATTCTTTCTCTTCTCGCACACATTTTTCTGTTGTTTTCATCACTGTCTCATTAAAAAGCAGACAGCATACACACATACGGTTGACCTTCATTCACTCAAGTTATGTTTTCCTTACAGATAAGACTGATGGGAAACGACTCAAACTGGATGTCGATAAGAGAGCTTCAAAACAGAAGTTATTAAATGGAAATGTACTGGGATTGAAGAGAGGAGGCGGACCAAGAGGCGTTACAATATTTGCATATTCATGATGAAATGTTTTAAATAGTTGGGTTCGAGTTATGTTCTGTGGTTGCTCGGTTTGCTCTAAGGGGAATCCACGCTTAGATTGTTTCCCAGGGAATCTCGCAACTCCAGCATGCTGTATTATTGTGAGGTGAATAAATTGGCTTGAATTGAACTTCACGAATCCTGGTCTTCAATCTGGTATGTGCTAAAATGCGTCTAGGGAGATCTTGTTACGACATCGAGTAATTGGAGTCCCCTATTTCAGTTTTGAACAGCGACACCTTCTGATTGTATTTGTTTGAGTTCAAGATTGGAGAAAGAAGACAAGATTTCTTCAATATATATATATATATATATATACACACACACATACACACACACACACACACACACATATATATATATATATAAGTTGTGTGTGTGTTTTTACCTTTGAATAGATGGTAAATTAAGTTGAGATTATTCATTTGACTATAGCAAAAAAATACTAGTAATAGAAAAAGGAAGGTGCTGTATCTGCACTAACCGGCACTGGGGGAATCCAGCCACCATCTCTACTTATATCTTGATCCAAACGGTTTGTTATATATTTGTGACACTCGGCGTTAAGGGGTTAAAGGTGCTCTACGTAACTTTTTTGGTAAGAGCTCAACACCTTGTTGTGTCCATGGAGATATGTTAGGGACACTGCCTTCACAGAATCTACCACATTATGGCATTAAACTTGCTTATTACTTAATATAACTTTATATATATATATATATAAAATTGCCTTGGTTCACTCCATGGAAATATTAATTAATTAAATAATTAACAATGTCTCCATGGTGACTGTCTTTTCACCTGGATAGTTACACAGTGCGACTTTAAAACAGAGAAAACACTTTTTGTATGTTCTTTTGATAATTTCCTTGTCTTACCTCCCAATTGTACTGTGACTTCCTGGTCATTGCTGTTTACAAAGTACGAAGTACAGCGTATACTGTAGGTAAATCATTATGTTACTCTGAATATGTTTGTAACAGTTGACTAAAGTAGAATTAAACTAAGCTATAGTAGAATTAAACTAAGCTAATTATTTAACTATAGGTGCTTTTTTGGTTGGTTGTTTTTCTGTTTGTTTTTATACAATAAAACAATACCTTGAAAACAGAGAAAACACTTTTTGTTAGTAATTTAGATCTTATGACGCCTTCCAACGTCCTGGCCATTACTGTCATGCTACTACAAAGTACAGTGTATAGGTAAACCATTATGTTACATTGAATATGTTTATAACAGCGGGCGGGGGAAGGCTGTAGAATCATTTGTCCATTGAAGATTAATCGATTTGGGACAGCTTTGTGTGCAATTTTACAGTGTTCCAAAGCGTGTCTCCATATCGTAGGCGCCATAGAGCCATTCATCAAACCCCCAAACATCTATAGCTTTGTCCGTCCATTGGAAACAGTGGAAAACCATCTTTAGACACACCTTTAAAAGTATTTCATTGATGTCAGAAGCGGTGTGAAAAGCTATAGCCAATACAGCTCTATCTATTGTTTGAGTGACAACTATAATCACGCGGTCTACCGAACACACCTTAAAGCCATAGTTCGGGAGATTTACACTTTCTGTAGCATTGAAATATTTCTTGTCTTGTACATTTTTTCTTTTTTTTTTACCTGACAAATCTGTGCCTCTCCGCATAGCCGCCTGAGAGGAGATAACTCTATTCACTGCTCAGCTGTCTGAAGGAAGGATTGTCGAACGAACCATTTCACCTGAACGCATCATCGCCAGTGCATTAAGACTCTCACTCAATACGCCCTTTGTTCGGGGAACAATTTACAGAAAATCCAAGAAAAATCACAATTCCTTAATTAAAATATCATAATGATTGTGTTTCTGTACTGTTGGTCATTTAAGTCATTGATTTTCTGTACTGGTGCCTTCTATAAGAGACTAAAATTATTTCTGATAAATGAAGACCCAACGAAAACAGTGACCAGGAACACTTATCTTAAGAAAAACACAATTTTACAGTAATGGTTTGAGTAAATGGGAATGAAAGCTGTCTTTAAAGGACTGCCAGTTTTATAGGACAGGAAATAGAACATTATGGAGCTCAGACCTAAACAAAGTACTGGCACTATCCTGCAATCACAGAGCCAAACTCAGTCAATGTTGTTTGGTCCTGTCTTCAAACTAAAATGCTGGAGTATGTCTAATGAGTTAAAAGAAATAAAAATCCTCCCTGGCGGCACGGTGGCTGAGTGGCCAGCACTCATGCCTCACAGCAAGAAGGGTCACCCAGGCCTTTATGTGTGGAGTTCTCCCTGTGTCTGGATGGGTTTCCTCCATCAACTCAAAACATGCAGCACCCCTATGACCAAGAACCATGACGTCCACCCACAGAGGGGTTCATAGGGGGGTCAGGTGTGCAGAGGACTGGGCATTGGACGCAATGTAGATAAGACAGGGTAAGCAACAGATTAATTTTCAATTATAAAATTCTCTAAAACAGCAAATCTGCCATTAAGCCATTCAATTTTGATCATTCATCAGTTTTCATCAGTTTTGATCATTCAGTGGCGATGGAGCTTACATAGCCTCTTAGGATGTCCATGTTTTTCAGTGTCACATATATTGGCATACATATATGTTACATGTTGTGTACATGTGTGTATGTGTGTGTGACCATATAATATGAGGTTGAACATTGTGAATGATAATCTGAATTGAATTAGCGCCTGCTCACAATAATGCAGGTTTCTTCAGATATTGTGAGAAATACAAACACATGTTAGACACATTACAGGAAAAGCAATAATATGGAAACAAGTGCTGACCTGCTAACAGAAATGTTACGCACTATATCTTTAGCAACAATCACATTTGTGGATTTGATTCTTCAGGTTTAATTGTTTAAATATCAGCATTTTTATATTCCAGTACATTATTTTTTACTCCTCGTTTGTGCCTTTACTCAGTCCATGTGGTTTAGCCTTTTACCATCTCCCTTTCGTACTCGAACACTGCTGCAACTCTTCTCTAAATGTTACATATTTCATTATGGAAAGATTTTAGTTTTGTAAAGGTTAAGCTATGTGAGTCATCCTGTTTACAAATGCATGAACCAGAATCTGCATGCTTTTCTCTGCACTCCTCTCCTCAATGTGACCATAGAGACCATCATTTTCCCATATGACAAACCATTCGTCACTATATCTAAATACATGCCCTGCACCCTGAATCATGACAAATACAAACACCGTTATAAATATGGATTCCTCTTTAGATCACCCTTTAGACCACGAGATACAGTTGCTATATGTGATTCCTATATGCGCGGAGCTGACCTAAATTACAGTGAAAAATTACCCATCTTTACGGCGTGACTGGGCATTCGATAAGTGCTACAAGGAGCCATATCTGGAGGGCGTTATGTCCTTTTGGTGGAGAAGGACGGAGTTGGTGGAGAGAAAATTGATCACAAATGTATTTTTTCCCCACTTTTCTATGACATTTTATCCCCGCGTCTCGCCCGCTTATGTCAGACCACCCTGATGCCGTCTCTTACTGTGTCCTCATTCACACATCCATACTTTTCAATGGGGTTCAAAATGTATCTCTCCCTCTGCCGGTGTTCCTTTTTCATTGTCCTGTCTAAAAATAGTCAAAGAATGACACGCACTACTCAGACTAGCATGCTCAGTTCTTATTTCATTATATTTATCATGTTTTATTACATTAGGCTGCGTGACAAAACTGAATCAGCCACAAGAAGTAAAGAGAGAGAGTTGTATGAGGTAGGACATCTCTTGTAAAACTAAAGTAAGTTAGTAAATATAAGTAACTAAAGTAGCACTTAGTATAGCAATTCTTCGGTTAATCATCTCGTCTCACAGAAAGAAGTTTGTCAGCTGGATTCTTGCGCTAATGGCATTTTATTGTAGATAAACTGGGACAAGGGGGGCTTCTTTACTCTCACACGCCTGAGATACTGTCCTGAAAAAGACGGACTACAGATGGCGCTGTCGTCCTGTTTCCATCGGTAGGAATTCAGCTCCAAAACCTGTTTAAACCAGCTGACCGGACGTGTCAAAGCAACATCACGTGACCACTCTGAGGATAAAGAAGCTAGTGAGCAGTCGGCACTGTCAGGTATGAAAACAATACATAAATCATCGGAAAACCAAATTAACCCAGTTGGACTATTTTCATTGTTGGGTCTGCTCCAAGAAGTGAAGAAGTCCACTGCATTTAAATACTCCTTAGATGGACACACTGGTTCTCACAAAAACTAGAAAACTAGAAAAGATGGCTCAGATCCAGAGGACACATTTCCCTGGACTATGGAAGTGTGAAGTCACCCACAGCGTTCGGCTCCAGTCAAATGAAGCTCACGAGGCTAGCGGTTATAGGAGCAAATTTGGAGCTGAGTTTCATATTAGGAATAGGAATTTATGGACAAAATAGTGAAATTAAAACACTAGGATAAAGTAAAGCGGGTTAATATGAACGTTTTAAGACCAAAATGAGGAACCTGACAGCAGCAGTTACAGAGAGTCGACAGCATTTCAATATTAAGTGAATTGGAGCCAGGGTCGATGGAGCCAGAAGCACTGCCATGCTCACTTCCTATATGGAACGCGGTGGCTAGTGGGTTAGCTATGTCCATTTATACATACAGTCAGTGGCTCTGACAGGTTCAGGGTGACCAGATTTTCCAAATTCTAAACTGGGACACACAGGTTGGGATGTTTGGTGTGAATAAAATTGTGAAAAGAGCGTGTAACATTGTGCATTCTGGCGTCAGTCATAATCTGAGGGACTTCTGACGCTGTATTTTTTTGCTTTATGGTCATTCACAAACACTGATTTCTGTATTTTGCTGAAACAAATGACAGTTTATGCTCCTCTTTACTGTTGCAGGGATCAGATTAGTCAAAAATTGTGGTTTAATCCTGGTTTAGACCTGATCTAGTCCTGGTTTAGACCTGGTTTAGCTCAAATTGGTCAAAAATAGGGACACCAGGGACATTTCTTGTATAAAACTGGGACAAATCACTGGTTTTGTATAAATCTACTGTGACAGGGACGCTGCACCGATCCGCCTGTCAATCTCGGCTGCATCGGACCGTTGTGGTGAAGAGGGAGCTGAGCCGAAAGGCGAAGCTCTCGATTTACCGGTCAATCTATGTTCCTCCCCTCACCTATGGTCATGAGCTTTGGGTAATGACCGAAAGAACGAGATCGCGGATACAAGCGGCCGAAATGAGTTTCCTTCGCAGAGTGGCCGGGCGCTCCCTTAGAGATAGGGTGAGGAGCTCGGTCACACGGGAGGAGCTCGGAGTAGAGTCGCTGCTCCTCCACGTCGAGAGGAGCCAGTTGAGGTGGCTCGGGCATCTGGTTCGGATGCCTCCTGGACGCCTCCCTCGGGAGGTGTTCCAGGCATGTCCCACCGGTAGGAGGCCCCGGGGAAGACCCAGGACACGCTGGAGGGACTATGTCTCTCGGCCTGGGAACGCCTCGGGGTCCGTCCGGAGGAGCTGGTGGAAGTGGCTGGGGAGAAGGAAGCTTGGGAGCCCCTGCTTAGACTGCTGCCCCCACGACCCGGCCCCGGATAAGCGGAAGAAGATGGATGGATGGATGACAGGGGACACAGGGCTCAAAACTGGGACTGTCCCGGGGAAATAGGGACGTCTGGTCACCCTAGGCAAGTTGCCCAAAGACTCTGGTTCCTTCACTGACCAAACTTTTTTTTTTGCTATGTCTCATCTGTTCTCAGAAGCTAAGCAGGGTCGACTATGGTTAGTATTGGAGCTTGACGCTGTAAGAAGCAAATGAAAAATGCAACGTGAAGCAGTTTGGTTATCATAACATCGCTTTGTAAGTCAAATGTGTTATTATTGTTGTTAAAGGGACAATGAAGTCTACAAACTGCTCCTGACAAGTTGCCAACATGAAGCAGATAATGCAGATGACAAATTTGTAGAGAGTTGGATAATTTTAAGATAAAATGAAAACGCCAGAAGAACTTGGAGGCTTTAAGGGCCCATATTACATTGTTTTCTGATCTATTATAATGTCATCGAAAATATACCTTGAGTTTTGTTTTATTCACACTTGTTTAACACAAACCCTGCATATTTAGGCTGAGTTCTTGTCTCAAACAGAAAACACACTATGACAGAGCGGGAAGTGCCCCACTGTGTTTTTAAATTCACCTTTACTAGAATCATTTGGATGATTTCAGCCCTGGAAGCGAATCTTTACTGAACAAAAAGTAAAAAGTACCACAAGGTATAACAAAGTATTGCAAGGTTTTGTACACAGAAAGGATTAATTAAACATGTGTGAATGAAACAAAACACAACTCTGGATATGTTTTGAGAAGGTAACAACATTATGACATGACTTAAAGCTCATAAGATTCAATTTTGTGTAATATATGACCTTTAAAATCACCTTGTATGAGTTTCTATGGTCTCCCGCAAACTATTCACCCCATGTCTGGCCGTCTTGCTTGTATAAATCACTTCCTTTCTTGCCAGTGTTCTTCAAAATTCCACCCTCTACCTCTCGATCCATGTATTTCACCCGCCCATAAAGTGTGTCTTGAATACAACGCGTACTTATATCAGATGGTCTTGATGCTTTCACCTCAGCGCCGAAAGCCAGGCTGGAATATTACTGTGTTTATCTGCTTTTTGCTTGCTTTTTAGAGGCTGCACACACACAAACACAAACACACACAGGTCAGTCCAAAGAGTGTGGAGGGAAAGTCAGGCTAGACCTATAACAAATGACATTCGCTTGTATGATATATGCTTCGGGATAGTGACTGTGCCCGCCTATCTGTCTATACACAACAACGTCTCTACTGTGTATTTTACACTGTACAACTTGTATGGAAGTGATGCTATCGGAAGCAATATGTCTTTGTAGTAAATGGCAGTTACAGGAGATACCAGATGTGTTACAAGAAGAATGGGCCTTCTGCATTTTGAGCACAACCACACTCGAGATAGAGATCGGTAAGAGGAGTTTGTGGAGATGAATTGATCGCAAAGTGGCATTGATGTACGACTTTGAGCAACCTGTCGTTCACAAAATGCTATATAAATATGCATCTAAAAGTCTATGTGCTGTTGTACCTCAGTGAGATAAATAAAGGGCACTGGGGATGTTAGTGAGATACAAGATATTCTTTGCATCTTTAATGGAAACGATGAGGTTTTTGTGGGTGAAAACAGACTTTATCATCGTTGTATCTTGGACAGTAGAATATATGCAGCAGATTTTGACAATAAAATGTGGTTTATTAATTTATTTGTTATTAATTATTGTCTTTATTTTTTCAGAATTTGTTCAAGTATTGTTTAATCAATCTAAATGACACATTATTAATCAAGATAAGCAATCAACATTTAAGCTTGTGCGCATGAAGATGTTCCTACTTTGCCATGTTCCCCAGTGGCATTAAACACATCTATCTCCATGAGACGAGCATGTGATGTCACTATGCTGAGTTACAGGTCAGATCTGTGGAGTGGCGACCTCACCTACAGTGTAACGATTCATATTTTCAAGGTATTTTTTCTGGAATAAAAACACTTGTAATTGGTAAACTCAAGATAAAAATGCTTAATGCCATACTGATGAAATATTCTAGACATAGCTTTAACATCTCCATGGAAACCAGCAGCTTGTTCTCCACCAGAAAAGTTACATAGTGCAGCTTTAACTATCGGGCGAATCAAGGTTTTACATTTGCAGTTAATGTATATCCAAGAATCCATTTTCCAGAATCCATCTTTGATCTGACAGGTCCATTTTGAGATACTGTGAATTCAAAAGACTAATGTCTATGCAGGTGGCTTAAAACACATCAGATGGGGAGTGCATTAACAAAAGGAATAAAACTAGAACTTGTTGCCATAAAAGATAAAATGGTGCAGTGACTATTAGTAACATTAGGACTAGACGAGCACAGGCCTCTTCATATGAAGTCTGCTTTTTGGAGAGGGAAAGTGCTGAGTGCAACTTAATGAACTAGAACTAATGAAGATATTTATTGTTTGGTGGAAGTTCTGGCGAGGTTAATGGATTGTTGAGCACGGAGACTTCTTCTTTTGATTCCCAGTTTTCCTGCTCGATAATAGTTTGCCTCTTTGCATCACAATTAATCATGATTTATTAGAAAGAATGAAATGGCTGAATTATAGTCTGGTGTTGGCAGATAATGCAATATATGTTTATACTTTTAGTGAACAATAATGAGTGACAACGTTCCAGTCTGCCAACATCAGAACAGTTTAATCAGGTGCTTATTGTACCTTAAAGAATAAGCAGGTCCTTACTGTCCCATAAACAATAAGCAGAAATACAGGTCCTATATCACACAAAACTGATTCTTATGAGCTTTAAGTCATGTTCTAGTGTTGCTGCCTCCTCAAAAACAAACCCCCGAGTTGTGTTTTGTTCCATTCACACACCTTTGAGTACCGTAATCCTTTATTATTCTGTCTACAACTCCAAAGTTAACAGTTCAGTTTTACCTTTAGTTCAGTAGAAACTGGAAATTCCAGGCCTGAAAACATCACACTGATTCTAGCAAAGGTGTATGGAGTTTAAAAACACAGTGGAGCACTTCTTGAACTGGCTAATTATGCAGGATTTGTGTGTTAAACATGTGTGAATGAAAAAAAACACAACTGCAGGTATGTTTGTGATGAGGAAACATTATAACATAGATCAGACACAGCCCTAGTTTGGCTCTTATTTAGTCTAAATGTTATGTGAACATTTATTTTTGTACCTTATTTACTCGCAATATCGTATCTCTTGATTTCCCCCTGTTTATTCATTCAAAAGTTACCGTAATTCTCCTCATTTATCAGAGGATTCATACTTCATTTGAAAAAGTTGCAGCTCGTCAGTCTGCTGAGCTAGAGTTTACTTTTAAAGTCACTTCAGAGTAAGTTTTTTGATGTCTACAACTTGTCGATTAGCTCTGGCATGTGGCATTAAAATCAGGGCCACTGATGGTTAGCTAGGGAATCCAAACTCTTTATCTCATTAGCAGCTGCTTGTTCCACATATGTCCTTCACTTTAAATGCTGGAGTAATGGCTTTATAATTAGAATAGATGTGCGAGGAGCAAAGCAAGAAGTACTGGTTCAAAACAGCATTAATTTCCACTTAGTGTTCATTTGAATGAGTCGTATGTGGGTATTAGCATTTTAAATGACACCAGTGAATCTTACAAGCTTTAGTTAGAAACCAAATAGCTTCAGAAAGGTGTGATAGAAGGAAGAAAAAGGAAAAGAATTTTAGTATCAGTCAAATCATGTATTTATATGAAATAACATGAGCTCAGAAAACATGGAGAAATGACTGCAATCAAATAAGAATGCAAGAACTTAAAGTTATAGTATGTAACTTTCTGGGTGTAGAAAATCAACTGGATGTTTCCATGGAAATAGAACGTTAAAACCATAGATCCTATAAAAGGAGTGGACTAAATGAGTGTGACGTCACTTATTGCATTCAGTGCCGCTTAAGTGAGGCTCACGATGCCACAGTTACAGGAGCGAATCTGGAGCCAGGCTCAGTGTTATGAATAGCATTTTTTGATGGACAAAATAGCGGGGGAAAAAATCAGGATCATGTGTCGCAGGTTCATATGAACATTTTAAGACCAAAATGACGAGGCCACAGCAGCAGTTATAGAGAGAAAGATCTCAATGTAAGTCAATGGGTAAAAGGGAGAGAAGGAGCCTGAAGAGCCTCCTGGAGCACTTCCTGTTTGGCACGCGGCGGCTAACGGGTTAGCTATGTCCACTCATATATACAGTCTATGGTTAAAACCATACTTCGGAACATTCTTCATGCAGATTGCCAAAAGAACAACATTTCCATGGAAACAAACAGGAGGAAGCCCTCCTCCAGGAGTCAGGTTTGTGGAGATGCAAACCCACTCAGACTAAAAACATGGTTTGTTGTATCCTATTTTTTTGTGAAATAAAAAAGTTACATACTGGGGCTTTACATTAAACATAACATAAGCTTGGAGAACATGGAGAAATGTTAATACTGCACTATATAAAGTCAAAATATAATCTAGATAGAATAAATACATAGGTCCTGTCATTATTTTTACTTTTTGCAATAAACGCATCCAACAAATATGAGTCATTTATTTATGTCTTAATTTGTATTGACTTCAAACCATTTATTGTTAATTAACTCCCTGCTCGGCCAAACTGGAGGAGAGCCAGAGGATGAAACATCTGGCTGCATTCCCTTGTAAACCATGTAACGCTGCATGTTTATATGTGTCTCTGCTCTCTCCAAACACACTCTTACAAATGGCTTGTGTGTGCCTGATCTATGAGCAGGTGGTGTTACAGTCACATCCAGATGGGCTTTAAATCTAACCTGTTTTCTCTCCGACTCCCATCATAAATATTAAGTATAAGTTTGGAGTTACCTTGGGGTCCAGCGTCTCTTATTGCCCATCACATAACTCTGGCCTGGGACAGCTTTCCTCCCTGTCCCCTCCTCTTTATCTCTTCTCTCTTTACTTTCTTGCAGTCTATAATCTGCCGGCCTGCCTCTCCCGCTTCTCTGCCTGTCCAAACGTCTGCCTCCCACTGTTTAGTTGGCCCTTTCTTATCCAGGCTCCTTCGAAAGTGGAGAAAGTTTGACAACTCTGGACAGTTGAAATGCAAAAACAGTTCAAAGAAAGAAATGGACTGACTGCATGAATTTGGCACGTAAGGTCTTGGTAGAAATGGTTGATTCAAGATTTCAATATTTAGAGGGTAATATTACACGGTTTTCTGATCTGTTACAATGTTGTTTCCTCATCAAAAACATACCCAGAGGTTGCTTCATTCACTCATGTTTAAAACACAAACCCTGCATATTTATATTAGTTCTTCTCTCAAAATGAAAACACCATGTTCCACCTTGTCATGTTCTTACACTCTATAAACCTTCATCTGAATCATTTGGATAATTCCAGCTCAGGAATTGCTAATCTCTTCTCAGCAAAAGGTAAAAAAGGTAGATTTAACTTCACAACAAAACACAACTCCAGATATATTTTTGATTGGTTCTTTTTTTTTTAAAAATGGTTTAAAGTCCACACGAGTCAGTTTTGTGTAATATAGGACTTTTAATATAAAATTCAAATAAGAACGTAAATAAATGTGTGTACAAGTGTTGATTTCAGGGTATTTGATATGAAATATACAAAAGCACATGAGTATTTTATTATAAATGTTGTGAATAATTAAATTTAAATGTGTACTGTGTAATTTTCTGTTGGAGGTTTCACTACCTACTTGTCTCCATGGAGATCTAGTTGCTTTGCCTGTAATGTTCCGTGGTATGACATTAAACATATACATTTAGCATTTATTCATTACGAGTGCTCAAAAATAGAATAATTCCTTCGTAGAATAGGGCGACTCTCCACAGATCTGAACAGTAATGTGCCGTAGTGCTGTAACCTGCGTGTCTCTATAGTGATAGACTGGTTTAATCTATACTGTGGAAAATTCTAGTGGCGGACCCTCCACTAGAAATATTATGTAGTGCACCTTTAAACATAAGTAAAAAAACAGTAAAGAAACAAGAGAATTTGTAAACGAATGCCGTCCTTCAGGTAAGATAAACGTTACTGTCCCCATAGGGAAATTTGTCCTCTGCGTTTAACCCATCCTTCAGTTTCACCTTCCATTCGATGCCTTTGGGGCGACCTGTCAGGAGCAGAGCCGGGGGAGCCATCTCCAGCTTGGGACGCCTTCAGATGGAGGATTTTATTGTGCATGACTTGAGCTGATTATTTGGACTTATTGGCCTGAAACCAGAGTGCTTCAAGAAAATACTCCTAGTTAGAGATGCTCTGATCCAATAGTGGTGTTTGTAAAATTTGCTGGATCGTATATCAGCTTGCAAATATTGATTCGGCCGATATCCTGGTTGGGCATATTCTATATATATTGATGTAATAACACTATTTACTGGCCCAGAAAGTCTCATAATGATTTGATTTGTATGTATACAAAGTTGTTCTTGAGGGTTCCATTAGAGCTAATACATCTGGATCAGTTTTGTCTAGTTGTATTTTTGTTTTAAAGGTGCACTATGTGGTGCTATGAGTATTGGGCAGCAAGCTGCCCCGCGACCCAGCTGGATTAAGCGGGAGAAGATGGATGGATGGATGGATGGATGGACTATGTAATTTTTTGGTTGGGGGTCCTTTGCTTGCTTCTTTTGTGTGGATTAGGGTTGGACGGTAATACAGTAGTACAGTATACTGAGGGATCAAAAAGTAGCAACAGTATCAGTTTCATTACAGTCATTTAAAAAGTCTGCAGCGCTTAAGGACCTAATTTTGACAGGATTTTGGCTTCAGGCCAAATGACAGGGGAGAAACAGCAAATGTTGACGGAGCTACGACCCTGCGTCAGGCCAGAGATCCCACCACAGTCGCTTCGGACACGGGGCACAGCACAAACTTTCTTCCCTCCGCTCTCTCTCCTCTTCAAAAGTCATTACACACAGAGATATCGATCCACACGCAGTGAGTAAGAAGAAAAAAACGTGACTGATGCTTCGTGTGTGATGTTGAGCCAGAAAGTTTGTGATGGAGACGTTTTATTGAACGCCGAGAGTCAAGACGCTGAAGAGGAGAAAGTTCCTGCTTGAGGGCAAAGTCAGACTTTCAGGGAGGAGACGGTCACTTCTCCGAGTGCCAAGAGCGCGGGTCTGTCAGATACAACATGCTGCAGTGGGAAATATCACACGCCGTGGACTGTTGCCTTTTACTTTTTATTCTGGAACCTGCCTCTTCTGTGCTTTTCTTGTCTTGGCGTGTCTCGGATCATTAAATGGAGGGAGATTCGCGCTGGCAAAGTTTGGTTTGATCAGAACTTGTGCCTCATCTTCAAATACAATGTGGCTCTTCTGTTTCTGAATGGTTTAGGTGCAGATACAAAATAATTCTTAATTAGTCACGGCAATATTGTATACCCGGTAAATGCTGAGAAGGTTTAACGGTATAAAAAATTGGTGTGGATATGACATTACACCTGGAATATCCCTCAGTATGACACTAAACAGATCTACCTTACATTTATTAAATTACAGGTGGTTTTATAGCTCAAAAATACCTAGAAAAACAGGTATTCTGAATGTGAGCGGGGTCGCCTTTCCACAGATCTGACCTGTAACTTGGCCAGGTTTGGTCTCCATGAAGATAGAAAGGTTTAATACCATACTGTGAAACATTCCAGACAAAGCAATAGCATCTCCATGTAAAAAAAAAAAAAAAAGCATTTGCACCAGAAAAATGACACAATGTACCTTTAAGGAAATCAATTCTGTTAGTATCAGTCGATATCAGCAGACATTTCAAGCTCTAATAGAAATCTTTACTGGAACTGAGAAAGGTGGATCACTGCTTCTCTACTCTTAATATTACCACAGCTACTCCCAAATTGAAAATGTGTGTAATGTAGTTGAAAAATTCTTCCATTTTGAGCTACAAAACAGCCACAATTGAGTTTTGTTTGTACGGAGCTCTGTCGCTCTCTGTTGACTCACTTCCTGGACACTTGCCCTGGCTCGCTCGCTCCGTCTTTGGGTGTGCTGACAAACCTTCGGCCTTAGTGCTCATTCAGCCTCATCCCACCGCCATCTGCCAGCATCTGTTTTATCTCACCCACAAAACCCTCTCTTTCTCCTCTCCTCCCCCACTTCCTGTCTTTCACCTGTGACCTGCACGGCGCCTCCATGTGGCGCCTATAGACCAGGTATGTTCCCCCTCCAAATCTGCTCTTATCACCGCTACACACCCGGCCAACATTTGCACCATTTTGCCTCTCTTGTCACCTCCCTTCACGCAATACCAAATAGCTCCTACATTAGAACGACCAAAGAAACATCGAAGACACATTTTCACTGAACATTTGAGGAAAAAGAAGTCCACATTTCCTTATCAGTTGAAGGTCTGTGCGTATGAGAAAAAAATGAGAATGTGGGAGGGTGTTTTTCAATCATAGATAGCTTAGTTATCTCTGGCTAATCCTCTAATGAACCAAACTGAGTCGTGATAAGGCACCTCCATCTTCTGCTGTGAGTTGGAGGACTACAGGACCCACAGTTATTACTCCTGCACTGACTTCCTGTTTGACAACCAGTGCTGGATTAACCCCAAACCTGGAGCGAGAGATTGGATTCAAGTCAAACTGTGGCCATTTGCACCATGTAACTTTTCTAATGGAGGGTCCACTGCTTGTGTCTAGGCAAGTTTTTTCAATTTGGAAAAGCAGGTAGGGGTTAAACCAGAAATAGAAATAAAATCTGTCCACTTGTTAATAATCCACTGAGCTGAATTTTGCCTTAAAGTGACAAAATATAACTTAAAAATAGGTGAGGAAGCTTTGCCGATTCTAACACGGGTTAAAAGATGTTTTTGTGTTGTCAGGAAGAGTTCGATCTTACACTTAATGCAAAAAAGCGTAACTTTCTGAGTGATTCCAACAAGTTAAAACTGCTTTGAAACATTCTTCATGGAGACAGGGGCGGACTGTCAATCTGTGCATTCAGGAAAAGTCTAGCATGGCCGTCTGGTCTACCAGCCGTCGGCCGTACTAACAGCAGAGGTTATTTGTCCCATTTGTCAAGAATAAATTGCGACGAAGAAAAGTTGGTTTCAACACGTCAAAGATGTCGAACTGAAAACGTAAGGAGAAAGGTGGATGGGAAAAGGTTAAAGACAAAAAAGCTGAGCCACTTTGAAATGAAATGATATAAGTGTTTTCAGAAGCAGTTCATCTTTGTGTGTTGTCTTCAACTATTTGATTACTGATTTATTAAAATGATTAATTATTTAAATGATCATCCCCCTATGATAGGCCTATGAGTGGAGGAAAACTCAGGGGTGTTTTTTGGTCCCAGTCCATCCCTGCAAGGAGATAGTTTAGTCTAATGCCAAACTATGGAATATTATAGTCAATAGACAATATTACCGTGGAGAC
Organism: Odontamblyopus rebecca; assembly: GCA_030686955.1. Taxonomy (NCBI): domain Eukaryota; kingdom Metazoa; phylum Chordata; class Actinopteri; order Gobiiformes; family Gobiidae; genus Odontamblyopus; species Odontamblyopus rebecca. The sequence continues at coordinate 13,940,773 of CM060670.1, read as the reverse complement.
GACTCAGATCTGTTCACTCACGATAAGAGCTGTAGTCCTGTTTTAGTCCTGGTTTAGTCCTGGTTTAGTCCTGGTTTAGTCCTGGTTTAGTCCTGGGTTAGACCTGTTTTAGTCCTGATTTAATCTTGAGTAAGACCTAGTTTAGTTCTTGTTTAGTCTTGAGTAAGACCTGTTTTAGACCTGGTTTGGCCTTGGGTTAGACCTGGTTTAGTCTTGGGTTAGTCCTGGTTTAGTCCTGATTTAATCTTGAGTAAGACCTGGTTTAGTTCTGACTTAGTCTTGCTTAAGACCCGGTTTAGACCAGGTTAGACCTGTTTAAGTCCTAGTTTATTCTTGAGTTAGTCCTGGTTTAGTCTCAGGTTAGACCTGGTTTAGACCTGGTTTAGTTTCATTCTGTGGTTCTTGTATGTTCTGCTTGATCCATGCATGTTTACATTGCCATAAAAACATCCAAAATTAAAAAAAAAATAAAACTGCTTTTTTAAAATTTTTATTTCATTTATATTTTAGCTAAAAGGTTACACGGTGGGGCTATTTCTAGGTATTCTCTCTCTAGTGAATAGCACTCTTCTCAATGTTATCATGTTTCCTGTTATTCCACAAATACTATCTGTTGAATCAGACTCAGCCTAGTCTCCTCCTCCTCCTCCCTCCTCCCGTCTGCTCTGGTAGTTTTCTCTCAGTCGCTCTTTCCTCACCTCTTCACCTCAACTTCTCCCTCCATTAATTCTAATAATCACTCCCAACCTCTGCTGCTCCTACTTCTGCTGCGCTCCACCTGCTGCACGCCGCATTTCCCCAAAATTTAAACTCCAAATAAATACAAAATCATGTCCTACTTTGTCGACAATTTTTATTTTTCAATTTTGTTCCAACAGGCCGCCCACTACAATCCTCTTTTTGTTATTCCTCGCTGTGCTTCCTTAGTCCTCTCCTTCCTGATGGCGTAATTGTTTTTCCCCTTGAATGCTTTTACCCTCTATCCTTTACCCATGTGGATTTTTCGACTTCTTCACATCCCCATCCCCAATTACTATTACTAATTTATCCTTACTTACTTCTTAGCAAAGTGTCCTCTGCTAAAACACAAACCGTTGTGACAAGAAGAATACCAGATAAAGATTGATAGTCCTAAGTTGCTTCCTTGCCTCCTCCATCCTCTCCTATCTCCTCTCCTCCCCTCCTCCTATCTGCCTTCGATCCCTTGCTTTTCCTTGCTGACACAATGATTGTCTTCCCATCAACGTTTTCTTTCTTTTTTTTCTCGCATCAACCTAAACCCTTTTTCAATTACTTCCTGGCTTCATCGTTCACAGCTTACACGCCAAACGTCTACTTTGTTCAGAAGAATTGCACATCCAGATCAGATTTGGAAGACAGATTTTGACAATAATGATTAAGGAGATAGTTTGGAAACATTTACTTATTTTTAGATCTGTTTCCCAATGCGATTTGAGGGCAGAAATGCTCAAAGTGAGTCTGGCGATGATTTACGGAGTTAAAAAGAGCAGGAGATGTTCGGACATTCTCTGCCTATGATGTTACACATTTGGGAAATTTGAAACTGAGTGATTTTGTGAGGCTCAGAAGGAACTTGTAGACAGGATTCCTGAAAAGAGTGTGAATAAAGGTGAATACAGCCCCAGCAGGTATGTTTTTGACAAGGAAATGGACTATTTACCTATTTAAAATCACACATAATTTGTAGATATTTACTAATCTTTAAGTTTGTTTCTTTAAGTGTGTGAATCTGGTGATGATTTATAGAGTTAAAAACAGCAGGAGACATTCAGATCTCTGCCTATGACGTCAAACATTTCAGAAATTTGAAACCAAGTGATCTTATAAACAGGAAACAAAGACTCTAAATATAACGACAGGGATGTTTTTGATGAGGGAATAGTTTCATAATATGGTTAAAAGCTCCAAGAACATATGTCCTTTAATAATAGAAATAGGTTCCTTGATTTCCTATTTCAAATCACAAAACTTACAGCCCCCACCTCCTCACAGTGGCATTTCATCATAGCAAGCAGCAGATTAGCATTTTGTGTTTTAATTGGTGAAATAGTTCAGGACAATGCAGGTTTACTCCAACAAGGATGAGTCAGTTGAAATTTTACTCTGCGTAGGCTAATTATGAAGGAACATGCATAAAGGTTGGTTTTACATAATGCATGTTTAAAGGTCCTATAGTAAACAAAACTGACTTTTTAAAGTTTATTTATTTAATGAGATATGGACAATCTACATTAACCTTAAGAAGAGAGATGCTTTGTACCAGGTTGTAGCATTCGAGCTCATTTCCATGTGTCGTCCCCGGGAAGGTTGATGTTATCGTTCATAAAATCAAACATACAAAGAGAATGTCTTTCTAATGGCCCGAGCATCATGACAATTCTGTTTCCTCATTCATACTCAATTCTCTCAGCCCTTTAAAATCACCACCCTTATCAAAATCATCATTCAGGTCATTCACTCCAGAACATCACGCTCTCCCCAGACACTCCTCAGTCCACATTATGGGCGCAGGTTTGGTTAGAGAGGAGCCACTGTTTCGCCGGGCGTGAGAATGTGCCGTAGTTTGTACATGTGATCAGCTCGGTGACACGTTCCACTGACGGACGGCCGCGCATGAAAAGCCTGAGTTTCCAAATGCCGTGCTGCGTTTGGAGATCCTGCGCACAAAGAATCGCGTGGCTCGGGAGGTGGTTTCAAAGCTCACAGCAGTATCACGAATGATCTTATACAGCAGACAAACCTTTGCACGCATTATCAGGTTTTCACAACTTAAAATGCCGTGTTTCACAAGAATATGACAGCGGTGGAATTTTCTTGTCATGGGTCTTGAGAGCGCTTTTATATAATGGTTCTAGAGGCCTCAAAGCTGATTTACAAAACTGTGACAAACTATGCAGTATAAAAAGTGTGGCATTAACATTGCATTTCGATAGGCATCCAGGCTACATTTAATGTCTTCTAATAAGCAGCAGAAAGCAGTGTCAGCTGAGTATCTCTTGTGAGCTTAAAGCCATGTTATAATGTTATCTCACCAAAATCATACCTGGACTTGTGGTTTGCTTCATTCACGCACTAACTAATCCTTTATTTTTAGTCTGCCTAGATGTCAAAGGCTCAGAATGCTCTGTTCCACCTTGTGATGTCATGAAGCAGTCAAATTAGCAGCTACCTTTTACCTATAGTAGAGATCCAGGGCTGAAATTATCCAAATCTAGTCCATCTAGTGAAGGTGTATGGACTTTAAAAACAAAGTCGATCATTTTTTGTCTTACCCCATGAGATCACAAGGTGGAACAGAGTGATTTTTTTGGTTTTAGAGAAAAAAAATGTGTGAATGAAACCAAAAAAAATCAAACACAACCGAGGTATGTTTTGATTATTATAACATAGATCAAAAAATACCATAATATGAGCCCTTTAATCTTATAATAGTGGTGGAAATTAACAGAGCAAACTCATGGGTTAACATACATTTCCTTAGCACCTCCGTTAATTCCATATGTACTCACTTCAGGAATGGCTCTTCTGCATGATCTGTTGACATGTGTGTGGTTGTATGCTCCTAATCCTTGCCCTAATTTCCTGTTTACTCACATAATGATTTCTCTCTTTCCGTTCTCCCCCTTCCCCCTATCTTCCTCTCTCTCTCCGCACACACCTCTATCCACAGTCTGATTGTTTTTTCCTCTTCATTGGTCTTGTTGCCTTCACACCTGGTGCCTCCTCTTTCTGCCCCTAACTGTTGTTGTTTCCTTAACACACATTTCCAGTGGAGCGGCACAGCACAGCTCAGGTCAGTGCCTGCTCCTCTCCACTGTCACCAGAAGAAAAAGACGGGTATTTCCCCAAATGTGTTTTACCTTCAGTGGTAAAGAGACTACAAACAATGGCACTTACTTTAGATGTTTGGTCATTTCTGTTTGATAATTGTCCTTTTATTGCATGAACATGTATTTCAGCACAATTAGTTATGTGAATTTTGGTGTTAAAAAAGAAATCATATCTGTAATACTTCGTAATAACTACATCTCAGTCTTAAAGGTGCACTGAGTAACTTTTTATGGTAGAGGCTCCATCCTGTTTGTATTCGTGGAGATTATACTGCTCTGTCCTGAATGTTGCACAGTATGGCATTAAACATGCACAGATGTGCCCTGTAACTGACGGCGTTACTTGCTTGTTTCTTGCATGAAAATAGAAATATTTAATGCCATACTGTGGAACATGCCCAGCAAAGCAGTTACAGCTTTATGTTAACAAGCAGGTAATGGATCCTCCATCAGAAAAGTTACATAGTGCACCTTTAATAAAGCATGAATAAAAACTGATAATGTTTATTAAGAAAGACTCTCTTAAGAAAGGCTCAATTCTAAAAGAAAAAAAAAAACTATTTACATGACTATTTACATATGCAAAAATTACATTCACTACGAAATACTTCCACAGTTACAATTATATTAGGGTGACCAGATGTCCCTATTTATTGGACAGCCCCAGTTTTAGCCTTGTGTTCACTGTCCCAGTGGATTTGTTCAAATCCAGTGATTTGTTCCAGTTTTATACAAGAAATGTCCCTGGTGTCCCTATGTTAGACCAATTTGATCCCTGAACAGTAAAGAGAGGCATAAATTGCCATTTGTTTAGATAATATACAAAAAATCTGCTTAAAAACTACCAAAACACAAAGAAAATGTGACTGTACTGGCTCACACGTTAGTCATGAATATTCTCTGCAGAACAGTTTTCCTTAATTACTCACTCGCTTCACAATTTTATTATCACCAACCACCACACCCCAGGGGTGTCCCAGATTTTTATTGAGAAAATCTGGTCATGCTATATTATATGGCCACAGCTGCCTTTGGGCTGAGTGATGAAAACCACATACTACATACACATCGGCAAGGAGGGTGAAATGTCTTGCTCAAAGACACAACAGAAGAATAGACTGGCTAGAGCAGGATTTAAAGGTTGTGTAATGTTTCTGGTGTAAGGTCCATCAAATGCTTTTCTCCATGGAGATGTCATTCCTTTGTCTGGAATGTTTCACAGTATGGCATCTTCATGGAGACCAAACCAGACCAAGTTACAGGTCAGATCTGTGGAGAGGCGACCCCACTCACAGTCAGAATGTCTGTTTTTCTAGGTATTTTTGAGCTATAAAACCATCTGTAACTGAATAAATGTAAAGTATAGCTGTTTGATGTCATACTGTGGAACATTCCAGACAGAGGTGATGGGCTGTCAACCAAAAAATTACACCGTGCGCCTTTGAATCACACACCCACCACCCCCCTTTAAGATAAACAGTGAGTCACGGTGGAGCTGTTTTTGTCTGTTTGTCCTTTTGGAGTGATGTGGGGCATTTCAGGGCAATATATGGGACACAGGACTCTGCCACCTAGATTTAAATGTCAATGTTTATTTAGTGTGCTGTTTTCAGCTGAGCCCAGTACGCCTGTCAAAATTTTCACGCAGCTGTACAAAGCATAACCACTGCACTGAGCTTCTATGAGAAGTAAAGCAAGGAAAATACAAGCAATTTAACCATTTTAGTCAATGTATGATTAAAACTTTGGTAACCCTCTTATAATAAATACACTATTCATCCTTAAAGGTGTGCTATGTCACTTTTTGGTTGGGGGTTTGTCAGTCTACCTTACATTTATTAAATTTCAGGTGGTTTTATAGATCAAAAACAGGCATTTGGACTGTGAGCGGGGTTGTCTCTCCACAGACTGCAATTGGCCTGGTTTAATCGCTATGATGATAGAAAGGTTTAATGGTGTAGAAAAACTCGATTGAGAGTTCGGTTCAGCGTCGGCAGTGATGTGGTCGCTGTATCGGACAGTTGTGGTAAAGAAGGGCAATCTACATTCCTACCCTCACCTATGGTCATGAGCTCTGGGTAGTGACCATAAGGACGAGATTGCGGATACAAGTGGTCTAAATGAGTTTCCTCCGCAGAGTGGCCGGGGGCTCCCTTAAAGACAGGGTGAGGAGCTTGGTCACACAGGAGGGGCTTGGAGTAGAGTCGCTGCTCCTCCACATCAAGAGCAGCTGAGGTGGCTCAGGCATCTGTTCCGGATGCCTCCTGGACGCCTCCCTCAGGAGGTGTTCCAGGCATGTCCCACTGGGAGGAGGCCCAGAGGAAGACTCAGGACACGCTGGTGGGACTATGTCTCTCGACTGGGAACGCCTCAGTGTCCCCCAGGGAGAGCTGGAGGAAGTGTCCGGGGTGAAGGAAGTCTGAGAGTCGCTGCTTAGACTGCTGTCCCTGCGAGCTGGCCCCGAAACGGAAGAAAATGGATGGATAGAGATTAAAAATTCCAAAGCTGGAATCATCCATCTGATTCTAGTAAAAACACAGTGGAGAATTCAGCCTTTAAATATGCTCACAACACAACACCAGGTGTGTTTGTGATGAGGAAACAATGTTATAACATAGATCAGAAAATAGCGTAATATGGACTTAACTCTCTCTTCACGCTTTACAGCTAATGTAAAGTTATGATAAAATAATACCAAAACATTTCACTTATGTTGAACCCACTGAAACACAAAAAGCACATCCCTTATATGAAAACTTCTGGCTGTATAGTTACATACAGAATCATATTTTATTTCCAAAAAACAACAACAAACCACATCATGGAAAATAATATTAGTGTTCAGATAATTAACACAGGATTGCCTTTTTTTTTTGCAGGTCATAATTAAGTTGTCTAATTATTGATAGCAGTCCTGATAATACATAGATATCGTTAATAGTGCCAGTTATGGGACGGGAGGCGTCTATTATCTGTTTGACTCTTTAGCCTGCATGCACACTGGTTCTATTAAGACAGGCCTTTTTAATGACATACCTCATTCTGCTTAGTAAAATGGAGATTAGTACAGTAAAAACCCAATTTGCCTCTTTGAATGAAATTACATTTTAATCCGGGGAACCTGCTGAATAGTGTGGCTCACAGCGAGACCAGCGCGCAGAGGACACGGACAGTAAAGGGCATAAGAACAATGTTACGTGTAAGTCACTGCTGCTAAACATAGAAGACCTGTGTCAGTGTATCAGAGTGAATATGTTATGCATCACGTCTTTACTTTGGCACAAAATACACCAAAAACAGGACATTTCTGAATCCGGTTTTCTTGTGTTCAGGCAGAAATATCAGTACATAATTGTATCAGTTTTATTTTATTTATTTATTTTTTGTAGGATTCAGATTTATAGTATAATAAACAGTGGCCCTGTCCTATCCTTGGTACAGCAGTGCAATGGAAAATTCCCAGTCACTTTACTTTGTACCTTTTACCATATATTAAAAGTGCAGTGTGTAACTTTTCTGGTAGAGGGTCAGTCCTGTTTATCTTCGTGGAGATTATATCGCTTTGTCTTGAATGCTCCACAGTATGGCATTAAACACATCTAACTTGCATTTATTCAATTATAAGTATTATTACTGCTGAGAAGTACCACAGAAAACATGCATTTTCACTATGAGCGGGGTCGCCTTTCCATGGATCTAACCTGTAACTTGGCCTGGCAGTGTTAGTTTCGTGTTTTCATGAAAATAGAAATGCCATTAAATGTGTTTAATGCCATACTGTGGAACATGCCAGACAAAGGAATAACATCTTTATGGGAACGAGCAGGTGACGGACCCTCCACCAGAAAAGTGCCACCTTCAATATCTATGGTCAAAGTTACAAAGCAAAGTGACTGGGATTTTTCCATTGCACTGAGGCACCAAGGACACTCCAGTTTGTCCTTGATGACATTTCTTTGTGATAGCTTTATCTGACCTACGTGAGGTCGTAATGCACCACAATAGGAGCATGGCCAGGAAAATGAATGGACAACAATACTACCACAATAGGTCGAGTGTTCATTTCTCTGAGTCCTGTAATGATGCTTAAATTAGCTCTAAAAGGACTAATCAAAATGGAGCTTTAAATGTCAACCCGTTCTAAAGCGGGACTCAAAGAAGACCTATTATGCTGGAGCCTGATGTATATTCATAATCCGTGACCCCAGTGAAGCATTATGTTACAATTTGTACATTTTAAATCGCAATATTCATCGAAAATAAATAAAATAAACCATTCTGCTGACTTCTGCATTAGAAAACTGCAGTGCCCAATGCAGCGCCTAAACGTCACCACAACAAGGAGGCGTGCAGCTGTCAGCCCCTCTTGTGAATAGCACATTTGTTTTCCCATTTGTACCAAAATGACTTTGTGATGGTGCACAGTGCACAAATCACTCTAAAAACAGCTTGGAGAGGGTAAATGAGAGGAGAAACAATTATAGCATGGTTAAAAGCTCTGAAAAGTCCATTTTGCATAATAGGCCTGCTTTAAAGATGACTAAGCCCTAATTTGGGTTTTTAATAAATGAGAGGCAAAATCGTGAAATTGAGATTTATGAAACAGGTTTACTTCTTACTTCTAACTTTCTCACTTGCAAAGCACATTATGATGCAATTAAACAAGTGACACTGCGGTAAATCTAATTGTAATTTAAATTATTAAAATTAGATTGCATTTCTATACAAATGTAATTAAGGACAGTTCACTTTGCCTTAAACAAAAGGATATGATAAGAAAGACCAGCCGCCTTATTCTGACAGATTAAAATCTATTAAAATCACAATCGTCAACTGTGTGCATAAAAGTTGAGATTTTCTTTTTTGGCCACATCGCTCAGCCCAATTATCCTTCCCAGTACCACAAATGAAATATTTTCTATCCAACATCCGGCCCTCTGTAAAGGTTATTAGGACTAATGAGGTTTCACAAGGTCACTCTGCCTTTAGCTTTTCCCTTTGAGAAGATGGACGGGGCTCGTGTCCACTGTCAACAGATGGAAGAATACACGAGTGGGACGGAGCCAGAGCTGGAGGATATGGAGAGTCTCAAGACGAGAAGCTGCACCTACTCAATGCAAAACAGCCTGTAGGTATTCCTTTATCCGTATTATTAATGTTTGTGATGTCGCTGTCTTCACTGAGATGGATTAACAAGTCACTATGGAGTTACCAAATAAACAGTGCGATTATTTAGTTTGGATTTGATGACTGTTTTTTAGCCTCTGGTTTCATAAGTGCCTCCAAGTGCTCTGAATCTCTCCAGAATATAAAAAAACACAACACAAAATATTAAAACTACAGAGCCGCACGCATAAAGATTGATAGGTGGTTATTCGTGCAAGGAGCTGACTGGGAGAGTTAGTGAAACCGATATGAGGGGATCAGGAGCTAAACCATCCATTAGGAATTAGTACTGAACGTGGTATTGAATATAAAACGGGAATAAGTGAAAGAAGGATCAATGCGTAAAACAAATTGGAAATAAAGTCCCGGGTTAAGATTGGCTTTGTACGGATTGTGTCAATACATTCGTTTGCTTCATGGGACAATATGGGGCTGGTGTTTTTATTGGAAGATGGATGTTAAATTGGTCGATAATATCATTTTAAGTGCTGTGGTTCAATATGCAGCAATATGGAAAGTCACAGGTTCAATCACTAGTATATATTGCCATTGAGTTCTTGAGCAAGACACTTCAACCACCTTCCGTGTTTCAGTAGTGTATAAGACTTAAAGAGCCCATATTATGCTGTTTTTGAGCGGTTACCTCCTCAAAAACATGCCCAGAGTTGTGTTTTGTTTCATGTTTTACACACAAATCCTCACAGTGAAAACACTCTGCTCCACCTTGTGATGTCATGTGGTACAGGAAGTGCTCCATTCTGTTTTTAAACTCTGTACGCCTTCACTAGAAACATCTGGATGATTTCAGCCCTGGAATTGCCCATCTCTACTGAACAAAAAGTAAAAGGTAGCTGTTGAACTAGCACTACATGACATCACAAGGTGGAACAGAGCATTTTGAGCTTTGGAGATGTAGAGAGATTAATAATAAAGGGTTATTCAAACATGTGTGAATGAAACAAAAGACAACTCTGGGTTTTTGAAGAAGTAACAACATTACAATATGGCTTAAAGCTCACAAGAGTCAATTTTGCGTAATATAGGACCTTTAAAAGTGCTGTACCTGATTCTCAAACAATAAAATGTTTTCAAGTTTGATACAGACAGCAAAATCTTGCTCAACTTGGAAAAATTAAAATTAAAAAATCAGATACAATCACTAAAGCACAAGTACATTTTTATGTGTCAACATCTGGTGTAAAAATAATATTAGAACTACAGAGTGTAACCTCTCCTCTAAGCCTATAGCTCATTAATACCTCTTTAAAAGAAAGACACTGGCCACATAAATATATAAATCACTTCTTTTTATTCTGAAAAAACATTAAAGCTGCACTATGTAACTTTTTGTTAGGGGTCCACCATCTGCTTCTTTCTGTTATCACTCTGCCTCGAATGTTTTAAAAAATATGACAATAAACAGCTCTAATTTTCATTTATTCAATTACAGGTTGTTTTCTAGCTCAAAAATGACTGTGAGCAGGGTTGCCTCTCCACAGATCTGCCCTGTAACTCGGTCAGATACAGTCACTAAAGCACACCTTTATTTTATGTGTCAACGTTTAGTGTAAAAATAATATTAGAACTACACAGCACAAAGTCTTCTATGCCTATAGCTCATTATACTTCTATAAAAGAAAGACAGAGGCTTTTGTGAAACATGAATAAATAAATCACTTCTCCTTGTTCTGAACAGTATTAAACATTAAAGAAAGAACAGAAGTTTTGTCTTTCAAACTCTACTTTTGCGAAGCGTAGCTCTGTTCTGTAATAAGGTAATTTCAGGGTACGCTCAGACTAAATGCAGGTGGAGGAAAAGTTACTCTGCACTTTGTGAGCGCTGTGAAGAATGACAAATAATGTATTCACACGTCGCCCATACCACATCCTCAACTAATCACATCGGAAAATCTGAGGAGCCATTTCCCCAGCTCCCCCTCGCTAATACGCTTCCAGGGCACAAATCATGATCTGCAAAATAATTTTCTGCAACGTTATCAGCGAGGAGTTGAATAGTTTTAGCTCCGAACGTGCTTTAAAATGACTGGGTTTTGTTTAAAATGAGATTGGGTAGATTTTCAATTACATACAATAAATGATACCTGCTAACTGCACAGCTAATGCCTCATGTCAGTGGTGCACTTGTTGGATTTCTGCAATTCTGCACACTGGATTATGGTCAGTGGATCAATATTATGCAATTATCAGTGAATAAATAACACCTAAATATATTCTGAAACATTGAGCCTGTCACATTAAGATAAGCAGCTATTTCAATTCAGTCAAAAAGTCAAGTCCCATTCGGTGAGGAAATATGATTGGAAGCCAAGACTATGCAGTTTTACTAATACTTATAGACTAATGTAATGACACAATTTTTTTCACTAATTTCTCAATTTTAGAGCAAACATATTAAAGGTGCACCGACTAACCTTTCTGGACACCTCCTTGTTGCCATGGAGATGTCATTGAGAATGTTCCAGAGTATGTCTATGGAGGCAAGTATGTGATGTCACTAGGTAAAGTTGATAGCAAATCTCTGGAGAGGCGAGCACACTTTAGGGTTTGGTGGAAATATGGTAATATGGTAAACTGAGGTATCAAAAAGTAGCAACAGCATCAGCACTGTCATTAAAAACAATCTGCAGCGCATAAGGAGCTAATATAATATTAGATTATATTAGCAAATGTTGACAGAGCTACGACCCTGTGTCAGGCCAGAGATCCCACCACAGTCGCTTCAGACACAGGGCACAGATCCGACTTTCTCCCCTCCACACTCTCTCCGCCTCAAACGTCATTACGCATGGAGATATCCATCCACACGCAACGAGTAACAAGAAAAAACTGACTGACTGATGCTTCGTTTATGATGTTGAGCCGAAAAGTTTGAGATGGAGATATTTTATGGAACGCCGAGAGTCGAGAGGGGCCACGCTGAAGAGGAGAAAGTTCCCACTTGAGGGCAAAGTCAGACTTTTACGGAGGAGACGGTCACTTCTCCGAGGGCTAAGAGCGCGGGTCTGTCAGATACAACATGCTGCAGTGGGAAATATGACACACCGTGGACTGTCGCCTTTTACTTTTTGTTCCCGAATCTGCCTCTTCTGTGCTTTTCTTCTCTTGGAGTGTCTCAGATCATTAAATGGAGGGAGATACGCGCTGGAAAAGTTTGGTCTGATCAGAACTTGTGCCTCATCTTCAAATACAATGCGGCTCTTCTGTTTCTGAATGGTTAAGGTGCAGCTACAAAATAATTCATAATTAGTCACAGCAATACTATATACCCATGTAAAATGCTGAGAAGGTTTAACGGTATCAAAATTTGGATACCGCTCAACCCTAGCACGCTTATATTATTAATCATAGACTGTACAAAGAAGTAGATTAAGGAATCGTGACGTCACTCTTAGCGCTCCAGTCAAATGAAGCTCACCGAGGCTAGCAGTTATAAATGAAGTTGAGTTCCATATTTGGAATAGGATTTGATTTACGGATAAAATAGCAAAATGAAAACGCCAGGAACATATAGAGAGGTTTAACACAAAGACTTAAGACAATAACGACAGTTATAGAGAGAGGCGTCACATTTTTTCAATACAAAATGATTTGGAGCCAGAGCCGATGGAGTCAGAAGCGCGCCTATGCTCACTTCCTATTTGCAACGTGGCAGTTATTGGGTTAGCTATGTCGGCTTACACACACAGTCTATGGTACCAAAACATGCAATGAAAACACCTGAAATTGAACAAATGCAAGAAATACAGGTTTTAATGCCTTACCGTGGAAAGCAGTAACATCTCCATGGAGACAAGCAGCTGGTGAAACCCCCAGTATTATTTCAGCTGCACTCTAGCCACACATTGCGCTGTGGTAGTTAATACGCAAAAATCCCCGGACTTCCCCGATGGCAGTTTCCAGCTTGTTACCGTTGCGAGATAGAGCCAGAGTCTAAACACCTTTGATACTGATGAACAGATAACCTGCCTAAATGACCTTAATAGCCCTCGTGGGATTTGCAAACTAATTTATTCTTTCTCTTTTCACCTTTTACCTCCTAGTCCCTCTCTCCTTTCCTCCTGCCTAAAAGCCTGTTATTACCCTAGTGGGCTTTCCAATTTCTCTCTTTAGATTTTACGTCCTAGTCCCTCTCTCCTTCTCTCCTATGCTCCTCTCCTCTCTTCCTCCACTTCTCCTCCTCTCTTCTCCTCTCCTGCCTAAATATCCCTTATCGCGCTAGTGGGATTTTCAAACCAATTTCTCTCTTCACCTTTTACCTCCTAGTGCCTCTCTCCTCCTCTCATCTCCTACTCTTGTCTCTTCTCTCCTTCTCTCCTAACCTCCTTCTCTCCTCCTTCCTTGTATCTTTCCTCCGCTGACGAGAGCGTGCAGATTTACAGTCAGGGGTCACACTGGATCATCTCATTAGCTTAAGTAGGTTGTGGGGGATAGGCACTTCCTGGTCCGTGCACTTCTGTCTGAGTAAGCACCGAGGAGACAACAAACTGGTCCAGTCTGACCCGCTCTCCTTTGACTGAGTCTGGTTTGACCTGCGCCAGGAAAACTCCCATTACCACAAGAAAGACACACTATAAGGAAATGTGGGAGTTGGGACTTTCGTAGTGTTATTACCATAGAAAGGAACACTATTTAAGCCATAAGGAAATATATAAAATTAAAGCAGTGGTGGTTGTTGTTGTAGTTGTAGTAGCAGTAGTATAGTAGTAGTAGTAGTCACAGTAATTGAAGTAATAAAAGGTGCAGTATATAGTTATTATCTTGCCTAGAATGTTCCAAAGTTAAAGGGCCCATATTGCAGTATTTCCTGATCTATGTCATAATGTTATTTCCTCATCACAAACATATACCTGGATTTGTGTTTTGTTTCATTCACACACATTTAACGCACAAATCCTGCATTTTTAGGTCTTCTCTCAAACTGAAAACACTCTATTCCACATTGTGATGTCATGTGGTAATACAGGAAGTGCTCCAATGTGTTTTATTAAAATGAACGCACCTTTGCTAGAATCTTTTGGATGATGTCAACCCTGAAATTGCCCATCTCTGCAGAACTAAAGGTAAAAAGGAGCTTGGAAATTACAGCATAATGACATTTTTTGAGCATTTTAAGCTTTGGAGATGTAGAGTAATAACAAAGGATTTCTCAAACATTTGTGAATGAAACAAAACACAACTCCAGGTATATTTTTGATGAAGTAACAACCTTACAAGGGTCAATTGTGTGTATTTTAAAGTCCTTTAAGCATTAAACATACAGTATCTATGTTTATCTACGCCTTGTAGGTGGCCCACGTCAGATCTGTGAAGAGGCAAGCCTGCTAACAGTATATTAAAGTATATAGCAGTATATTTTAAAGGCTTTTATGCAATAAGCTGTCTGCGTACACTGGTGTATAAATGTGTGTCTGAATGGGTGAATGGTTTCCTGACGCAAACCGCTTTGAGTGCCTTGAAGGTGGAAAAGCACTTTACAAATATGTGACTATTTATCATTTAAAAACACCCACAATGTTGAATAAATGTGTTTCATGCTACACTGTGGAACCTTCTGGACAAATCAATAATGGAGACAAGCAGGTGAAAAGAAACATAATGCAGAACTGGTTTTAATAAATTCTACGCATAACCTTTACGTCTTCGTTGGCTTCTTGGTAAAGATAAAGCCTAATACTTCATGGTACGAGGGACAAAGACAAAAAAGAATTTCGTTGGAATCCAATTGACATTTAGACAAGCATAAGCACTTCCACAGAAGGTCAAAGAGGAGGCTGTATTGGACGTTTTAATTCACAAAGCTCTGATAATGTTCTTTTGCTTTCAATGTTAATTACAGTAAGTATGTAGAAGAATGCTGGGGCCCTCACCTTGACCATAGATCCCTCCCCATAAACAAACATCATTAGTCATCATCACAGCCATAATCCAATATTCTTCTCTGTACATCCTACAGGCTATAGGTGCACATATAAGATGAGATAATATATAGGAAAAGCAACATGGCTACATGAGATTTTGGCGATTCTGATGGAGTCTAGAAGCAAGGACATGGTTTATAACATTGATTTTTTATTATTATTTTTTGGTATGTGAAATTTAGAGGTGCATTGTGTAACTTTTCTGCTAGATGGTCCGTCAAATGTTTTTTTTTTTCATGGAGATGTTATTTCTTAGTATGGCATTAAACCTTTCTATCTTCATGGAGACCAAACCAGACCAAGTTAAGGTCAGATCTGTGGAGAGGCGACCCCCCTCACAGTCAGAATGGCTGTTTTTTTATAGGTGTTTTTGAGCAATAAAACCACTTGTAATTGAATGAAAGTAAGGTGGAGCTGTTTAATGTCATACTGTGGAACATTCTAAGCAAAACAATGACATATCCATAGAAACAAGCAAGTCATGGACCCCCAAAATCTCAAAAATTATGTATATTGTATGAATCTGTGGTGGGGCCAGTTTACAGACACTATATAAATAAACAGCACTTAAAGAAGACCTATAGCGCTTGTATCTGTTATGAAATTCAAATCAACGACACCCGTGGATCATTAAATTATAATTTGCACTTTTTAGATCACTTTATTCATCAAAAAATACTTACAGAGCAGTAGGTGTCTTGAAACAAAGTGAAGACAAAGTGGCATCTTGAAAATAAGAGATTAATGATTGCTCAAACATGCACAAATCACTCCAAAAAACAACTTTGAGAGGGTAAACAAGAAGCGGAAACTACTATAAAACTGATTAAAAAGCTCTGAAAAGTAAATTTTGCAGAATAGGTGTTCTTTAACAGAAAGTCGAACAACAATATGTAATACAAATGGTGCCATCACAATATCAAGACTTTATTATCAGTGCAGGAACTAAAGAAATAACTGAAAGTTACTGAAAATATATATTCAGAATAGACATTTTGAGAAACTGCATTCTGGTACTGCTAATCCATCATTTGGTGGTATTATTCAGAATACATAAACCTTCCTCAAGGATCCGAGCAGTACATAGAGATATATCATCACACAGTTCTACTTCAAACTGCAGGGTTAGCGGGGGAAATAGAAAACAGCGTTCTCATAGTGAATACAGGTGCAGCCAGTATAAAGTACTGTTTAACCCAAGGATTCAATGATCTGTAGCTGAAGTATACTTTCCAACACTGTTTGGTAGTACTTTGGTGTATTTCATGAAACTTATGGAAGTGAAAAATCACTTCTTACTTTAAAAAAATCAGCTGACACTGTATTCTGACTGGGCCAAGGTAAAGAAATATGTTAGATATGTTAGAAATTACACTTGAATGCAAATCTGCAGTATTCTTTAGATATATTGTAAGTATTCTACCCACACTGTTGAATTAGTGGTACTTTGGTGGTACTGGATGACACCCATACAAAAAACTAAATAATCCTCTGCCATTGTACCAAGATTTGATCAAGTAACATAATATATTACAATTACAATTTAATGCAAGTATTACAGTATTCTTCCCACACTGTTTATCAATAGTACTTTAGTATACGTCAGTCTTGCTCTTTTCTGTGAACATCCTAATTTAGTCCTCAAATTAAGTAAATAATATATTACAAAATACACATAAATGCAAATATTACAGTATTCTTCCTGCACTGAACTAAATAATCATCTGCTACTGTATAAAGATTGACTCAAGTAATGGAATGTATCAAATATATATAAGTATAAGTATATTAGTAGTACTTTGGTGTACTTTATTTTAGCTCTTTTCCTGTGAACATCCTAATTTAGTTCTGAAATTAACTAAATAATGATCTGCCATTGAACAAAGATTGGGTCAAGTAACTGAATAATTACAAAATACACTACACGAGTATACAGGTATTACAGTATTCCACCCACATTGTTTATTAGAAGTACTTTGGTGTATTTTGTGATACATATCAAGCTCTTTTTCAGTGAATATCCTAATTTAATCCTCAAGTGAACTGAATAATCATGTGCCATTGTACCAATACTGGGCCAAATAATGGAATAGATCACAAAATACTTTAATCTAACTCTATTTCAGTGAACGTCCTAATTTAGTCCTCAATTTAACTAAATGATTGTCTGATACTGCACCATAATTAGGCATAATCAAATAACAGAATATGTTACAAAATACACTTGTATTAAAGTATTCTTCCTGCACTGTATGTGTATTTGTAATACATTGGTGTACTTCACTGAAGCTCTTTTCCTGTGAACGTGTTAATTTAGTCCTCAAATGAACTAAATAATCATGTGCCACTGTACCACAATTAGGCCAAGTAACAGAATATATTACAAAATACACTTTAATGCAAGTATTGCAGTATTCTCTGTATTGTTTATTAGTAGTACTTTGGCCAACTTCAGTCCATCTCTTTTCTTGTGAACATCCATATTTAGTTCTCAAATGAACTAAATAATAATCTGCAATTGTACCAAGATTGTGTCAATGAATGGAATATATTATAAAATACACTTTAATGTGAATATTACAGTATTCCACCCACACTGTTTATTTGTAGTACAATCTGTCTCTTTTCCTGTGAACGTCCTAATTTAGTCCTCAAATGAACTAAATAATCCTGTGGCACCGTACACAAAGAACAGTCTGCCAATCCTAATGACTCCTTTGTTTGCGTGACCCTGTTTGAATTGCTTTTGCTCTCTCTTCCGCCGCAGAAAGCACAGCACATGCTCTGTAACGTTTCCTGGCATTGGACCATTTTCACAAACAATTTTGTGGTCATTGGAAAAACAGCAGGTGCTTTCTGTATCTCCCTGTCGTATTGTAACAGGTTTGTGCATCTTCTTGGCGCCGGTGTCCAGTGTGGATGTACAAACTTGAAGTTGGAGAGAAACTGGGCCCTTCTCCCGATACCCGGCAGAAAAATGACCACAATTTCAAGTGCTCCTGAGAAAACTCACTTCCCCGGTCCAAAACGAATAAAATCTCTCTTTTCTGTTGCATTGTGCGTTGTTTTCGGCAGTTTTTTGGCAGCCATGTTTGTTGTGTTCGTGACGTGCCCCTCTGGAGATTGCCTTTCCCCCTGACGCTTGCTTGCAAATAGAAATTTTAATTAGAACAATATCTTTTTGTGTGCGCGAAAGCCAATGAGAATTCCCCAAACAATGTGCCATGCTGTTGACCCTGCCCACCTGTCACTGTCGCCTTGTGTACCCTAGCATCCTGTCCACCTCCTTTTATTTACATCCCACAATGCTTTGCTGAAGAGATGCACCCGTGGGAGAAGCAGGTAACCACAATGCATTGCGTTTTTCCCTATAATTTTAAACCTGGATGTTTATTGATATGTTTATTGATTAACCCATTGTGCGACTGTAGCTAATATCAGAAAATGGCACGGAACGGAGTTGACCGATCGTTTGGCACTGGGCAGTGAGCTTTCTATAGACACGGGTCAATTTGCGGTTAAAAAAAAAGTTGTAAATCTCCAGACTGACAAAACAGAAAATGTCTAAGTTTGCCTGGACCCTTTGTATTGATTGGAGAGTTTTAATTGGCTGCTCATTGATTAAACTGGAGCTTTATTGTCCACATGAGAATGTTTAGCGAATGTTGCAGAGCGTTGTAAAGGCTGAAAGGAAAGTGTGCATTCAGTCAAGGCTGCAGTTTTGTGGGTATTATCTTGTCCTATCTTATTATCTTGTTGTCTATGTTTTTGCATTATGGCAGTGGTCAAAGCAAGTAAGTGGGCCATGGATTTGCAATCAATACTTTCAAATCTCTCTAGATGGAAATATCAACATTAATCAAGTTTATTAAAAACAACAAAGTGCTGGCTGATGTTGCCAGGATCAATACTGAAATATTGATATATTGTGAGAAACCTGAAGAATAGAAAAATATAAAGTGTATATGTGTTTATGTACTTTTTGTTTTTTTAATAAATGGTTTATATTTTAGTTCTATACACCAAGGTTAAATACTTGGCAGTAAAGGTGTTTCAATGCATTTCATTACAAAAGTCACTGATATCGGTATCGGATTGATATTGTGATACTTGATACTTGAGGACTGAGTTTGTTTCTGTCGTGTAGCGCCATAGTGAAATGAAGAATAATAACATTTGGATGGGTTTTGTTATTTTGGCAGGTATTGATATCGGAACTGAAAAAGGATTGGTGCATTTATAATTCAGTGTAAAATTACTCGAACAAATGTGAAGGGTCTTTCTTATCTGTGACAAAAGCAGATTGTATCATTATGAAACAGCGCTGTAATTGAAATGTGTGTAACATTATGCCAGTGTCCCATTAAAGTGTTGTTATCATGACACGCAAAAATGGGTATTCAAACGGGGCTCTGTTAGAGCTTTTCAAAACTACATCCTTCTGTGGTCCAGTTCAAAGTCTGGAGCTAATTGGGCCTGCTATTTTATGGTGATTATCGTGATGCAACAATGAGCAACTCGGAGCACCCCTTCTCACTAAAGGGAAACGCTCCAGCATTTCAAACTTCTGAACTGCCAAGATTTTATAAATATGTCTTTTATAAAAGTTGTATTTGGCATGGTCAAATTAGAACCTTGCTTCGGTATGGCACAAACAGGTACAGGTTAGGTTTGTGCAGAGACATCCTTAAGCAAACAGTTCCCCATCACCACTCAAACAGTTTAATGAAAAAGTGTAATGTCATACAGGGGCGCAGTCAAGGAAAAGTCATAGAAATGAGCTGGTGGAACTTAGAATACACACTTGATCAGCATTGAATCTCCCTGAGTTCAGACGGCCGTGACTGACGGGTGGATTATCCAATCAGGAACACGAATGGTCTGTATCAAAACAAATGTGGCTGCTTACAAGGCAAAAACAAAGAGAAAAAGTATTACAGGGGACTGAAAAACATTGCAGATTTTTGCAGAATCAGTGAGTGAAGCAATAGACTCTGTTCATCTGAGGAGAGAGAAATGTCATTTTGTTTGTAAAAGACAGATGACCAATGAGCTCCTTTGTTTCACATGCATCACTGAAATAAACCAAAAAATGCTGGTTCTAGCTCAAGACGTAACTGATGGCATGGGGACCAGATGGATAAATCCGTATAAAAAATTGAGAGATTCTGGATATGCCACGCAAAGATGGAACGACAAAACTAGAAAAGTTCCACAGTGCTCCTTTCTGAACATTTTGCTTAGATTTTAAATTCATGCCTTGGTGGATTTTTTGCCTTTGTTTCTGGGTCCCAGTGAAACAGCTGGTGCCAAATATGTAAAACACATCACGTCCCACTGCACTAAGAGTATCCTGACACGTGGGAATAAAAGTCCTTTGTGAGGGCCATGTCTGGAGCTGGCTGACACTGAGTTTGGACCAACCACAACAAACATGTATTTATATGAAAATTTGAGCTTAAACATACTGAACAGCCATGTAGAAAGGATGAGCTGCTTGTTTTTCTGTTTTCAACCCGTTGCTACTCACCTCTTGGCACAACTCACCCTCCCACGGTTAAAAAAATACAAAACAACAACAGTCTTTCTGATTCGGACACACCCCTCCCTCCTCCTCTCCTCTCCTCTGTCTTCCCTTATCTCTTTGAATTGGCGACGCATTTGTCAACCAGGCTGACTTCTCATTCATGCATGCTTTATTGAAATCGAAGAAGCAATCCTTTCCTGACAAAAAGACTTTCCTGACAAAAAGACTCTACAAACTGTACAAAGGTTTTGGTTAAACTATGGATCTTCTCTTGGCCTTTTCATCTTTGCTTTTTCCCAGTGCCGACTGTGTAAACTGAGCTGGAAAAGATCCAAGCTATAGCAGTGGTTCTCATGGTGGGAAAGTGCACAACTTGTAGGATGCCGGCATTGGAAATCTTTGGATGTTCAATTCCTGCTCAGTAGTTCTGGCTTAGATGAGTTCTTTTTGAGTCCTGTTTTCGTCACTGCGCGGTGTTGTAGTTGCTTTTCTCACTCTTATGTTGAACCATGTCGAAACCACATGTCTGGCACAGTCACATTCAGTTGTTTCTTTGTGGGTTTTCATCCAACAACAAGCCTGTTTGAATAAATTTGAGTACCAGGCAGTAGTGCTGGGCGATATGGTGATAAAAATTTTATTGCGATCTGATCCCGGTGACAGTTAATCATTGGATTGATATAGCGCCTTTTGAGACTCCCGAAGCACTTTACACAGCATTATTCATTCACTCCACACTTACTATTGTCACAAGAGCTGCCCTGGGACAGACTGACGGAACGAGGCTGCCGATCTGCGTCACCGGCACCTCCGACCACATACAAACCAGATTCATACATTCATTCCTTTATGGCAATATGAATTTTTGGTGATATCGTTATTAGGAATGGGCATTTGATAAAATTTTCTTAATCGATCATCGGGAAAATTAACAATCGATTAACAACGATTTTTGATTAATCATTAACATTTTATATTAAAATTATCATCACTGTTATTACTATCACTAATCTGCATAAATAAACTCAACTTTACAACATATAAACCATAAGCACTATAGAGGCACATCAGCCCGTGTGAGATTATCATGGGTTTAATGCAGCTTTGCGCACATTTGTTTATGTTTTACAAAAACTAAACTTAAAACCGCATGGCTCATTTGCGTAAGTGAAATAAACAGCTCTTTCCTTGTGGCTGATGTGGTTCAGCTTCGGTTGGACTAAAGAACACGACACAGTGGATTATGAGTGTTTTCTGTGACAGAGGATGTGATGAGGCTGGTGAGTCTGTTCTGTGCTGGAGATGCTGTGTATACATGCGAAACTGGGATACTCAAAAAAAAAACAAAAAAAAACAATCATACCTGGGACACTGACATGCAGGTAAAAACACTCCGGGGGATATAGTGATCTCCAAGGAGTCATAGCCGAGATGTGGGACTGTGGGGCCACAACTCCAGTGTTTGTGCTGTGAGACGCAGCCTCGACTCCTTACGCTACGTTACACACAGAAACCTACATTCGGTTTGTCAATTAAAATGAACGTAATAGATGAAATTCTTAATGATCAATTAACGATTAGCCGATTAATCGTGCCCATCCCTAATCGCTATTTAGTGATTCTCTGCTTTTGTTTAATGCAGCTATGACACTTTCCACCACCCATTTCTCCTATTGGTCAGCATCTGTCATCATCTGAGTGACAGGTGGATTTAACCAGTCACAGTGAAGAGTGAACTGAATAAAACATACAAAGAAAATATGCATCGTAATAAAATCTAAATTCCATGGTTGTAAGTAAATGATGATGAATTTATGAGCATATCGCCCACCCAACCAGGCCTTCCCTTTTTTCACTGAACAAGGAATATATCTATAAATTCATTTAAATTCATCTCAACCAGCTGCTTTCCACATCGCACAGGGCATGTACCTGAAAACCAAGCAGCTGTTTCGACATGGTTCTCATCCAACAACAATCCTGATTGGACGAAACTAGTGTAGCCGGTGGCGATTTTTATGCTGTTTTCAGTGAACAAAATGTATTTTTTTTGCTCTTTTATTTCTCAAATATGTAGTGGCCTTTATATTACATTGCAAAGGGCATGTACCTAAAATGAGAGGTGTACCTGCCCCTTAAGGCCTAGTTCAGAACTTTTTCAGTGCTTTCTTTTACTTAGTTTTGTCCTGAATTACTTGATGTATTGTCTGATTTCTAATAAGTACTAATTTTGTCAATGCAGATTTTGTTCTAGTTACGCCCAGTTTCAAATCATTAGACTCTCGGGGTGCGTTCACACAAAATTGGGACTAAACTTGGGATTCAAGCTAAACTAGACCAAGACTCGAACAGGTCTAGACCAGGACTAGACCAGGACTAGACCAAGACTTAACCAGGACCAGAAGTGGACTAAAACAACTCTACATCTGGACTAAAATTGTTATTGCTCATTCAACAAGGCTGACTGCACATGTGTAACTGGCAGTTCCTTCTATATTATTTTCCTCAAATGCATAAGGAATATATATGTCTACAAGGTCATTTCTTTCTCAAATAGCTGCTTTTATACTACATTACAAAGGGTATGTACCTAAAATGGGCTTTCCATGAGGACTTTAAGACCTAGTTCAGAACTTTTGCAGTCCTTTAGTTTACTTGGCTTTGTCCTGAATTTCTTGATGCATTATCCAATATAATAAGCACTAATTTTGCCAATGCAGATTTTGTTCTAGTTACGCCCATTTTATGTTATAATGCTATTTCTTCATCACAAACATATCTTGAGTTTTATTTTGTTTCATTCACACATGTTTAATACACAAACCCTGCATATTTAGGCTGAGTTTAAGTTGAAAACATGCTGTTCCACCTTGTGATGTCATACTTCATGCACCTTCTCTAGAATCATTTGGATAATTCAGTCCTGGATTTGCCCATCTTTGTCATTGTCACTGATGTCATGAAAAGTACCATTTCACGACATCACAAGGTGGAACAGAGCATTTTGAGCTTTGGAGATGCAGACAGACTAATAATAAAGAATTACTCAAACATGTGAATGAAACAAAACACAACTCCAGGTATGTTTTTGAGGAGGTAACAATGTTCTAATATCGCATAATGTTCACAAGAGTCAATTTTCATTATATAGGCCGAGATCAGGACCAAAACAAGTCTATATCAGCAGTACACTGAGCTCATACTAGGATAATTGTGCATTTATCCTTAGTTTAGCAGCCGGTGTTGGGACCTGTTTTTGTCACATCTCTTTACTTAATTAACTGCCATTACATTGTTAACTGCACTGCGTGATTGCAATGTCTCTTCTTATTCCATTTCATTTATTTATTTGTTACTCTCCATTGAAACTTATTTCATGAATGCTTCTTCAAAGGGCCCATATTACGCTTTTTTCTTATCTATATTATCATTTTGTTTCCTTATCCTAAAGAGCTGTGTTCTGTTTAGGGCCCGACCGATATGAATTTTGTTGCAGCTGATTCGATACTGATAAAATGCCGATATAATCGCCGATATATTTATGACATAAAAATTCACTGTAAATCTTCAATTGTTTATAAAACTTAAAAGGTAATTAATGATATGCAAAATGCTGATAATTCACACTTCTATTCACAGCTCAGTTACATATCAATGTGTCCAGTAACAAATATACGGCCACTATAGCTACTTTACAGAACTAGGGCGCAACCGATATTTCGACCGATATATCGACCAATATATCAGTTGGGCCCTAGTTCTTTTTCATTCACACATGTTTAACACAGAAACCATGTATAGTTAGCCTGAGTTCTCTCTGCTCTACCTTGTGTTGTTGTGTAGCAATACAGTGCTCTACTGTGTTTTTAAACTCCATACACCTTCACTAGAATCATTTAGATCATTTCAATCCAGAAGTGCCAATCGTTACTAAATAAAGGGTAAAAGAACAGAGCATTTTGAGCTTTTGTAGACAAACAAATAATAAAGCTTTACTTAAACATGTGAATGAAACAAAACACAACTCCAGGTATATTTTTGATGAGGTAACAGCATTATAACATGGCTTAGAGCTCACAAGAGTCAAGTTTGTGTAATACAGCACCTTTAAACATGTTCCACATATTGTTATTTTCATGTCTGAGCACAGCTTGTTTGTGCTATAGGAAATCTATATGTTGTACAATGGGAAGCGCTGTCAGGCTCCTGGTCCAGTATGTGGGAGACATGACATTTGTGAATCAAACATTTGCCGCTCTGCTGGATACACTGGGATCAAACCTGGGACAGACCGACTGACTACCAAACAGCCCACCTGCTGCTGAGAATACCAAACATACACACAGGCCAATGCAAAACATACATTCATGAACCAAGAACCAGGATCCACAGGAGCCGCGGCGTTTCACAGCGAAATGTCTGAAATATTTGAAAGGTTCATCCTTGAGAGGTGTCAACTGTTGCCCAACTCAATCCTACATCACATTTAGCCTGTCAGAAACACAAACTGGGCGCCTTAAGGAGAGAGCGAAGGCTAAAAAGACGATTTGAGTCCAAGCCAAAACATGGGTGAACCTTATAAAAGATGCATGAGAAGGTCGGCAGGTTGGTGGACAAAGATCAACCCAAGCTGCAAAATCTTTCCCAATGATCCTCTAAAAGTTTTACTGCGAAGCCATAAATTCTGCTGTTACTTTTTAAACATAACTTCAGTCACCAGGGGGCAGTATATAGGTTTGTGGCAGTCCCAGAACTGTAGAAATGGACAGGGTTGGAGAGTTTTGGAGTCAATGTGAGGTGTTGTAAATTGTAGGTAAAATAAATACCAAGATATCTTCAAGGTACGAGGCAGATGATTTGCAGTGGTGACGGGGAAATGTTATATATGATAGTCCTGGCCAAGTCCTGGTTTAGTCTGGGTTTAGTCCTGATTTATCATTCTGATTAATCCTGGTTTCATTTTGGATTAGTCAGTTGTTTGTTACTGTTTATAATGCTTCTTTATTCTGTATTTTGGGTCCCCATTAGCATTTACCAGAGCAACAACTATTCTTCCTTGGGTCCACATAGTCCTGCTTTAGTCCAGGTTTAGTCCAGGTTTAGTCCTTTTTTAGTCCTGGTCCAGTCCTGGTTTAGTACTGGTTTAGTCTTGGTTTAGTTCTGGTTGATATCTGCTTTTAGAATTGATTTGGTCCTGAATTAGCTTGGAAATTATATGAGTAGAAAGTTATTGTGCTGAACAATCATAATATGTTGTTGTAAGACGATCTTGAGTGTCCAGAAAGGCGCCTAATAAATAAAATGTATTATTATTAATAATATCAGTTTTACGCCACTGCCGATAGACAGTATGTCTTCTAATCATTGTTTAAGTTTCTATAAACCAAGATTTGATCCATTTCTGAAGTTCAGTTTTATGGGTTTATCACTCAGAGAGTTTTGCCAACAGCTGTATAAAAGCAGTTAGTTTTGAAGCTCATACATCAAAATGTCTGCCACAGGCCACAGGTCAGCCAAGGATACTCAGAGTCCTGTTCCTCTGACTCAGTGTGGGGCTCTTTCAGATGTGAAAGCACAGGAAGCAGAAGACAAGGCTGCATTATCCTCTCCACTGCTCTGGGCTTTGCAACAACTTTAGAATAAACACAGACGAGGAGATTTGTGAGGCTTTTTCAGACTATCGACTGCCTTTACACAGAAGGTCTTTGCGTTATTAAAACAATACTTTCAACCAAGAAGTTATTGATGAGTGAAGCTTTCAAAATATATACTGTTCCAGTTCAACTCGAGTCTGAATATTAGATTTGCCTCAAAGCCTCTCTGAAGGGCAAAACATGACGCTATGTCAAAATCATCACTAATAATAACTTGTGCTGTGACTCAAACGGGTCCTTTCAGTGGTTCAATAAAACGTGCACATTCAGAGTAGTTATAAAAAGTCGGACACAAAGTGCCCATACCTTGGTCTTAAGGGGCTCTGTATCCTCCAGGATGGACACGAACGGGATCTCCAGGAACGAGGACAAAAACTCCAGCTGGATGAGCTCCTCTTTGCTCCGGGGGAACGCGAGCACCGCGGACACCCCCCGCACCACCAGGTCCTGACAGGTGCTCCGGGACAGAGACTCCGGGTCTCCTCCGGTGGGGATGCGGGCCAGCATGTCCAATGTGAGATTATAGGGCAGCAGAGGCGGGCTCTGGGACGACGTCGTGGTGGCCCCGCTGGAGGAGTCGGACCCCGCGCTTTGGTGCCGGAGGCTGGCCAGGGCGCGGTTCAGAGCGTTCTGTATCCGTGCGGGCTGCCGGGTGGGCAGCAGCGCACCCATGCGCACACTGTATCCGATCCGGGAGAGGATGTGGCAGGGCTGAGTGCGCGGGGAGCAGGACTCCGGGGAGGAAGAGGCGGAGGACAGCAGCAGCAGTAGCAGCACCGGTGTGAGGCAGAGGAGAGGAGCTCTCCCGGGCACGAGGCAGTAGCACCAGAGTCCAGAGAGAGACAGCATGCTGCAGCTCCAACGCGCCACTCAGGACGACTGGACTACGCATAGCTCCCTCTTTCCTTCGACTCCAGCG
Organism: Odontamblyopus rebecca; assembly: GCA_030686955.1. Lineage (NCBI taxonomy): Eukaryota > Metazoa > Chordata > Actinopteri > Gobiiformes > Gobiidae > Odontamblyopus > Odontamblyopus rebecca. The sequence goes on along the minus strand of CM060670.1, from coordinate 13,913,717 downwards.
CTGTCCTCGGACTTCTACTTCCCGCCTGTGCGCCTCCTTCCCGCTCTGTCTGTGGTCTGTGCTCCTTCTCAAACTTTATCCTCTTTTCTTCTTTCCATTCCGTTAAAAGCGCTACAGCCCCCGTGCTTTGGAGAGGCGAAAATACGAAAGACGCGCGGAGAAAAGCCGGTGACGGTGCGCGCAGCTCCGAGCGCTCGTCCCGCTTCTGTCAGTCTCCGCTGGAGGAAGGCTGAGCAGCTGTGAGCGCTGTGTGTGTGTCGGTGTGTGTATGTGTGTGTATGTGTGTGTTTGTGCGTATGTGTGTGTGTGTCTGTGTGCGCCCGCGTGCCGGCCCGCCAATAATGTAACCTCTCACGGAGACTGCCTCTTGCAGAATTTAAATGACAATTCGTCGGTAACATTTCCTTCCTGTTCCTCGGGCTCCACGGTGGATACGCACATAATGTATTTTTCATTCAAAATAGACACTAAAAGTAATGGAAATATTCCCCAGTGTAATTATATTTTATCATTCCAATTTACTTTAAAGTTATGACTTAAACAAGAGAATTTCTGATTCCGTTTGAAAGTGAACTCTACTCCCACACACATAAAAACATAATAAGTGTTTTTATTTATTCTAAACACCTGGATCCAAATCCAGCGCGCCACGATGCCATCCATATGCATGAGCTCCGTGAATACTATAGTTCAATATCCTCCAGCGGGGAGCCTACAAGTCCTCACTCAGGGATTATGGATTCACTTGAGCTCACGACGTCAACAAGTGCGTAAAGTTTTTTTTTTTTAGCTGAACGTAAATGTAAATTACACGAAATCTCATCAACAGACTTTCCTATGATAAGGTCCATGCAAATGTGACCATGTTTATTCATATGTTTTAGACCCAAATCGTTTTTTGCTGTAATTGCTTTAAGAAATAAACGTGATGGAAAACAAGAGGGGGACTGAAACGCTGCCTGCTTTCAAAAATAACTGAACTGTGAACGTGACTGACTCTGCTGCTCTTCATATGACCTTTTGAGACATGAATAATAAATAAAACACGTCAAGGTCAAAGCAACCTTATTTGATCAATACAATCAAATAATATTGTATTTCGGACAAAGATCAGCCATTGTCATTACGTAGAGGCGCACTTAAGCCCGGAAGGTAAACCACTGGACTGATCCAAGACAGATCCAAGCTTTAGTTTTCCGTGGGTGTCGATTAGGGGAGCTAATGTGGATGGTTTAATTAAATCTACCGGCCATTTGTTTAGCGAAATAATAGACTATAGCACGTCCCCTGCTCCGACCACCCTGCCCCTGCCAGGCTGGGCCAACACAAAGCTAATAGCTTTCTGAAATGCTCATTTTCCCTCTGAGATTTATCCCCGCTTCTTTGGCGCCTTCCAAGTTCAACATTATCCGTAGAGTAACCCACGCTTTCAGCACCACGGCCAGCGCCATAAAAGTCATACGCAGCGCACGTCAATTTAGCTCCGCGTGCGAGACAGCGCTCCGTCCCGCGCTCGCTCCTACGTCCCCTGATTTGATTTGGTTGCGTTAGAGCAGAACATCCAGAGCCTGTGCGTTACCGCGGTCACAGGGGTTTTTGTGTTAGCTTGGTGAAATGTTTGCCAAACGCTACTGATGCTTGAAATCTCTTTATCTACTTTTGTTTTTCTCGCTTTCAAAATAAAGGAATGGTGTTGTTGCGGAAAGAGTTGAGCGCATACGGTAACTTCTGGTGGATATGGAAATGTACTTAGTATGCCTGGAACGTTCCACAATATGGCATTAAAGCTACGTAAGTTGTTTTTTTTTTGTTTTTTTTTTCGAGCGGTGGCGGATGTGATACCAGTTCTTCCCTTCTCTCACCTGGCCCCTCCCGTCGCCTGGGCTTTGTTCAGACTCACATGTCTTCTCTGGTCTTCTTCTGTCAGGCCAGAGCTGGCACATTATCAGACTGCAGTAAGGTAGATAGCATCTAGGGCTGAAATGTGAGAATACAACAACTCTTTTTAAGGACGTAGCTTTAAACTCGTTTATCAACAAGAAGACTAGAAGCAGAGTCCTGATTTTGACAAACCGCACCGCCCATAACCGTCATCAATCCGCGCCCAACCCTTTTTCCGACAGAACTTAAATCAAATTCCACACCCTATCCAATGCACTATAAGTACCTACAGATACCCGAACCACACTCGAATGAAAACGAATCCGAGAGCCAAAAAAGAGCCACAACTTTGTCCTCCCACTCGCTAATTTTCTTTTTAGTTCCTCGGGAGTCATTTTGAACCACAGGACATCACAAGGTTTGAAAATAAAAGTGGCCAAAATTTCTGGAATGCAGGTAAAAATATATGGATTTGACATTGAATCATCTTGTAAAAACAATGGCATTTTTGCATTTCACTAAAATACAGCCCTGTTTTTTTCGCACATGATGTTTTGTATACCGCGGATTAAACCTCCTGCGTCCGACCCGACCCAAACCCGCATCCGACACAGCACAACATTTTTCACCCATTTCATTTAAATTTGCAGTTCACCCGTCGTGTATCTGCAGTTACCTGAACCCGTGCAGGACTCTGTCGAGAAGGACTGTACCCGGTCAGGTTGCTGGTACATGAAGACGTGACCTTGAAAAACAAATATAACAAACAGTAAGAATGTTTGTTTTTAATGTACATTCTAATCAATAGAAAACATCTAAATCAACTCATGTGTTGTGTCATTTGCTATACAGTGGAACATTTCAAGCCATCTCCATGGAGACAACAACTTTCTTACCCGCCACCAGTAAAGTCACACAATGCACCTTTAAGTTTGGGGTCATTCTTTCAATTTGAATTTTAACACACCACAAACATCCATTCATTTTGATTTGGAAGGCTCTTTAACAAAGCATGTCAATGACTGGAGTTAACTGACTATAATTAACATGTTTATCCAAAATAAATAATAACAATAATAAAATAAAATGCTGAATTTAGAGTCTTTTGGGTAAGCCCTTGTTTAGAACCTGACCAGCCAGAACCACACACTTTGACACAAGACAAAGACGAGTGGATCTGGAGCTGTGTCCTGTCTCCCGGATTTCAGAGGGAATAATTTTACAGGCGGATTAACCAACCAGAGAGACATGTGGTCTGTTCAAGTTAAAAACAAACATAAAAAAGAGGGAAAAAACTAAATAAAGGGCTGAGAAACTGCATGGATTTTCTCACAAACAAGAATCAAAGCACCAAACTATTATTTATCTCATCTCAGGTCAAAGAATTTATATATTTTGTTCTGAATGTTAAGAGAATTTTCAAGAGGAGACGCCTTCTGCATTTGAGAGACACATGATACGAACTTCGTCTCAAGGTTTTTCATCATTTCTTGGTACCAGTCCCTTCTGGATTCCAACAGAATGTAGAAGGAAACGTCTGGTCCTGGTGTGAACGTTTGAGGCCCATTGCCACGGCGTATACCTGTAGATTGAGATCACTACTCCTCTGTCTCCCCTTCCCCCTCCTCATCTCCCTGGTGCTTTCAAACTCTGCCTTGGGGTGACCTGGTCTGATACAGCTGACAAATGCGAGACAGTGGGGCCGAGCGCAGACATGTTTCCCCTCCTCGCTCTGTCCTCTTCATCCTGTCTCCTCATCCTCCTCTTGCTCCACTCACAGACACATGAAACCGGCTCCGTGGGCTTTGTACTGCTGCTCAAACCAACGCCATTAAACTTGCATGGCTCCTCTCACACTCTCCCTCAGGTACCTGTAGGAGCCAGGCAAAGTAAAGCCAAGAACAAAAACACTGCTCCAATGTGGTTCATGCTAGTTTTTTGTTAGCACATTTGGTCTTATTGGGAATTACCCATACGCAGAAGGAGGTGGATAGTGTGAGCAAAGTACAGCTCAAAAAGATGGGTTTGTACAGTGGATACAGCAGGGCATTTTGGAAGACTTTGGGGCAGTTGCGAAATACAGAAAAGTTATGGAAATCAAGGAGGTAGTGAAAGAAAATCAATGCTGAAGTTGACAGCAACAAGGGCAGTCATGTCAATAAACCTTAGGCAATGCTACGTCTACGTCCCAATATTAAAGGTAAAGTGTGCAAATCTCTGGATGTACCATGTCCCCTGCATGATTCAATAGAAAAAGAAAATTAAAACTAAACTTCGGAGCATTCTTCATAGAGATATATAGGTTTTATGATATAGACAAATGAACAATCTTTCCATGACAACACGTGGAGGAGCTTCAGCCTGATTAAGAGTGAGGTTTGTGCAAGATCACAGTAAGGACTAAAGGAAGGAGTAAGGAAGTTTTTCAATTCAATAAACATAACCAAAATGTGGCTTTAAACAACTGAAATCTAGTAAACATTTGAGAAACTGTATCATCTTTGTTGCTAGATTACAATGTGTGCTTCTGATCTGCTTAACTGGAAACTAACCACGACAATCATGTTTTTACAATACAAAAGTAACCGTGTTTGATAAATATATCAAATACTCCTATTTCACTATTTCATGTTTGCTTCTTTGATTGTTTTGTTACAGCAGCGTGCTAAAAATAGAGAGCAGACAGAAAATCGGTTCATTGCAGTGCAACCAGCATCAGGAAATGATGGCAAATCTCAAGTTAATTTTGAAATGTGACAGTAATTAAAAGAGTAAAACGGCATTTCAGGGCATCCAGTACAGCTTCCATACAATTTTGATTTAAAGGTCCTATATTTTCAAATGAATGGCTACCTTATACCTTTAGTTCAGTAGAGATGGGCTATTCTAGGGCGATTCTAGTGAAGGTGTATCATGACATCAGCTCCCTAAATATGCAGTGTTTGTGTGTTAAACATGTGTGACTGAAACAAAACAAAACTCCAGGTATGTTTGTGATGAAGAAACATTATAACATAGATCAGAAAACACTGCGCTATGGGCCCTTACAAACCTTAGTACATGAACATTACAGTGGCGTAATTGTTATCCTACTTAGAACCCATTTAATTGCAACTACTCATTTACCAACGTCCCATTTACATTTCCTAGCATAACGAGATGAGCTGTTTCCCCTTATCTTCCTCACTGGAGTGGTTATAATGTTATGCCTGATCCAGCTGACCTGCTTTATTAGCTCTCCACAGTGTGTTAGTGCGAGTGCGTGTTCTGAATAGCAGAGCTTCACTGTCCATGATAATAAGGTAGTTAAAGCACAGATGATTAGACCTGGATCAATGGGCTGTGGAGAGTCAGTAGAGTCCACCTCTGTCAGCCTCTGGAAAAACACAACCAGAGCTGCACTGGAAAAATGATGAGGTTCTGTCTACCGGCTGATTTTGACAAGACTTATATTATATTTTAGTAGTGCTGCCAATCGATTAAAATATTCCCTCATGGTTAATCTCATGAATGTCATAGTTAACTTGCAATTAAGCGCAAATTAATGGCACATTTTGTCCTTTGAATAATCATTTTAATACTCTTATCAACATAGAAAAGTGGATACGCTTTCTACAAATGTTTTTTGTTTGTTTGTTTTTTGTCGCCTCAACGCTGCTGTATTAAGGGCGATGACGCTGTTTGTTCACATGTGGCGCAGCAGAGCCAACGCTTTAGCGGAGGAAAAAAGTCCAGCAGCAGAAGTATCTATTAAATATTGAAGCAGACACGAGTCCTGCAGTGATGCGCTCCTCCGTGAGTTTATGGATATAAAAGCTCAGAGCAGTGAGGACAGCCGGAGGAGAGATGCTGCGAAACTTCTGTCTCTGTCACAGTCCTTGTCGAAGGTAAGATGATTCACCGTATGTTTTGGAGCGGACTTTATTTTGTGTTTTCCTCGTCTGAATAACGTCAGCGCAGCTAACAGGACTTTTCAGTTTCGTACAAAATGTTTTACTTACAGTTTACAGCTGGATTTTTAGTTTTTCTCACGTTACTAGTGCCCACAGCTTATGAGAAAAATTGTTTGTGATTTAAAAAAAAAAAAAAACATCTTAAAATTGTTTTGCGTTAAGTCAGTAATAATGTATAAGGTATTTTTGACAGCATTAGATTTTAGTTTAAGGATTTAGGTCTTAGGCTTTTAAAGGGCCCATATTACATTCTTTTCTGATATGGTTAAAATGTTATTTCCTCATCACAAACCTGGAGTTGTGTTTTGTTTATTCACAATGTTTAACTCACAAAACTTTCTTTTTCTCTCAAACAAAAAACACTCTGTTCCACCTTACGATGTCATGTAGTAATACAAGAAGCACTCCATTGTGTTTTTAAACTCCATACACCTTCACTAGAATCATTTGGATAATTTCAACCCTGGAATTGCACATCTTTCCGAAGCAAAAAGTTAAATTTAGCTGTTAACTTAAACGCTACCTCTACATGACATCACAAGGTGGAACAGAGCATTTTGAGCTTTGGTGACACAGAGTCAGTCTTGCATAATAAAGGTCCTTTAATTGACAAAACTGTGTGTCATTATCATTACTTTTTATTAAATTTTGGTCAACAGAAAATATGACAATGCCACTATATAATGTGAACTAAATCCATAATAACTGCCCATAACAGAAGATATCCTGTATTTTAACTGTGATAAATTGTCTTGCATTGCTTCATGGGACATGCAAATACGTGAATACGAGTTTGTCTATGATCTGGTTTGGGGCGCTCAGATTGAAAAGTGAGAAAGAAACTTGGATCTCGTTCCTTTCATCCACTTATAATTTTATAGGCCCATGAGCAGAAGAGGGACAAATATGAGGAGCTGAAGTCAAAGTGTCAGTCCGTGGAGAATGGACAAGCAAAGCAAAGTAAAGTAAAGTATTCACTTGGCCTAATGTGAATGCATCTGTTAGTATGGACACTAGTGACACATGCTGGGGGTTCTACACTTTTATGTACTGTTTGCCTTATGATATTTGTCTGGATGCAGTTGGCGAATTCTATTTTAGAGGATAATAATACTGAAGAATTTTGTAAATGCACATTTTAGAGCTGGGGTCACCAACACGATGCCCGCGGGCACCAGGTCACCCCCAAGGACTACATGAGGTGCCCGCAGGCCGGTTCTAAAAATAGCACAACTCACTAGTGAGCTGCATCTAAAATTTAATTTTATTCAGTTACTATTCTTTTTTTAATCATCCTTGCATTTATATAGATTTAAAAATGACAATATCTTAAAAATATGTTTATTATACACAAAGTTTAACTGAGCAACTTTGTTATTTCAGAAGAGCCCTTCATATGACTCAGTACCCATGAAGTAGCTGCTGACCCCTGTTTTAGAGGATACTGATGACAATGACATTTTCAGCAGATAGTGGTGAATTTGAAATCTTGTATTTATGGAAATTATAAGACATTAACTTTGTTTGTGTAAATGTTTAATGGTGCATTGGTTATTTTAAGGGGACACTGTTAATGATGAAATGTTGTTGTTGAGTTTGTTTCTTGAATGTATTTTGTACCTGCCTGAGGACTGCAGGTGGAAAGTAGGTTGTAGCTAAGTCTGGCACAGAGCATCTTTTTTCTATGAGTTTAATGTTTTCTGTGCACTGCCCATGTTTTAAATAAATAATAAACAAATAAATGTTCAGCAGTTACACAATACACACATGTCAAATACATTTTAAGATTGTCTGAAAACTCAAGAGAAAATACAAAACTGATTTATACACCACATTTCCAGGAGCCTCTGATCAATATGTTCATGGTCCTGCATGTTTAAGGATTCTCCTCATTCTGGTCAGATTGCATTAAAATTACACTCAGATTAACTCTAATTTGAGTAAAAAAGCTTCTAACAGAGCAGTGATTCCAGTTAGCTTCACCCCGAGGCAATGATGAGGACATGAGCTGCGAAATATCAATAGTGCAGTTGTTAATATTTTGCAAAAATATTAACACATGTGAAATATCTACTTGTAGTCATAGTTTTGATTGCAGCAAATTCGTGGAAATTGAGTAAAAGTTTTAGTCATGATCATGTATTTTATTGAGGAATTCATGTATTTATTTTGTTTTAGTCAGCCAAAATATGACATTGATAAACATATTTTAATCAACCAAATAAACTCTGCTGTCACATGGGAAATAACTTTGAAACATGAATCAGGAATCATTATATTTTACAAAAACAGTTTGACTTTGGAGTCAAAATAAGAAATGATCGCACAAAAAATTGCTGAAATGAGTGCGCACCAACAGGATGTGATTTGTCAGATTATAGTTTTAAAATGATGTAGGACAAAAGCCAGTGAGCGAGACAAACCCATTATCTGTTTGTGGTGTTCCAAAATATTGACTTAAAACTCATTACATCTGATGATAATGACATTTGAGAAAGTGAAATTTCCTCTGGTAATCACAAACTTTATTTTACTGTATTTGTTTCCCTCTTTTTCCGTTGTGGCAAGCTCTTAGTGCTGGCAATATTGAAACAAAAATGTAGATTCAATTGTCATCAAAAGTCATAAAGATGCTAAATTTCTCGTTCTTCCCAAGTAATATTTAGTTAGATTGAATTTTACATATAAATTAATGGACAATCATGTGTAGATAAATTGCTGTTTATATGCACCATAATGGAACAAGGCAAAGCAAAAAAAAATCCCATGGCCTGTATAAAGAAGTGAGTGTGACGTCACCCATAGGCTCCAGTCAAATGAAGCTCAACGAGGCTAGCAGTTATAGGAGCAAACTTGGGAGAACGCACCTTCACACCCCCACACACTATGCAGAAAGAAGGCACCTGATTTGTCAGTTATTAATGTTAATATCTTGATTTATGAACAAATTAGCAAACTAAAAACCCCAGGATGATGTAGCGCGGGTTAACAGGAACATTTTAAAACCAAAATGACAAGTCTGACAGCAGCAGTTACAAAGAGAAGGGCGACAGTGGAGTAAGGGTGGATGGAGACAAAAGTGTGCACATGTTCACTTCATATTTGAGCATGGTGGCTAGCGAGTTACCTACGTCTCATTTATACAGTATATGCAGTCTAAGATTATTCTCACTAACATTGGTTCACTGTGAAATTGTCATTTTCCCCCAAAAAATCATATTTTGTACAAGTTCAAACATGTGTACGTGTATGATGGGGTGTAAGTCTATCCAAAACTACTTTAAATGACTCCAAATACATGGTACTTATAATGTCACGTATTACATTCTGTGAGGGCCTCCCAATGTCAGCCTGACACCCACAGCTCCTCTGTACTTTTCAGTGGTCTCATTGTCTTATTGCTCTACCAGACAGTGCAGGGATCTCTCATTCTCTGCTTTGATTTTGTGCCCGATTTTGTAAAATGATTAAGACATTTCTGTTTTCACATTTGTCTGTGTCTTTTGCTCCGTAAGCCTGTAATCCCGCAAATATGTGAAGCAGTGTTGTTTTAATTAACGCAGCGCTACATAAGAATACATCAGCAGCCCTTATGCTTGTTCGTAGCATATGAAATGGTATGTTTAATTGGTCATGGCCTATTACAACCTTGTTAATGAGTGCGCTTTGCCCTTGTTTAGATCATTTCATTATTTCCTTCATTGAGAGGCAAATGAATGCAAGCAACGCTGTTCAATGCTACTGTCCAATTGCAGTACATTATATCACAATGCAGTCATTATACATAATACCCAAAACTGTATTTAAAGGTCCTATGTTATACCAGATTGACTCTTGTGTGGTTTAAGCCATGTTATAATGTTGTTACCTCATCAAAAACATACCTGGAGTTGTGTTTTGTTTCATTCACACGTTTGAGTAACACATTATTATTAGTCTGTCTACATCTCCAAAGCTCAAACACCCTGTTCTGCTTTGTTCTCAAGATAACAGTGACATTTTGCCTTTAGTTCAGAGTTTGGCAAATCTGAAGCTAAAATCATCCAAATAACTCTACTGAAGGTGTACAGAGTTTAAAAACACAATGGAGCACTTCCTGTATTACCGCATGAAGAACTCAGCCTGATGAGGAAACTACATTATAACATAGATCAGGATGTAGCATAATACAGTACAGGCCCTTTAAGTAAGAGCACCAATACTTTAAAATAATATGACAAGTGGAAGTACTGATCCAGAAAGTAGAAGTATTGGGAGAAACTACTACTCAAGTAATAGCAATTTTAAGAGAGACTGGATATACAGTAACATCTCAACCGACTCTTCAGGCTGCATCAATTTAGAAAGTTTCAAGATTCAAGAATGTATTGTCACTGTCACAGAAAAAGAACAAAACTATATTTAAAACACTGCATAGTTTTTGTTTGCTTGTTCAGTTTTATGATTTTTTTTTTTTCAAATTTAGAAATTAGCTTTTTTTTACATTAATAAAACAAAAATGGACAAACACGCACAAATGAATAAATAAATAAGTAAAAATCCGCCCACACCCGCCCCTCTCTCCACACTCAAAACACACAAAACTACACAAAAACACTGGGCAGTCAAACATCAGCTGCCACTCACGTCCAACTGTATAGTTTTGCTATAAAATGTCATCCCAAAGGTGCAAGACATGCATTAAAAAGACAAACACCTGAGAATATGGAGGCTCGAAGTGTGATTTTTGAGTTCAGATTATTCTTACATTTTATCTGCCTGTGTCTCTCAAAGAAATCCTCTTCAAAAAGTGTAAAAAAGCATCGCGGGAGCCGTACTGGACAGTGAGCTTTGGACAGTAGCTCCAGTGTGTAACCTCTGTGTTCAGACCCTTATCAGCCTGGGCTTATCCTGCTGTAGACACAAGTATTTCCTTGTAGTGAAGTTATTTTCCCCTTGGTTAGCTGTTGCCTCTCAGTGTTTCACATCCATAGTTCCATTTCACTCAATGCATTTGCACTCTTTGACCTTTTGTCCAAACATTACCACTTTTTTACTGAAGAAAAAAACCTTACAGGCAAAAGTCGGGTTTAAAACTACTTGTCCACATATGAGCGATTAAGGCCACGACCCCCCGCAGCAGCAGCCCTTTATGGAAATTACTCGGCACATGTCTCAGTTTCTCAAGCAGCCATTCAGAGGGAATACTAACGCTGCTTTTGTTCTTCTATTTCAGAGCAACAGAAGCAAGAATACTCCTATTGTGATTCAGAGTTATGTGTTTTTAAGTTTTTAGGCCTGATGCCATCCCTCAATTAATTTAGAGCAGAGACAAATGACACACTATGTTTACAAGTATATTAGGGCTGCGCAGTTAATCAGTCATTTGTATTCATCAGGCTTTTTGAGAGGTCTACAATCACTGCAGAAGAAACAAAAAATAAAGCAGAGTTTAGATTTTGGAGGAAAAAATCTGATGTTTAAATGTGAGTATCGTTTAAAGGTTATGCAAAATGAGCTTTAAACCGTGTTATAATGTTGTTACCTCCTCAAAAATATTCCAGGACTTGTGCTTTGTTTCATTCGCACATATGTGAATAATTCTTTACTATTAGTCTACATCTTCAAAGCTCAGTTCCACCTTGTGATGTCATGAAGAGGTAGTTTTCAAATGAACAGCTATGTTTTATATTTGTTTAGAGATTGGCAATTCCTGGGCTGAAATCATTCAAATGAATCTAGTGAAGGTGTATGAGGTTTAAAAACACAGTGGAGCACTTCCTGTATCACCACATGACATCACAAGGTGGAACAGAGTGTTTTCAGTTTGCAAGAAGAACAGAGAATGAATGAAACAAAACACAACTAGCCCCTTTAAGTACACAGAATTGACATTAATCTGTATTTCCTCTAAATAAGACTAAATAAAATAAAAATATGCCATTGTAATTGTAGACTGGGATTGATCAATATGAGAGAAAACAAAATTGTGATGCATTTTTTTGTATTTTCATTCATTCATATTCCCTTGCACTCGTTTGTACCCGTGTAATTTAATTCTGTAGGAAAAATATAAAAGATCAACGCTGTTTCATGTAATTACATTCACTACATCAATGCATTATAAGATTCTGACCCTATCTCACAATTGTACAGACCTAAGGCTTGTTCCGTGGCTTCAGCGTGGTATTGTCCTTTTAAAAGTGACACTAAATTCATTGTTTCGGGCTAACTAAAGCAAAGGTCACATCCAGATTGAATGGGGCTGAGACGCTGCCCACTGAACAACACATTTCAAGTTGGAATCTGTCAGGCATTTTAAATCTCCCTGCGCAGTGGAGCAGCCTGTCTGTCTGTGTGTGTGTGTGTGTGTGTGTGTTACATGTTACTAATGATGCAGATATGTTGACTCTGTTTACCAGGCACAGCACAAGCCTGGGTGGAGCTCATGGACTAATGGTGTATGAGTAAAACTAAATAAAATGCTCACGGACACATTCTTTGAGCCAATGGATGTTCATAACTTAAGAATTCAATATAATAATTCCAGACAAATTGTGCCTTATTTGACACCCGTTTCTTGCTATCTTTTTTGCTACTAGAATTTATTATTACTGTTTATATTTTGTACTCTTTGTATTATAATATATTGTGATGCGAGCTAATGTGTCCAAATTATTTCCCTTGTGGGTCAATAAAGTTTGTCTAATCTCTATTTCTTTGTGTGTATGTGTGTATTTTTATTTTTTCTTTAATTTTTTTGTATTTGTTTTGTTTGTTTTTTGTTTGTAATTGTTGTTGGCCAATGTATTGGGTCATTTTTTCCCTTAAATTTAATTATACATTCATCGACTTTTGTTTAAATAATACCAACACTTATTTTTTTCTACTTTTTCTTGAAAAGAAAAAGGTAAAGCACTCAGCCTTGGACCCGTTTTTGTTTCATGCAGAGCTCCAGATATGAACCATAAACCATGTCAACAAATCTGCACTTTTTCACTGAAAATTAAATTCTATACCATAAAAACAGTGCCTTCCTCCAGCTCTAAGGGGGCATTTTTAGAATATTACAGCATCACATTAACACAACTGGACTTGCTGACGACTCTGGAGAGGAAAACCATGCAGATACTATCACATGTATGTCTCTATTTTTCCCTTTGGCTCTTTGGGATTTATTCCCTCCTATAGGCTACCCGCAGGTTTTGACATGTTTTATCTGAATTAGTATTTCCCTATTAACGCCCCCTCTCCCCGTGGACCTGTTTGTTGTTTTATTATGTACATTGTAAAGGATTAATATGGAGAACAGGATTAAGCCGGCATCAGAAACCCAATTAAAGTAGCCCTTGATGTGAGCTGGCAGGGGTCATGCTTCTCTGTCACTGTGTAGCTCCCTCCTCCTGTTCTCCTCTCACCTCCGACCCCAGCCCACCCCCTCTCATCTCAGGGATAACCTTCAGCAGTCACCCCCCTCTGATCTGACATGTTCCACTGGATCTTCAAGAATGAGGAAATACCACAAAACATGACTCTGACATCATTAAAGGCACTGGTAAAAAAAAAAAAAAAGAGGCGCCTTCGCTCAAGAAATCATTTGCTCAGGAAACTTTAAGGTTGAAAATGTTGTGAGTTGTTTGTTTTTCAGATGTTAGGATGTGATGATGTCATACTGCCAGCTAGAAGGCAAGAGCCACATTTCCTTGTTAAAATATACATGTACTTTGCTGTGAAATATTCAAAAGTTCAGTGCACACATACAGTATATACTAATCTATATCTGTTCTAACTAACATCTTAAAGATGCACTATGTAACTTATCAGTTGAGGGTCTGGCACCTTCTTGTTTCTAAGTCATTGCTCTGCTTCAAATGTTCCACAGTATGACATTAAACAGATCTACCTATCTGGCCTCTAACTTTGCCTGGTTTGGTCTCCATAATGATAGAAAGGCTTAATGCCATACTGAGAAATATTTCAGACAAAGCAATAACCCATAATAACATCATGGAGAAAAGAAAATGGCAGACCCTCCCCCTGAAAAGTTACACAATGGACCTTTAACAAATGCCTCTGTCTTGTGAGGTTGTGACTTAACATGCTGTAATGTTACTGCTCTGAGTACTGTTTGTATTCACTGATACACATGTCATGTATTTGTCATGTGTATGGACTACTGCTGTCAGTCCATTAAAATATTTAATTGTGATTAATCTCATGAATGTCATAGTTTACTTGTGATTAATCACAAATGAATTGCACGTTTGTGCCCTTTGAATCATTCTTTTAAGACTCTACAACAACATAGGAAGGTGGATAGGCTGGCTTTGGGCAACATTTTTTTCTATTGCAAACCATAACAATGGTCAGTGAGACAACTTTGTGTTTGATGTTCCACTTTCATGAATTGCTCTCCAACAGTGTGAGCGAAATGCCTCTCTTCTCTCTTCATAACAGTCAAAGAGCCTGAAGTTCCCACTGTGGGTGAGATAATGTGCTGTGACCCCGAGGTGGATCTCATTACTGAGGGACATCCAATGATCTCAAGACAGCACAACTGTGTTTGTCTGCCCAACGCTGCTGTAGTAAGGGCGCACTTACGTCTGCACAACCAAACCCAGTGAGGTCATCACACGCCGCTGTTTGTTTACATGTTCCAGCAGAGCTATTGCTTTTAGCAGAGAAAATAAGTCCAGCAGCATGAAATGTTTATTAAATAGTTAGACAGATATGAGTCCTGCTGCGATGTGCGCTCCTCTGTCAGTTTATAGACACAATAGCAGTGAGGAGCAGTGATGACAGCCGGAGACAAGTTGACTTTTGTTGCTATCACAGTTGTTATTGAAGGTAAGCAAAGATTCTCTGTATGTTTTGGAGCTGATTTTATTTTGTGTTTTCCTCTTATGAGTAACATGAGGGCACCTAACAGGGCTTGTATAGTGAGGTTGTGCGTGTGAGCAACTGTGCCGTGCTGTGGGCCACTCCCTGTAATTTTTCTAACGTTACTAGCAGTGACCCATGCCACAGCTTATGAAAAAACTCATACACTAGGTCAAAAAGAGCATTCATTTTGAGATAAAAAGATTTACAGGACCAAATTGTTTTGCGTTAACTCATTAGTAACACAATATTTTTGACAGCACTGATATGAACCAAATGCTTTGTGCCTATGTCCTGTTTTCTGTGTTGCCATAAACCTGCCACTGGGATTACAGATGAAAATGAGCCTGCATGAGCTAAGCATGGATAACTCTGGCACATTTACTGTACTAACACATGTTGATTAATGTGCACCATCCCATATTTAATACATAAACATTATTCATTCATTCACACATGCTGAACCTGATCATTTATGTGAGACTCGACACAAGAACTCACCGTATTACAATACAATTCTGCATTTTTATTGTATCTGCCCTCCATTGGTATTAAATAATATTGACCTATAAAACACTGTGACATCATCTGAATCCCACTTGAGTACAGTGCAACTTATTACCCATATTCTACACGTCAAAGACCCCTCGCTGCTCTATATAAGATGAAATATTATTGAATGTTGGTCACCTATGGTCATGAGCTTTGGGTAATGACCACAAGGACAAGATCGCAGATACAGCGGTTGGGTGACTGGGCGCTCACTTAGACATAGGGGGAGGAGCTCAGTCACATGGACAGAGCTTGGAGTAGAGCTACTGCTCCTCCACGTCGAGAGGACATTTTAGTAGTGCCACCTTGGTGATAAATAGTTGGAGAATAGGTGTAGTGGCTGTAGTAGTTATAGTTGTGTTGTAAAAATGGCTGTACCTAATTAGTGTCAGTGTAGTAGCGCAAAAGCAGCTCTTATTGTCAGAATGAGACTGATGCGTGCAAAGCGTTTTAATTTTTTGAGAACTTAGAAGTGCAAGGCCGCATGCTAGTTGCTATTAGCTTTATGACAGCTACACTCTGCTCTAGCCTTCAAAAGTAGTTAGAATTAGGATCCTAGGAATGTGTTTGGAAAGTGAGGAATAATTTTAGACCTCTGCAAAGCATTTAAAATGGATTAGCTTTTAATTTTAACATGGATAAACAAACCAGACTACCACTTGAGAAATATGAGTCAACGCAGTTATTTTAAAAGTTTAGAGGTAACATTTCTTTAAACTCTGCTCTTACCTAACAAGTCAATGTATTTTTGACCTTGGCGATAAAGGGGGCGTGACAGGGGTTCAAATAGAACGACGTTGACAAATGGCAGTAATCGGAGTAATGGTAGAAAAAAATAGAAGCATCAGCAGTAGCAGTACTAGTAGTTGCAGTAGTCTTTGAAGTAGTAGCACTTGATTAATAGTATTTTGAAGTAACGGTACTCCCACCGCTGATTAAACCACATCAGTGATTCATCCTTGAACCTAAAATGTAATTACCGCTTAGAGACTTGGGGAGCATTTCCAGGCTAAAGGGGCTATCCAGCTACAACTCCCAATTTGTGAGTGTGCCGTTCGTCTATGGGTGTAATCCTGTCTAATCTGCCAGTTCAAAGCCAGGTATCCTACACTATCCTGCATGACGTCTCTAAATGCCAAGCGAGAGTGTTAGGTTTGAGTTGGCATTCCTAGCACGCCCCCACCGCCACTAACATCACCTTTTAGCACATGGGAGCAAAGGAACACATGGATGTAAATAGTTCATATTATGCTATTTTCTGATCTAGTTTCATTCACGCTCCATATTTAGCCTGTGTTCTTATGTCAAACAGAAAACACTCCTTCACCTTGCAATGTCATTTGGCAATACAGGAAGTTTGCAAAGTCCATACACTTTCGCTAGAATAATTTGGATGATTTAGCCATGGAATTGCTTATGTCTACTGAAAAAAAAGGTAAAAAAGTAGCTGCTAACTTGACGTCACTAGATGGAATCGAGCATTTTGAGCATGGAGATGTAAACACCCTAATCATGCAGCATTACTAGAAACATAGATGAATGACACAAAACACTACGTGTGTTTCTGAGGAGGTAACGACATTATAACATGGCTAAAAGCTCACAAGAATCTATTTTGTGTAATCTAGGACCTTTAAATGAGGAAAAAATCCCCAGTAATCAAGTGTAGCCAACGCGGAATTGCTGGAGAAGATGCTCCGAAACCGTGGCGAAATGTTGCGGTTTGTTGACTAGCCTTTGGAGTTAAAACAAATTAACAACATGGACTCAATTCATCGCAGTCCTTTCTAGCCCTGTTTACAAAGAGGCCAGAGCGCAGGCGAGAACTTATCTGGAAGCAACAGCAACCCCCAGGCATCCCTACGTGTTTGGCCATGTATTATGCTACAATATGGGCATACATAAATCTATTGCCAGTTGAGTTTGCAAGCCAGTGTAATGCATACAGGAGAATAATGTCCGCAAAATACATAGGAAAGTATATAAGAGAGAGATGGAGAGGGAGAGAAAGAAAGGGGGGTGTAAGGGGAGGAGGGGGGAGTCCTATCATATTGTGAAAGTATGTTCAGTTTAGTGGAACACGCCGCCTCCAAGGGAACAATCTGAAGGCTTTGTGCTTTACATTTCATGCCAAGATGGTCTTTGCATTGTTTATAAAGATACACAATAGAGAGATCCCCATTGAGAAACGAAATAACTGGCAGTGAACTGGCAGTGTTGAATTATCAAGAGGGGTGTTGCCTTTAAGGACTGTGAGATGATAATTGAATTGAATTAAGTGAACCATGCTTGCATAATAATGGCATTCAGAAGTCTAGTCTTTGGCAACATCAGCTTTAAAGGTTCTATACTACACAAAATTTACTCTCGTGAGCGTGCTGTTATAATTTTGTTATCTCCTCGTAAACATACCTGGAGTTGTGTTTTGTTTCATTCACACATGTTTTAGGAACTCATTATTAGTCTGTCTACATCTCCAAAGCTCAAAATGCTCTGATCCATCTTACCTTTAACACTTATTTATTTTAATCTTTAGCATATTTAAATTGTTGCTATATGGTGAGGTAATACTCTGTACCCCATTGCTTTCTTATGGTTTAGAGTCTTTCTAAACATGAAATGGATTCTGACATATCAAATATATCGATATAATGCTTATATTTAATTCTGATTTCTCCTCTTCCCTTGTTCGACTTCTCTGTGCTGTTCTCGCCTTCGTCTCCTTGCTTTTGTGACCCCTCCCCTCACGTGTTCTCATTCAACACGGTGTCGGACAAACAGCAAACAGATGTTTCCTGCCGTGAATGCCTAAAGTTGGTGCCAACCAAAGCTTTTAGCACCACAGACCTTTTCCACATTTACAGACTCACCCTCAGCTGCACATCCTGTCACAGAGAACCACAGAGACATGGAGAGAACATGTATAATCCAGTGAGTCGTGTCATTTAGTCCGACAGAAGCTCACTGCATCAGCATGTGCGCAGAGCAAACACATTATCATCTCAATCAGGCTGATGTGGCTCTTTAGTGGTTATGGTTTATATGTTGTAAAGTTTGGTAATGTAAAGTTTATTTATGCAGACAATTTTAATTAATAACCTAAACCTTGTTCCTATATGAACTGCCTACCTCTTTGCACTTCAGTAAAAATAAAAAATAAAAAAAACTTGTGGAATGGCATCTTTGTTTTGTTTTTGCAGTTGTTTTGGGGGGGCTTTTTTCCTGTACAGATGTCAAGATTTAAATTTTATATCAAGATAGCAAAATATATATTGAGATATATTTTTTTCTCCATATTGCCCAGCTCTATGTGTATGTATTTTCTTTATCAGCCCTGGCATTACCTGGCTCTACTAAACTAAAGGGAAAAGGTACGTAGATGTTGTAAACTTGAAAACATCACAACATGAAACAGAACATTTTCACCTTTGGAGATGTAGGCAGACTAATAATAAAGGGTTACTCAAGCATGTGTGAACCAAACAACACTCTCCGGGTGTGTTTTGAGCCAGTAAGAACATTATAATAGGGTTTAAAGCTCACAAGAGCAGCGTAATGCAGGACCTTTAACTACTGTTTTGTCCATTTGCCTTTTCTGAAATTCTTGCTTTGGTGTTGTCAATATTTATCGATGTGCTGTTTCAATGTGGTTCCTTTTAATCAAGACAGACAAGTGCAAAAAGCTTGAACCGGACATGTTTCAACGGTCAGACTTCCACCTTCATCAAAAAGGAGACGTAACGATTTCTTATATACATATTTTTGTGTACTATACTAAGAAACTCAAAATGTTGTATTTTTGGGCTCTATACAACTTGAGAATTACTGAATTACTGAAGCTTGATACAAGTTTGTCTTCACTTTCTCAATGTTTTTGTTTCTTTCACTTTGTGACCTTACCTCCTTCTCCTTCAGGCCATGCTCCCTAAGATGGCCAAATGGATTGTATCTATCTCAGACAAGCATTTCCTATTGGGCTTTATACTTGTTTTGACATTATTTGCCCACCAACAGAGATTTAACTACTGCCAGATTTTCTCTTTTCATTATCTGAAAGTTGTCTTCTGAGCTGAGTCTGGATTCTGGGCATGTTCCACAGCAACTGGAGTAATGAAAATGGAAGGAAAAGTTTGGGTGTTTCGCAATGAATTGTAGTGGTTTGATTTGTTATGTCGGGGTGAAATACAAGGTTACATGCATTTTTTAAAGAGAAAAAGTTAATATTCATCTTTTTAAATCATCCACGTGTGCCCATGATATGAGTCAAAGTACACTGTATGCAGAATCCCTGTACAGCAGTGACAGTTTGTAACAGGAGCCACTTTTAGCTTAACAGCCACTAATGAACTGTCCCCATTAAAACAAGGTCATGGAACTTCACACTAAAAACTCCATCTATTAATGTCTCAGGTAACACTTTGTTTTAAGATACACTTAACAGTTGACATCTAAGTGGCTGCTAATTTGCATACATGTCCATGGTTAATTCAATGGTAACTGTAGACTTTATGAATGTCGTATTCTCCATAACTGTTTTCCAATGAAAATATTTCGGGCTTCAGTTTATGTTTGACATTTTTTGGACATGAATAACTGCTTTTTTCTCCAGGTTGAGGCTCACCTATGCTCTCTGGTCTTCTTCTGTGAGGCCACAGCTTGTACACTATCGGACAGCGGCACTGTAATGAGCATCTAATGATCATATGTGAGAATACAACATGGACAGATCGGCCAGTCAAATCACACATTTGGACTTTACAGGCTGGTTTATGGTTCTGTGTAGAGCTCAGAGCTGACGTCCTGATGCAGACCCAAACCATTTGAATTTATTATTTGTTTTTTATTTACTGCCAACAGTCATATCAGGCTCATGTGCACATTTCTGTGCCATTAGCTGTTCTGAGCTGTTTTTAATCACTTATCTGTGTAGTTTTTGTGGTTCTACCCATCACAGCCCCGGCCATCAGCAGAAATATGATGCGTAGTAACTTTTTGGTTCAGGTGCGCATACCCGTACACGCCATGGCAAACACCGCCAGCTTGGCCTTCATGGAGCTGTGCAGCACTATCAAAAGCAATCATAATTCATAAAACATGATGCATCACAAACATAAACAGAATCACTTACAACTATGCAAATAAGCAGCTAAATAGATGTTATAAATGTACATGGGCTGCTATGTCTGTTTTTTTTTCTTTAGTTTTTGCTCATTAAATTGTTAGATTATTAAACATTCAGGAATTACAATGAAAAATAAAAATCCTGCATATTACAAATCTCATGCTAGTCTATGGGTTACTTTAAGCCTAGTTTCAGTATGTAGAAGTGTTAGTCTATATTAAGTCTGTTAGCATACAGCCGCCAGCTTTAATATTCAGCTGCCCTTCTTTTGCGTCTGCAGGCTGCTGGGAGAGCCGTGTCGGTTCAGCAAATCAACTTAAGTTTGTGTCTTTAAAAAGTCCTTGGACTGGAAACAGGAGACACTCATTTGTACTGTTAGTATTGTGTAGAAAGTGTATACAAAGGCATTTCAAGGAAGCTTACAGTCAGGAAATACAAAATCAATGTCGCGAAAGTTGGAACCAAGAAATATACTTTATCCCCAATGGAGTAAGTTATAGAATGGTGTTTTCCTTGGAAGTTGGATGTCGGGTTTCTTAAAGGTCCTATAACAAAATGGATTCGTGTGCGCTTTAAGCCATGTTAAAAAGTTACCGCCTCAAAAACACAACTTGAGCTGTTGTTTCATTCACACGTGCTTGAGTAATCCTTTTTTTATGAGTCTGTCTACATCTCCAAAGCTCAAAATGCTCTGTTCCACCTTGTGATGTGAATAATGCATTAGTGATTAGAGCAGGAGCGGGGAGCAGAGGGTCTCAAGGTTTGGAATTGAATCTGGAAGTTGCTACAATCAAATTGACATTTTAATTCACAATATTCATCTAAAATGACTTTGTGAAAGAACCAAGTGTGCTGACTTCTGAGTTAGAAAACTACGGTTCCCAATGTGAGCTGACGTAGTTGTAAATGTCATCACAACAAAGAGTCGGGACTCCTACGGATAGCTGCAGATCACGCTAGCGAGTAGCAGATTTTTTTTATTATTTGAACCAAAATGACTACGCAATACTGTTGAATCCGATGTGTATCACCAATTAAGAAAATTTAATTGAAGAATGATATACAGAGCAGTGGGTGTATGTGGGTGGTGGTGAAAATGGGGGTTGGTTGCCAATGTGGCGTCTTGAAAATAAGTGATTAAAGATTTCTGAAACATGCACAAATCACTCCAAATACAACTTCAAGAGGGTAAGAAGACAAAGCAACATGATTCAAAGCTCTGAAAAGTACATTTTGTAGAATACCATATTTTTCAGACTATAAGTTGCACCGGAGTATAAGTTGCACCAGCCAAAAAATACATAATGAAGAAAAAAACATGTACAAGTCGCACCGGAGTATAAGGGGGAAATTTATTTTAGAAAATCAGAGACCAAGAACTGACAATTCATCTTGAAAGGCAAGTTATAGAAGTTATAGTAATAAAAACAACCAAATAGAGAAGAAACTGTGTATGATTCGTTTTTCAATATAGAACCAAAAATTTAAAAAAGGAAAAAACAACTATTTTCTTTATTGTCTCTAAAACCAAAATAAATAAAAAAACAAGCAATGATTTGTTTTTTCATGTTTGATTCATATATAGGATTCATATATCCAAATCCACTTTTTGGATTTGGATATATATGGTCTATGGGTTGTCAGTGTGAAAAAGTATTATATAAGTCGCACCTGAGTATAAGTCACCACCTAAACCTTGAAAAAAGTGTGACTTATTGTCCAACAAATACAGTAGGTCTGGTTTAATGCCACACTGTGAAAAATAACAGACAAATAAACATCTCCATTAAAACAACTAAGAAGTTGTTTATGTTTTGTTCAATGAAACTAGCGCAATCTGTCTGTTACCCACAACCGCCTCACGAAATCAAGTCTTTAAAACATATCTTTCTTTAACACAACATTGCAACTTTTTCTGAATCACTCTTTCAGATCCACTTTCTACACCCCATCAAGCTTAAGTCCATTACGTACACGGGCCTTTTAATCCACGCCAGACTAATAAACTGTCATCCTCGCTGCCACCGATTTTTCATAACAGTGCCATCATCAACAGCCCTGTCTTATTAGCATTTTGGCCCGCGGTAAAATATCATCCTGAGCGCTCCCGTGACCATAGACGAGAGCTACCGTTTTCATGATTGAATTCACAAAGCCATTAAAGCCCCAAGTGCCGAGGTAAGTTCTGTGAGGAGGAATCGGTTCTTGTTGTGGCGTTGGAGAAGGAGGGAGGAGAGAGAAGGAGGGATATGGAAGGAGATGACGGATGACAGAAACACACCAGAATCAGACAGGCCCATCTGTGGAGCAAATGTACTGTTTGATCAAATACTACTAGAGACTGGGGATAAGACTGGATCAGATGCGTCCATTTTAGTGCTCTAAAGGGGCTGTTTCTTACCCCGGTGCAGATAGTGATACTTTGCAGCCGATTCTTTAGGGGTGTGGTGCTAACTGTAGGCACTACTCTGTCTGAAGCTCTGTCACTCAAGTTACTCAAGGCTTTAATCTGAGCTTTGTTTTAACACAATCTGACCAAACAGAACTGACTTAGATGAAACTGCAAGTTGAGATGATTTGTGCTCTTAAAAATGTCTCTGGTACATAAAAGTACAGTCACAAGCTAGCCAACAGTTTTTTAGTTAGTTAGTTAGTTAGTTACTTCTCTTACCTTTTTTTGTTGAAAATCTCACACCTAAATGAACATTTCTATTGATCAAAGCTTCTGAAAATGTGCTGTTTAAACCCATTTTGTATTTTTTCTTGAGTTTTCTGACAGTCTTAACTTTTTTGGCTGTGTTGGTTAATATGTGCATTGTGTCACCATGGTAACTCCTGAACATCCCACCATAGAGATGCATGTAGAACACCCCCGGCGTGATGTCACTGCAAATGATCAAATCTGTAAAACCAGCTCAGTGTCAAAATGAAACTACATCTAATTATAAAGTGTTCTTATAGTCCGAGGACCAGGAAATGTGTAGTTAGCATGCTAGTTGTTGTTAGCTTTGTGATGGCTGTGGCTTCTGAGTGTTGTGAAAAGCGCCTGTAACTCACTGTGGCGAATAAATAGGATGCTTTAAATGCATAAGATGTCAGATCTTCGGATCAGTGCAAACATTTCAAAATGAAGGTCTGTGTCTCATCTTTTTAAACAGTAAATCTGATTCAAAATTTTGATAGATGATAGGACAGTTGCCATATCATTAGCAAGACAAATAAGCATCTTTTGGAAAATTGAAAGTTGTACAAATGGCATGCATCATAAATCTTATCATTTAACTGGATTAGGAGCAGGGAGACATCAGTGAGTTTAAGATACAGGTTTAACTGTCAGATTAGGTCATTATGCAATTCTTCAGACGGTTTGGGGGTCTCCACAAACTTAGGAATTGAACCCAGGACCTTCTTGCTGCACGTGAGTCCGGAATGCTAACTACTCCAATAGAATTAAATATGAGTAACGACACGCCATCTGCAAAGGATGGTGGTAATTAGATCAAACGGCGCTTAATGGAAGATGGTGGAACAACACGAGATCCATTATGGCGTGTTTGAGCGCAGGGCTGTTGTGCACTCATCTGTTTACATATGCATGTGTAGTTAACAGTGCCTATTCGATTACCTCCCTTTGAGACTTGCAGGTGTCTCAGGCAAAGTGTTAATCAAGACCTCTGGCAAGTCCCATTACAGCCCTGAGTACATGTCCAGTCCCCAAGTGGCCCAATGCGTTTGTGTAATTGAGTGTTCGAATGTACAGCTCTTTAATATGCAGAGTATGTCAGAAGGGCCTCAGAAGTGCTGGTGCTCCGGGTGAGGGCAGACACTGCAGGTGAAGAGAGTGCAATTTAAATACTTATCTAGGTTTTAACGGCACAATTATGCGTATTCTGCAAAAGACATGAAAGAATTTTGGTAAATCCAGAATTATATTATGCAGAAGGATGTCAGGGATGGTTTTTTTTCCCTTTTTTCTATGACACACATGAAACTAAGGAGTACACTGGTCATCCATCATTTACAAACAAAATCAAATGTCTCACACCTCAGATTAACAGAGATTAGTGCTTTGCTCATTGATTTGTGATATTTTTCAGTCCCCTGTGATTTTTTTCCTGACTTTTTTCCTCGTAAGCACCCATATTTATTTTGCATGTCCCTGATTGGCTATTCCACCTGTCAGTCATACCCATCTGTGCTTGGGGAGATTCCAGGCAAAGTATATTTGCAAAATGTATGTATCTGCATTTCTTCTCAGATCTTCACATCAATAACTTCATCAAACTCATCTTCTAAATCCATCCTTTTGTTTTTCATTCTGTGGTTTGCATTGGGAATGGGAAAGAGCTGTGCCTCAAGATACTATAATACCTATATTCAGGATATTCAGTATGGAAATTTTTATCAATTTAACAACTTCAGAATAGAGACTGGTGCCTGTAGATATCAGATTTGGATTTAAATAAATTTAAGCCTTGGCAAGCTGTCAAAAAGTTTATATTCTGATATATGTAAATAGATTTCAGCACACAAAATCTTCATGATAATAAGTCATTATACTGTGGAAACCTGCATATTAAATTCTATTCCAGTCCATTTTCTCACCCTGTTGTGAAAACAAACAAACCTATTATAAGGTCAACTGTCCCTTTTCCCCAATTCTTTTGTGGTCGACCTTCTTCAGTTGTAATGTTCAAAAACACTTTTGCCTCTGGACTTATACCGCCACAAGTGATGACCAGTCTGGCTGTCACCTGAAACAGTGGTGCCAGATAAGATGTCCATCAGCTTTTGAGAGGTGTTCCCTTTCACTTTTAGGGGGAACAAGCTGTTTCTAGTATGTTGAAAGAAATAATCGTGTTACAAATGTCAGAAGGAGTCCGGGTGTTTGAAATTTTACATAGAATCAATATGTCCTTTTCTTTCATTTCCCCCTCAAATTGCAACAGGCGGCGTTTGCATGTCAAAGCTAAACAAATGTGTCAACAGTGATTAATTCAGTTGTCAGAGTCTGAAAGCAATAAATGCAATCCACCCAGTGCTACCTGCAAAGAGAAATCTCCATTAGAAACTTTGAATGATTTAAAAGCCTAGTGCCTCACCTCTCATTATGCGTCATGTTCTACTATCAGTCCTCATCATTTTAGATAATTGCTCCCAGTAGCCGGCGGTCTGCTATTTGGCCTATTTCGCCCTGTTCTTGTGAGAAATTAAGGCATTCCTCCGGCGACCCTGACCCGTTCCAGGCCTTGTCATTTGACGGACAGCCCATTAGCGGATCATTGATTGGTTGGAATCTGGGAATGTGTGAGCCAAACTAATTAGAACGGGTCCCTCCTCCTCTGCATCTCAATCGGGATCCAGCGGGAGAACAAAAGTGCAGCAAATTAGGTCATCGCTAATCCATCGTAAAAGGAACATCATCCGCTGAGCGCGCTATAGATTATTTACAGTAAACTATTATGGACATGACAGGAGGTTAAACACCAGATCTGATAGGGCAAGTATGGAAAAAAATAGCAGAAAATCAACTTTCCTTCTAAAACCAGCGAAAAACTAAATAAATATATAACCTCTGAGTGTAAAGGGTCATTTACGTTTTCTGAACATCATATAATCGATTGAAATCTGCTCTCCAACCAGATGATGGCCAGTTCAGTTCAGTTCAGATCTTGCTCAAAGTTTATTCTACGGTTTGACCTCCACACTCCAGTATTAGTATATAAAGTTTGTGAGTATGACTGGAAAGGCATCTGGCATGAAAAAGAAAACTCATCTAATTGTTATAATGTATTTGTCTTCTAACACTACAAGTTGTTTTAATCTTTTATTATTCACTAACTCCCTGTACTTAGTCTATGTAGGTAATATATAAATAGAGACAAGGATGGTGAAGTGCCTTGCTTTAGGGCACAATAGCAATCTGCACAATATGGTCTGAGCTTCTTTGACCACTGTGGCCAATCCTTGACGAAAAGGATGATGTTATATAATCCTGATAATGCCTCCAGAGATAAACCAACCTGCACTATTGCCTGGATCAATAAAGTTTAACTAAGTCCAATACAGGCGATCCTGGTACATTATTTACCTGTCCTGTCGTATCCCATAGCCACAAACTGATGCACTCATACATTTTGATATTTTCTTCAGGAGAAAACTTATATAATACATCAGCAAGTGTGCTTTATCCACTTTTGTGCACAATATAGACTGTACAATGGTGAGACTTGGACCCAGGACCTTTAGGACACAAACTGAGCTCAAGATCTGTGGTCTGACATGTAGCCTCGTAAGCAAATAAAGATATCCCTATTTCTGGGTTTCGGTTGGAAGAACAATAGTGGGGGCAATAAAAATATATATTTAAATAATATTCTTAATGTGGATTTTAGTGTAGAAAGAACATGACCTAACTATTAATGGACTGGACTGCTGCACCACAAGTCCTGCTAATGTTTCTACCATCAGTCCACTTTGGTCACATCTGACCAGCAGTGGTGACATTTGGTGCAGTGTCTTGTTGAGCTGAGAAATGTCAAAAAAGAAAATAATTCAAAGTAAAGTGATTAGTACCATAAGGAACAGTACTTTGGAGTACAGTTTCAGTTTCACACAAATTGGAGACCGCTGAGCCCAGTGGAAGTGGACCCAGTGGCAGATACATTTCTGTCATTGTCCTTGTCCTCTTCTGTCTGGATGCCAGACAGAATACTGATAGCCAGTTTCTGCAGTGGAGGGGTAATGCAGACTGCTACTTGGCTCTGGTGAGAGTTCAATCCAATGTTGGCCCAGTGTTGGGGACTGTGGATGATCTCAGACACATTTCAGAATCTGTCCATCTCTCCCAATGTGTTTGTTGAGGAACATCTGAGATGGAGATTTCCAGTTCAGCCCACACCCAGAAGGGGGCTATGGGCAACAAGGATGACATGTTATGGGCAAGTATTTTTCAGAACCTGTCCATTTCGTTGTCTTCTTCTGTCAGACAGAACACTCAGAACCAGTCTCCAGGAGAGGGGAAGATGCAGACTGCTTCTAGGCTTAAATGAGAGAATGACCAATCTGATAGACACTTCAGCATCTGACAATTTCCTCTGTGAGCACTGAGGAGATGGACATTTCATGTTCCAGTCTGCTCAACAATCTGCCATATTCTGTGGTGGGGTCCATGGAGCAGGAAAACTGTTTGATTATGTGGACATGCAGGAAAAGGAAAACTGAACTGTCACCCAGAGTAGGGCTGAAGAAAAGCTCCATCTGTAAAGTGGACAGCAGGTGGTTCAGAACTCAGAGTAAGTTCTATGGGACGATCTTTCTCTGGAAAAAGATCCAAAAGACTTTAGTCAAACAGCACCACCAGGAAATAGAGGAGATTAAGTACTGAGTGGCTCACACACTTTTATTGATGAAGTCTTTAGTGTCAGTAGTTTTATTAGTAACAGTAGTGGTTCAAACAGATTTACACCTATAATGAGAGAGAAGTGTCTCAAGGGTCCATCTACAACTGGCACTGCTGTTAGCGGAAATTGAACCACCAACCTTCAGGTTAATGGGGAAGTGTCAACAAAGCTCCTCCTTGTCGAAAACCTTATTAGCGCCACGAACTCAATAATCCCAATTAATGTAATAATAATTCTCCATCAGAAATGTAATAATCAAATTCCTACAAATGTAATTCATGTTACATTTGTGAGAGTTTATACATTTTAGCATCACAAATCTGGAGTTGTGCTTTGTTTCATTCACATGTTTGAGTATTAGTCTGTCTCCGTCTCCAAAGCTCAAAATGATGTGTATGTGTGTGTGTGTGTGTGTGTGTGTGACGGCAGTTTTACAGCTACCTTTGCCTTATGTTCAGCAGAGATGGTAAATTCCAGGAGTTTAAAAACACAATGGAGCACTTCCTGTATTACCACATGACATCACAAGGTGTTTTCTCAACTTAAAAATGCAGGGTTTGTGTGTCAAACATGCGTGAATGAAACAAAACACCACTGCAGGTACATTTGTGACGAGGAAAACAACATTATAACAGATCAGAAAAAGGCGTGGTATGGGCCCTTTAAATGCAAAACAAATCACAATCTATTTTAGTCCATTTTACTCATTCTTGGTTTAGCCATATTGCAAACAAACCTTCTGACAGGACTGAGAACAACATTGCACAAAAGTCAATGTGGTTGTTTTCCTTCGGCGCTCACACTGCACCTGTTAGAGCCGAGACAAAGGCAAATGAGCAGACAGATGTAAAGCAGCCTGGATCCAGAACAACAACTGTTTTGTAAATTCAGTAACAGCTTTAATACACAGAGAGGTGAAGCGAAGTTGACATATGCCTGAGCAGATAAAAGCAAAATGCAAACTGACTGTAATTTGCTGACAAGACTTTATGTCATGTACAGTATAGCTCCCGCCGACTTCACTAATACAACTCAACACTGTTTGGGCTCAATACAAACGCTTTGACATCTAGTTTATATCCTCTTCCTCACTAATTAAATTGCTGCCTTAAAAAGTCACAGTCAGCTTTTTGGCCTGTAAAGTGTAAAACAATGCAGCTTTTATTTACTATGAAGCAATGGATTGAATAATGATGTAATAATGAGACAATAACACTATAGATCATTTACTCAAACAATCAGAAGACAAATATCCAGCAGATTTTGTCAAAAGAAATAAGAATGATTCAGCTATCTCTGTCAATACATAGCACTGAGATGTGAAAACTCTATATAATGTGAGCGGGGGCTTTTCCAGAGATGAACATATGGTACAAATGAGATACTGGACAAATACATGGACTCTTGTGAGCTTAAAGGCATAGCTCTGGTTTTTTGACATGAATCTGTATGGCATCCCCGTCAGCAGTGTTGTGCATCAACACTGATTTACCTCCCGACAGCGTCCGGTGAGCCGAGGTCCGGTTTTGGTGCTGATAAAAGAAGTCCAGCAAGTTGGTTGGGGTCATGAAAATAAAGCGTTTTTCTTCTCAAAACAATATGTGTTCAAAAGAGTGATATATTTGCATCTCAAAATGTGAACCATGAAAAAGTCAGACCTCGTAATCGCTTGGTACTATTTTCTCTCCGGTCATATCACTGCGTGCAGGTGAAGATGCGCCTGTTTCACTGTGTTTACTTCTCGAAAAGTTCACGACAACATGTATGACTACGACACCGATGTTGAAGACATTGCCTTTAGCACAGAGCCAAGGGGAGATCTTTATGAACCCGAATATACTGATGCCCAAATTCGTCAGATGGAGTTAGAATGGACAGAGAGAGAGGAGGGACAGAAAAGTGGTACAAGTTGAAACTGGAGCCACAGCTGGAGCCCTGAGAAATCAGGTGACCGACAAATGACAAGTCTGCACCATCTTTTATGTATTTTCCTATATAGCTTATACAAGCTTATATACTTATCACTGTAGCTCTCATGTTAGCTCTCACGTCGCGGCAGTCAACAGTATGAGCAGGTAAACACTGCCGAACTACTAAGAAAAAGTAGGGATTCAGGCGTGGCTGTCACCTGGTGGCATAGACTGGCGCCAGTGCACACTGATATGACCATAGAGAAAATATTACCAAGCGATTATGAGGTCTGAATTTTTCTTGGTTCAAATTTTGTGATGCAAATGTGGCACTCTTTTGGACACAAATTGTTTTGAGAAGAAAAATGCTTTATTTTCATGACTCCAGCCAACTTGCCGGACTACTTTCGTCAGCACCAAAACCGAGGAAGAACTCGGCTCACCGGACGCTGTCGGGAGGTAAGTCAGTGTTGATGCACGACATGCTGACGGGGATGCCATACAGATTCATGTCAAAAAACCAGAACAATCCCTTTAAGCCATGTTATAATGTTGTTATATCATCAAAAACAGACCTGGAGTTGTGTTTTGTTTCATCTACACGTTTGAGTAACACTTTATTGTTGGTCTGTGTACATCTCCAAAGCTTAAAATAATAACACATTTTATTTCGAGGTGCTTTTCTAGACACTCAAGGACACCATACAAAGACAATTTACTAACACCAGGCAATATATACAGTCCAAGACAAAGAAATTATGCTCAAGGAACAAGGTAGTGTTTTCTGTTTGAAGCACTCAGTAAAAATGCAGGATTATTGTGTTAAACATGTGCAAAAGAAACAAAACACAACTTCAGGTTTGTTTGTGACGATGAAACAACTTTATAACATAGATCAGAAAATCGTGTAATATGGGCCTTTTCACGTTTTAATAGGTTTATATAATTGTAATTTTATGTAATTAAAAATAAACAAAAAAGAGTGAAAGCAATATGTGACGGATAACAACTGCACACGTTTACTTCATTCAGTGATCATGTTCGTGTTCATGAATTCTCAAATAAAAAGTACTGCATCTTTTTTCATTGATTTTTTTTCTCTTTTCTCTGCAAATTCACCCGGATGAGTAAAAGAAGTAAGCGCCCACTTCCCACCTAAAATCCAATACAGTCTTAACAACTGTTGATACAGACATTGGAAACAACTGTGACAAAAAGCGAAGAATGATTTCTGTTGAATGAGAAACATTAAGAGGCGGGGTTCCTTTCAGAGACTTTGATTCCGCAGTTTCACAGGATTTGTCAATTCTCCTGATTTCTTTTTGGACTTTCACTATAACTCTGTGCAATTCACACAATGTCACCTTTCCTACGAACAACAGATATTGGAAAATGTCTCGTATTCTTATAATACCTACTTATTGATATTTTGCAGCAACATGATGCTGGGGATGTTCTACTCGTATCTAAATGGTGGGGCGTAAAGAAGGTACAATGGGGACACAATGCAACACATTAGCAAACCTGGCCAAAGAGGTTTTGAAGGTCCTACAGAACATAAAATATCATAAAATTGAGCTTTTAATGATGCTACCTCCTCAAAAACATACCTAATGTTCTGTTTTGTTTCATTCACACATGCTTTATTAGTCTGTCTACATCTCTAAAGTTCAAAATGCTCTGTTCCACTTTGTGATGTCATGAAAAGGTAGTTTAAAAGACAGTTTTCAAGTGAACAGCTCCTTTTACGTTCAGTTCAGGGAAGACAGACCAACTCCAGGGCTGAAATGATCCAATTCTGATTCTAGTGAAGGTGTATGGACTTTATGCGCAGTGGAGCACTTCTTGTGGCACCACATGACATCACAATTTGGTACAGAGTGTTTTTGTTTGAGGGAAAAACTCCCAGTCTAAATATGCAGGGTGTTAAACAAGTGTCAGTGAAAGAAAACACAACTCCTGGTGTGTTTGTGTTGAGGAAACATTATAACATAGATCAGAAAAGTAGCGTTTTGGGCCCTTTGAGATAGTTTGAAAACTCCAAATACTAAATGGATTCAAACAACTCATTTTCAGGAGCCTGGGATCAGTACGAGCGTCCAGGGTCCCCTTTAGGTGTCTGATTTTTAACTAGCACAAATCATCTTACTTGTTGCAGTTCCAGCTAAGTCAGCTCTTTGATTGTGTTACAACAAAGCTTAAAGAGATTAAGGTCTAATAGCGCTTGTGACAGAGCAGTGCCTACAGTTAGCATCACATCCCCAGAGAATGATGACATCAGCTGCAAAGTGTCAATTACCACAAGACATGATGGTGATAAGGATTACACCAATGCAAAGTGGCCTTAAAACAACATGCTAAATGGGTGCAAGAGAAGAGAATAGCTTTTGTGAATTAGCACCCAGAGAGCAGCTTTTTAGCCCGTTTAAGCACTGGGCCTTGACAGCAGATATTGGGGTGAAATAAATGCTTTGAACATATTTATCTCCACCATAGAAACGCTGTAATGGTGATGAAAAAGACCCTCTCCTATGCACCATGGAAACCAGGGAGCCAATCAGATTTCATGTTGGATAATTAGGTAGGATTCAGAATTAATGTGACTATGATGCATGGTATTTGGACCCATTTCCGCTGACAGATGTGGAAACATACATATTTACATAGGCATTCTTCAAACAAGCCATAAACTTGACGCATTTGCTTGTTTTAATCCCGTACGAGCTGTCTACATTTTGCAAGATGGATCTATTTCGAAACTTGAAATCTTGCCCAGGATTACCCCATAAAACTCAACTCATCATTTCGTCAATGTTCCTCTAATTTCATCATCGCATAAGAGATCTGTGATACTTTTAACATCATCTTTCCGGATAGATTTAACTGCCAAAGACCCATTATATATCTTTATGATCAATGCGACGCAGAAGGCGCATATACCAGATGGGCCTGATAGGGGTGTGTGTAGATATGTTTTACTATGGCCTTAGGAAGTGTAGGTTAATTACATTTGCTAATTTACAGGAGGATGAAAGATTAGTGGTACAATGCAACAGATTCTCCCCTAAAGGCACTGTTCTGCTACAATGAAATATAGAGATAAGGAATTTATTGGAAATGTCTGTGTGTGGGACTGCATTACCATAGTTTGTACACATAATACTAAATAATGAATGAGTTATAATCAAAATGTCATTATCGCATTCAATTCACGTATAGATCACTGCTGTAATCACGGGAATGGAAAGACCGGGGTCGGCCAAAGGGGCGGGGCTGTATTTGTGATTGACAGCTGTCGGTGTCTCGTCAAAAGGAGGAAGAGGAGATAAGAGCATAAAGAGACAGAATGCATGAAAATATATTTATAAAGGTGGAAATCATTTCAGATAACATTTATAATCTATATTATACATGTTTTATTGACTTGGTGGTGTCACATTCTTGTCTCCATGGAGATAGACAAGTTCAGTGCCATACTGTGGAACATTCTTGGTAATACAATAACATTTTATGATGATTTTTTTTTTTATTCATGTTTATTAACTGCATCACAGTCGCATTAGACAAGCCAGATGCATTTCTTTGAGTGTTTTATCACAAGTCCTAGTTTTTAACACATGTCCATATAAAAAAATAAAATAAAATACATGCATAAAAACAGACAACACACATAAGTTATATACAGATAAGATATAGGCAATGTAAGGCCAGTTTATTTGTATAGCACAATTCGTACACAAAGTAATTCAAAGTGTTTTACAGAATAAGATTAACATTAAAATCACAATACAAACAAATCAAAACATAAATAGTGGTCATAACATTAAAAAGAGAGAGAGACATAAAATTAGAGAGAAAAAATTAGAGAGAAGAGTGCGGAATGAGAAATAAAAACCTTTCAGTCATTTTGGGGGCCATTTTGAGCCTGGATTTTTAGTCAAAGTTGAGGCCTGTCTCACATATTCACAGTACATTTTCAGTGAGTGTATTTTGGTTGGAAACATACAATCATTTTAATTTCCATTTAAATTTGTTGCTACTGCTTTCCCATTTTAAATCGGCTGGTTGCAGTTCCACAGTCTGGCCCCTTTGGCTGAGAAAAGACTGACCAAGAGTTGAAAACACAAGTACCACTAGAAGAACTGTGTGTAGTAGCTCTGTGTGTACGGTCCTGGCAAATTCTGAATCCAGTGGTACATCAGAGTCACTTAAGACACACAAAAAAACAATTTCAAAGTGGTGCCAGTGTCAAGGACCTTAAGGATCAATTTGTATAATGAACAGATGTTGCAATGTTTTTGAGGAAGCCTGAGACCATGAGATGATACAATAAGATAGATGCGAGAAGATCATTGCATTCATGAATAGTCTTGACATCTGAATGTATAGAATGAAAGCAATTGAGACTAGTTTTAATCTTCTTCACTAAGTATTTGGTGTGACTAAACATCTCAGTGGGAGCACAAAGAAGCTGCACCCCCCACCAGAGAAGATACACATTTAAACCAATTTGAAGCCATTGTGCCAGTCCCAATCCAGTAAAAATGGAATAGCAACTGGTATAAAAGCAGTTAAACCGATTTGCAATCATCACCAATTGAGAAAATGCTGTTGCCTGCTTCTTATTGGCACCGAATCACCACAATACTGTACACAAACAGTGGCACTATTGTAATCTGAGTTGAAGCCTATATACGAAGTGTTTTGAATAGCAGATCTGTTTCTCCACGCTCTAGTTTCCCCACTGCAGGCTTACGATGGAAGAAGCTGTACTGTACACGCGGGTTCCTCAGGTTAATGTCCCGCTGGCTAACACCGAGCCAGATAATGACTTCAGAGCGCCTCCATTACTCCCTTTGTCGGAGAGGACTGTGCTGAGCTGGCAGTGTGAGGAACAGGAGAGCATTTACATAGGCCAAACTCAAGTGTACCACAGCACGAGTGAGGACGGAGAAGAGCGGCTCAAGACAAGATCATCTCATAATATACGGAGGGTGCAGTTTGTGAACAATGCAGCCAGGCTTAAAGGGCCCATATTACACCATTTTCTGATACGTTATAATGTCGTTTCCTCATTAAAAACATAAATCCTGTGTATTTATAGAGTTCTTCATTCTACTTTGTGATGTGGTAATACAGGAAGTGCTCCACTGTGTTTTCAAACTCCACACTCCACTCCAACTTTCACTAAAATCAACCTCTACTGAACAAAACCTCTACTGAACAAAAGGTAAAAGGAGCTGTTAACTTGAAAACTCCCACTTCATGACATCACAAGGTGGAATTTGTGGAAATGTAGACAGACTAAAAATACAAAATTATGCCTTAAAAAAGTGTAAATGAAACAAAACACAACTCCAGGTATCTTTTTGATGATCCTAACATGGTTTAAAGCTTTTTGGCTACAATGGGTTAAGGGCTACAACAATTGCTTTGTCTGGCATGTTCCACAGTATGGCATTAACCTTATCTGTCTCCATGGATAAATTGTGTTGCCTGCAGTGGATCATATGTGGTTTGTAAACGTTGCACTCAGGTTTAATCTGAAAATGCCAGAGTTTATCCCTTTTGGTTGAACTGGACAGTGAGATTTTCAGTCTATAAGATGTGGGTACAACTTCAGCTAGTGAATTTTACAAGTTTAGTTTTATGCACCAAAATTGTTAAACTGAAATTAAACTGACGCGCTCAATTTGGGGACAAAAAGAATCGTCAAAAATGTATGTTTTCGGAAATAACATTAATTTTGACCATAATGAGTGGCCACTGACATTGTTTGAAGCCGTTCCAAATAGATAATTAATTCACTAACATTAGTATTACTTTGTATGACTATAAATGAAAAAAACTCTTTACATTCTTCATTCTCATTTTGTTTATTTTGATATGATCATAAAGGATAAAATTCTAATAGTAGTTTGTACGACCATAATAGAGTACAATACAAAAAAAGTAGAAATATGAAGAAAATAGGGTTAAAATGATATTTAGTATGCATAGTATGTCATCTATTTTGCTCTATGTAAATATTTGTAAAGTTTCATCATCGATGTACAGCAACCACATCATTTTAGAATTTTTTTTTAAACTATGTAATGAACGGAGGTGGGTTAATAGTTTTTTCTTCTTCCCATTCCTTTTTGATAAATGTGCTTTTCTGCTGTTTACAATGTATTTGTAGATTGCATATGATTATAGTTTCTCTCTTGGCTCAAACTCAAAATGAAAATGAATCAAAGTAAATAATGAAAAAAAACAACATTATTATCTTCATCATTTACCCACTTGAACAGGACAAGCACAGAACAGTTACTCGCTGGTATTCATACTGGACATTACCTCTACATAACATTGTGCTGAGGTAGTGATGCATGAAGGTTCAGGGGACCAGGGGACCACCAGCTCCCAGCACTAACATGGCAGGGCGAAACACAAACTCCCCTCTCAACAAGAGCGAGGCCTTCTGGGTAATAACGAGAGGTCCCGAATCAAGCTAATACAAGCTAATGTGTGTCATGTATGATCTATGGGGATGTAATCAGGATGTTGCGTGCACAGGCTGTTTGTCACCGCGGTAACTTGGGAGGGGGTAATGAACTCGGGGTCTGTTCCTCTCCCGCACCCGGACATCCAGATACAATTACAGCACATACACACCTCATCACTGAACTCCCATCCAACACTACCTCCCATATTAACTTTCACCTTCATTTTTATGGAGAGGAGCCGCTCCAGCAAGCGTCCTGCATGTTAAAATCATAACGGGGCCAACAACAATAGAAAAGTTACATCAAAATCACAGTTAACTTTCTGGAGATCCTTGAACAGTGGGCAAACGGCTTGGATGGTTTATCAGGGGTTAAGGGCCGCTGAACGCTGCTGATTTCCTATTGTTAGAAGTCCTAGTCTGTACTTAAATGTGCTTGTATAAGGGAAGAACATGGTGTGAATATAAAGGTGCACATATGTAATTTTATTTTTTCTGGTTGTACATATAAATTGATATAATTTCAGTATTTACTGGGAGTAGATGGCCCAGAAAGTCTCATAAGGTTTGAACTTTTTTTCATGCAAAGTTTAGAGATAAATAACAGCCACATAACAGATTTAGATCAGTTTTGTCTTATTTTATTTTTGTTGATAGGAATTAAATATACTTTTCAGTCTCTGCACTGGCATTGGTTGATATCAAGTATCTGCAAATAACCATAATATCGAAATCAGTGGAACTGTAAAAGCTGGATCGGTGCATCGGAGTCTGTCACCTTCTGTCTCCATGGAGATGCTATTGTAGCTTTCCCTGAAAATTTCCATAGTAGGGCTGGGCATCACAGGTTCCCCAGCGATTTGATACGATACTCGATACATGACTTGCTTCATTGTTAAATCTCTATCTGTACAAACATCACACAGAATAGATTTATAATTGTCAAAACAGTACATTTGTCGAATGTACCGCATAAGCAAAATTATAGCACTGTCACAAAATAATTTGGGAAAATGTCTCAAAAACTACTCACGGTAACATAGCCAGATCCAGGATTACAATTTTTCAATATTTTATCAGGCACAGTATAATTCTATCGTCCATTTATTATATTACAAGTTTAACACCTTAGGTAACTAATGTGTTCTACATAAATTAAGTAATATGTATTTTTACGTTACGTTATTAAATATAATGGCTTAATATAAAAGTATGACGGCTTTTTAAATATATCGTCTGTGTTGTTACATTAATTAACACTATATATTAAAATATCATTAGCTCAGCTGTCTGCACCCAGACTCAAAATATTATTTATAATGAGCCTGGTGTACTGAACAAACAGATCTTGAAGATTAAATAAGACATTCCAAAACCACAAATTTACTCTTTAAATCCACATTCTATAAAACATTTACTTTCCTCTCTTGACCTTGTTCTTTCTTCAACCTCCATATTTCTAGTCAAATCATAAATATGAACTTTGTGTAGTTAAAAATAGGTGATCTACAGCTAGACTAAATGTTTCACGACTTAAGCCATAAAAGAATGTCTGTGTGCTGGTGTTCAACATTACAGCTCCAGATCCATCACTCGTCTGCGGTCCGCCATGTTGACAGAGGCCATTACGCCACCGTTTGATCATCAGAGCTAATAAATTCATGTACATTATGCCATAAAAGTGACACAAATGGATTTCAGATTCACCTTTGGTCTGTACCTAATCACCCGGCGTCATTTCACTTGTCTGTTCCATTCTCCATCACCAGCGCTGATCTCTTAGGTCCTATTTTTGCACAAAATTGACTCTTTTGAGCTTTAATGAGCCATGTTAGAATGGTGCTATTTCCTTAAAAACATGCCTGGAGTTGTGTTTTATTTCACTCACACGTTTGAGTAATCAGTTTTTATTAGTCCGTCTACATCTCCAAAGCTCAAAATGCTTGACTTTTAGCTCAGTAGAGATTGGGCTGAAATTATCTTAATAATTCTAGTGAGAGCGGTATGCAGGGTGTTAAACATGTGTGAATAAAACAACACACAACTCCAGGTATGTTTTTGATGAGGAAACAAAATTATAACACAGATCAGCAAATCGCCTATGAGCCCTTTAACATCTAGTTCAGTTGATGCTACATTTTTGCAGCTTCTTCCTCGTTTCCTTTCCTAGCTCCTTCCCCCATCTGTTCCTCCGCTCGCTCCCTTCATCCATCCTTGTCACTTTGTTTCTCGCTGCCTTTTGTCCTCTGCTTCATTCGCTGTTGCCAGATCCTCCCAGACTCCACTATCTCCCCTCAACTCATTCTCATAATGATACAAGGTACAGTCTGCCTTTTCAATTCACTTTAGTCCGAACAGTCCCTGGATTATTCACTTAAAACATTAGGAAATGAATTTATAAGTGTGCAGAAAGGTGAAAAGTTTGTCTATTTCCTTCTTTTGTTGGCCGCTGCCTTCCATATATTACAGCTTTTTCATTGTGCATTAAAAAGAAATAGAAAGAGCAGCCTAAATAATAACTTACATAAATATAGCCCCATAGTCCAGGGCTGAAGCCACTGTGAGTGACTGCAAGAAGTGACAGGATCAAAGGAAATGATGTATCCACGGCAACCAGACACAAACTCCTGCACTGTTTGAGACACTATAAGAGTTACAGACGGGAAAAGTAGGGGTCATATTCAGTCCATCAGTGTGGTCAGTCGCTCATTGTTTAATCTAAAAATTGAAGAATTGAAAGTTTTGGTAGAGAGGTGTCATTCCCCAGTTTTGCAGAATTTGCGTCAAAGTGCTTATTAGCTGGACTAAATTTTCATTATTTTTACTCGTATCTGTCAGTTGAAACCTTACTTCGCCATTCATTTACGTTAAATAGAGTTTGCAAAGAAGTTTCACAAGCTTTATTTTTATAAAGTAGTCACAAAACATTAAATATTCTACTCAAATCAGTCGACCTCTATGTTTCTCTACACTCATCTGTACATAGAAAATAGCATAATATGAGCCCTTTATATAGCCTTACATTTAACTTAACATATTTCTAGAATCATAAAAATAAATAAATTACATGTAGTTCATCTGTGCATGTGTTGCAGAAGTGGGTGACGAGTGTTCTCAAATTTGCATATCGAATTGTGACAGAAATCTGGCTCAAATTGGAGAATGGCAAAGTGAAAACTGTATTTTTGTCAGGCACCATTGCACTTTTAGATATGCAATATCCAATAACTATATCAGAATATGTGGTTTCTTTAGTTCTACCAAATAAGAACTTACTCATTCATAATAAATTGGTTTCCAAAAATGTAGAATTGAAACTCCTGCCACATCTGTTCCACACGACCCTTCAGCTCCCTTACACTAACAAAGCAACCATTTTGGATTTTTAAAACATATATCAAATACTTATGTCAAATTTGAAGAAAAGAAAATGCAAATGAATTACAGAAAATGCTGCAAAACTCCAGCTCCAGTCTTTGTGCCATTCCCAAACAGAGATAAATGGAGTGAGCCTTATCAGGAAGGGCGTCTAACTCAAAAGTTTTCCTTCGTCAGTGAGGCGGAGAGAAACTGCCACAGCAAATAACTCTAACAGAGACCTCCACGTTATTCATATTTGAAAGTGCCTTGAAAAATATTGTTAAAAGTGACTTAAGTCCTCTGACACGCGCCATTGTTTTTACCTCCTTCCTCTCCTTTACCCTCGTGTTCATTTTTCTCCCACCCCCTCTCTCCTCTCTCTTTCTCCCTCTCCTGTAGTTCTCAGTGT
Source organism: Odontamblyopus rebecca (assembly GCA_030686955.1). Lineage (NCBI taxonomy): Eukaryota > Metazoa > Chordata > Actinopteri > Gobiiformes > Gobiidae > Odontamblyopus > Odontamblyopus rebecca. Next base: position 13,873,781 of record CM060670.1, on the reverse strand, counting down.
CTCAGGCTTCTCTCCATTCACTCTGAGGGATGACTCTATTGATCCTCGTGTGATGATATTGCCCAAGGACAGGCGCGGGGCAGAAAACCTCTTTAACTTAACCCAATGTGCTGTGTGTACTCTGTGTGTACTCTGTAAGTGTGTACTCTGTAAGTGTGTACTCTGTAAGTGTGTGTATACTAAATGTGTATGTGGGGTACTGTATACTCGTGTGTATCTATCTGGAGGCCATTTTGAGAGTCGTCACCAATCAAACGCCACCCTGCCCTCCGGCCCCTGTCTGCCCTGTACCTGTTCAATACAATCCAGTCTGTCACATGAAATGGATATATTGAACCTCTGAACGTCAATGAGAAAAGGAAGAATTAAGCTTCACTACATCACATCAAGAATGTACTACAATGACTTTTCTGTGGTCTTTAAAGGTGCACTGCTCAACTTTTAGGTGGAGGGTTTTTTATTCATTGCGGGTGTTTCCAACGCTCAAAAATACAGTGATTCCTTATGTGAATAGGGGTGATTCTCCACAGATTTAAATTGTAATGTAGCGTACAGGGACATTCAAGGCCAGCGGTTTTCAATAGGTGCAATAGGGGCCTGCCTCCTCTAGGGGGTGGTCAAAAAGCCACTAGAGAGGGGGGACACACACACAAAGAAAAAATAATGCTCCACATCTGTACACATCTGCAGTATTAATATAAGTAATTGTGTGTGTCTTAACTGTAAAATGCATCGTTTTCTGATTCCATCTCCACTAAGGCGATGGAAGTCCTAATCCCCTTCACCTCCGCCTACTTGTGTGAGTGTGGGTTTTTCAGCACTGACCCCAATTAAAAATAAATACTGTTCAAGGCTCCGCATCAAACACCTCTGCATATCAAAAGTGCGGCCTCAGTGTTCCCACCGACATGGACAATTACACTGAATGTTGTTTAATGTGAAAAGGATGAAAATCTTTGAATCTGTTCAATCTGAACATTCAGTTCAGTTGACACTTGACGATTTAAGTCGTTTTGGCACCTATTACAAATGTTCAGCATGTTCTGTTGATTTGGATCGGCCGACTGATGTTCAGTGATGTTAAAAATTGCCTAAATTAGGCCTGCATTTGCTGTTGCAAAAATAATTTGTGAATGTACTTTTCTTTTTTTTTTAAATATGAAAATATAATATTAAAAAAATCTATATTCTCATTTGTTATTGAAAGTCATCGTTGCAGATATACAAGTACATCTTGCATTTACTTCAAAGGCCTGTGTGGGGGGAGACTTGGCTCTTTACCTGCTCTAAGGGGAGGCTCACATTCACCCAATTTAAAAATCTGTTCTAAAGCAATAACATTTCCATGGAGACAAGCAGATGGCAGACCCTGCACTAGAAAAGTTACACAGTGCACCTTTAAAATGCTTCGACAAATATATGTGAAAAAGGAGTGACGAGTGAGACATTCAGCAAACTGTCAAGTTGCGAATCAATCTACCACTGAAGCACAGAAAAAAAGGTACACTATGGAACATTTTATCTATTCTGCATTCCTTTCAATTACAGATACCTGTATTCATAGCTATGTGTTTTGATTTGCTTTTTACAGTGAATGGGCTCACCTCTCCATAGAGCTGAGCTGTAATTTGGCCTGGTGGCGTGACCTGTTCGTCTCCATGGAGATGAGATTAATTCAATGCTATGAAATAATCCAGAGAAAAGTAACGTCTACATGGAGCAGAGTAACAGACCCATTACCAAAAAAAGTTCCACAATGCATCTTTAAAGAAAAAAAAGGAGAAAAAAAAATGCACGAACTACCATGAAATCATTAAATCTGTTATTGTTTAATTAGTTCCCTGGTTCAGTTTTTTTTTTTTTTTTTGTACTTTAAAGAAACACCAGAAGCTCATGTGTTAAGACAAATTATCTCCACCATCAGATGATCCTCAAAGAGTTCATTTTTATTATTATCTGCCATTGCCAGAGAGAGACTGTTTTATTTATCACCACTATAATTCCAAAATGTCAAATCTCCACAGAATTCTCCACTGACTCCATCACACTGGTACATTTGGATCTGAAGTGTAGTTTTCGGGTTCACTTGGGTACTACAACAGCACAAGTGGTCAGAAATTCAGTTTGATGGCAGCTCCCACCCTCTCAGTACTGGGTGTAAACAACATGGTTTCACAGAGTACAGTGTCCCCTTCATTTTAGCTCTGCCCAGGTCTCGTCGGCTTTATCCTGGCAACAATTTTGAATCTCTTATGTTCACATTTCTTACTGTTCATTCCCCTTTCGAAAGCATCAAAACAACTGTGACAAATGTGAAAGCACTAATGATTTCTTTGATTAATTTTGGTGTCGTAAAATCTTAAAGGGCCCATATTACGCTATTTTCTGGTTATAATGGTGTTTCCTCGTCAAAAACACATCTAAGTTTGTTTTGCTTCATTCGCACAAATTCCCTCAAACCATTTGTGTGTCCTGTGGTAATGCAGGAAGTGCTCCACTGTGTTTTTAAACTCCATAAACTCCACCTTCACGAGAATAATTCGGATCATTTTATCCCTGGAATTGCCCATCTCCACTGAACAAAAGGTAAAAGATAGCTGTTATCTTGAAAACTACCACTGCATGACATCACAAGGTGGAACAGAGCATTTTGAGCTAATAATAAAAGAAAACAAATGAAACAAAACACAACTTTAGGTCTGTTTTTGATGAGATAACAATATTCCAACATGACTAAAAGCTCACAAGAGTCAATTTTGTGTCATATAGGAGCTGCACTATATTACACAAAATGGAGTCCTGCACGGGTTCAGGTACCCGTGGATACCCGACGGGTGAACCGCAAATTTTGAAACGGGTGAAAAATGTTGTGCTGTGTCGGATGCGGGTTTGGGTCGGACACAGGAGAGCGCGGGTCGAATCTGTGGTTTACAAAACATCATGTCCAAACAAAAAACACTGTTGTATTTTAATGAAATGCAAAAACGCCATTGTTTTTACAAGATGATTCAATGTCAAATCCATATATTTTTGCTGCAAGCGCACATTCCCAGAAATCTCTGCCACTTTCAATTTCAAACCACACGTGCCATGTTCTGCAGTTCAGAATGACTCCCAGGGAGCTGAAAAGAAAATTAGCAAGTGGAGAGTACAAAGTTGGAGCTCTTTTTTGGCTGTCAGACTGATTTTCATTCAGGTCTGGGTTTGATGTGGGTCTGTATTTATAGCATGTTGGATTGGGTGCAGAATTTTATTTCAATTTTGTCAGAAAACGGGTTGGGTGTGGATTGAGATATGACCGGCGGGTGCGGTTTGTCAAAATCAGACCCGTGCAGGACTCTGAACTGTGTAACTTTTATGTTATGGATTTTGCTACGTGCTCGTGTCCGTGGAGATGATATTGCTTGAAATGTTTCACAGTATAACATTATGATCATTTACCTAGCATTTATTTAATTATGTTTCTTGTGATAACAAAAAATACTTGTAACTTGGCCTGTTGGTGTTATCTGGTTGTCTTAAAGGAAACAGAAGTGCAATGACACACTGAACATAGATAAAGAAATAACAGCAGGTAGCAGACCTCTACCAAAGTTAAGCAGTGAATCTTTAAGTCTTCATTCCCAAAAATAATCAAGGAAATCATTATTGCTTTCAGATTTGTCACCGTGTTTTGAAGAAGTCCAGCAGGGTAGATACCATCCTCTCGCAAAAGTTGCACAGTGCGCCTTTAACACTGATGTCTTTGTAATAGAGCCATCTTCATTCATACAACATAATAACATGGCTGTGATAAGGAGGATGTTACGCTGGACTCTCCACATGCAGCCAGCGTCATGGTCAGATATCAGATGAGTTTGTGTTTGTGATAATGTGTCTCTCTTCTGCTCCAAACTCTAAACGCGTCTGTGCGGTTGGCCCGTGGACAGGTGGAGGCGAGTTTCAGAGTCCAGGGTGTGAACGCAGGATCTGAAATCAACAAAAACACAAAACCGACCGTAGCAACAACTGTGAATCATGCACAGATCAGCCACTATATTATGACTTTATTATGTCGTTTTTCTTTGGTCCACGAAATTGACTCTTGTGAGCTTTTAGCCGCGTTAAAATGTTACCTCAGCAAAAACATACCTGGAATTGTGTTTTGTTTCATTCACACATGTCGTAAAGTGTTCATTTTCAAGTGAACAGATACATTTTACCTTTGGTTCACTATCAAGGACCATGACAACAACACATGTGAAGAGAAAAGAGTTTATTATAGGGAGACAAGACTACACAGGATGGCTGGGTTGAAACTCAGGATGGGGGATAAGTCTCAACAGGACCCCCTCATAGGCGTTTTATACCTGGATTTAAACAGATAGGGGTTGGGAGGGTGGGGTCAAGTTATTTGGGGCAAAGTGGGTTGTCGGGATAGGCTGCTGATGAGCTTCTGGGAAATTGAGGTGTGGTAGAAGTGAGGGTCCTACATTTCAGTAGAGGTGGGAAATTCAAGCCAGAACATCTCAGCTGAGGTCCAGTTTTTTTTTTCCTGAGGCTAGATGTTTAACTTGTGCTTGTCTGTTGAAACTGCTAAATGCTCTTGATGTACTTTTAATATTGGTTATTTATTATTGTTTTTATCCCTCTTGGTCACGGGACCTCGAGGAACACATTTTGTTCAGTCATGTGTTTCTTTTGAAGGTGGACAGAGCGTTTTCAGTTTGAGAGAAGAAAAAGGGACATTGGACTTGAAGACTTGGTCCCACTTACATTAGTTGGTTTGGAAATTACCGTCAAAGAGTGAGGGACCCATTTGGCTCGTCTGGTTAGGGCCACGTATCTTTGCACCATACGATTTGTCTCCTGCGCCACTTCCATTAACCACATTAATGACTTTAATTATTGTTACTGAAAAAAAACAATTTTCTTCCCATTTCTTTTTTGGTTACTGCTATCACTCCGATGTTATTGGAAATGAAAAGTGTGCTAATTGTAATTACCACACATCAAGATAACAGTTCACAAACAACACAATAAGAAGCATTTGCAGCTGGATGCTTCTCACTTTGTCTCACAAACTCTCGGAATAATAACTGACAAAAGACAATGCCAAGACACGTCTGTAATGATTTGTACAGCTACAGGCGTCACAGATAAGCAATTTATTCAGCGCTTCTTTATGTATGTCAATAGATACGCATAGATTTGTTTTTGAATAAAATAAATGATAATGGTATAATTTGAAGGTGGAGGGTCTGTCACGTGTTTTTTTCCATTATTGCTTTGCCTGAAATGTTCCACAGTAGCATTAAACTTATCTGTCCTGCAATTATTCAATCACAGGTTCTTTTATTGGTTAAATAACATGAGCTGGGTCACCTCTCCAGAGATCTGACGTGTAACTTGACTTGGTGGTGTCACTTTTTTTGCCTTCATGAAGATACACATATTTGATGCAATACTGTGGAGCATAGTAGACAAAGCAGCAACATCTCCATGGAGACGAGGAGGTAACGGTCCCTCCAACAGAAAAGTTACACAGTGCACTTTTAAATACAATGAAAAAATAAAAATAAATAAATACAAAGTTATAATTAATAAAAAAAAACAAAAAAAAAAACAGTCATGTAGTGCATTTTGTATAAGAGTGATCAGTATTTTTGTAGGATTTCAGCAGTTTTGGAATTTTGTTGTTTTGTTTACAGGAAAAACACCGAAATACTTCACATTTCATATTTTACCTTCCAGTTACTCCACACTTAACACAATTTTATTTTCTCCACTACTGTTCCTGATAGAGACAGACAGATAATGGAGCTTTTTCCGGCAGGTGGCCATATTATTTTGCCGCCTCCCTGCGTCTCCAGAAACCACTGAGTGCATAAACAATGGAAAAACCGCCAACTCTGCAAAGTGCACACTGCTCCCTTTGCTCTACATACATTTATTTAAGTTGGTGACATTTGTAGAGACGCAGCACATATTTATTCAAATCACAGAAAACGAGCCTGAGCCCACTGTGGCCACGTGCACAGCCGTCCGCATTAACGCTGTGGGAGACGCTACGACAAGGAAGCAATTTGTTTAGCTACTTCATCCTCTCTGGAAGTACGGCCAGGGCGCGAACAGCATCTCCAATATGACCTGCCATCTCCATCTGTATTCCTCTGCTTGGAGCAGCCTTAATTCACTTATGTAACAGGCAGAGCTAACGCAAATGCAACATTGAGTGGTAAATTTGCTAAAAAAGACAAGCTGAGTTAGCAGGAATGGTCTGCTATGGTTTCTACATTGGTAATTACTGTCCAGAGTATTCAGCAAGCAGTTTAAATGTCCTATAATACACAAAATGGACTCTTATGAGCTTTAAGTCATGTTATAATCCTGTTACCTCAGAGTTCTGTTATGTTTCATTCACATATCTTTGAGTAACCTGCGCTGTCTGTCTACATCTACAAAGCTCAAAACACTTTGTTCCACCTTGTTAGTTAATTTTTCTTTGGTCAATTAACATCATTACTTAAATTACAGTGGTTTAACACAGAATTTATGCATAGCACTAAAGTTATTCTACACACCAAAGGGGTTTAGGCTAAAGTTTAACACTTATTTGGCCTTGTGATGTCTTGAACATGTAGTTTCCAAGTTAACAGTTTTTATCTTTAGCTCAGTAGAGATGAGCAATTCAGGGTTGAAATGATCCAAATGATTCAAGGGTGAAGAAGGTTGAAGCTGGATGAAGTTTAAAAACATACTGGAGTATTTGCTCTGTTACAAGGGGGAAAAGAGTGTTTTCTGTTGTCCAAGTTTTATTTTTTTCACAAAGGTCTTAAATTTTATTAGCCTATTTTTTTGTATACTCAACCGGGCTGCAGTGTGGAGTAGAGGTCTGCACGGGACAGTTTTCAGTCCTGGTCCTACCTGCACCCGAATTGTGCAGTCCTGCTCCCGCCTATGCCCGCAATGAATTATAATTTTTACTCCTGCTCCCGCTCGCATCTGGGATATTTTGTCCCGCTCCTGCCTACAAATCCTGCAAAATGAGGACACTCGCTTGACGAAAGGTCTTGATTTCTTCAATTTCTTTGTCAAGTTTCTTGATTTTTTGACAATGAAAGTACCTCTCTTTAAAGAAGAACTTACTTCTGAAGCACTGTGAGATTCACTAGAGCAGGGGTGAGATCTGAATGAGGTTTTACAATAAAAGTATTTTTTGTTATTTAAAGCAGTGAGTAATGGTCATTATTAGAACTGGACCTGGTGTTTCTCGCCTGCATAATGGGTGCGATGTTGGCCTTAATTTTCATTTAACTCGTCTTAAAAAGGTCTTTAAACAGTCTGGGCAAACATGTGTGAATGAAACACAACTCCAGGTATGTTTTTGATGAGGGAACATTATAACATACAGTAGATCAGAAAATATAATATGGGCCCTTCAGTTCACTGATGTAGCAGGTAGAGGTAACGCAAACACAACGCTGAGTGGCAAAGTGGCTAAAAATGACAAGCCGAGTAAGCAGGAACAGTCTGCTCTGGTTTCTACATTGGTAATTACTGTCCAATGTGTTCAGCAAATAGTTTAATATAAGAAGGAGAGATGTGCATATATTTATCCATTTTGTCAACTTGTTTACGCTCACTGCCTAAATATCTGGTCTCGCAAAGAAGCGCTTAACTCATGATCTTATCGAGCGGAGAAATTTTATTTTTTTTCTTTCATCCCACAGCGCTCGTCTGAATCAAATGTATCTCAGTGACAATTCTGCAAATCAGTGGAAAGTGCAATGAAGCTCTTATCGCAGATGTAGTTGATCTGAGGCATAATATTTATCATCATCTGACAAAGTGGGGAGGTTTATGTGAAATCAAACTAGAGAACACTGACTTATACTTGTGTGAGCGCACTTTAGACATGTCCGAAGGATTAAAATACACCATGAGTCACAGAGGTTAATTCAGACCATGTTTTTATGAAGGTTTTAAGTGTTTAAGAGCATATTTAAGTGGTTATATTTAAGGGCCCATATTACTTTCTAATGTGATGTTTCTTCACCACAAACATACCTGGAGTTGTTTGTTTAACTCACAAATCCTCCATATTTAAGCTGAGTTCTTCGCACAAACAAACAGAAACACCAACTTATGATGTCATGTGGTAACACAGGAAGTGCTCCGTTGTGTTTCTAAACTCCATACATCTTTACTAGAATCATTTGGATCATTTCAACCCTGGAAATCTCAACTGCACTAAAGGCAAATTTGTGGCCGTTAGCATGAAAATGATTGCTTCATGACATCACAAGAAACAAAGCAATTAGAGCTTTGGAAATACAGACAGATTCATATTAACGGGTTACTCAGACATGTGTGAATGAAACAAAACCCAACTCCAGGCATGTTTTTGAGAAGATAACTTGGCTTAAATTTCACAACATTCAATTTGATGTAATATGGGGCCTTTAAGATTACCGTATACTAAAATCTTAACTAGTTTTGTCAAGTTTTGTTTTGTAATATTGGTGTAGTTTATCATTTTACTTCCTGGTGTTCCACTGGCAGCAGATATGACTTAAGAAAAGCTAATTCAATGACTGGGACATAGCCACCATAATGTTAACAGCATAAAACTGTAGAAAGAAGTGGACTAAGGGAGCATGATGTCACCCATAGTGTTCGGCTCCAGTCAAATGAAGCTCATGGATGGATGGATGGATGGATGTTATGGGGCAAATTTGGAGCAAAGTTCCATGTTAGGAATAGGAATTGATTTATGGACAAAATAGTGAAATAAAAACATCAGGATCATGCAGACCACGTTAATACAAACATTTTAAGACCAAAATGAGGAGCCTGACAGCAGCAGTTACAGGAAGAGGCGCAAGTTTTTTTCTATGCAAAGTCAATTGGAGCTAGAGTCGATGGAGCCAGGAATGCGGCCATGATCACTTCCAGTTTCGAATGCGGCAGCTAAAAGGTTAGCTATGCCCATTTATATATACAGTCTATGGTTAACAGGGACAAAAAAAACATGATCACAATTTCAAATTTGAATGGATGCAGCTAACAAATCCCAGTTTAAAGACTGAAATTTCTGAAGCAACATAATTTCCTTCAAAGACAACAAAATCTCCTTCCTATTCTGCATAAAAATAACACAGTTTAGATCTGTTCAAACACGTCCTGAAATGTGATTCTTGTATTCGTTTGTCAGATTATATTTCTTTTTATCAATTCTTCTGGACGTGTTTAGAATATGAACTTTGAACAGAATCGCAATTAGACTTTTTCCCCAAATAGTGCAGCCTTCAGTCAGTTTTCTAACCACACAGAATCAAAACTGCAGCAAGGTTTTCCCACATTTAATTACTGTAGAACTTGCTCTGCCCAGTTTTTACATTCTATATTTTATGCTCTTTCCTTGTTAGGGTACATTACACCATAATTTGCAATTAGATGAGTGAGTAGACGGTAATCCTGCTGACAGTGAATCTATGCGTATATTCCAGAGAGAGGTCCCTATGGCGATACAGTGCAGATGCCCTTTGCTCCTAATAGGACGTCCCATGCAGCGTCGTCATTAAGGGACAAAAGCAGAGGGCAAACTTCACTACATGCGACTATACAGTGCAAGGTATACTGCAGTATTTTGAGGGAGCCTATATTTTTACATTTTACAATATAAGCAGTTTTATATTTACATTTTTCTTTGTACTAAAAAGTGGGTCAGGAGAAGTCTTTATAATGAAATCTGGAATCTACGTTTATATTTAGTGAATAGACTTAGACTAGGGCTATGTTCAGACCGCAGCCTGAAGTGACCCAAATCCAATTTTTCGTCCATATGCGACCTGTACCTAATCTTTTAATGAACGACGCAGGTCTGATTTTTTCAAATGCGACCCAGGCCACTTGGATATGTGCTCCTAAAACAGACACATATCCGGTCTTATCCAGTCTGAACGGACAGGTCACATTCATCCGACCTACACGTCATCACCAAGCGAATAAAGCACGTGTTGCAAGATAATACAGCCCAACACCGATGCATTTGCTCGCTGAAATAGGCCGCCATGTTTCCTCCCGTGAGAGTGGAACGACAGCAACTTTAAAATCACCAGGAGCTCAAGGCAGCGTCCATGTTTAGTCGACTTCTGTAAAAACGTCGCTGCTTCACGTTCGCTGCTGTGACGTCGTCGTGTCCTTCAATGCTCATCCGGGACACTTTTGGGGCATTTAAAGCTCACATACAAGTCGCATTTAACTGGAAATGCAAACGACCTTGCAAAAAAATCGGATTTCACAAAAAATATCCAAATTGAGCCTTAAGCCCTGCAGTCTGAATGTAGCCGTAGACAAACTATACTGATCCACAAGAGAAATTATTTGGACACAGTAGCTCACACATCACAATATATTATAACAACAAAGAGAAAAATGTATAAATGGAAGCAATAAATAATAAAATAATTCCCTTTTGTTTGTCTAGGTCTGATAAATTCGTAGTAAACAAAAAAATAAGCAGCAAAAATAGCAAGAGACCGTTGTTAAATAAGGCATAATTATATGAAAGTATATGTACAATACAAATTAAATATAGAAATATAGTAACAATAAAAAATACCTCTCAGCTATTTACAATCACAGAAATCTTAGATACATTGTGTATTAAGTGGATATTTGGGCACTGCACTTTTCATGTTTCTTTCAATGTTTATTCATCATTCATCTTGTTATACAACATTATGAGGACAAATACACAATTTAGTTTGAGTTGTTAATCGAAATATGAGAACGCTCTCCATTTTTCATCATTCTGAAACCTTTAGATAATGCAAACTCCTACAGCACATTCATCTAATTAAGATTTCCCATTCGGAGATTTCGTGTCTGGAGGCTTTCACCAAAATTCATTACACACTTTCTTTGAGGTGAATCCTTCCTCATATTTTGTAATGAACCCTGGACCACCCATCCTGTGTTTAATGGCATGTCTTTTCCACTATAAATCATTATTAAACCCTATTAATGTTTCATGTTGACCTTTTTGCTACACTCCCCGCTCCAGGTGCCGCCATCTTTGTTCGTAGCTTTACAAATTGAAATCACGTAATGAAGGAGGACGTTGGGATATGACAGTGTAGCGGTGTTAGCTTGTTTGCTCAGAGCTAAACTTCCGTGACCCGAGCAGTGTCGCATGTGTAAGGGCCCCAGAGATAGGACTCATAGTAATTGGTATGAACCACGGGCGCTCGGGCTGTTTGGGGGGATAAGATAACATAGAGGCAGGTTTAATGGAGTTCCTATGGAGAGTGGAGAGGAGGTGCTGGAGAGGGAGACCGGGACACAAAATAGGTTTGATGGCGAGAAAATGCCTCCATTTTTTGCTTTATTCACGCTGCAGTGGCCCTACATAAAATCTGTACAATGTGACGCTCATGAATTACTCTATTACATGATGTTATTGCTTTGCCTGGATTGTCTCGCAGTATGGCATTAAATAAGTGTATATATTAAATAAGAAATAAATGCATATTTCGACACTGCATTTTTCGTTTTTCTTTCAATGTTTTTTCATAGGTTTCAGCATTTTTGCTTTATTTACACTGCAGTGGTCCTACATAAGATCTATACAAGGTGACTCTCATGTATTTCACAACAAAATTAGCTCATAAGTGTACTCATTTTAGTATTCTAGGTACTGTAGTATTGCATTTGGGTTACTTTTTAGTTCAATTTTTTGCTGCTATTTTGGTCTAAAATGCTTAACTTTTCTTGTAAACGTACATTATGCGACCTTCTGGAGGTAGCACATCAACTACAGAGTTAAAACCAAACGTCAGAACATTTGCGGAGAAATATGTTTTATACCATACTGTGGAACATTACAGCCAAAGGAAATCAAAGCCATGGAAACAAAGAGCCCTCCTTCAGCCAAATAAGAAGCAGATTTGAAGAGATGCAAGCTGCTCACATTAGGACACGTGTTTACCACATCCAAAATGAAAGAATAAGCTCTTAACACATCAATTCCTTGAAATGGGTGCGTTGGAGGAAAGGAAGCAGCCCAAGAACATAGAGAAAAAAATCCTGCACACCTACATTTATTAAGACGTGCATCATTTCGGCACTAGGCCTTCATCAGGCAAATAGATGAAGGCCAAGTCCCAAGTGCAGGTCCTAATAAATCTCACATTTTGTAACTAAGACGGTGTGCGGGATTTTTTTCTGTACAACCAAAAGAGGAAAAAAAAACATGATTTATCTATTTTCCTATTTTGTATCTATGTTGCTTTAAGTTTCACATCTTTAACACATTTAAGATTGTATTTAAAGGCACACTAAGTAACTTTTTTGGTTGAGGGCCTTTCTCTGTGGAGATGTTGTTTTTAACTGTAATGTTCCATATAATAAGATGTACCCTCCAGCAGGAATGTGACATAGTGAAGGTGAACTACAGTATGGGCTTTATAATGTGTATGATAGTTCTGTAGAGAAATAGTGCATTTATAACATTTACAACTTATTATGCGAGTTGTTTACTTACTTTATAAAATTTGGAATACACAAAAAGTTATTCTTGGCTGTCCTAGATTTAATGTGTTTATTATTACCACAATGTCTGTTTCACAGCAGTTTTAATTACTCACTGTACTTGCTGTACTATTTCAAGCTACAATACTGGATTAAAATGTCTTCAAAGTGGGTGTATGAGACACGAAAGGGAATTCTTAAATTTTTCACAGAATACCCAATCGGACAGTTCTATCAGTGCACAGTCCACAGCTTAAAAGAACTATAATATCGAGGCAGTGCAAATGCGATATTTTGAACAATGCAATCTACTTTATTGTCTGAAAGTTGAACAATGAGAGGGTGATTGCTTTTCTCTGCACACTGTTTAGCATTTAACGCCTTTGTCATTTAGGTTGCACAGACAGTCCAATGAGGCTCTGAGCTCACTGCTGAGTCAAAGAACACTGGAACGATTTTATTTTCATTTTTGTTCAGCTCCAATAGATTTGTTTTGTTTCCATTGTTTGTTGTCTGTTGGTTCGACTAAAAATAGAAGATAAAATTTCGCAAAACCTTGATGCAGTCGGTGCAGCGTTGGGAAGAAACTAAATATGTACCCCAAAAATATAATAGACATTTAAATCACTTCTTTCCTTTTTTCTTTGTCGCTTCATGACATCACAAGGTGGAACAGAACATTTTGATCTTTGGAGATGTAGACAGACAATAAAAGGATTACTCAAAAACGTGTAAATGAAACAAAACACAACTAAGTACTTTTAACCATAAACCAGCTCAACAAATCTGTTCAGCAGCAAATTCTACCATAAAATTGACCTGCCCTCCAGCTCAGTCTTAAACTAGATAGAAGTTTTCAAACTAAAGCAATTAATGTGAAAGTATTTTAAGTATTCAGGAAACAGTACTGTGATTGGAACAGGTTATAATGCAGTTTTTCATAATTCTGTCATTTAAAACATTCTCAAAGTATTTTTTGCATCAGTGTAACTCTTCTGATGGAGGACAGGGAGCTTCCATAACCGCTCGTCTTGTATTTATTGATTTGTTGTTCACATATAAAGAGTTTGTTTTGTGGAACGTGAAACTGTCCCGAGAGCGGAGTGAGCCAGCGCTTCTCAGATCTGCTCTGACACTGAGGTCTGTCCCAGGGCTTCTGTGACTTATCAGCCTCCAGTCGCTCCAGGGCTGAGGGGAGGCCAGGGGGAGAGGGGGATGAGAGGAAGAGAGGGAAGAAGAGGGATGAGTGGCAAAGAGGAAAGGGAGAAAATAGTGAGAGGAGAAGAGGAAGATGTGGGAGAGGTGGTCGTCTGAGAATTGCTCTCCGTCCGTCTGTTCATATCGACTAGAGCAGAAGGACACAAACAGCCCCAGGTATAAAGAGACCATCTTTTGATTCATCCCCATTGTAGATCTGACTTCAAGATCTGAGCCAGAGCCAGTCAATACTCATCAGAAATACTATTAATGTTAAATCATATGACACATCATATACACACAGTACTTCGAAACACCCCAGAGTGATCAACTGCTGGCGATAAATAATGAAGTGGACACGGGGCTGGTTTTCATATATCAGTTTACTGGTCGTTCTGATATACTATGTGGGTGCTATTTCTTCTGCAGAATTTACTAATGGATGTTGAAGACCAATAAAGCTCAAGATGTGTTGTCTGTTTACATAACTATAATGAAAATACAAGAAAATATTATAATAGGGAAGTACATTTTGTTATCATTTCAAAGCTGTACTAAAGCTGTACTTTTTTGGCACTAAAATACCTTTAAAACATGCATACTATGAGCGGAGTTGCCTCTCCACAGATCTGACTTGCATTTGTCTTTATGTAGGAATGTGTAATGCCCTATTGAACACTACGGACAAAGAATTAACATCTCTGTAGACAAGCATGCAGGTGATCAAACCTTTAGTACAAAGTGCATCTTCATGGGGTAAAGTTGTAGCCCGTCAATAAGAAAGTGTCAGGAAGGGCACCTGGCGTAATAAAGCCTATGCAAAATGAACACTACCTGTTAAAGAGTAAATTCATGAGGTGAAATCCAAAATTAAACTGGAAATGTAGTGGTGTTGTTTTACAAATATTTTACTCCTTCATTTAATTTGTAAACAACATTTACTCAAGGCTGCTCCGTTGCCTCCACCTCTGACTCTGATACACAGACTTCATTACGACTGCTCATATTTTCTTAATGTGTCCAAAGTGTCAGTTCCAGTGGTTTGCTTTTGCTTATCCTCGCCATAAGCCTGGAGCAGCTTATCCCGATAAGCAGAGCGGCCTGCGGGTCATCGGCTGCTGAGTCCATATAATGTGTGTGTATACGCGTCTCTGGTTTCTTTATGGACTTTTTCCTGTTAGTGTGATTGTGGTTTTAACCCGTATGCTACATTTGCACATCTATTGTAAGTTGTGTCAATGCTAGCGGAGGCAGAGACAGATTCCCTGGAGTGGCATTGCTTTATCTTAGCTCCCACATGCCTTATGACAAATCCTGCCCTGACCAAACTCGCAGGTCATTCTCATATACGGCGAGCGCCTGGGTGAAGGGACATGGGAAATAAGGTGATATACAGTAACACAGCCAATGTGTGGAAATGTACCAGCACGTCCAGACTCCATATGGTCAGATTTGGGACTCAATGTTGTATTTTTGGTAATGTGAGCAGAAGTTCAAAATTAAAAAACTCACATCCCCGGTTTTTTGATGGTTAGTAATAATAAAATAGTGAAACGAGTGCGTAATTAAGGAAAACTGTTTTACAAAGACCATTCATGAGTAACATGTGAGTCACTATAGTCACATTTTCTTTGTGTTTTGGTCATTTTTTAAGCAGCTTTTCTGTGTTTTACCTAAACAGATGACAATTTATGCCTCTCTTTACTGTTGGCAAATATCAAAAAATAGGGACACCTGGGCCATTTCTTGTATAAAACTGGGACAAATCAATGATTTTGGATAAATCTCCTGGGACAGGGAACACGGCTCAAAACTGGAACTGTCATGGGTAAACACGGACATCTGGTCACCCTCATTTTCTGATCCAAAACAAAACCAAAAGTCTGAAAACTCAAATAAAATACAAAATGGATTAAAACAACACATTTTCAGGAGCCCGTGGCCAATACAAGTACCCGTGGTGCTGTTTAGGTGTTTGACTTCCAACAAAAAAGCTGAAAAAAGAATCACATGATGCCATCAGCTGCTAAGTAACAACATGGTGTTGGACTTGGTTGTAAATCAGTGGAAATGATTTGAGTATTTCTGGCCAAAAGGGTTAATGAAGAAACTAACTCGATTTGATCTGTATGGAGATTGTGAGCGTATTGAGCGATGGCACAACAGCTCATTTTGGAATGCGAGGGGCTATTTGGCACTATTTTGCACAGATGTGACCACTGCCTTGAGGGAGGCCAGTGATCTTCAGGACTAGTCAAGTCCAATTTCATGTAATAATAAAATTGTTTAAAAATGTTTTTCCCCAGTACAGTAATATTATAAAAGTACTGACTGGACAGAAGAGTGGCAGCAGTGTGTGTTTTTTTTTTTTTTGTTTAGTTTTTTCGCTTTTATTCCTGCATAAGTTGATGACAAAAAACAGGATGCAACTTTCTGGAGGCTCATGATTCATTTGAAATAGAAAGAACCAAATTTTGCAACATTCAATTCAACAATGCAGATAAATAAGTTTTATGCCATATTGTGGAACATTATAACCAAAGGGACAACATTTCCATGGACAAAAAAGCTGGAAGCGGCCCTTTTCCAGGTCACATAAGAGTCAGGTTTGTGGAGATGCAAGCCCACTCACATACAAACACATGTTTGTCAAGCTTTTTCAATGCAAGAAGAACAAAATGAAAAAACATGCTTATATTTTAGTCTATTTTTGTGGCTAAAAGTTACACATTGCCCCTCTAAATGGAGATAAACAATGTAAGTTCAAAAAGACACAACAACAAAAATCCTTTATACCACAGAGAAAAGGTGAAGACTTAAGCGCCATCGATCTTCACCATTGAATTATATCTTGCACTAATTTGTCTGTGTGAGTTTTCTCTGTTAAAGTAAACACAACTTCAGGAGAGGTCACAACAGGTGCACGAGTGAAACCCAAGAGCTCAGTCTCAATTGCATTAGAGGAGGATTTGTTTTGGGGGAAAAAGTTAAGCACAAAACTTTCCAAAGGCCACAGTCACAGCTTGTTGCCGCTAATTTACAGTAAATAAAAATTGCAACAATAAACACACACTGAAACCAGAGCTACTAAACTGGGCAGTGCCTCCAGACCTCCTCGTCAGAGCCCGATTTAG
Source organism: Odontamblyopus rebecca (assembly GCA_030686955.1). Lineage (NCBI taxonomy): Eukaryota > Metazoa > Chordata > Actinopteri > Gobiiformes > Gobiidae > Odontamblyopus > Odontamblyopus rebecca. Next base: position 13,856,934 of record CM060670.1, on the reverse strand, counting down.
TCAGATCTCAGGTTAAGCAAGGCCAGGACCTGGTTGGATGCGAGACCCCTGGGAAAGTCAGGTGCCGCAGTGGGGTGCCAGTGGTAGGAGCGTGAGTGCTGGTGGTGGTCGGAGGGGCTGAGGGAGCAGATTGGCAGCCTCGCTTCTGTCAGGGTGCCCCACTAAAGAGTCACCACCATGGGGACCACCACCAAGAGTGGAGTGAAAGAATAATGCACTCAACTGTAAAGTGACTTCATCTGGAAAAGGGCTATAGACTAATGCATTAGTATTGGTATTGGTATTGGTATTAGTATTAGTATTAGTATTAGTATTAGTAGTACTAGTAGTAGTAAGATAAAATAAGAGATACGATAGGACTTTATTGATCTCGCAGTGGAGAAGTTCAACAGTCACAGTAGCTCCAGGACAGATTAGTACAAAAAAGGAAAAAAGTGTGATGCAATCAAGATAAACAATAATAATACAAATAAATATAATAATAAAATAATAATATAAAGTGAATAAGTATATGTACAAAATTTACAAAGAGTATTAGTATTAGTAGTAGTATTAGTAGTAGTAGTAGTATCAGTTGTGGTAGCAGTAGTTGTAGTAGTAGTAGTAGTGGTATGAGTAGTATTAGTAGTAGTAGTATTAGTAGTAGTAGTAATAGTAGTAGTAGTAGTAGTAGTAGTGGTGGTAGTAGTGGTAGTAGTAGTAGTAATGGTAATGGCAGTGGTAGTGATAGTAGTAGTGGTAGTAGTAGTAGTGGTAGTGGTAGTAATGGCAGTGGTAGTGATAGTAGTAGTGGTAGTAGTGGTAGTAGTAGTAGTAGTGGTAGTAGTAGTAATAGTGGTGGTAGTAGTAGTAGTAGTGGTAGTGGTAGTGGTAGTAATAGTGGTAGTAGTAGTAGTAGTAGTAGTAGTAGTGGTAGTAGTAGTAGTAGTAGTAGTAGTAGTAGTGGTAGTAGTAGTGGTAGTAGTAGTAGTAGTGGTGGTAGTAGTAGTAGTAGTTATGGTAGTAGTAGTAGTAGTAGTAGTAGTAATGGTAATGGCAGTGGTAGTGATAGTAGTAGTAGTGGTGGTAGTAGTAGTAATGGTAATGGCAGTAGTAGTGGTGGTAGTAGTAGTAATGGTAATGGCAGTGGTGGTAGTAGTAGTAGTAGTAATGGTAATGGCAGTGGTAGTAGTAGTAATGGTAATGGCAGTGGTAGTGGTAGTAGTAGTAGTAGCAGTAGTGGTAGTAGTGGTAGTAGTAGTAGTGGTGGTAGTAGTAATAGTGGTAGTAGTAGTAGTGGTAGTGGTAGTAGTAGTAGTAGTAGTAGTAGTGGTAGTAGTAGTAGTAGTAATAGTAGTAGTAGTAGTAGTAGTAGTGGTGGTGGTGGTAGTAGTGGTAGTAGTAGTAGTGGTGGTGGTAGTAGTAGTAGTAGTAGTAGTGGTAGTAGTAGTAGTAGTGGTGGTGGTGGTAGTAGTAGTAGTAGTAGTAGTGGTGGTGGTAGTAGTAGTAGTAGTAGTAGTGGTAGTAGTAGGCATGTGAGGAACAGTGTGATTGGTTACAAGTACATTACACGTAACCACAGCTCAAAATCCACCCCTGCAGCCAGGTGTTTGTAGGAAAAACACCTGTGATGTCACGTAGTACTTGAAAGTGCAGAGACACTTGCCAAATTGCCAAAAAGGACCAAGAATCCTATTAAAACACTATACATGAAGTCTAATAGCAAAAACTAGTAGCAAATTTCCATGTTCAGTTTCACTTTAAATATAACTAATGCTTTACCATGTGCATTTCTGTGAATGAGGATTTTGAGATGAGGAATTGAACCACCAAACTTCAGCTCATACGGCAGTTTACCAAGACTTTGGTTCTGGTTCAGGAAAAAGCCTGTAGATGATCAAACAACCTTTTATGGGAAGCAATGAAACGTTTCAAATGAGTCATGTTGTTGTTCGGGCTCCTCTAAAAGTACAATTTACTTTTGTTGAAATATTTCAGATTTGTTGAAAATATTTGAAAATGACAATAATCTGATTTTAGTTTTCAATGGGATGGCCAGATGAAAGGATGTGCTTCTTCTCTAACCAGCGCAATTTCACACGTAGCACAGCTTTTACAAACCTCATTTATTGGCCAATTAGAGCCTCAATTTAGGTATTTTGGAGTCGTGTGTGAAATTTCTCAAAACATCTCTATTTTACTATTTTATATTGTCATCTGTTGTGATCAGTTGCACAAAAGCTATTAACTATTTTTCCCTCTTGCCTGTTAATGTGTTCAGTAAAACATAAAAAACATTTTTGTGTAGCGTCAGTTCAAGCAACAATTGTGACCTGAGCTAGCCACAGTGAAAGGTGTCCAATTTACACACACTCACTTAACACCCACACCCCCACACACCCACACCCCCACACCGAGCTGTCATGATGACTCCAGCCCTCTTCAGGAGGTAACACAAGCGGGGGTCATTACGAGCAAGTCTAGTGCCTCACATGTCTGTCTAAAGGTGTCCACTAAGTAGCTGTCGTTGTGGTGATATCGCTCCATATTTGCAGAAAGTTGACTTCACTTCAACTTTTCTATGCTGTGAATTATTCTCTTGTGTTAATATTAAGGATTGATTGAATGAAGTACATGTGTGCTTTGTCTTATTTTGAATTAGAACATATGAACTCTATGGCATTTGGAGTTGAACATGTTAACCTTGTGACCTTTGAAGTGTGCTATTTAAATAGGTGCGCTGTCTCTGCAAGGACCTGTGTGCTACTTTAAATGGTGGGCTAGACGCTCAACTTATGGGATCTATACGTAAGCAACAAGGATAGAATTACACCTGCATGCATCAGCAAGTGATGTAATGTTTGAGTCCGGCTATAAAAAAGGTCTCGCAGAAGGGGCCTTTCAGAGACAGGGAGTGAAGACCCACCATAAAGGCCGGTATCCTGTTGTAGCTCAAATAAGGATTTTCTTAAAAACTGCTCTACGCCTTCTTCATCTTTGTTTTAAGGTGCCTCAAAGAATCAGAAGCTTGCAATGCTCAGGTCGCTTGGTGTGAGCGCAGTGTTAGGGTTTTCAGGGAGGCGGCGGGACCTGACTTTGGATTTGTGTGTGTGATTTTTAAACATCTGCGCTCCTTATGTGTGGTGTCGGTGTGACTCTGAGCTGCTGTGTTCTATCGTAAACATCACCGCCCCTGTACCGGCCAATCAAACAGAGCACCAGGGGCAGACAGACGGGCACAGAGGCACAACAAACAAACGAGGAACAGCAAAAAGGACAAGGATAATGACAGTGATACTTTGTAACTCAGAAACCTAGAAAATTAAACTGTACGGTTCATTCATGTCCTTGTATCCAAAAATCCAGGGCGCCAAGTCCACAAAACGTTGCTAAAAAACAGTTTGAAGCATAGATTTAAAATATACAAAGTGAGAAAAAGGTGAGAGTGGTTCCTCCCGTGTGTCATGCTTACATACAGTAAATCCATGCTGTGGTGAAGCTGCAGATTAGCTTTAGTTAACAAAATAATACTGGTGTGTCCATGGGCAGTTTTGTGTCTGTGCAAAATATTTTCGGAGCTACATCTAAATACAAAAATAACAAACTTTTGACTTGCATCTAATCTATAAGTGCAACGTTTTAATTGTTTTGAACAGACGAGTCTCAAAGCGAGTCACAACTTTTAGCTTGTAGTGCGCCGTATTCTCACTGCGGTCCTTGAACTCAGAGCAGTGTAACATTTCAAATCTAAAACGATTCTCCTCATGTCTGTGGTCGGCGTTTTTTATCTCAGGTTTAAAAATTATTTAAGACTAGATAATCCTGTAGTGTGCAACGGGTTTTAGATGAAGATCAAATCGCACTTTATGACCAAATCCAAGTAATTCCAAAAGGTTAGGCCATATACTATTTACTGCAACTGAAGGTTCACACAAAACGCATATAGAATGAATAGAGATGGGAGATATAGTGAAAAAAAAATCTATATAGCAAATGTTGAGCTGATGAAAAAATTCTAAAGAATATTTCAGCACTTCAGAGTCTAATTTGTGTATACATTTCTATTTTGTGTAATACTTAAACCTTAATTTACAGCAACATTTTTACACCTTTCTGATGGATTGCAAAAATATATCAAATAATAAAATTCATAATAATAAAATCGCCTACTGCTACGATGAAATAAAACCCAAGCTTGTTTCACATGTTTTCCACTGATGAACATTTGAACCTTCTAAACTATTTTTCATTCAGCACGAGCTATAAATTGTAAAAATGAAAAGTAATTTGGTATTCTGTATTTTTTGGAGCAGAGAGGTCTAATCTAATGGAGTGCAGTGAACGCAGGGGAAACCGGAGTATAGCAACAGCCGTAAGGGAATTACACAGCTTTTAGATGATTTAAGCTTTGACTTTATGGCATTTCAAGACAATCGCTTTCTTGTGTAAAAGTTGTTTACGGCGCACTTAAATCTTGCTTCTCGTATTTGGTGCTTTTATTTACTGCAGGAAACATGTCCAAGGTTAACTAAATCCTATAGAGCTACTGAAGCCTATTCAACCAGGAGAGTTAAGGTGGTGCTTACAGTTGTCTTGATTTAATCCTGGTTAGAGCCCAGTTAAAGGTCCTACATTACACACAGTTGACTCTTGTGAGTTTTAAGTCATGTTAGAATCTTGTTACCTTGTCATAATTACACCTGGAGCTGTGTTTTGTTCCATTCGTTTGAGTAATCCTTTATTATTAGTCGGTCTGCATCTCCAAAGTTCAAAATGCTCTTTTCTATCTTGTGTTGAAATGAAGCAGTCAATTTCACGTTAACAGTTACCTTTAGTTTAGTAAAAGTGGGCAATTCCAGGGCTGAAATGATCCAAAAGATTCTAGTGAAGGTGTGTGGAGTTTAAAAACACAGCAGAGCACTGTATGATCATCAATTGTGATTGCGTGGAACAGAGCATTTTGAGCTATGGAGATGTAGACAGATGAATAATACATTTTTACTCAAACATGAATGAAACAAAACACAACTCCAGGTATAATTATGATGAGGTCACAAGATTCTAACATGACTTAAAGCTCACAAGAGTCAATTTTGTGTCATATAGGACCTTTATGTATTGATGGACTATAGTTGTGATGTCATCTGAAACTCTGCAACAAAGCTGCGTTCACACCACATCACAAGTGGGATTAAAGTGGAACTAAATCCCAAACTAAACCTGGACTAGATTAGAACTAATCCAGAACTTTTACAAGAACAAACAAAGTTTACACCAGGAGCAGCACCAGTGTGTCAGTGAAGGAGGATGGACAGACTGCTGTGGCTGATCGTTCTGAGAATTGCGACTGTTAAATAGCTAGTTCAATAGATAATTGAATAAAAGGGAAAAGTTCAATATCAAACAGGAAATAGGTTGTCGTAGACAGATTTGAGTCAGTTGAAAGTGGCCACAGTTATAGATGGTCTTTATCTGCCTGACAGTACAGTGGCTTTGAACTGTGATCTTTCATGGCGCCGTATTGATTCTTCTTAACTCCAACTGTGAATCAGATCAAAGAGAAGAACCTGGAGAGGCATAACGACATTTAACTTAAAGCCCCAGGAATCAAATATGTGATTTACACTCAGACCTCTTTTGTTATACTGGTACATAAACTAATATCACTTTTGTACCTAAGTTCTAATACTTCATCAGATTAGGTGTCAAATGGTATGTATACAGAGTAGATTTGATTGTTCATTGTTCTATCTTGCCCATTATGTTGCTTGAAGGGACCAGAAAACTTGCACTGTGCACCTTTAAAAGAACAATAGCCTGTGAAAATAGTTACTGCTATCATGACTGGACCTGGGGGTCATTGTTTAAACCTGCATATGTAAGAAACACTCTCCACTCTCAGTATGTGGACAGACCATGCCTCATGTGAAAGCTCAGACCCTCATCTCAAGCTCAGAATTCACTGATCAGAGATCAGATCAGAGTCTTTTATGATTAAACCAACTGGCACAGAAATTGGCAACCCAAGTGAGACACTTGAGTGAGGCTCATTCTGTTTTATGACTGGGTAATCATGAGAACCCAAACAATCCAATTCTAGCAACTTTGCCATCATGATTTACATAACAACTGCTACTCGATTTAAAGCTTTGTTTACCTCGTATCTGAGGATTTAAGTCATGTTTATGGGATTAAAATCAAAAATCTTACCTGCAGTTCATTTAACATTAGTAATTAATGAATTAAAAGAACAAATCTCTCATAACAAACACCAGATTCTTTCCTCAGAGTTGATGTGAAGGGGGTGAAATATAAGAATATGGAGAGCGAGTGACTGGAGGTATTGGGAAAGTCCACTGGCACAGTTTGGCAGCCACATTTCTGTTAGAGCAGCTGTGGCTACAGCAGAATCCGCTGCCGTACCACTGAACCACTGAGCATGGCTGAATAATAACTGGCTGAATAACTTAAAAAACTGTAAAGCACTATGGAAAAATAAATAACTTATCTGTCTAAATAATCATGGGTTTTCACTTTTTGATATATGCAACATTTTTAGACGTTTTACCATTCAAAAGAGAAAAAATATTTAGCTTTAAATTGCCAATCACTATGGCAACAATTTCTCATCATTCTGACATCCATGGATAACTCACCTTTCAATCAGTATGCAACTCAGGCCCAGTCAATTTCCAAACTGGGATTCCCAAATTAAATGCAACCGAGCAGAGTCACGTTTCCTATTAAAGCGGTTATATGTTACCTATGGGGACAGCGGGCTTCCTGTCCATCAGATATAGATGTGGTCCAAATGCACAGCATGTGTCAAGAAAAGACTTCATTTACAGTGCTACACAAACAGACTCTGTACGGAGTCTGAGGGAGATGGTAAAATATGTCATAAATATCCACAATGACTGTGCCTTTATCAAAGTCACTGCACCATGTCACGACCAGCGTTAATGCCGGACAAGTGGGCACTCACCATCTGCTTTCAGACACATGACCTTGACAAGTGAAGACCAAACACTCATAATCTGTTTTAATTGATTTACTGTTCACACACACACACACAAAAATCACTAATACCATGAAAATTATCACCAGTAAATGTGGATTAAGCATGTCAGGATGGCTACTACTGCTACTACTACTACTACTACTACTACTACTACTACTACTACTACTACTACTACTACTACTACTACTACTACTACTACTACTACTACTACTGCAAATGATAATGCATGACTAAACATAACAGCAAACTCATTGAGCCAGTTCCAAACCTGGTTAAACTGTTGCTGATGCATTGGGTATAATGAATCTAAATATTTATATAACTTTACACTGCAGACAGAAGTCCTACTGAGTTCAGTGAATAACTCAGAACACAGGTTACATCACAACATTTCACATTTTTAGAGAGTGGCAACATTATGAGTATCAATGGCAAATAATGACATTTTCTCCTGTAACAGCTCAAAACACATCTAAAATGTCAAAGAACTGCTACTCTCTAATAACAAATATAAAAGTGAACAACTAAATATTTAGCTCATACCTGACCTCTAAAACAAGAAAATCACATCAACTTTAGTGAGTGATCAGAAGTGTAAGCCTGAATATCTCTACCAAGACCACAGAAAAAACCTTATAATTCTATGAGTGTGTACAGTATTTATCTCTACTGTAATACTGCGTATGTATGTGTACAGTATTTATCTCTACTGTAATACTGCTTATGTATGTGTACAGTATTTATCTCTACTGTAATACTGCTTATGTATGTGTACAATATTTATCTCTACTGTAATAGTGCTTATGTATGTGTACAGTATTTATCTCTACTGTAATACTGCTTATGTATGTGTACAGTATTTATCTCTACTGTAATACTGCTTATGTATGTGTACAGTATTTATCTCTACTGTAATACTGCTTATGTATGTGTACAGTATTTATCTCTACTGTAATACTGCTTATGTATGTGTACAGTATTTATCTCTACTGTAATAGTGCTTATGTATGTGTACAGTATTTATCTCTACTGTAATACTGCTTATGTATGTGTACAGTATTTATCTCTACTGTAATAGTGCTTATGTATGTGTACAGTATTTATCTCTACTGTAATACTGCTTATGTATGTGTACAGTATTTATCTCTACTGTAATACTGCTTATGTATGTGTACAGTATTTATCTCTACTGTAATAGTGCTTATGTATGTGTACAATATTTATCTCTACTGTAATAGTGCTTATGTATGTGTACAGTATTTATCTCTACTGTAATACTGCTTATGTATGTGTACAGTAATTATCTCTACTGTAATACTGCTTATGTATGTGTACAGTATTTATCTCTACTGTAATACTGCTTATGTATGTGTACAGTATTTATCTCTACTGTAATACTGCTTATGTATGTGTACAGTATTTATCTCTACTGTAATACTGCTTATGTATGTGTACAGTATTTATCTCTACTGTAATACTGCTTATGTATGTGTACAGTATTTATCTCTACTGTAATACTGCTTATGTATGTGTACAGTATTTATCTCTACTGTAATAGTGCTTATGTATGTGTACAGTATTTATCTCTACTGTAATACTGCTTATGTATGTGTACAGTATTTATCTCTACTGTAATACTGCTTATGTATGTGTACAGCATTTATCTCTACTGTAATACTGCTTATGTATGTGTACAGTATTTATCTCTACTGTAATACTGCTTATGTATGTGTACAGTATTTATCTCTACTGTAATAGTGCTTATGTATGTGGGTCAATGACGTGACGCTGCCCAATTACAATTTCCTCAGTTAAGAGGGTTCAAATTTCATAATAATTCACCACATTTCTGTAGTACCTCTGACCTCCATGGAACCAAATCATCTTTTTCAGAAATCATGAGTTATTCTGCATGTTTTTGTACTTAAAGTGTTAAAATGTCATGTGGTACGACCGTGCATCATGTGGTGCGACTAACAGCAGTAATTCTATGGCTGGAATTTTAATAACCAAGTATATTGAGATGAATGTTATTTTTTAGGCATTTTTTTCAGTTTATGCATTTTACAGGGTAGTAGTTTGTTCATTAAACACAAGCAGGCGACTGTCATATTGGACAGCAAAAGACAATATCAATATGCATTAAAAATCAAAAGAAATGCCAACAGTTTGTTTCTATACATTTCATATTACTCAGAACTTAGATTAATATCCAAACCATATTTTAGAAAACAAAACAATTTTAAGGTTATTCTTTGGTCGCACCACATGACATTTTACACAAAAAATATTTTTTTATATTTTAAAATTTGCCTGTTGAAAATCCTTATGTGTCATTGGCCCATGTTCAGAATTCTATGCACAGAACGTCTCCGTCAGTATCCGTGTCCTGTCTAAAAACACATTTACGTTTCCCCTTCAATAAAGAGCCCAGTTTGTCCTGTGATACTCCCCCGTGTTCTTCCCACCCCATCAGGATGCATTAGCTGTCAGTTAGTCCCTTATTATGAATGGCTGTAATTAATCCCCTGCTTGTTTGATGAATTGTTATCATTGAGGACTGCAGCGCCCACAGCCGTTTACACAGTCGCTCCCGCTCAGAGAGTTCATCGCCCTGTGACCCTGGACTCTCCCCTTTAGCTGGACCCACTGCCGATCGATAACCCCCCAATCGTCCTATACATAACAAATGATGCGGCGTCTCCTCCAGGCGACGCATCTTCACCACATCATGTCGCTAGATTTATGCTGTTTAAATTACTGTATCACAGCTATGAGTGAGTTACAAAGAGGGAGGAATGCATTGTGGGATTTGAAGTCCAGTATACAGCTCCAATAAAGACAAATGTATTCATAATGTGCCACAATTGACTATTCAAAACAGATATAATTAGTACTTTTAGGAGACTAGATAAATATCATGAAACAGACACTTTGTACACTTTAATATTGGCTTCATCATTCTTTTGTACGTGACGGAAAATTTGATTTGATGTAACTCTAAGTAGCATCAGCGACAAGTGATCGAATTTTAGCAACAGACTGAGAATTTCACGAATGTATACGAGTCAAAAGAAATATTTTCTTTTGAGTCGTTAATTGCTATGACACCAGTACAACATTTTTCATCATTCTGAAACCCATGAATAGAGTTACAAAGAGGAAGAATGCATTGTGGGATTTCAAGTCCAGTATATTTCCTCAATGAAGAAAAATGTATTCATGGATTCAGTTTCTTGTTATAATGGTGCCGTTTTGAGGTTGGTTGACATTCAAAAGAGACGTATACTTAGGAGACCGGATAAATATCATGAAATAAACATTTTGTACACTTTATAACTGGCTTCATTGTTAATTGGTATGTAATAGTAATAATGATTTGACCTAAGTCCAGATGATGGAGCTGTACCTACGGGCAGAGAAGGAGAATTTCACATCTATGAACCGCTATGATTCAAAAGATATAATATTTAGTGGTGAATTGTTAATTGCTATGACAACGGTATAATATTTTTCATCATTGTAAACCCATGGATAGTATTTCACTTCTTGGCTGGAGATCAAAGCGTACAGCTGGATCAGTACAGCACGAGATGAAACATGTGAGCGTATAACTGGTGCTCTGATAAGTACACAGCTCTTTATATGAGAAAAGAGGAGATGTCATTCACTAGCCAAAGTGATGCACTTAGGAGACTGCTTTAGGTGAGTGTGGCTCTATACTGTACAGCAGCACCAGCATGACATTGTGCTATTTAAAGCGTTTAACCTTCAGATCCTCGCTCACACATCCAATACGTTTTATGTATTTTCACACACTTTACGAGCCGCTCTGAAATATGGACGGCGCAGGAAAGGCCCGGCTAGCAGGAGTTTTCACATCAGCGATTCAGTGAAAAGCCCTAAAACCAAAACGTTGCATAATGTGATAATGTGCCCCTTTCAAATTCACTGTACTATAGAGATATCAAAAACTGTATTTGCATGCTGTAGGAAATCAAGGTTTAATGTTTAGTTTAGTAATAAATGAACAGTCGAAGATGTTTTCAGTGTCGTCGCTCTGATCTTAAAGCTGCTCTATGCAACTTTTTTGCAAATTGGTCTCCATGGAGATGTTATTCATGATTTCAAGCTATGGCAACCTTGATCTGTGTTCATAACCGTTCAGCGATTGAAATCTAAATATTCTATCTGAAAAGCTTTGCTGAGAATGTTTCATAGTATGGCATTAAACTTGTTCTCTATGGAAACAAGCAGTGCCACCAGACCAGTTTACAGCTAGACTAAATGTGAAATAGGTACGTTTACTGTCATATTGTGGAACATTTCTGCAAAGCAACATCTCCATAGAGACAAAGAGTTACTAATTATTATGTTAAATATTTGGCAGTTTCACATTTTACTGGTATAAACACTGTCCATGGCCACATTGATTTTAGTTATAATTAAACTTTTGACAAATTTCCAAAGTTAAAATCCCAAAATTGAGTTTCTATTTAAAATCATTCTTTCTATTTCTAAGTTGAAGGTTGAAATGTTCAAGTTTTTAAGCTTTCATTACAATACCGACAGATATAACGACAAATAACTATTCGTTATCACATTCAGATAATAAGCACATTTTTTGAGTCACTAGTTTGGATCTACGTCAAAACCCGATACAAAAGCAATATATGTCTATGGTCGACTATTCAGCGGTTACCATGGTGACACAATGCACACATTAAAATGGTTTAAAAATTACACGAGTTTGAGTTTCAACAAAGAGGTGAGAGCGACAAACTGTCAAATTGTGTCAGAAGCTCAGATTAAAGTCTAACACAGCTTCATACAGAGCAGTGCCACAGCATCGCACCCCCGAAGTACGTAAAGTATCAGTACTCTTATCCGTACGCAGGCTTGAATTTGCTTAAAGACACATGTAGTCATTTTTCCTGGTCTAAACCAATAAGACAAAGTGAACAGGGACATAAATTGTTGTCAGATGGAGCAGCTTGTCTGGTGAAGGTCGTATGATTGGTTCTCATGGTGGCCCCTGCCGTTTGACAGATCTTTGCCTGGACCTGCTACATCTGCGTATCACCCCCTATTCCCATCCCCGTCTCCGTCTTATTGTCTTTGATATTCGCCGCTAATATCATTCAATCCCCCTGGCGGAGCGTCCCAAAGTAAAAGTAGTAAAGCACTGTACTGAAGATGCACTTCTGTATGTAACTTTTCCAGAGAGTATAAGTATACATTTCATCACTTAAGTAGATTTTAAAGTGCATACCTTTTACTTTTACTTCACTACATCCGAGCGCAGGTATCTGTACTTTCTACTTCACTACATTTTTGAACAGGACTGAAAAGTAAAAGTATGTTTTATTATTTTGTGAGCCCTGCTTTTTTGTATTACATTTGTAATTTGAGCAGACAAAAATACACAAATTAAATCAGCAAGGTAAAAAATATAAATCAAATTGTTTCCGTTGAACAAAATTCAGCACAATCTATGAAAGTAAACACATTTTAAGATATCAAAATCTCCAAGTTTTATTACTTTTTACTCTTTCAGTACATTTTTAAACAGGTTCTTTTAGTTACTTTTATTATGTGAAACTTTTACTTGAGTTTTTTTTTTTGCTCGTCTACTTCTATTTGACAAGATGTAGTACTTCTTCCACCCTTGCCAATCACACTCCCTTTGCTGTGTAATTTATGTCACCGCCTAAATACACTGACAGCAATCAAGACAAAAGAAACAACAGCAAAGGAAGCGTGGAGATGAATAAGAGTTATAAATGGTTCTGGCGTGGCTGCAGACAAGGTAATGTCGGCAGTGACTTGTATTAGCGCTAATGTCATTCAGGGCTAATTATACTAAGATGTCAACGGTAAAATATGAGGGATGAGCTATAGCTGGTAAAGTGCTTTTTATGCTCACAGTGCCGCTCGACGTTTTCTGATTTAAAAGTGCACTGTGTAACTTTTCAGGCTGGAGAATTGCCAGTTTTGCTTGTAATGTTTCACAATATGGTATTAAACTTATATTAGATGCATTTATAGGTGTTTTTATCGCTCAAAAATAGCTTTAAAACATCTTGCTGTGAGTGGAGTCGCCTCGTCACAGATCTCACCTGTAACTTGCCCTGGTGGTGTGTCCTGCTTAATTTTATGAAGGAATGAATAGTTTAATGCCATACTTTAGAATATTGGAGGTAAAATAATAAAATTTCCATGGAGACAAGTAACTGGCAGCCCCTTTACCAGAAAAGTTGCACCGTTAAATTTTAATGTTTGGGAGAAATTCTACAGTCGGCCATTAAACGTCTGAGCCCCAGTGGTTTGCCTGATTCTGCTCCTAATATGGGCTTATGTAAGTTAATTACTTTTTCCATATTCATGGCAGCAGAAATGGTTTCCGGCGTGTTTCCAGTTTTGGAGAGACAAATTGAGTAACATCAACTCGTAAAATAACAACAGCTTCAGCAATACAGTGTGAATAGTGCAATGGAGGCTACACTGGAGGTTAGACAAAGTAAAACCCTTTTAAAGGTGCTCAGTCATATGTTTTTCTCCAAGGAAATGTTATCGTTTTAGCTGGAATGTTTCGCAGTATGGCAAACCGGGCCATGTTACAGGTCAGATCTGTGGAGAGGCAACCCAGATCTGTCAAAATGCCTGTTTTTCTAAGTATTTTGAGCTATAAAACCGCCTGTAATTGAATAAATCTAAGGTAGAACTGTGGAACATGTGAGTCAATCCAATGACATATTTACTGAAACAAGCAAGTGACGGACACTCCAACAGAAAAAAGTTACACAATGCACCTTTAAGGGATCTGAAAGCTAGACAATACAACTATATAAAAGCTAACAAATTTACTATTTACATTTCCTGTAACCGACAAAACCTTTTTTGCCACTTCATTTAATTTTCTTCATTTGCACACAACTAAATACTTTGGTATAACAATCCAGGGTTTTGTTAAATTATCACAACACACACATTGTTCATTTCAATGCACATTTTTGCTAATTCATTTCAGTCAAACACATTAGTGAAACTTACCTGTTGCGCCGCATGGTCCAGAGTCTCCAGACAAAGACGGGGGCGTGGCCAATGTCGGCCATTTTTATAACCTTTGGCTGAGCTCATTGGTCAGACCATCTGGAGGGGTGAACTGTTTGGAGTCATTTATGTAGTTTTTTTTTTTATTTCTGTGTTTTGAATGAAGTCACCTTGTGTTTATAGCTTCAGTTTCAGCACATTAGTTAAATTAATCCATACATGAGTTCCCCTCCCTGTGCAGACAAATGGACTGGCCTGACAATGAGATATAAAAGCAGACTGTTGGATTCATTTTGGGTGAAACTACAGAATTGATTTTAAAGTTTAAAACTGTTCTAGACTGGGTGTGTGCAGCAAATCTGGAAGAAACTCTTTCATTTCAGTTTTACTTGGAACTGGTGTGTTTGGGAGGATATAGGTATTTTTTGTTAGTGGCACTAGATGGCGGTAATGCAACTTTTTGGATGTAGGCCGCCTTTATACTCCACAGAAGAAGAAGAAGACATTTGGAAGACTTCAGTGTAGATGTGTTGACTTACTTTAAGTTACTTATTTTCAGTTTAATTGTTTGAACAGTTTATTTTGTAAGTTATTTCCATTCACAACCAAAATCATCTTCTTTGAATGCATTTTATCTGGTAGAAGACCCTTTTTTTTGCAACTCTCCTCCTACTAGAGCCAGCTTCTCCACAATCATGCTTGTTTTTTTCTCCATGGAGACAATAGGTGATGTCACCAGGCAAGCTGCAGGTAAGATCTGTGGAGGGGCGAGTAGAAATTAATGTTTTTCAAGGTATTTTGGAGCAACAGTAGCAGTAATTGAATAAATGTAGGATAGAGAATTTCAAAGCCTTACAGTGGAGCATTCAGATGAAGGAATAAGATCTTCATGGAGACAAGCAGGTGATTGGTTCTCCACAAGAAAAGACCCATAGTGCATCTTTAATACATTGCAGTTAAATCTTGGAAATTGCAAATTGCATTTCCTTCCTTATTTTGCGTTTGATTTACACTGTCCCTCCTCTCCTCCTTCATCTCCCCTCCGTGTCACCTCTTACTTTATTACACGCTTTGATCTGTAAGCCCCCACACTTCCTCTCCTCTGCTGACCAACCACTGATCCTCCTTCATCCCTTCTTTTTTTACTCTTCCTCGTTGCTCTATTTGCTCAATAAGCTTTATCTTTCCTGATAAAACTAAATATAACAATATCATCTGGCCCTAATCCTCACATCTCTGCTGCTGTACGCCCCATCTTTATGTTAGTCCATTAGCCGTTCCAATGTCGCTATCAGAAGACAAGCTAATTGAGGTCATGGGTAGTGAGCTAGCTAAAAAAAAAACAGGAAAAAAAACATCTCTGAACCTCGGTGGCTGCCAAAATTCCCCCTACTCGCTTTCATCAAAGTGGAGTTACACGCATTTGGGCTACGTTTAATTTGAAACCAAAAGGCTTTTAATCCATGGATCTGGGTCTGAGTGTTTACGCTGTGAGAAGATTTCTGAGTAGAGAAGCAACATAGAGAAACAAGATGAATTATTCTCTAAACATTTTTAGGGACAAAATAATTTTCAACTTTTTGGAGTAGTTTTGTAATTGATATGTGTGGCTCTCTTGTGTTCTGCTTTATTGAGTTCTACACTTCTGAAATGGCTCTTGCTGAAGGTTCTGTATAAAGAAGTGGACTAAGTGAGTGTGACGTGTTCTGCTCCAGTCAACTGAAGCTTCCTGAGGCTAGCAGTTATAGGGGCCAATCTGGAACCAAGCTCCGTATTTGGGAATCTGACTGCGAGTATCATAGCAACCAAAGAGCCAATCCAGACTGAGGCTGTTGAAGGTAACGGCCCTTTCTGCCCGCTGGTTTAGCAGGGGGCGGGTACTTAGCCACGCTGTCAATCAAACCTGTTGCTAATGCTAGCAGGCAGACCTTGGGGACAGAGGGCAGCTCACTGGTCTGTTATCAGTGTTCACATCTTGATTTATAGACAAAATAGCTAAATATAAAATGACGAGGCTCACTGCAGCAGTCGATGGAGCTGAACTGCTCAGTTTCTATTTTGAATGCAGTGGCAAACGTGTTAGCAATGTCCATTTATATATGCAGGCTATGGTCATGACGAAATTTGAATATGATTGATTGACGCGTCACATCAAACCAATTAATCAAATTTTTGTTAAATGTCTACTCTAGAGAAAAGCAAAGGCATCTTCCCTTTCCACAAATGCACCAAGCCCTTACCTTCTGCAACAGTTCATATTTTCACGATAATTGACTGAAGTACATCCTTCTGTGTCTCCATGTTTGTTCTGGTCTGTTTGAGCTCTTCACATTTGGCTCCTGCCCAAACCACAGTGCTGCGCTGTGATTGGTCTGAACCACTGGTGGCTCCGGTCCAATCGCAGCAGTGGGAGCTGAGCCAGATGGATTCTTGTGAGATTGTGAACTCACAAATATCACAAGTATTCATCTTGCTGGACAGCTTTAATAAATGGTTGTGGTTGTCCAGAGTTGCAGTTGCAGCAAAAGTATTTTGTATTCACCTACTTACTAAAAAATGTGGTTTGATCTCTACATTAGACTTGCATTTCATTTAATGTCATTTATTTTATTTGAGCATTTTTTTACACAGTGTACCCCAAGGAAAACAAAAATAAAACAGAAAAAAAAGTAACACAGCAGTGCTCAAAAGAAGTAGGAGCAAGAGCTTATCTGAGCACACACCTTTCACATGTCACACTGGTGGAAAACAGCTGTGTGAATGTTACATCCACCAAAAAAAAGGAGCTATTTAATTCCCAAGTTTGATCACAACATGTGTAAAAAGGAGATTTAAAAAATCAAGCAAAGATGGTATTTCATATGCATATCCTTTTGCAGTGTTCTGTTGTTTCAGTGCGTCACCCAGTGCGTCGCCCGGTGTGTCGCCCGGTGTGTCGCCCAGTGTGTCGCCCAGTGTGTCGCCCAGTGTGTCGCCCAGTGTGTCGCCCAGTGTGTCGCCCAGTGTGTCGCCCAGTGTGTCGCCCAGTGTGTCGCCCAGTGTGTCGCCCAGTGTGGCCATCCCCAGGGCAAGTACTGACAGTAACGGAAGACAAAGTTCCTGTGACCAGCGTCATAATGTCATGCCTGATGAGGAAAATCCATGGTAAGGTCCCCAATTGCAAGAGAAGTTGTTTTCATGTCTGCACATTTGCGTTTCCATTTTATGTAAGTTCCCCAAAAACAACCTGGAGTTGTGTTTGAGTAACCCTTTATTATTAGTCTGTCATCTCCAAAGCAGTAGTTTTCAAGTTAACAGCTTTTACCTTTTGTTTAGAAGACCTTTTGTTTGGAATTTCCATGGCTGAAATCCAAATGATTCTAGTGCAGCTGTATGGAGTTTAAAACAGGTGAAGACACAAACCCCACAGAAATATCTTATTATTTTATTTACTTATTTTTCTCTTTTTCATGTAGTGTTGATTGACTTTTTTGGTGTTTTGCCCAAATACATAAACACAACTCTCAACTTTCTAGTTCGAAAGGCACATCTTCCAACACTATAGTTTTCACTGTAGAAAAGTTTTGCCAAATTCCCACTAAAATCACATTTATGAAAAAAATACTACATAGCTCCACACGCATACACACACCCACACACTCATGGGCCTACAGTACTTTTCTCCCCTGATCACTTTATATTACAGCCCAGTGGAAGGAAAGCCTCTTTGGCCCTGCGGGTTTGAAACTCATGTATTAAATTTGCCAAAGACAGATCAGTCAATGGATTGAAACAGACAAGGAAAGAAACGCTCCTTCACTTTCTCAGCCACTTAAATCCTGCACGAGCGCGAGTCCACCGAGATCCCCACAACTCGGGACGGCCAACCTGCAAATGTAAATCCCCTTTTTATTTGGCCTCGGGTGGATTAAGAAAGTGTGGAGAGAGAGAAGGAAGCAGGGAGAGAGAGAAAGACTTTTTGACTTTTAACAGTACATTTAGTTTATGTCGCTTGTCACTTAAACGTATGCAAAAAACAATAAAGAACAACAAGAAAGGAGAAAGAGAGAGCGAAAGAAAGGGAGCAGAGAGAGACAGGGAAAGGAGAGAAAAAGGAGGAAGAAAAAGAAAGGAGAGAGAGGAAAGAGAGAAAGCAAGAGAAGAAAGAAAGAAAGGAGAGTGTGAGAGAGAAAGAACGAAAGCAGAGAGAGATAGAGAAAGGAGAAAAAATTGAGTGAAAAAAGGAGAAAGAGACAAAGAAGGAGGAAGAGAAAGAAAGAAAGAAGAGAGAGATAAAAGAGAGAAGGAGAGAGAAAAAATTAAGAGAGTGCGTGTGAGAGAAAGCTAGAGAGCAGAGAGAGAGAAAGAAAGGAGAGAAAATTTGGGAGAAAAAGGAGAGAGAGACAAAGGAAGGAGATAAAGAAAGAAAGGAGGGAGAGAGAAGGAGAAAGAAAGAAAGAAAGAAGGAAGGAGAGGAGGTGAGTGAGAAAGAGGGCACAGAGAGCTAGAGAAAAGAGAAAAATTGAGAGAGAAAAAGGAGAAAGAGACAAAGAAGGAAAGAAAGAAAGGAGGGAGGGAGGGAGGGAGAGAGGAATGAGAGAAAGAAAGAGTGAGAGAGAAATAAAGAAAGAAAGAAGGAGAGGAGGTGAGAGAGAGATAGGGGGAGCAGCAGGAGAGATCCGACAGATGGAGTATCTTCGGGGGTGGTCCACAGAGCAGGTATAGGGCTTCATGCATTATAGTATCTCTATGAGGACCCCTACTGTACAACAACTGGCAAATATTCAAGATAGTTTTAGAAATAACTCTCTGAACTGAACCACAGCTGCTCCAAACACTTTGGACTTGGAATTATTTATAATGAATAACAGAACAGTGAGAAAATACAGTTTGTCATGTCTTTAGTTTCTGCACAACAGGTACTCGGTAAAATGAAATGTTCGACTTTTGTGCGTATAAAATGAAACTTGTAAGTAAAAATGTGTAGTGTTTATATAAAACAAGCACTTTAGCTGTAATTTCTGTCCATGTAAAATGCTACTGCAAAATTTATCCAGCATTTTGAGTTCTAGAAAGATCCAGCTAAGATGTATGGACTTTAAAACATGAATTTCTGAAAGGTCTAATATTACGCAAAACTGTAAGTTATGTTATGATGTTGTTACCTCCTCAAAAACATCCCTAGAGTTGTATTTTCTTTCATTTACGTGTTTAAGTAACTCTTTATTATTAAGTTCAGAATGCTCTGTTCCACCTTCTGATGTCATGAAGCGATAGTTTTCAAGTTAACAGCTCCTTTTGACCTTTTTTCAGTAGAGTTTGGCAATTCCAGGGCTGAAATAGTGATCCAAATGATTCTGATGAAGGTGTTTGGAGTTTAAAAACACAGTGGAGCACTACCGCATGACATCACAAGGTGGAACAGAGTGTTTCCAGTTTGAGAGAACAAAAGATAAATTTAACATGTGAATAAAACAAAACACAACTGAAGAGGAAACAACATTACAACATTTATGAGAAAATAGCATCATTCTAACTAGCGAAAATATATAGATTTGTACCGCTAGAGCATTTAACATAAATATTGGGAGTTTTTTTTTTTTTTTTTTTTAATGCCGCCTTCTTGTTCCTCATAAACTCCCCGTAAAGTCGTGCACACTATACTCCTCCACGCGTATACATCGTGCAGCGCCCCAGAGCCTGGCTGTGAGCTGATAAGAGCCCTCTCCAGTCTTAAACACACTGCAAATTGAAGAGACAATTAGCGCTGTGCCATTTTACAATCAATAAAGTTACAGCGCGTTCTCACTAGACACTGTTGTATCCACGGCGATGACAGGGCCACCCCCGCCCTGGTGCCCTGCGCATAAAAGTGCTTTTGTACACGTCGTGCCAAAGAACCATCTGTAATACACCAGCGTTTATTCATTCCCACAGCCCAAAGTGGCACCTTGAGGTCTGATTTATCCTCCGCGAGCTCCTATTTCCAACATTAATCTGCAGAATTGGACAGTCCCCCCAGTCTCATTAATTGGTAGCGCTGGCTATTCTTCGCTTTGCACTGGAGAGAAGACCTAAGCTTGTTCCTGGAGCGTACAACACAACATTTGTCATCATGGTAGCTCTGTATTAGATACCAATCGCTCTTTTCTCCTTAAAGGTTTTGTGCTTTTATTTCTCGGTGGACTAAAAGTTGTGGCCTAGTGAATGGCAGAATAATAAGATAAGCGCTGTTTTGCATTTAATTATAAAGTGCTGTAGGAATTGGGGAAGTGAAGAACTGCAGAGGGTTTAGAAGAAGATGAAGATTCCAAATTCTCCTGTAGTGTGTGACAGCCTTAAGTCTGCATAAGGGCTAAAATGGTCTGAAGTGTAAAAATGTCTTTTTTTTTAGAATGGAATGGACATTTCAACGCTAAATAAGAGCTATTCATTTGATGTTGGTGTGGTCTTTTGCTGAGTATGATAAAGATAATTCTAAAACTAATGATTAAAGATGTTCTAGTATCTAGTTAAAGGTGAACTATGGAACTTTTCTGGTGCTCGTGCTCCCTTTATCATATTAAGCGAACAGTAAATCGGGATCTTATCTTGAGCATCTTTCATACGACCCTTTCCTCTCCTGCGCTGGGCTCCTCCTGCTCCTCTCTGCAGACGCTCCCCTCACAGGCTCAGATCAAACGCTGAATTACACAAGTCCTTGAGAAAAGTCTGAATTGGATGATTTGATGCAAGCAGAGCGGGCACCCTGTGTCTCCCCGTCATCCCCAGACGCCCATCCATCACTGCCTTTAAGACAGGCTCAAAGTATACGCTCCTCTTCCTCCTCCTCTTCGTCCGCACCTGTGCCTCTGATACGGAAATCGAATCCAAACTTATCTCGTCCAGCAGGAGGTGAGTTATGAGAAGAGAGGAGGGAGATATAAGGGAAATTTGGAAATTATCGCCGTTCCCCCCTAAGGAGTTGAACTCTTCTACTGCGTTAGCTCTACACACAGGACTGGCAGATATTTGAGAGAGTGGGAAAGGTTATGGTACCTCACAGTCAACCGATCAATACTGAATTTTGTTTTATATTAATATTTTTTAAAGTCAGTTATTGGTTATAAGAAAAAAATATACGCCTGGGGTGGGTTCAGATCTGTGTGCAAAGAATACAGAAGTGTCACCTTAATGACAAATATTTACATTTTATTTGAGACTCATTTCAAGACATTCAGGGTCCCCAGACAACATCAGCCTCAACATAAAACATACAATAAAATGGTGGAGATATTATATTGTATGTGGTCAATTTTCTAATAATAAATTAGATAAATAAATTACAGGAAAATACACAATAGAGAATCATTTGAGCAAACAAAATACACAAAGAAAAACAGCTAGAAAAAAATTTATGCAATTGCACTTTTTACTCCAAGTACATTTTTAAATGTGTACTTTAATACATTTATTTGAGTAGATTTTTCATGTGATACTTTTACTTGGGTATTTTTTGCTCTGATGTCTGTGCTTTTGCTTAAAGGTGCACTGTGCCCGCCACTTACTTGCCTCCATGGACAGTTATTATTTGCCTGGAATATTCCACAGTAAGGCTTTAAGCTCATCTGTCTCCATGGAGACAAACATGTGATGCCAGAAAGCCAGTTATAGGTCAAATCTGTGGAGGTTTTTCAGGTTTTCAAAGTATTTTGGAGAAATAAAATCCCTTGTAATTGAAGAAATGCACAGTGGATAAGTTTAAAGCCATACTGTGGAACATTCCAAAGCAAAACTATGCCATTTTGTATGTAACACAACTGAGTACTTCTTTCACCACTGTTGAGGTTTGTATTCTGGATCCCAGGCAAGAAAATTATATTTATACATTATATAACTGCAAATTTAGTTTTGGTCCCAATGGAAAGAGCTCTCACTTTTCCTTATTAGCATGAGTTTATTTTAGGGTGGGACATTAAGTTAAGTACAATCAATTAATTACAAAAAAAATGCATTAAAAATATAATAAGGTGTTTTCTCGCAGTTTGCATGGCGAACAATGTGGGACATTTGTCAGTGCACCATGTTGTGGTACATCAATTATACTGACGCACACAGTTCCAACTACAACAACAACAGCGCATGAAACACTGGCTCTGCTGGACGGTCAAATTCTATTCAGAAAAACTCCCTGATGGAAGTCTTGACAAAGGCGTTGTTTACTGCAAACTGTGCAGAGAACAGTTTGCATATCACAGAAGCAACTCAACCCTGCGACACTATTTAAATGCAAAACACGTCACAGCAGCACAGAAACTGCTGGAGCTGTTGGCGGGAGCAGTTCTGGTCCGAGGACAAACAGGAGATGTCTGCAGCCCAAACTCGAAGAAATGACGAGCTTCAGGAAGAAAATGAGGCCACTAAAATTAATTTACATAAAATAAATGTTGCTTTTGGAGCCAGTTTTGTTATGTGATTAATTGAGATTCATTAATTACAAAAACTGTAATTGATTTGATTTTTTTTTTTTTTAAATCAAGTCCCACCCTTAGTTTAAATACATCCAGGCACTGTAACGTTGCAAAATTATATGACTAATGTTTTTGCGGTGGTCTGCTATAACTTTTGTGTTATTTTCCTCGTGTTTGACATTCATGGTTTCATTATGTGGTTTTCTTCTGTTCCGTTATTTAAATCAACCATTATAGCTCTGTGAGACGTCTGCTGCTGTGATTTTGGGCCAACGAAAGTAAACTGAATTGAATTTTTGAGTATTCTTTTACATACCACACTGTTCTCATAAATCGGACGTGATAATGTCGTATGAATAAAACATTGCTTTGTTTTTAGCCTGTAATGGCCCTTATGGAGATTACAGTGTCAGCAGTTATTAATAGTGTTTAGCAGCAGAGGTCAGGCCCACTCATGTCGGCACAGTCCAGTGTCTTTATCGCCCCCTGTCCTCGACTATGATTATAACAATGACAAAATGGTCACTGTTATGGGGATGTTTATCATGAGTAAACAAGCCATGAGGGCCCTATCAGCAAAGTTGAATCTGGAGAAACAAAACTTATAACTTTTGTTTTTTGTTGTTGTAAAATTAAAGAGATGGTATTATTTGCTAAGATATAACATGGGAGAGACTATAAGATCACTCAAACATGCACAGACTATTCAGAAAAACTCTTTAGGCATGTTTTTTTTGATGCGGGAACAACATTATATCATGGTCGAAAGCTCAAATATAATACCCCCTTTTTAAACTATCCATATATATTTTTAAAAATGGCTTGCATTTTACTGAATTGCACAGACCAGACTGAAGGCTTCATCATCCAGTGGATTATTCAGAGTGAAGATAAACTGCTTATTTCTGCTTACTAGATTTCAACAGCTCTGATTCAGCAACTCATTTCGTGACAAAGTGCGGTTCGATTTTATGCTTGGAGGAGCAAAACCTGCAAATGCAACTAAATAATACGTATTCAAATAAAATTCTACTTGCTTCTCTGTTTCAATCTGTGTTCTTAAATAAGAGGTAAAGGTGCAGTGTGTGTCCTGGTGGAGGGTTCGCTACCTGCTTCCCTCCGTGGAAGTCGCTATTGTTTTGCCTGGAATGTTCCTTAGTGCTATTAAAGGGAAAATTCATATTCTTAATTAAGGTTGCCATGACGATCTCATAAATAAATCTTCCATCGACAGCTTTGTGTGCATGGAAGATTATCCTGCTTTAAAGTTATTGCATCAGTGGCATCAATTAGGTTCAGTATTATTTGTTATTGGCAATACGTATATACAGTAACACCTCATTTCTAATACCCGAAACATGTTTTTTTTTGTTAAATAATATGTCATTGCCAAAAAATAACATGATGACTGAAACTTTGACATACACCAGGATCTTAAAGTGGAACCAGAAAACATCCAGTTTGCATCAAGCAGAAGAAATTTTACTTTCTGTGATTTTTGAGTAAGAAATGCACTGACTTTATGAAAGAAAGTCAGCAGTTAAGGGGTTAAAAATATTTTAAAACAAACATTTTAAAATATGGATCATAAGGTCAGATGTTGGTTGCGCAAATAAAAGAAAAAGTTAAAAAAAATATGAATCCTCTGACTTTTTTTTTTTTTTTTTAACAGCCAAATGAAATTCAGTACATAAAAATGTGCTCTAATACCCTCTATGTTTTTTTGTTTTTTTAACCTCCTGAGACCCGAGCTTTTGTCTGGTGTGCATTTTTCATTTCTTCTTGCTATTTGGGATAAGTAGGACCTACTAAGTAAGTCTTCTGTATGACACCATTGGTTAAAAATGTAAAAACATTAAAATGTATAAATAAATTACAAAAACCAAACAAACAGCAATTAGCTGTTTATTTCAAGCCCTAAACCTGCCAAATGTGACGTAGATCGACCGTGAGCGGGTTGGGGTTCAGTGAGTGAGGTTAAAAACACACAAAAAGGCCTGAAAATGTGGTCCACAGTTTTAATTTTTCTGGTTTTCAATCGTTACAAAAAAAGTAGAGGTGCAAAAAGTGGAGACAGGCAGCAGTTTCCTATAGCAGCAGAAACGTCCAGCAATTTATAACTGTAAACTCATCTAAATATTCCCAAGTTTACCTAACAACATGTACAATCAATAATATAACATAGTCCCAATGTCTTCAAACGAGGACATGACATTTCCTGATGCTCTCGTCTGCTGTGGTCAATAAAATGTGTCAAATTTTAATGCCAAATGAAGATACATTAAGATACATGAAGAGACATTATTGTACATAAATACATTGGTTTTATTCATAAATTTTGCATCTAAACTTTACCATGCAGTTTTTTTTTACTTTTGGGAGCTGCTGTAGAGGTTTTTAGTTGATTACAGGTGAAAGTTTAAAATAATTGAAAATCATGGTGCTAAGAGGCAAAAATGTAATGTCCTCATATGGGGCCACAGGGTCTCAAGAGGTTAAGGTGTGGTTGAGGGTTAAACTTGTCAGTCACCATAGAGACAAGCACATGACACCACCAGGGCAATTTCCAAGTCAGATCTGTGGAGAGATGAGTTTAGGATAATCATTAGGATCATTTCAGGCTGGGAATTGCCAGTCTCTGCTGAAATAAAAAGGTAAAAGGGGCTGTTAAAGTTGAAAACTACCACTTCATGACATCACAAGGTGGAACAGAGCATTTTGAGCTTGATAGATATATACAAATATAGACAGACTAATAATAAAAGTTTACTCAAACATGTGTGAATGAAACAAAACACAAATTGGGGTTTGGGGTAAAACATTATAACATGTTTTTACCTTAACTTATAATATCATAATATCGTATAATATAGTTTCTTCCTTCCCCATAATTTTAATGTGATGTTTTAAGCCTGCACCCACAGCCATAATTAAAGCCACTATCATATCCTTCCTCTATAATTAACCATGATTTGTTGGCCCACTGTTGTGACTTTTTAAAACCAGATCACGGGGGCTAAACAAACATCAATCTGAAAATCACCTTCATCAAAATAAGTGTTGTCATTAGTTTTATTTAAATGAAGAAAGAGTCGCAGACAAAAGGAGAGGGGTGCGCTATCGGCCACTTTGCAGCCTGAACACTGGACAGATGATTGAACACTGGCTGACCCGCTGGTGCGTTCGAGAGCTGTGAGAGAGTTGGAAATGTCGGCGCCTGGATGAATGGGACGCGCGGCTCAGGGACAATGACGTCTTATTGATTGGCCTGCAATGTGTTCTGCTTATTTACCAAAGTGCCCCAGTGAATTATGGTTAAACTTACAATGGAGTGGGTTAGACTCACATCAAGTCTAGTGCTGCTCTCAGTAAGGGAAAAGTATAAGAGGTCTGTTTAAAAGTTCAGATTTCAGATTGTTGATCATGTGTAATGCAGCAGGCCAGTGATTAGCTCTGTCAGAATAGCACCCCAGAATGCAACAGGACTGACGCCTATTCAGGAATAGCTCTGTTGTTACCATATTGACTTGGAAAGAAGCGTGAATGGGTTGTTATTTTGTCTGTCAATGAACGCAGACTTTAACTTTACAATGAATCATAGAACATTTTAAAAGAGCGAAAAAAGTGTGTTTTTTTGTCCTAAAGACACCTTGAAGAACAAGCATGCTTACTGTGAACAGACCTGACCTGCATTTGTCTCTACAGGTGTCACCTGCTTGTCTCCATGGAAGTTTAATGTCAGCTTTTTAGGCAAATAAATTATATCTCAACAAGTAGGTGGAAAATGTATATAGTGCATCTTTAATTCTGTCACTTTCTCATAATCTCTAAATTAATGACTTAATCACTGGATTTCCTTGGCGCCTTTAAAGACTCCCAAAGCACTTTCCAGAGCATCATTCACTCACTCCACCCTCTGTGGTGGTAAACTACAATCCACAGCTGCCCTGGGACAGACTGAAGGAAGCGTGGCTGCCATTGTATGCCCCTCCAACCAACACTCACACACCAAAGACATGAATTATGTCTTCTTAGTACTTTAACTTCTTAGGTTCTTTTGTAAGACACTGTAGTCAAGTGTATTTACCTTGTTGACAACAGTTCAGGACAGTTCTGAAGATGCAGCAGCTGGAGCCAAAACCTGTCAACAAGGTAAATACTCTTGACTACATAGTCTTAAAAAAGAACCTAAGAAGTTAAAGTTACAACACTCACACACACCACTTTCATACAAGGCAATGTGGGTGAAGTGTGTTGCCTAGGGACACAACCACAGTTTATGCCACTGGTGCCCCACTGTAGCATCTGATTTTCACAGTATTCTCTCATCACAGTACTGAACACGTCCAGCCCTGCTTAGCTTTAACAAACCATGATAGTATTTTATTTAAAACACACTGGAGTTGGATCAGTGGAACCTGTAGCGGAGGCATTTGCTACGATTATAATTTAACTTCTTTTACAATGATTGAGACTTCACATTTCCTTTTCATATAAATCATTCTTACTGAAAACCTGTTGTTTTAAGCGATCTCCCCTCATGTCCATCCCTCTTGTTTCTCATTTCCTCTGACGGTGCTGACCCAGCCTGCCGTCATGTTTACCAAAAGCCTGTGTTGCAATCTGCTCCGGTTATGGACTATCACTGAGCCTCTGGACCTTCCTCTCACTCATCTCTCTTCTGCCCCACACGCTGACAGCCTGTGCTTGGACTGTACAAGAGAGGGCCTCTGTCTCCTGGTGCTGCAGCTCGCCCAAATACGCCGTGTTTAGGTGACGAATGACCCGGGAGCCATTCTAGTGCAAACAAAGTGGAGCATAGGGGAGCACAGGGCCATTTTAATATGAGGATGACAGAGCACTGCGGAGGCTTGCAGGAGGACCACAATATGAGAGGTCTGCACACACACACACACACACACACACAAGAGGCAGGTGCTGTGCGGTTGGTCAAATACTGGGACAAGAGAGGATGAGAATATGGACATTAGATTTTCTTGTGTAAATTTAAGGAACAAAGTAAAGTTTTAGAGGGGAAAGGTGTAGTGGAAAATGTCACAAAAAGGGTTTCATAAAAAAAAAACATGCACCACAAATATTGCATTGGTCCAAAAATATAATATTCTTATAACTTCCTATAAAGTTGCATTTTGTAACTTTTCTGGTAACTTATTTATCTCCATGGAGACAAGTAAACACATTAAAGGGCCCATATTACACTATTTTTACTACTATATCTGATCACAAACATACATGGAGTTGTGTTTTGTTTCATTTGCACATATTAACACACAAACCGGCTGAAGTTTTTTAGGCTCTCAAATGGAAGACATTCTGTTCCACCTTGTGACGTCATGCGGTGATACAGAAGCTTTGGAAATATAGACAGACTAAAAATAAAGGCTTACTCAAACATGTGGGAATAAAACAAAACAACTCCAGGTATGTTTTTGAGCAGGTAACAACATTATAACATGGCTAAAAGCTCATAAGAGTTAAGTTTGTGTAATACAGAACCTTTAACTGTCATTTCTAGCAGCCTAATATTAACAGATATTTCTTTCTTTCACTACACACAAAGTGCTTGAAAGGTTTATTCAGATTACAGTCTTCATTTTTCAAAATACATCATTAAAATGTATTAAACTTCCACTTTGAATAATTAAATATCTTGATAAATTCATCCAGAAACACAAAACAA
Organism: Odontamblyopus rebecca; assembly: GCA_030686955.1. Lineage (NCBI taxonomy): Eukaryota > Metazoa > Chordata > Actinopteri > Gobiiformes > Gobiidae > Odontamblyopus > Odontamblyopus rebecca. The sequence goes on along the minus strand of CM060670.1, from coordinate 13,828,751 downwards.
AATAAGCTGCATATTTCGCGCCTGCCTAAAACTTTAGAGCACTCATATGTGGTGGACCAGTCACATTACAGTAGTTAGATGATGTATTCTCTGCCCAGACTCTAATGCACAGAAGGGCCACTGTGTGTTTGTAATCTTCATTTATCCTCACAAGGTTTGCTCAGCACTGCTATTTTTGCTTCCACTCTTATATACTCATATACTGTACTCATATACTCACACAGTCGTATACAGGGAATAGGCGAAAGCATTTCCCGGAACAATTACTACTGCAGTATACTGTAAACAAGCTTAGTATTGTGACTACCTGGGTGATATTAGTGCAGTTTAAGTGTTGTACTTTTAGATCTGTCAGAAATCACAACATGGTCAAGCTAACTCAACTTTTCCTGCTTCTTCCTCATTAAAGGTGCACTATGTAATACTCTGCTTATCGAGATCCTTGTCTTTTCCTTGAACTTTGCATATTATGGCATTAAACTTTGTTCTATTATAAAAAAGAAAGAAAAAAATAACTAGCAGGACCGCCTCTCCATAGATCTGATCTATAACTTGAATGCTATGGAGAAATTTTATAAGAATATACACTGCATTCACCTTTTTTACACCATTACCTGTTAAATATTTCACTTTTGAGTATCATCCATTTAAATTCAAGTCTGGGTGACTCTCCACAGATCTGAACTGTAATGTAGAGTAGTGCTGTGACCTCGTTGTCTCTTTTATATTCTAGGCAAAGCAATAAAACTTGGGGAAAAGTCTATAAAAGGACTAAACCAAGAATAAAACATAAAACACAACAGGATATAGACTTACAGCAGAAGAATTGTACTTTGTGTTATCTGTACATCTGTTTGTTTTGTTTGTTATTGATTTTTTACTTTTACGTGAAGCACTTTGGTCATCTGGAGTAGTTTTAAATGTGCTAAATAAATAAACTTGAATGGGATTGAAATGAGAAGAAGCCTGCATCATCGTTACCTGAAGCCGACACTGAGAAACATTGTTCTTATTTAAAATCCCATTATCGTCCTTACATTACACTCTGCCAGAGTTATCTGCGTCAGAAAACCCGCATTGCTGTTTTCAAATCTTCCCATCAAATTGCTCATCTCTTTTAACAAGAAGACAGACGCGTTTCATAAAACGTTTAGCGCACCCTTTAAAACCCACAGATCTGCTGACTGCACCACAATGCACCGCACTGATCTATAAAGTAAAGGGCTGTGTTCATTCACACTTTTCACAATGGATGAGGATGTCTCCACTTTCCCCCGATCAACTGTGGTGGAAGAAGTACTCTACTCCAAAGTAAAGAAATACTCAAGGAAAAGGAAAAGTAAATCGAAAGAATCTGCTTAAAGGTGTAACTTTTTTGTTTGGGAGTCCATCCTTACTAATACAACCAGCTTTACCTTATATTTATTCAACTACAGGTGCTTTTATAGCTCAAAATACGTAGAAAAACAGGCATTCTGACTGTGAGCGGGTTTGTCTGTCCACAGATCTGACCTGTAAGTTGATCTGGTTTGGCCTCCATGAAGATAGAAAGGTTTTTTTTGCCATACTGTGAACCATTCCAGACAAACCAATAACATCTCCACAGAGGTGTTAGAGGCGAGTGAATGTATTAAAGTTTAAAAATGGACGTACAGAGTAAAAAGTAAAACTATTTTGTGCACAGTTTGAGGTCAGAATTTTGCAGAATTTTGTTCAACAGAAACAACTGAATGTTTTTTTGTTTGTTTTTATTCGTTTTTGTTTTTATTTTTTTGCTCAAACTGCAGGTGTGCCAAAAAAAAACCTCAGTCTTTTCAGCAGATCACACACAACAATAAAAAAAAAGTAAAAAGTACCTTCCAGGCAGAGAAATGACAGTGTCTATAGAAACAAACAGGTGACGGACCCACCACCAGAAACTCATAATATTTTATGATATGAGATAAACATATTTCAGTATATGTTGTATCGCAAACTATATTATAGCAATACTTACATTTTTTGACACAATAAATTAAGCAAAAATAAAACTTATACCAAGACCAAACTGAGTTAAAGGAGTACGCAAGAAGGAAATTGTGAATGAAATCTGCCATTTTTGCATCTACTTTCAAAAAACTCTCATTTCTTTTCAAATGGAGATCTTTGTGTTGTATTTTTATTTTTGTGGCTATTGATTATTTGCTATATCAGTATGTTTAAGATACTGTATATTCTTCAGCCCGACCTCTCTCATTATATTATATCTGATTCCAACGGGCAATAAATCAGTTTAGAGGGATCATATTGCCATTTTAGTCTTTGGTTTTCTTTTATCATTTTTTTTTTTTTTACATTTTTGTGCATTTCTGCATAAATAACAAGCCACCACAGTATGCTATGCTATGTGGCTGGCATGTGAATTAAATAATGTGAAAAAAACAATAAGCCCACAAAAATAAAAATAATGCATGTAAAGGGTCATGTTTGAAGGTGATTTAGCACTGTTGACCCCGGGGCCCCCCTCCTCTGCTCCTCCTTTTGGACGGCAGGTTCACTGTGACCTTTGACTTTCACAACAGTTTCTCAACCTCATTACAAGAGGTTTGAGTCTCCACTGTAAGTTCTTTAAGTTTTTCATTCAACTTCTCATGGGCTTTTTGGTGTGGGCCGCTTATTGTTTGAGCTGGACATTGTCTCTCACTGTTTTGTTATACAGATGTGTTTTCTTCTTGTAGGCCTGTGTTGAAAATCTGTGTTGTATGTGTGTGACATACTGGAACTGCTCTGATAGGTGAATCAAATTATTTATTACAAATTAGATTAAACACCGTGGACATGGAGGTCAATGTTGAGTGCGTTACACCTTGCTCTTCCTCCATTCCACTGACAGGCAGGCGTCTGTGCTTCTGTCATGGCCTCCCGGCGTATATTAGGCTAAACTCGCCCCGCTAACCTCTCCCCGGCTCACTGCCCTGCTCCAGTGCTCTCCGGAGACGCCAACAGAAGATTGAGTGCTCCATTGTTTCGGCTAATGCGCTTTAGCTGGCCGTCAAAGAGGCTGCTGGGAGATCAGGTCTTAGCGCGGGCTTGTCACTGCAGCTCGTGTGGCTGCTAAACTTGAAACTAATGGGCAATAGCGCTCTGTTCTGAAAGGGAAAATGAAGCTTAGTCTGACTTTATGGTTATTTGGTTTGTAGCATTGTTTCCAAGTGTGGATTTGTTGGTTGCTTGACTTAACTTAAGAACATCTTACTTTACTGGAGTAGATTCAACTTAAAAAGTAAACTTCTACCGATGGATTAAGTGTGTTTGTCTTAACTCAAGCAACATTAGATTGTGTTAGTTATTTTAAGTGCAAAGAGTTGTTTTTTCAAGTACAAAATGTCTTGTTCCCCTGGCAGATCATTTTACATGTTGAGGGTATTTTACTCAAATCATTATAAAACTTTCTTAATTCAAGTCATTTTAACTTGGCCAGATTTTAGTTTCCGCAGTGTCGTCCATGGGCCAGACCCCAAAATCTGACAAATCGATATCACTCAAGGTGACAAGGACTATCAATGACCTTTGAAAAGTTCCATATTTAAGCTTTATATTTTGGTGTGATAAACTTTTCTGAGTTTCAGCGGTATAACTGTTTTTAGTCTTCATAGTTTGTAAACCATGTGTTGAAAAAGGCACTTTAGACGCAGGTCCATATTTTGCTTTATGTCATGTAGTGGGATCAGATAATGATTTAAACTGTTGTGTTTGGTATCATTTTAAAGAAATGCACAATTGCAGAAGAGTAGATATAGGCTTAGTTCTATGGGGGATGTGCCTTTGTGAGAAACACTTGTAATTTGTCGCTGTCTGTGCGTCCTGCTTTGAAACAATAAAGATTTTTTGAACTGTCAGATTCAGAGTAATTTAATATGTACACAAATACACGTATATGTATACAAATGTGTGTCTATCATGTGTCTTCAGGGTAAAAAGTAGTAAAACAGTTCAGGTGAAAATGGTGAAAAATGTTCTTAAACGACATTTGTAAAGATATGGTTGTTAATTGTCAGAGACGGTCACAATTGTGCTTAAATAAAAGGCAAGACTGTTTCCTTTAAAACAATACCAAACACAATAGTTTATGAGTTTCTGGCCTTTTCACGTTTGTACCCTGAACAAGAGAATTTACATCTCCTCTCTCTCCTTTCTCCTCTCTCTCATCTCTCCTTTCTCTCCACTCTCTCCTCTCTCTCCTTTCTTTCCTTTCTCTCCACTCTCTCCTCTCTCTCCTCTCTTTCCACTCTCTTCTCTCTCTCCACTCTCTCCTTTCTCTCCTCTCTCTTCTCTCTCTCCACTCTCTTCTCTCTCTCCACTCTCTCCTTTCTCTCCACTCTCTCCTCTCTCCACTCTCTCCTCTCTCTCCTTTCTTTCCTTTCTCTCCACTCTCCTCTCTCTCCTTTCTTTCCTTTCTCTCCACTATCTCCCCTCCTCCACTCTCTCCTCTCCACTCTCTTCTCTCTCTCCTCTCTCCCCTTTCACCCCTCTCTCTCCTCTTCTCTCTCTCCACTCTCTCCTCTCTCTCCTCTCTTTCCACTCTCTTCTCTCTCTCCACTCTCTCCTCGCTCTCCTCTCCTTTCTCTCCTCTCTCATCCCTCTCTCTCCTCTTCTCTCTCTCCACTCTCTTCTCTCTCTCCACTCTCTCCTCTCTCTCCTTTCTCTCCACTCGCTCCTCTCTCTCCTCTTCCTCCAACGTGCCAGTGTCGCTTAACCCTCTAAATAAACCTAATCTAATGGTGGCAGCCTCCTCGCCCTCGTCCACTGGGGCCTGTTCACTTGGTTTTCTGGTGAAGACTTCAGGAGGAGAGAAAGGAGAGGGAGGAGAGAGAGGGAAGAGGGGGAGAGAGAGAGAAGAGAAAGAGCAAGAGAAAAGGAAGACACAGAGAGAGAAGAGTCAGAGAAAACAAAAGAGAGAGTGAGGGGAGAAGAGAGTGCGAGAGGAGAGAAGAGAAGAGAAAGAGAGCGAGAGAGTGAAGCAATAGAGAAAATAGCGAGGGGAGAAGAGTGAGAGAGGAGAGAACAGAGAGAAACAGAGAGAAACAGAGAAGAGAAAGAGAGTGAGAGAAAGAGAAAGAAGAAACAGAGGAGAGTGAGAGGAGAGAGAAAGAGAGAGAAAAGGAAGAGAGAGACAGAGAAGAGAAAGAGAGAGAGAAAGAAAGAAAGAACAGAGAAGATAGAGAGAGAGAAAGGAAACAGAGAGAGAGGAGAGCGAGAGAAGAAAGCATGAGAGAAAGAGAGCAAAAAGACAAAGAAGAGACAGAGAAAACAGAAGAGAGAGAGGGGAGAAGAGAGTGAGAGAGGAGACAAGAGAGGGAGAAAGAAGAAACAAAGAGAGAAGAGAGGGAGAGGAGAGTGAAAGAAGGGAGAGAAAGTAAGACAGAGTAAAAAGACAGTGAGAGAAGAGACAGAGAAAGCAGAAGAAAGAGAAGAGAGAGAGAAAAGGAAGAGAGAGACAAAGAAAAGAAATAAGCAACAGAAAGAGAAGAGAGAGAGGAGCACGAGGGAAGAGAGAGAGCAAAAAGGCAAGGCAAGTTTTTATTTGTCTAGCACAGTTTGTACACAAAGTAATTCAAAGTGCTTTATAGAACGAGAAAGACATTAAAATCACAATATAAACAAATCAAAACATAAATGATCATCATAAGAATAAAAAGAGCGACATTAGCGGAGAGAGAAGAGTGCGAAATGAAAAATGAAAACCTTTCAGTCATACGCACGGCTAAAAAAACAGTTTTGAGCCATAAACAGAGAGAAGAGACAGAGAAACAGAAGAGAGAAAGAGAAAGCGAGAAAGTGGCGGTTCCTGCAGTGAAGCATGTGTGTGCAGGGGGCGTCTTGTCTCTTCTCTTTTGTGTTTGGTTCAGCGATGCCCAACACACTGATCTCAAATCAGGTCGACCTTGTCAGTCAGAGACGCACTGAGCCATAAGAGCCGAGTCTCCACACACACGTCAGATATGAGCAGAGCGAACGGCCACATGTGGAGAAACATATAAACCACGGATTATGTGCTCAGTTTAAGAGGCTGGATTTACCTGAACTGTCCCATTGTTTCAGGAAAGGGCTCATCTCGTATTTATCTGTAATTAGGTACTGTGTGTGTTTAATATTGGGATGTAATTATCAGAACATAATCTCTCAGCGGACTCCGAAATCAAAGCATTTTCTATTTTAATCGCCCATATTATTCTATTTTCTGATCTGTTACACATTATTATGTTGTTTCCTCCTCAAAAACAGACCTGGGGTTGTGTTTGTGTTTCATTCACACACGTTTAACACACAAACCCTGCAATATTTAGGCTGTGTTCTTCTCTCAAACCGACAACACTCAGAAACACAAAATGCTCCACTGTGTTTTTAACCTTCACACATCTTTATTAGAATCGTTTGGATGATTTCGGGCCCTGGAGTTTCTGTCTCTACTGAACTAAAGGTAAGAGGCAGAGATTTTTGAGCTTTGAAGACTTTTTGTTTGTTTATCGCCGAAAAAAGTTAAAATGTGAAAACAAATGAAAATAAATGCTCGGTATTACATATTATAAATTAGAGCAGAGCCACCAGTAGCTCTCCACCCACAACCAAGTAGCTCACTAAGGGATTTCAGCATTTATTGCCGATAATAATAAAATAGTATTAATTACCAGTGTAAATCTATCATTTTAAAGCCTAACTTGGTGCACCGATGACTGGATAATGGCATATTTTCCAAATCTAAGGTTTGCCGTGGCTCTTAATTCTCTTGTAGCTCCCTCAGTTTCTTTGCGACTGCTGAAACTGGCAACTCTCTGGCATTTTTGTTTCATAAACGCAGCTCACTGGAGAAAAAAAGGTTGGAGACCTCAGGATTAGAGTAACACGGGCAAACTGTATGTCAGTTTATACCTTGATACTGACCTGTGCTGGCTAATTTATGCAAATCATCATGTTATAACAGGGGACATTACAAACTGCTTGATCTACAGATTTCTAACGTGGTTTCTGATTATGCAGGACCTTTTGGACATGTCAGTGATGGCGTATGTCAGAGTAATACAAAAATGGACTAATGGTTTCAATAACTGTCAGTATTTCATAAGAGTGCTCACTTAATGTCTTTTGATTGTTCTCTTTGTGTGATTAATCCTTGACCTAAACTGTACCATACAAAGCGGCCGCACTGCAGATCCGATGGCTCCGATGTGATAGTCTGTTTAATCCTAATGACTTTTCCTCTCACACGTTTAACATCAGTCTGGTTTTGTCACTCGGACGCAGCCAATAAAGCACTCTCTCTCTCCAGGCGTCTCCCGCGGCATCGGCACTCAATGCCATTTTGCAGATTTATTTTAATTGAGAAGGTCGGCCAACGATGGTGCATCAAAGTGAGTGAAAATACAGTTTTAAAGAGCCTGAGCCTGATTTTGTCCCCCCGTATTTCACTGTCTTGTCCCAGTACAGATATATATCATACAAGCAGAGCTGAGGACAAAATGTGTCTGTATCTAATTACTGATATACTTTGCAGCTCATGTATCATCAAGCATTTTATTGTCTGATAAACAGGAAGTGTGTGTTAGCAGGCTAGTTATTGTTAGCTTCATAAACGATTCATAAACACTGTAAATAGTTTGGCTGCCCAGAATGCAGAAGAAAAGTGACCACCGCAGTGAAGTAGTTCTGTTTTACACATTTTTAAGACAGATAAAAATCAGGAACAGCATCTTTAAGATCTTTTACAAATGAGGCACAAAATTATAAGTGAGATTATTGCACATTTTCAAAGTATTCAACATTTCCTGGGATTGTTGGGGAAAAAACTCTCGTCTCTGTGAGAACCACTGGGCTAATATTATCCCAGAAGAGGAGAGAAAATCTCCCTAAATTGGTGATAACTACCTTAAGTGTGCTCTTTTTGATGGCACAAAATACCTGTGGAAGGATATAAAAAGACTAAAATGGACAAATGACTTCTACTTTAGCACTTCAGAAATCTGAGTTTGTTCTGACTCATCCTGTCACATATTTATAATGGTTTTTCCTTTTGCTTTTGGAAAAGTTACAAAAACTAAAAAGATCTGTGTCTTGTAAATATCAGTAATTGAGTCTGATGTAATATATATATAATCAAATGGAGCTTAACAATTACCGCCCACTACTTGGTATCAGAAGTAAATCTCCCGAACATTTACCCAAAGACTTTGAAGGAAAAACATAATAATACTGAATGTTTGTTGCTTACTTGGGGCTAATCAGGTTGCTGTCATAAATAATGACCACAATTTTATATCAAATCTCACTTTCAAATGGACTTAAAACCACTGTGTTATGGATGTCAGTCACCACAGAGCAGATTAGCCTTTAAACTCTTTTTTTAAATCTATGGGAAATTTACTTCCACAACCAGAGCTGGTTTCAAGGTGGGCGGGGTTGTTAAGATCCATCGACAGTGACTCTGTGGAGTAGTGGTAGTAGCAGGAGTAGTTTATTCGATTTTATACCATTACAAAACAAAACAAAACAGAGACTACAATCCCATAGATCATGATGGAAACAGTTTACTGTGTACATGTTATAATTACAATGGACCACAGAAAAAACTGCCCTGTATACGCTTACAAACATCAACTAAAATACATTGGGAAATGTTTTATTTACCAGTTCAATGATTCTTCTCTTTCTGCTCTGGAAGTTCAGGAATGAATGAATTATGCATTTAATTTTGTTTGTTTTACTTCATATTTGTCTCTTATAGACACAGTAAGTCGCAAGTGAAAATGTACATGTAAAGTTGCTGTTCATATGCTGTTTTTTTCTTGGAGTTTTGGCATTATAAGTACTTTTACTTCAGCCTAAACCATTTCGATCATGATCTATGGGATTGTTGTCTATGCTTTGTTTTTTGTAAGGTCTAAAACCATCGAATAATGCAGTTTTTTCTGTGGTCCATTGTAAGTATAACACACTCAGACCTCAGCACACCACCCTAGTCCTTGCATCTTTCTATCAGCTTCCTGTTTATTTTAGATTTGGTTTTAAAATGTTTCCTGGCCCCAGACTCATGAACAAACGGCCTGATATGAGCACGACTATAACAGACTTTGGCCTGTTTAAATCCTGGACCAAATCATATCTGTTCAGACGGGTTTTTAATACTCGGTAAAGCAGTGACACATTGAGCAGTTAAATGTTTTATTTTGTTGTTTTTGCAGGTTTTATATTGTGTTGAATTTAATGTAAAGCACTTTGGTCTCCCTGTGTGTTGTAAACGCTTCTATAAATAAAGTTTGATTGATTTTGATCCACTCTGATGCGGCCTGAGTTTACATGACTTATTTTTTATTTTAATGTGTTTCTTGCTGGTTTCAGTGTTACATTTTTATATCAAGTAAAATAATTCACCACTGTCGTAATGAAACAAATTAAGTAAAAAAAAAACATTGGCACATGGACCTTGAAATCCAAATGAAAAACTAAAAACTGAAACTATTTCTTGTGATATTTTTTGCCAGAATATAATGGAAAGCTGCTCCCTTTGTTGTTGTGGCAAGACCTTTCCGTTCGCTTTAGACTTACAAAAAAATTCAAACTACTCAAATGACAATAAACCACATTCATTTTGTTTTTCCTCCTCACATTTTTGCAGCGCTTTATGACTAAATAGGCTTTTCATTCTATCGCGCTTTAGTTTTTTGGCAGCTCTTTCTTGTCCCGAACTCTGAATGATAACAAAGTGCTGTAGCTTTAAGGAGTGGATTATACAACTGTGTATGGCCTAACTTCAACCCGACTGGAGACTGCAGAGGCTCCCATCTCCATGATATATGCTTGGTGACAGTTCCACCCCTCCCCTCGCTGCCTCTCTGTCCCACTGGCCAACACACAACCCCATTCAGATATTAGATAATGCACAGGCAGCCATGTAAAGAGCTATACGTTATTCTATTCCGGGTGACAAGAGAGAGGCAGAGGACGAGGGGAGGAAGGGCTAATTTAAGCAAATGCACAAACGAGAGGAGAGGGAGTCAAGCTTTAATCGAGGAGAGTTCGTGTGGTTATGAGCCAACTGTCGAGGACTTTTAAAATACGTTGGGATGCGCTCATATTTGGAAAAAAAACAAAATAGCGGTGGGCTAATTCACTCTCCTGGCCGCGTGAAGGCGTAAATCTAAGAGCAGCTCTAATGAACTATTACGACTAATGTTACTGTGTATTTATGATGTTGACAGAGGCTATGCTCTTCGTACCATCAGACCAACACCTGGAATCCATCACCTGCTCACTCTGCTCTCTCTCCAGTGCTCCTGACTCATAGCCAGAGCTTCTCTGTCTATGGCACAGGCACTGTAATATCCACAGGGCAGTTTAGTGCTAATTCCTTCTTATCATGGAGATTGGACACATTGCCAGCCTGCAGATGGATGGAATCTCCTCTTTAAAAATCGTTTGGATGACTGTCCTAAAATGTCCTCTGTAGTGGCCCCTCCTCCCTCACATATAGGACAGACACATGTCTCCACAGAGCAGAACTGCACCTCTCTGAGCTGTGCTGGAGTTAGCAGAGGGCTGCTGATGTATGGAGTGTAAGAGTGAACAGCGTTTGTTGAGATTAATTGATACTAATGGCTAACACAGTTAGTGCTGAGTGATGGCTGCTCCTCTGCACAAGCACTGGAGAGCGCCACACAAATCAAGTTTCCACTGGGCTCACTGCAGAGTCTGTCCGTCTGTTTGGTCTGCTCCACTGCAATCTCACAAATGGATTTTATGAACCTGCAATTTGGCTCCTCCGCTCAGATAGAGGGAGATAGAGGGGGAGTAATTAGTGCTATAGGCTTCTTCTACTGTCCAAAGACAGGCATGTATAATGTGACATATGCACAGTTGAGTCTGTTGGTGCACTGGGGAACAAAGCCTAACATCATATTAACTGTGCTGCTTCTAAGGGCATTTATCTCTAGGGAGATGCTTTAGTTTTGTTTTGTTTTACAGGGCTGTATTTGCCCTGTGCAAGAGGAAATGGGGTTGTTCTTAGTTCACCTAATTCAGAGATTATTTTTCCTTTTGTTTGAGTGTCAATGTCAGAAAAGAAGATAAAGCTTTAAAAACTCTGACTTTCTAACACTTGATATCAGATTTTGGGGGTCCAGATGTATCAACCCCCCGTGTCGCTGTCACATAACGGTTCTGCTGAGTTTATCCTGTTTGGTCTAAGTTGTGTCTTTGTTGGTTTAGTTACATACATTCAGACAGATATTCATAGATTTGATCCTTTATTTTCCATTTTTATAAACTTAAATTAATAACTGAATATTATCTGTCTTAAGATGCGATTTCTGAAGTCAGTCCAATAATTAAAGCTGAAAGAACTGTGACTAATTGCTTTTTAACATTTTCAATACAATATGTTCAAAAGTGTAATTGCCTTTTTCACAAAGTTATGTTTGACTAAATCCAGTTCCTAATAATTATTTTTGCTCTCGGCACCTTGCTCCATGAAGCAGTCATTTGTCTTATTGTTATGAATACTGTCACGTTCGAGGAACAAGTTTGCATTTCACAGTAAATGAAAACCTGCCATGTTTTTAAAGGTGCACTGTGTGACTTCTATGAAGAGTCCGCCACCTGCTTGTCTCCATGGAGATGTTACTGCTTTGTCTAGAATGTTCCATAGTAGAGATTAAGCCTATCTATCTCCAGGGAGACAACTACAGGTTACATTACAGGTCAGATCTGTGGAGAGGCGACCATATTCACAGAGAGAATTATTGTATTTTTGAGCAACAGAATCGCATGTAATGATTAAATGCTACAGAGATGTGTTAATGTCATACCATGGGAAAACAATAACATCTCCATGGAGACAAGCAGGTGACGGACACTCCACCAGAAATGTTCCACAGTGCACCTTTAATGTATGTCCACTTTTTCTAATTAAAATGACTTCACAGACTTTATTTGACATACCATATTTTCCAGACTACAAATCGCACCAGCCACCAGCCAAAAAATGCACAATGAAGAAGAAAAAACATATATAAGTCGTATTTTTGAGGGGAATTTTATTTGATGAAATCAAAGACCAACAACAGACATTTCATCTTGAAAGGCAAGTCACATATGAGCAGTTATTCAGAAAACTTGAGCAAAACCAACATAACAGAACAAGTTTACCAAACTCTCCATCTCACTCCTAATCACTAAATCCACTGAATTCTTCATCCTCAATGTCACTTCTGAGCAACTCCACCAACTCCAGCTAAATCCAGCTTCTAGCCCGCAATGAGCTTTTTTGTTGTCTTCATTGCAGTTTGAGTATCCTCTGCTTTTCACCAGTCAAATACAAGTTTCTTGCTCACTCCAAACTTTCTTTCTTTTGCATAGTTCATGACTTGCAGCAGGACAGTGGCTCTTTCTGCAGAACACATGTGCAGTAGAGCGAGAAGTGACAGTAGTACAGGATGAATAGCATGACAGGCGTAGCAGATACTGGCACACAAGCCTGAGCATCTGAGTATAAGTCGCCAGGACCATCCCAAAACATGAAAAAGTGTGACTTATAGTCCAAAATATATGGTAGTTAGAAAAGCTCAAATAAACCCTGATCCGATAAGTGTTCTACAGTGACTCTCACACATGTATTACCATTTCCAGCAGCTTTGTCAGTGACCTTGAGGACATTCTTAAGCCTCCATTGTGTGACAATGGAAATATATTAATTTTCTAATACGCACACTTTATACTATAGGATTTGATCTATGCTTCTGGATGCGAAATGGAGATGATGATTACCTGATAAATTCCTGTTATAGTTTTGCTTCATTCACACATGTGTTTAACACACAAACCCTGCATCTTTAGGCTGAGTTCTTCTCTCAAACAGAAAACACTCTGTTCCACTTTGTGATGTCATGTGGTAATACAGGAAGTGCTCTGCTGTGTTTTTAAACTCCATACATCTTCACTAGAATCATTTCGATAATGTCAGCCCTGGAATTGCCCATCTTTATTGATCTACAGGTAAAAGGTAGACATTTACATGAAAACTACCACTTCATGACATCACGAGGAGGAACAGAGCATTTTGAGATTTGGAGATTTGGAGATGTAGACAGAGTAATAATGCAGGTTGCTCAAATATGAATGAAACAAAATACAACTCCAGGTATGTTTTTGAGGAGGTAACAGCATTATAACATACTGTAGTTTAAAGCTCACAAGAGTCAGTTTTACATAATATAGGACCTGTAAGTCTTTTTTACAACTTGTTTTTAAAACTGGACGGGGACAAAAAAGAGCTGAGCAACTATTTCTTTCTTTCTTTCCTTCTTTTTTATTGTTTCTGATATAGGCTAGCAGTGGAAAAAATGTTCTTTTTTCTTTCTTACTTAAAAAGTTATTGGGTAACTTTGCACCATTCTTACGTCTCTATATTCCATAGCTTTGGCTAAATTGTGCCGAGGTCCAGCCAAGGCAGATGATGTACTTCCCTCTCCCTAGGCACTTCCTCTTGCTCTTCCAGCTGAATCGGACCTGCCTCTGCGATATTTGTAAAGACAATGAGCTCATATTTGTCAGATGGAGCAGGTTCAGGGAAAGGCTGGTTAAACTATTGGCTTTGCTTTGTTTTAGTAACAGAACACAAATAAAGCGGATCTCATACCTGCCAGCTGAAATAAAACAGTAAACTGAGCTGGGTTTTACCAGGCACAACAGTGACTCTGATTACTTTGGAAAACCCTGGCCCCCGTCTAGTGTGACTAGGATTCCACATGTCTACCTTTCAGCAACTAAAAAATACACTACATAACTTTGCTGGTTCACAGTCACTTGTTTGTCTCCATGGAGATGCTACTGCTTTACCTGGAATGTCCCACAGTATAATGGTGATAAACTTATATTGCATTTATTCAATTACCTGTGTTTTATTGTTTGTTATGAGCCTTAGACTTAGACTAAGACTTTATTGATCCACAAGGGAAATTACTTGGCCACAGTAGCTCAAACATCACATTATATTACAATAACAAAGAGTAAAAAATATATAAAAATGGCAATAAACATCTAAATACGTAGAAATAAAAAATAACAAGAGTCTGCTGTCAATAAGACATATTGGCAATTCAATAAATGGTGGAAAAGTAAGTAAAAAACAAATATCGTAATATAAATGCAGTATATCACAGTTATATATAAGAGGTCATGAAGAAAACATGGCAAAGATGATATGATGATTGACAGAAATACAGACTTATTTGTTACATAAGGGTGAGTTGTTGTACAGTTGTAGGGAGTATTATAGGTTACATAAGGGTGAGTTGTACAGTTGTAGGGAGTATTATACATTACATAAAGGTGAATTGTTGTACAGTTGTAGGAAGTATTATAGGTTACATAAGGGTGAGTTGTACAGTTGTAGGGAGTATTATACATTACATAAAGGTGAATTGTTGTACAGTTGTAGGAAGTATTATCTGTTACATAAGGGTGAGTTGTATAGTTGTAGGGAGTATTATACATTACATAAGGGTGAGTTGTACAATTGTAGGGAGTATTATACATCACATAAAGGTGAATTGTGGTACAGAGTATGGTATGAATGTAGTCCTGTATCTCTCACTGTTTGAGCGGAGCTGTAGGAGCCTGTTGGAGAATAAGCTCCTCTGTCCTCTCGCCAAGGGATTTCTGACTTACACAAGAAAAATCTGATTCATTAAATGCCTATTAACATTGCACATTTATCATTTTGATGCCTAACTTTGTGCACTAATAAATGGATAATGGTTTATGCTTTATAGGCGTCTAACTGTACCTCATTTAAAGCTCGGCGTGGCACTTAAATATACTCCATTTCTCAAGACCACTAAAATGAGCAGCTCTCTGGCATTTTTGTTTAGTAAAGGTAGCTCACCGGAGGAAAAAGTTTAGAGACCCCTGCACTATAGTCGTGCAGTGGGTGCGAGCGGGAGTGTCCATGGTGGAGAGCAGTTTGTCCAGTGTCCTCCTGTCCCTCACTGTGGAACATTCAAGGCATATTAGGAAAAGTTACATTCATTTGGACAATGTCAGACCTGGAATTGCCAATCTACTGAACACAAGGTCATAGTTATCTGTTAAAGGGAAACTCCGGCACGTTTGAAGCTAAAGTCCATTGCTAAAGGTGGTCAAATACTGTAAGAATCCAAAAAATGGTACAGATCAGTGTTGCCACGGCAGAGATCTTGCTGTGGTACTGAGTGTGTCAAGGCAACAAGCTAGTATAGTAATTGGGGCAAGTTCTTAACTTCCACGTAAAATGCCAGTTTGCACACTGAAGAAGCTTAACACCACATTCTAACCCATCTTACAACAGCCACAAGTCTAACAAACAAAACGCTATGCCTGGCTCACTCATTAGTGGCCTGGAAACGTTATAAATCAACTTTATAAACAGTCGGCAGCAAGTGACTAGGTGCCGCCAGAAGCAACAAGTGAGGATCGACAACTGACTGTGAAGAAGAGAAACTGAAACTTGTTGAAAGAAAATGGTTCAGGAATGTATTTTTTAGCGTTTTTCAAAAAATATAATTCATTTGTAAATAAATGGGATTAGAACTGACATCAGCAAGATTCTTTGGGGCTTTCGCATGTGCAGTGGGAAATCAACAAAGGCAAGGCTAAGGCTGCTTTGTTACCTTGACAGACTCACTGCCACAGCGAGATCTCCGCCAAGGCAACACTGATCTGTGCTGTTTTTTGGTTTCTGACAGTATTCGACCACCTCTAGCAATGGACTTTAGCTTTAAATGTGCCAGAGTTCCCCTTTACTTGAAAACTTTATGACATCACAAGGAGGAATCGAGCATTTTGAGTTTGAGATGTAAACAGTCAAATAATAAAGGATTATTCAAACATGTGTGAATTAAACTCCAGGCAGGTTTTTGCTGAGGTAACAACATTATAACATGACTTAACGCTCACAAGAATCCTTTTTGTGTGATATGGGACCTTTAATGATTCACTCCGATGAGTTTATGAGTTTATATCTTCACCGGCTAATAATAACTAACCTGCTGATTCTTGGAAATAAAAAAGCTTCCTAATTATCACACATCTGCCTCATTTTGCTGACAATAGCTGCTGCATCTGTACTGGGACAAAGTGGCGAGCTCAACTACTTGACAAAAAAATGACAAAAATCGGACACAGCCACTTCAAAATAATAAAAAAAAAAGTTCAGTTCAGATAGTGCTGTTGATATTTCAAGGTATTTACTAGAGACCACTTAAAGTTAGTTGTCCCTGTAGCAGCCGATAATGTAATAAGGGCCAATAATGTAATAACTGCCTATAACGTAATAATTTTAATGTAATAAAGCCAATAATGTAATAACTTGCCAGCAATGTAAGAAAATGTAAGAAAATGTCTGAAACAATAATGTAACCTGATGCCACTTGTTCATTATTTGAGAATACTCACATTTAGATTTCAGTGTACTCTTTATATGTGGGTAATACTTTGAATATGCAAACATATACATGTATAACAGTAGAAACTGTAGAAACACTAAGAGAAAGTGTAAGTCCATTGCATAGACTGTATAAAAGAAGTGGACTAAGTGAGCGTGACGTTACCCATAGCGTTTAGCGCCACTCAAATGAGGCGTGCGATGCTAACGGCTACAGGAGTGAATTTGGAGCCAGGCCCTATGTTATGAACAGGGTTTTTTTGGCAAACACAATAGCGAAAAAAACTCAGGACCATGTAGAGCGGGTTCATACGAACATTTTAAGACCAAAATGACGAGGCTCACAGCAACAGGTACAAAGAGACGAGCGATAAGATCAATGGGAAAAAGGGAGAGAAGGAGCCGGAAGAGCCTCCTGGAGCACTTCCTATTTGGCACGCGGCGGCTAACGGGATAACCTACTCCACTCATATATACGGTCTATGGTCCATTGTGTAAGTGATCAGGTATTTAAGCAGCTCTTTGAAAGAGACAAAAGTAACAGTATATCTCAAAGTGTGACACTTTAAATTCAATTAATAAATCTTAAAGGAATAAAGGAACAGCATGTAAGTTTGTGGCCAAAGCTGGTACTGCGATCATGTATGAAATACTGCAGAGCAGAGTATCTGCTCCACCAGACAAGAGGTCACCAGCTCGGCTGCAGAAATCAGATAGATGAAGGGTCAAAACACATAATATACAAATAATGACAACAAAACATAAGATGAGGGCTGCAGTTTATATGGGAAAGGGAATATTCAGGCTGGATTACTGTTGTTAGTGATAAAAGTATTTGAAATGATCATGATTCTTCAATGTCTGTGACCAGTTCTTTTAACAGCTCCTTGAAAGAGACAATAGTAACAATACTTTCTAATGTAGTGTGACACTTTTAATTTAACAAATAAATCTTTGATTAAGCGATATAGAAGAAATTATTAGATTAGTGGTTGCAGTTATTTCATTTTAAAGATTTTTTTTTTCATTAAACTAGTCAATAATTTAAAAACTAACCAATAATGTAATATGTTACTATTATTGGCATCAGGTTATTACATTATTGTTTCAGATATTTTCTTACATTACTGGCAAGTTAATACATTATTGGCCATTATTACATTATCAGCTGCTACAGTCCCCATTAGCACTATGAAAACAGCAGGTCAATACATAGTTCACTTAGTGAAAAACGTTTCAAGCCTTTATTTCAATTTATTTCAGAAATTTCAAAAGCATTTATCATTTTACAGAAATGATTTACTTACAAAGTGATTTTCAGGGTCTTTTGCAAGTGTTTTTGCTTTTGAGAATATGAAAAGTCTTTGATAGTTTTTATTCCCTTCTGATATGGGCGCCCTTGAACACATCTGCAGTAATGTGGAGAGTAGTTCAGTCTGGTAGTTTTAGTCCCAAATGTTAATTCTGCTGAAGTGATAAGAGCGTTTAGTAGCGTAGTGTAGTAAATTCCCCCCAGAATCATTTCGTTTTTGTTATAATAGTTTAGTGGTTAGTATCAGTGGAACTAAAGGGTGGATTTGATCTAGTGGCGATGAATTACAATATTTTTATCACTTTAATATTGATTTTGCAACTAAAAAAACACTGTAAAAAGAAAGTCAAATGTCAGGCCAGTGTTAGCTTTAAAGGGGCTATATTACATTTAGATTATTTTCTTATTTATGCTATAATATTGTTTCCTCATCACCCATGTTTAACACAAAAACATATTTAGACTGAGTTCAGGTTTAGATGGATCACGGTTTGCTGTGATCCAAAGTTATTCTTCACCTTTTTCAATTGTGAAAATCCTAATTATTCACCGCAGTGAGTTTATAATTGCTTTTCAGAACTTTCAGAGAATAACTATTATGCCAGTCGCACACTTCCTGATTCACAGAGAATAAAGTGCATTCTAATGAGATGCAGACAGCACATCTAATTATTTTGCCTTCAAATGCTGTTTACACAATATACCTGCCCTGGGACAAATTTTGCCCAAATACACGGAGGAAATCTGGCTCAAGCCCTTTAAATGATATTCTCTATTTGACATTACTTTGTAACAGTTCACCTACACCAGGCCCGGCCCTAACCATTTTGACACCCTTGGCAAGATTTCAGGTGGTGCCCCTTGGATTGCAAAAAAATAAATAAAAAATACTGCCAGAGTACAGATACTCACAAGAAATCAAACAGTTCATAGTGACGATGTTTTAGACCAGGGGTGGGCAAACTTTTTGGCTCGAGGGCCACAAAGGGTTCTAAAATTTGATGGAAGGGCCGGACCAGGAGCAGATGGATGGAGTGTTCTAGTCTGACTACGTCAACCCAGCAAATAAGACGAAAATAACTTGCAGGATCCAACAATTTACATGTGACATATTCAAACATCTCATTTCAACATGTGCACCATATATCGGGCCGATGATTTTCCACTTCAAAAATTAACATTTTTCGTTTCAGAAGTTTTGACTTCCATTTGATTGTGACACATTTGATAATTCTGTTGACAGTGTTGGGAAGGTTACTTTAAACTGTATTCCCTACAGATTACAGATTACATACCCCAAAATGTAGTTTGTAATGTAATCCATTAAATTACTTAAATAAGTAACTGGATTACTTGATATTGTCATGTTTTTTTTTAAACTACATGAATGTAGCAACCACCTCCTGCAAATTCTTGTTTGGTTTTAGACCTGGTTTTAGTCCTGGTTTAGACCTGGTTTTACACCTTGTTTAGACCTGGTTTAGATCTGGTTTTAGTCCTGGTTTAGACCTGGTTTTAGTCCTGGTTTAGACCTGGTTTTAGTCCTGATTTAATGCTTGTTTACACATGGTGTAGACCTGCTTTAGACTTGGCTTAGTCCTGGTGTTAGTTCTGGTTTAGAGGTGCACAGGAGAATGCGAGGTCCACGCAGCGTATGCAACAAGACACAGTCCACACGCGGTGTCCACACCGAACAAGAGGAAATGTGGCACGCGCCGTGCGGGAGCAGGTGCAGTGTGCACGGCACACTAGATATATACTTGGCCACAGTGCTTTATGGGAAGGTTTTCGGACCATGAGTGAGAAAGTCGTGTTCAAGATATAGTTCTACCCCCAGGCACTGTACACCTGGCCCATGTGGATAATTTGGTTTTATGTATCACTGTATCTAGAGTGCGCCATCTATTGGGAAACGCCAGAATTGCAGGGAAAATAAAACTAATAAATTTTATTGCAGTTTATTCATGTTTGGCGGGCCGGATTAAAAAGGTTAACGGGCTGTATGTGGCCCCCGGCCCGTAGTTTGCCCACCCCTGTTTTAGACAGTGGAGGATTTTATCCCCCATTGCCGTTTTTTGCGCTCGGCGCCCCCTAGTGGAGCGGCGCCCTTAGCATTTGCCTATGTTGCCTAATGGGGGGGCCGGCCCTGACCTACACTAAACGAAATGAAAAGCTACAACGCAAATTAAGGTCGCGGGGGGACCTATCCACATCAGCAGGAGTGAATGAACCACAAACAAACGGTACTTTTGGCTGCCAGCACCGGCTTTTATTGACAGTACCGGTGTGCGTAAAAATGTGACCCGTATAAACACCTTTAACCCCGCGCTCGAGCGCCCCCCCGGTTACCCCTCACCAAACATGAACACACAATACAATAACCCACAGACAATAAATCCTCCCCCCAGTCACCACCACAATGAGTCCCTGTAGCTCCTGACAAAGTTCCCCAAAGTTCTGAGCAGGCCGCGCTGCAACAGGTGAGCAAGAGGTGCAGTCGGTACTCACGACTCCCGCACTCAGAGTACAGTTCAGTTTTGTAGGTTGGACGAAGCCCAGCAGCTCCCGCAGAGAGTTAGTAATCCATATGGCGCGGTCAAAACGCAATAATCCCAAATGAATATAATCCACATCGACTCCACGGACAGGTAGCACTGGCACAGCTCCAGAAAACGGCGTGTGACGTCACCCTACATGCGCGCGCCCGCGCGCGTCACCTCTCCAAATAAATACCCCGTGCCCCTGGAGAGGGGCAACCCATAGTTCATCCAAACAGCATTTATAAATGACATTTATTTTAAAAGGACCTAATATACAACAACAGCAAAGAAGTAATTCCCCTGCTGATGGGAACAAAAACTGTGAGGACCTAGGTGGTCTTTACAACTTAAGGCACTTTTGGCACTTTTTAAGGTGCCACAAAAAATTTGCTTGTTTAGTCCTGGTCTAGACCTGGTTTAGTTCAGGGTTTTGTCTTGATTTTGTCCTGGTTTAGTCCTGGTGTAGTTCTGGTTTAGTCCTGGCTTAGACCAGGGTTTTGTTCTGGTTTAGTCTTAGTCTAGTTCTGATTTAGTCCAGGGTTTTGTCTTGAATTTGTCCTGGTTTAGTCCTGGTCTCATCCTGGTTTAGCCCTGGTTTTGTCCTGGTCTAGTCCTGATTTAGTCCCGATTTAGTCCTGGTTTAGTCCCGGTCTAGTCCCGGTCTAGTCCTGGTTTAGTCCTGGTTTAGTCCTGGTCTAGTCCCGGTCTAGTCCTGGTTTAGTCCTGGTTTAGTCCTGGTTAGGTCCATGGGTGGATCTCTCTATCTCTGTAATTCTCCTCGAGGTTTCTGTTCTTCCCGAAGTGTTTAGGAGTTTTTCTTCCTGAGGAGAGTCTAAGGACAGTTATCAATTTGAATATTGGTCCATCTGTTGGTCTGTTATTGACCAGTGACCTCTTTGTTTTATTTTCTGTTCCTGTTTTTAAATCAACAGTTTTCTGAAACCCGACTGCTGCTGTTGTGATTTTGAGTTTTGCAAAAATAAATTCAAGTATAATAAGCGTCGTACAATGTTTTGGTCAACAGCAGAAGATAAATTTGTTTAAAACAGAAAAATAATATTAACAACCAAAACCATTTACTTTTTCAGCTCATATCCCTCATTACCTCAGACTGTAAATCACCACAGACTGTATAAAGTGTACGAACTGAGTGTGACGTCACCCAAAATAGAGAAATAAAAACACCACGATCACAGCAGAAAGTGAAACCAAAGGCTTTGATCCAGCCTTAACACAGTGCAGAGTTAAACAGGTGTCAGGCAGTTCATATAGAAGCTCCTCTGACACTAAGATGGGAGTGATGAATATGCAGGGAACTGAATTCAATCTCTGTTAATGTATTCAGGCCCAGAGGGGAGCAGGTTAACACAGGCGTAGGGCCAGATACAAGGAGACACAGGTATGCAGTAAATGCTGTCACATGCTCCGCTTTTCCTATTATTCATATTACTGTGTTTCTTTATCCACTCAGAGAAACAAAACAGGTGTCAATCCCACGTGAAGATGGATGTCACTGCTTTGCCCGGGATTTGTTTGGTCCTGGTTTAGTCCTGGTTTAATCATGGCTTGACCTGGTTTAATTATGGTTTGACCTGGTTTAGCCCTGGTTTAGTCCTGGTTTAGTCCTGGTTTAGTCCTGGTTTAGTCCTGGTTTAGTCCTGGTTTAGTCCTGGTCTAGTCATGGTTTAGTCATGGTTTAGTCTTCAACTAATCCAGATTTAGTTCTGGTTTAGTCTTGGTTTTATCCTGGTTTGGTTCCGGTTTAGTCCTGGTTTAGTCCTGGTCTAGTCTTGGTCTACGTAGTCACGGTTTAGACCTAGTTTAGTTGTGGTTTAGATGTGGTCTATTTCCAGTTTAGTCCTGGTCTTTGTTCCACAGTAAAGTAATTATCTCCACAGAGCTATGCTATGCTATGCTATGCTATGCTATGCTATGCTATACTATACTATACTATACTATACTATACTATACTATACTATACTATACTATACTATACTATACTAATGTACTGTGGAGTGCTCTAGACAAAACAGTAACATTTCAATGGAGACAAGCAGCACTTGAACCCTACACTTGAAATGTTACACAGTGTCCCTTTAACATGGACATAGCAATTACACTGGACCAGACCAGATAGTTCAAGTACACTTGTACATAGGGGTTTTTAAAGAGGTTTAGAGTCCAGAAAGAAATGGTTTTTTTGTTTGTTTTTTGTTTGTTTTTTATACTTAGACAAATTTTAGGGAAGGGAAATTATTCGGACATAGGAGCTCTCTCATCACAAAAGTGCACTGTTTTTTTTACACAGAAGTACACAGTTACATAAGTCAGATACAAGTCAGGTTAGGTCAGGTCGTAAAGAGTGGTGCAATACTAAACAGAACATTTCCATTGATGTTAATTAAATTTATAAAAGCCACATATTGAATTATGAATAATCAAGGTAGCTTTGATAAGTGACAAACGAATCTATTAAACCTGTGTAGGGGTTTTGAAGGACTGAATAACTCTGAGAAAATAATGATTGCAATGTATTCAAAACATATCCAGTAAATAAATATTGATAGCAGAGTCATTTAAGAACATGTTTGTATGCAGCACAGGGTTCGGCATGATAAGGTTAAAAAGGGATATCTTAAAGGTGCATTGTGTAACTTTTCTGGAGGGGGTCCCCAACCGGTCTCCATGAGGATGTTTGTTCAAAAATACCTTAAAAAAAACAGCCATTATTACTGAGTGGAGTCGCCTCTCCACAAATCTAACCTGTAATTTGGCTTGCAAGTCTCCATGGAGATTCAGAAGTTTATGGCCATACTGTGGAACATTCTAGGCACATCTCCATGGAGACAAGCAGGTGACAGACCCTCCAACTATGCAACTATCTGTGCTTGTTAAGAACCGTTAAAAAAAAGTATATATATATATTTGAAAGTACATTTGAAAGTCATGAAGTAAGAAAATACAGTACAGAATATTATTTTGAGTAACTCTGTACGGTTCCACTTTCATTTGGCACAATGCAGCTCTACCATTCTGCTATCGAAGTACTCTGATTTATGCAGTAATTCAACTTCAAGTACTTTTCCCAACTCTTATTACAAAAGCGTCATGTTTCAATTTCATCTCATCTGTCACTACAAATAAATAGTAAATCCATTTCTACAGCAGATAGTGAACATGACAGATCTGAGGGCTATTCAACAAATCCTATAATAGCAATAAAAGAGACGTTCTATCCTTTTTTCTTTGTAAAAGTCTAAGGAATTTGTCTTGTTATGTCATCTCTTCATGCATGTGGGAATCTGAACTGAAGAATTATTGATGGCATGCCGTTATTCTCATGAAAAATAGATGAAAAAATCAACAAATGTGACAGGTATTCAAGTGAAGCTATGACAGATGCCTTGTTTGGGTTGCAAAGATTTACTCGGGTGCTTTTTGTCAGGATGGGTGACAGTAGCTCAGCTGGTTTGGCCGCTGATGTAAAGGTTGACAGTTGAACTTTTCTTGATGTTAAAAAAAAAAAAAACATCACTGGTTGAGCGGTCAGATCCATGTTGTGATTCTTCCGGCTCCCATAATTGAATGCTGTCATTGTGTCCTTGGGCAAGACACTTAACCCACCTCGCCCCTAGTGTCTGTTACACTGGTGTGTGAATGGGTGAGAGGTTCCTTCTTGACGTACATTGCATTGAGCCTTGAAGGTGGAAAAGTACTAAAAAATGTGACCATTCTCATCCTATTTTTTTCAACAAATCCTATAATAACCATTTATTTTTGTCACATTGTACCTTTTTTCTTTGTAAAACTCATAACATTTGTCTTAGCATGCCCTCTCTTCACACATGTGGGAAATTGAGCTGCAGAATTATTGATGGCGTGGCTTTTATTGTCATCTAAATCTCTGAAAAAATCAACAAATGTGACAGGTTTTCAAATGAAGCATTGACTGATGCCTTGTTTGGGTTGCAAAGATTTATTCGGGTGCTTTTTGTCAGAATAGGTGACAGTAGCTCAGCTGGTTTGTCCATCGATCCAAAGTTTGACGGTTCAAATCCCGTTCTTGACCATAGACCATATATTTAAATAAACAAAGCTAACCCGTTAGCTGCCACGTGCCAAACAGGAAGTGCTCCAGGAGGCTCTTCCGGCTCCTTCTCTCCCTTTTTCCCATTGACTTACATTGTGATCTTATCGCTCCTCTCTCTGTAACTGCTGCACTGAGTCATTTTGGTCTTAAATTGTTTGTATGAACCCGCTCTAGATGAGCCTGAATTTTTCATTTCGCTATCTTGTTCCTAAATCAAAATATGAACATAAATAACGGACCAATCAGGCGCCTTCATTCCCCGTGGTTACTGCCTCCTAGCGTTAAACATAAATCAACCTAACCTAACATAAATCAATGACTTAAACTATTTAAAGTTAAAAGATGAAGATAAAAGTTAAAGATAAAAGATAAAAGTTTCCTTATTATTCTCAAGAATCACCGAAATACAGCGGCCCGTGCAGAATGGTGCAGAGTATCGCATTGCCGCTCTGCCATGAGAAGAGCGGCACATTTAACGACCTCAGTCATGATTGGCTCTTGTGGTTGCTATGATACTCGCGGTCGGATTTCCAAATATGGAGCCTGATTCCAGATTCGCTCCTGTAACCGTGGCATCAGGAGCCTCATTTGAGCGGCGCTGAACGCTGTGGTGACGTCACACTCACTTAGTCCACTCATATATACAGTCTATGCTCTGATGTAAAAAAAAAAAAACATCATTGGTTGAGATCCACTGACCCACAGGTCGGCTAGTGTGATTCCAGCTCCCACAAATGAATGCTGTCAGCCTGTCCTTGGGCAAGACACTTAACCCAGCTCGCCCCCAGTGTCTGTGTTCCCTGGTGTGTGAATGGCTGGTGAATGGGTGACAGGTTCCTTGATGTAAAATGCTTTGAGCCTTGAAGGTGAAAAAGTAAACTAAATAAAAATGTGACCATTTACTATTTTACCAGAGTTCTTTTTTTTTTCTTCAACAAATCCTATCCATCCATCTGCTTCCGCTTTATCCAGCTGGGCCGTGTCGGCAGCAGTTCTCCGCCCAGTCCTCTGCACACCTGACCCCTGTGAACCCCCTGCGGGTGGTGAGCCCACAGGAGGGCGGACCCACGTCGTCCTGAGTCCAGACAGGCAAAGTGTGACATCATGGTCCTTGATTTCAGTTCATAGGGGCGCTAGCTGATGGGGGAAACCGGAGTGCCCGGAGGAACCCCACCCAGACACAGGGAGAACAAGCAAACTCCACACGGAAAGGCCAGGGCGACCCAGGGATCAAACCCAGAGCCTTCTTGCTGTGAACCATGTGTCCTCAGCAACAAATCCTATAATAATTCAGTTTTTTCACACTGCACTCTTTCTTTCTGTGTAAAAATCGATAAAATTTGTCTTGCACGCCTTCTCTTCAGACATGTGGGAATTTGAACTGCAGAATTATTGATGGCATATATTTTACTGTCATCCAAATCGCTGAAAAAATCAACAAATGTGACAGGTATTCAAGTGAAGCTGTGACTGATGCTTTATTTTGACTGCACAGATTTATTCGGACGCATTTTGTCAGAATTCTCATCATGTTGTTGCCCACAGACGCTCAGATGTGGGTCCTGTCCTCAGCTCCTCCCTGTTAATCACAGAATAGGACTTGACAAGCGTTTGAAGGAGTAGCCACAGCCCCCCCTTCCCCCCTTCCTCCCCATAGTGACTCATCCAATACGGTCCAACCTCCATCACATCGGGCCAACCGCAAAAAGGGGTCCCTCCGTCTTCCAATCTCTCCATCACGGCACCTCTTCACCCCCACGGCAGTAACTCTTTTAGTGGGACACCGGAGCATCCCATCCCTCTCTCCCTCCCTATACACAGAAGATGCTCCAATAGTTTCTAGTTTCAAAATGTTCAGTGTTCAGGTTAAATCATACTCTAACGCTATCAAAGAATTAAATTGCGTATGGTCGAACTGTCTGTTACTCATTAAAAAATTGACTCCTGTGAGCTTTTAGTCATGTTATAATGTTGTCACCTCTGCAAAATATACCTGGAGTTGTGTTTTGTTTCATTCCCGTGTTTGAATACCCCTTTATTATGACTCTGTTTTCATCTCCAAAGATCAAAATGCGCTGTTCCACCTTGTCGTTTTCAAGTTAACAGTTAAATTTTACCTTTAGTTGTCAATTCTAGGGCTAGGGATTCTAGTGAAGGTGTATAGAGTTTAAAATATGCAGGTTAAACATGTGTGAAAGAAAGAAAACATGACCCTAGGTATGTTTTTGATGAGGAAACATTATAACATAGACCAGAACATGGCATAATATGGGCCCTTTAAGGTTTATTAAAATGTGTAAACGTCAGTGTGTATGTGTGTGATTAGGTCTGTGAAAAGGAGAGATTTGTAATACAGAAATTGTGATGTTCAGATCAGATCATAATTCATTTTTATTGTTTTTGTAAATGACTTTGTAGCGCTGCTTTTAGTCACTAAGGCAGCTCAAGAAATGTAACTCACCAGCCCTTAATCGTACTATTTCGTTAGGCCAAATTGTGGCTCTTTCATCTTGAAAGATCTTTTAGCACAAGCTCTTGTCCCATCCCTACCTATAAATTATTAAAAGTCTAAGCAGCTGGTACTACACTCTTTGGGTCTGGCACAGTTTCCTCTATGTGAGCCAAAAAAGAAAAAGAAAAAAGCAGCGTTCGATAAAAAATCAGTGAACACTTTCTCAATACTTTGGGTCAAACGAATAGAGAGTGCCAGTCAATAATAACACTGTACAGTCTGTCTTATATTGGTTGCCATAGTCTAAAATGTCATGACAGTAATACTTCCTATGTCCAAACTCAGACTGAGGGTTTTGCAGTGATTTTAAGTGTAATTTAATCTTCTGAATTCGGAGACGCTGACGAAAACTATGAAGACAACCTGGTGCGATTTTGGAGCTTTTCTCCATGGAGATGTTATTGCTTGGTCTGGAATGTTTCACACTGTGGTATTAGATATTCTGTCTTCATAGAAACCAAACCAGACCAAGTTACAGGTCAGATCTGTGGAGAGGCGACCCCGCTCACAGTCAGAATGCCTGTTTTTTCTAGGTATGTTTGAGCTCTAAAACCACTTGTAATTGAATAAATATAAAGTAGAGCTGTTTAATGTTTATACTGTGGACAGACAAAGCAATGACATATCCATAGAAACAAGCAGGTGACGGACCCCCAACCAAAAAGTTACATAGTGCACCTTTAAAGGCACTGTACCTGATTTTTAAAAATGTGGAAAAAATAACTTATTTTTTGCTGAGCTCCAAGCTTATCTTCATAGAAACCAAGTGCTAAGAACAAACTTACCTCATGTGTTCTTACCATTCAAATTATTCACCTGAATGGGTTTCTTTTCACTTTTCACTTTTTGCTTTTCGAGTTCAAGATTTGGCATCACAATAACACAATCATTTATTTCCAGATTTGCAAATCATAAACTGCAGGCAGCACACAGCAGAAGAACTGATTTTACAAAATACGGAATACAAATTTTACATCATTACAAAAAAACTGTAGCACCTTTAATCTATTTGTATATCGTTCCTGCAAATAAATACTAAAAATGGTCATCCGTCACCTGCTTGTTTCAATGGATATGTCATTGCTCTGCCTGGAATGTTCCACAGTGTGACATTAAGCAGCTCTATCTTACATTTATTCAATTACAGGTGGTTTTATTGCTCAAAATAGCTTGAAAAACAGGCATTCTGACTGTGAGAGGGAGGGTCGCTCCACAGATCTGACCTGTACCTTGGCCTGGTTTGGTCTGCATGGTGATCGAAAGCTTTAATACCACACTGGGAACAACAAAGAACTGAATTTGAAGAGGCATTTCCATTTTTGTAGCACCTCTCATCAAATTTTAGACATCAAATAATCAATTTACTGTACCACATATCCCATTATGTAAACGTTGAGTTCTCTGTCAGTAATAATTATGCCTATCAACGTAACATAGATGCGCCTTCCACTTTAATCATTCGATCTTTGTCAGACTGTCAGCTCTGCTCAGGTAGCACGCAACTCACTCATCCGTAGCTCCTGCCTTTTGACGGAGAGCTACACTTTAAACATCCTATAGTACAGAAAACCGACTCTTTTGAGCTTTAAGCCATGTTATAATGCTGTTAACTCATCAAAACAGACCGGGAGTTGTGTTTTATTTCATTCACACATACAGTATTTGAGTAATCCTGCATTATTATTAGTCTGTTTACACCTCCAAAGCTCGAAATGAAATGCTCTGTTCCACCTTATGATGACGAGTAGTGGTAGTTTTCAAGTTAAAAGCTACATTTTATCATCCAAATGATTCTAGTGAAGGTGTAGGGAGTCTAAAACACAGTGGAGCACTTCCTGTATTACCATATGGCATCGCAATTTGGAACAAGGTGGAGTGTTTTCAGTTTGAGAGAAGAACTCAGCATAAATGTGCAGGGTTTGTGTGTGAAACATGCGCAAAGGAAATAAAACACAACTCCAGGTAGGTGTTTGTGATGTGGAAACAACATTATAGCATAAATCAGAAAATATGGCGTAAAATGTGGCCTTTTATCACACAATATTTCTCAGACTGACAGCGCCGCTCAGGTACGGCTCACTCATTTTGACTCCGAGCTGCACTTTAAACTCTCCCATGTTCTTACCTAATAACATACACGCACGTTCCTCGGTACATTTTACATTCTCGGGGGGTTTGAAATCCCATCAGCCCTCTCTGTCAGAGTCGCTACTGCAATCCTAACCCCCATTAACATAATATTCCCATACCCCCCTCCTCAGTCCTCACGGCGCGTATTGGTTTCAAAGTCCTGGCTCCCTCCTCTTCTTCTTTTACTTCTTATAGCAGCTTGTGTAGATGGCTCCGAGTGACAGGGCATCTATGGAGGACTATGGATTACAGGGAGAGTGTATGAGGAGGTTGACACATGACTGACATTCACTGTAAAGCTCCATCTCAGGCCCAGCACGACAGAAGAAGACGATAAAGAAGAAGAAGGAGAGGGAGAGGGCCCGTTTACGCGAACCAGACCATTTCTGTGTGTTTATGTAGTGCGCTAAACTGAATGTATATCTGTATATCTGATTTGTGGGAGCTGCGTGGTGGAGTTGTGTGAATTTGAAAGACGAATTAGTGTTTTGAAGTTTTAGCATCACTCTGTTACAGTTCAGCACCATGGAGAACAGCAGCGGAAAGGAGGGATGTCTTGAATGTTAGATTTTCAAACAAGCATGGTACAATAAATAAACGATTTAACATACAATATTTTTCGGACTATAAGTCATTTTTTTCAGGGGTTGGGTGGTCCTGCGACTTATTTATTACTTTTTCCACACTGACAGCCCATAGACCAAACATATGAATCTTATATATGAATCAAAAATGAAAAAAAAAATTGTTATCTGTTTTTTCATTTTGGCTTTAGAGACAAATAATAAAGTAAAGAGTTGTTTTTTTTTTGTTTTCTTATTTTTGGTTCTATATTGAAAAACAAATGAATGAATGATATGGACATGGATTCTTCTCTATTGGCTTGTTTTTATTACTATAACTTCTATAATTTGCTTTTCAAGATGAAATGTTCTTGGTTTCTGATTTTATTAACTAAATTTCCCCCAAAAAGGGCGACTTCTGTGTTTTTTTTCTTCTTCATTGTGCATTTTTTGGCTGGTGTGACTTATACTCCAGAGCGACTTATAGTCCAAAAAATACGGTATATGTATTCTGAATATTAATTTTGAGTAACTGTGTTCTGTTCAGTAACTTTTTCATTCAGAATACAGTTACTTCACTAAAATCAAAGGAATATAGGATAGTATTTGATCAAACAATTTAGGCTTCAAACTGCAGAGAATTAGTGAGAAAAATAAATATAACTGCCTCTACACCAGTCCACTTCGGCCATTATTGTGCAAAATGAGCCCGATGAGAGTTTGTGTTGTTTTTTTATGACAATGACAATAAAAAATCTTAAGTTTGTGCACAGGGAGAAGAGCAGGGAGAGTGGAGCTCCTGTGTTGATAGTGTTAAGTGTCCGAAACCTTCTTCTCCAGCCACACACGCTGACTCCAGTTTGTCAGGAAGTCAGTGCTCCCCCTGCAGGTCGGGTCTGGCAGAGCAGAGAGAACTTGTCCTGGAGCAGAGCAGGGACGATGGTGTTTGAACGCAGAGTTGAAGTCCACAAACAGGATCCTGGAGAAGGTTCCCAGGAGGTCCAGGTGCTAGGATGAAGTCATGGGCCGGGTTTATGGCGTTTACATACTGTGCGTCTACATACTGTGGAATATTTCAAGTAAAGCAACAAAATCTCCACGGAGACAAACAGGTGACAGATGCTCCACCAGATATAGCCAGATAGATAGACTCACTTACAATGATAGTAAAAACGGTATTAATTCACACATATTCAAGTGCAGCTTCGTTTCCGATCACTTTAGCTGACATGTGACAGGACCAATTACTGTGGGAGGAAGTCTGGACAGCCTCAAATATGAACTTTGTTTTGGGCTTAATCACAGGAGACCAATCATCTGCACTTACCTGAAATGTGCAGGTTTGTCAGACTGGAGCTCCATGTGGAAGTCTTTTGTTTGGTCGTCACTCTCCTCTCTCAGCTCTTTCTCTGGCTGGGTTTTTGTCTGAGCAGCTTTCACTTTTGGACATTTTATTCTACAATTTATGGACTACATCACTGGAAATTCATAATGATTCTATGAAAAAGATCAGGAGATTCCTTTTTTTTTCATTTTATTAATTTTGATCTGGATGTGCTGTACCAGCCACAATAGCTCACACCAATTAAATCCCGCGTTTCTTACTAAAACTTCAAATCTGCCTGCGAAGTAGCCATTGATATCCTAAATAAAACATATTTGTGTTTTGGTCCTACAGTGTAAATAACTGAAAAGGCTGAAAAACAGTTTGTTTAGTTTTAGTTAATTACTATTGGTGTGCCCTTGTGCAAGACATTTCACCTTTCAACATTTTTGAAAGTTCATTTTTCACTATAGAACATCTGTAATATGACTCTCCCCCAGGAAAGTTACACAATGCACCTTTAATATGACTAATGTGTGAATGAATATTGTGCCAAGTGGAAACAAATTTGACAAAGGACTTTCTAATGTATCAATAAAGTTGCACTGTGTAACTTTTCAGGTCAGGGGTCCGCTACCATGGAGATGCTATTGTTTGCCTTGTCTTATATTAGATGCGTTTATTCAATTATGGGTGTTTTTATTGCTAAAAATACATTTAGAACATGCATTCTTAGTATAAGTGGGGTCACCTCTTCACAGATCCCGGTGACATCTCCTGCTTGTTTCTATGGAGACTGAACATTTTAATGCCATACTTTGGAATATTGGAGGCAAAGCAATAACATCTCAAAATTACAAGAAAATGACAAAACACTCTGCTTAAACAATAACTGTACAGTCAGGATCTCCACTGTTGCTTTCAGTTCCACTTTTGTCTCCCGAATGTTGCAACTCCACTGCAAAAAATTGATTCAGAAGAACTTTTTGAAACTTCACTCATCACACTCACTGAGCACAGTTCGATATCTCCTGGTGGGAATTCATGTTTGAAACCAGCATTGATTAATTTCAGTGGACGGACTTTTCTGTGATGAGTTTATCTTGGAAAAGAAAGTGGTACAAATGATACACAGCGACTCAGTGTAACTTTTGTTTTCCAGCAAACTTCCTTCTAACCGTGGATATAATGAGCAATAGCAAATTCCCTCCATACAATATTTTCTGACGTTTTTTGTTTGTTTTTGTTTTTTTTTTGCGATATTTATTGCAATATTTAGTGGAGGCTAACAAAATTGTGAATATGCCTTTTTTTCCTTTTAAAAGTCTCAAAAAGTCTTTAAAAACTTAATTCTTCATATTATAACTGTACCAAAGTGCTTAATAACAGTTATTTCTTCACCTAGTCTGTACTGAAAACAGCAAAGGATCATAGTCTATGTAGTTCCCTCTTTTTTTTCAGTTCATACACAAAGTTAGTCAAAGCTTTACGGAAAAAGAAAGACGTTAAAATCCCTAAAAGTATTAATTTAAGCAAAGAGAGTTCTATACACCATGAGGGTCTCTGATATTATTGTGAGACTTCTGACGATACGATTTCACGATATTTCGGTTATTGTTACGTCACTATTAACCACTGAGACATTTCATCTCCCCAAATTGTACTATGTAGTGTTTTAAAGTAATGATTTTAGGAGTGGTCTCTAGTGAAAAATATCTACCTCCCCAAGCAAATTATAGCTATCCTGAAATTCGCAAAGAAAGGTATTGCCAAGATGAGTATCGCACCCAGATCCTCATATAGATTTTCTTGTGGCAAAACAAAGTAGAAACACGGGACATCAGATAAAGCGTTTTTGTTTTGAAATGCATGACAATCCGGTGGGAGTTTTGCGATTATAAGGTTTTCATTTGTTTTGTGTCTTTGTGGAGAATTTTGGCTCGGAGCAAGGGTCAGGTGCATTAAAGGTGGAACTTTTTAGATGCTCACCTGCTTGTTTCTATGGATATGTCAATGCTCTGCCTGGAATGTTCCGCAGTACGACATTAAACAGATCTACCTTACGTTTATTCAATTACAGGTGGTTTTATAGCTGAAAAATACCTGGAAAAACCCTCCACCAGAAAAGAAAACATGTAGAACAGGCAGTGTTAAAATGCTTTTCTCCATGGAGATGTAATTACTTTGTCTGGAATATTTCACAGTATGGCATTAAACCTTTCTAACATCATGGAGACCAAACCAGACCAAGTTACAGGTCAGATCTGTGGAGAGGCGACCCCGCTCACAGTCAGAATCCCTGTTTTTCTAGGTATTTTTGAGCTGTAAACCAACTGTAATTGAATAAATGTAAATTAAAGCTCTTTAATGTGACACTGTGGAACATTCCTGGCAAAGCAATGACCCACAGAAACAAGCAGGTGACGGTCCATCAACCATTGAGTTACACAGTGCACATTTAAGAAGATTTTTTTTCATGTGATAGTTTTACTTGAGTCTATTTTTACTTCGATATCTGCACTTTTACTTATATTTGAGTCAAAATCGAGTACTTCTTCCATCACTGAGAACTGGACACTATACAATCACACAGGCTCCACTCATCAGCACAGTCAGTCCATGCTGTTAATACATTTATAGATCGGTACGAAGCGAATACTTTGGGGTCCCTCACTCATCTCTTTCCAGTGGGATACACAGGGCTGTGTGCACATACTGATTGCTATGCTGCTCCTGTGTTGCCGGACTAGTTGGGAGTGATGGAGGACTTAACTCTATTCAGCAAGGACGACAAGAAGGGCTCCCTGTGTCCTGTGGAGCCGCAGCTGAACGCCTGTGCCAGGGCTGAGCTGTGCAACACCGCCACCTGTTGGCCACACCAGAATTGCAACATAAAGAGGTTCTCAGTATGTAGGATAGAGTATGAAAATGAACTGCACTGGAAAACGCACAAAAACATGCTCTTACTGTGAGTGGGCACAAACCTGACTCTTAGTTTGCCTGGATGAGGGCCTCCACCATCTTGTCTCTGTGGAAATATTGTTCCTTAAGCTGTAATGTTCCACAGTATGGCATAAAGTGTGTCTTTATAGAGTTATGTACACTGCAAAAAAGGCCTATCAAAAAATAAGAAAAAAATACCAATTTTGAGGTAAAAATCTCCTATTTTAAGTGAAATTATCTGCCAGTGCAGTAAGAAATTTTCACTTACCAAGTTTTCTTAAAACAAGATGAAATACGACTATTCTTCTAAGCAGAAAACACTAGTTTTGAGTATTTATCGCAAGATTTTTCACCTTATTGGTTTGAGAAGGAAGGTAAAGAGGCTTAACCTGGCTTGATTTAATATAAAAAGTGCTTAGAATAAGTTGTAATATCTAGATAAGATGTATCAGGATGGAATATCTTGAAACAAGTAAAAAAAATCTCATTTTATTAAGTAAAAAAATCTTAAAATTTATCTTTTAAGATGAATCTGCTTAATTCAAGTTAGTTTAACTATGCTAGAAAATCCTTTTTGTAGTGTAGTGTGGCTTTAAAGAAATCTACAAGGGAAACTGGGACATAGACGTTCAAAAATTACAAGAAGATTGAAGAAAAATCAGTCTATTTCTAAAGCTCTAAATAATAATGTATTACAGTAAGAGTTGCTATACTAAAAATGTTCTGAAGCGGAAACCTTTAATTTAAAATAATATTACTCAAGAAAGTAAAGAGTAGTACTCAAAAGTAGAAGGAAAAATATGGTCTACTATTCTTCAGAAAGTAAATGCATAAACAAAAGCACAAACAAGTTGAATCGGTGCATCCCTGTCTTCCTTGTTTACTGTAGTAACTTTCAGCCTTTAGGAACTTGTGTTTTGGAGCATCTAGAGTTTTTTTTTTAGAATGAACAGAGCAAAGAAAAACAATGAATAGACCCAAACATATGAGCCCCATAAAACTGAACCACTGCAGCAAAGTCTTAAAATATGGAAGATAAAACTGTTTGCAATCGGCTTAGTTATAAAATGATTATAGAGTGTGTTGGTATTCATGAACTATCCCTCCCTCTCTGCTCTCCCTCTTTCACTCTCTGTCTCCTTCTCTCTCTCTGTCTCTCTCTCCCTTTCTTGTTCTCTCTGTTCCCTTCTGTCTCTCTCCCTCCGTCTCTCTGTCTCTCTCCCTCCCTCTCTCTGTCTCTCTCTGTATCTTTTCCTCTCTCTCCCTCTCTCTGTCTCTCACTCTTCTCTCCCTTCTCTCCCTCTCTCTCCCTTCACTCTCTCTCTCTCTATCTCTCTCACTCCCCTCTCCCTCTCTTTCCCTCTCTCCCCCTCTTTCTCTCTCCCCTCTCCCTTCTCTCTCTCCCCTCTCCCTTATCTCTCTGTCTTTCTCCCTTCCCTCTCTATCTCTCTCTCCCTCTCTACCTTCTCTCTCTCTCCCTTCTCGCTCTCCCTCTCTCTCTCCCTCTCTCTCTTCTCTCTCTCCCTTCTCTTTCTCCCTCTCTCTCTTCCTCTCTCCCTCCTCTCTCCCTCTCTACCTTCTTTCTCTCTCCCTCTCCCTCTCTCTCTCCTTTCTCACCCTTCTCTCTCCCTCTCTCTACCTCTCTCTCTCCCTCTCTCTCTCCCTTCTCACCCTTCTCTCTCCCTCTCTCTCCCTCTCTCTCTCCCTTCTCACCCTTCTCTCTCCCTCTCTCCCTCTCTCTCTCCCTTCTCACCCTTCTCTCTCCCTCTCTCTCCCTCTCTCTCTCCCTCTCCCTTCTCGCCCTTCTCTCTCCCTCTCCATCTCTCTCCCTCTCTCTCCCTC
The DNA here is from genome assembly GCA_030686955.1 of Odontamblyopus rebecca. Lineage (NCBI taxonomy): Eukaryota > Metazoa > Chordata > Actinopteri > Gobiiformes > Gobiidae > Odontamblyopus > Odontamblyopus rebecca. The sequence goes on along the minus strand of CM060670.1, from coordinate 13,793,045 downwards.
TCTCTCACCCTTCTCTCTCCCTCTCTCTCCCTTTCTCTCTCCCTCTCACTTCTCACCCTTCTCTCTCCCTCACCCTTCTCTCTCTCTCCCTCTCTCTCTCTTCCTCCCTCTCTCTCTCCCTTTCCCTTCTCTCTCTCCTCTCCCTCTTTCTGTCTATCTCTATCTATTTATCTCTCTCCCTCTCCCCCCCCTCTCTCTCTTCCTCTCCCTCTGTTCTTCTCTCGTTCCTAACAGTCAGCTTCAGTGTCACCTACACTTTCACTGGTGCTTCACACTTGACCCATAAACCACATTAACGTCCCCAGTGGACACAAGTATCAGCTCAAAACCCAAACAGTGGATTCGGGTGTGAAAAGCTCCTTCAGACTGAAGCGCAAAACTAAAGAGTGGGACCATCTTGTAACAAAAGTGCATTGTTTTTGCTTGATAAAGAGATGCCAGTGCGTGATAGGAAATGATTCAGTCCAATAAAAGGGAATCCATTGGCTGTCTTTGAGCAGTAGTTACGCACCACTGGGCTCTGCGCTCACACAAAACAATCAGCACTTTTTAATGGGCTCGTTTTGTGTCTGCGCGGAGACAAAGAAAATACAAATCAGCCCTGTACTTTCTCCAGCCAATCAGGGAAATCACAGCCCTCACCCCACAAGCAAATGGCCTCTGACAAACAAGTCGGCGTGTTTGAAGAGGGAGCGTGTTTAGCTTTATAGCAACTTAACTAGACTATACTGAAGAGATTTATTAGCTGTTAAAGTGCACTGTGTAACTATGCTGCTTTTCTCATTTGAGATGTTCCACAGTATGGCATTAAAACATCTTTATCGCCGGGAAGGAAAGCAGTTAGCACCACCAGGCCACGATGGTGGTATTTAAGGTCATTGTTTGTTATATAATCAATGCTCGATAAGGATGTGCAGCGGAACATTCCGTGCAAAGCTCACATCTCCACGGGGACAAGCAGTTATAGCGGAAAAGTTACGCAGTGAACTTTAGGGCCATTATTTTCTCAGTGAGCATTACTTTTGCTATTGTTGTTACAGTTAATGACTGGACTTTCTTGGGCATCTGTATGTATAAATGCAGCTGTGGTGATCAGAGGGACCTGAGGAGGACAACTGGGACAGGACGTGTATCAAGTCCAAGTGTGTAGAAAGGTACATGTTATTACCCCTGTAGAGCAGAGAAAGCCCCGGGACACCTGGGGACAGAGCATTAAACCTTTTACTATTGGTTTTATGTATGAATTTTGTAAGTGTGAAATTTGTCAGCAAATGTCATGGTTAAGGTTCAAATAGTGTAGAAAATGTGAATTGTGAAAAAAAGTGAACACAAAACAACAGAAATATCCCTTAATAGTCTTATTTAAAGATTTGCACTAAAAACCATTTACTCTATAACATTCGTACTGTGCATATCTCTGGTGTTTTCACTTTCAGTATCGCTCCCTCACTACTGATTGCACTGAGTCATACAGTAAGCACTGCATAGTTGTAAAAATGTGCAGTAGTTGAGAACATACATAGTTTAAAAATGAAACATTTTAGGGAGCTGGAGTGGAGGAGGTACTAGGAGGAAGCTGGAGGGCTTCCCAGAGCAAGATGGGGGGATTTCTGCTTTTTCTAATAACAAATGTGTTGCAGAAAAGCCACACACACGGGAGTCAAAGAGAATTAATGTCCTCCTCCCTAAAAACTAATGTGATAATGGCACTGAGTGAAACCAAAAATGTCATGCCTGTTTCTAAATTCTGAAAATATACACCCTTTTTTTATTTATTTATACTTATAGGAATGCGCTGAACAAGCACTTTTGGAGACTTTTGCAGCTGAAACTTTGAAAATTGCGACCACACCGATGCTGCTGCTATAGTTATATTTTCTATTGGAGCTAATTACATATAAACCCAATGTTCATGTATGGGTATTTTCCAGGCTATAGCAAGTCAAAAAGAAAGTTTTGCTCCAATCAGTTCAATTCCAGTTATTTTGTATAGCCTAAAACCACAGCACTCACCTCACACGGTTTATAGAGCAAAAGTGTTGATTTAACCAACAGAACGTGAGAAAATCGACCATGAAATACAATAAAACAGTCACTGGTCAACATTCGTATGTAACAGACCACCTCCTGTTTATAGCAGATATATTTTGTACTATATTTCTATATTTTATTTTTACTATTATGCCTTATTTTGTTACTTTTTATTTTTTACTTTTAATGTTTGATTGATTGACTGATTCATTTTTATTTCGAGTTTGTGCCAAGACAGAAATAATAATCATATACATACCACATATACATTGTAAACAACAGAAAGGCACATTTCTTGAAAAGGAGTGGGAAGAAAAACTTTCATTAACCCATCCCTATTCAATAAACAGTTTCAAAAATAATGTGGTTGCTTCTGTACATTGATCACGAAACTTTACAAATATTCACATATAGCAAAATAAATTACATTCTAAGCTCAAAAAAACATATAAAGAATCGAAATTGTGCTTCCCACTCCCATGCGTATAAATAAATAATAATAAATGGAAGTCCAAGTGGTAATGCATTTTAACCCAATTTCTTTCTCTTTTTTGGCCATTTACATTGTCTCTATGTTTTTATTTATTATATATTGTGTCGTGTGAATTACTGTGTCCAAATAATGTCCCCTGTGGCTCATTAAAGTCTAAGTCAAAATCTAAGTCTAATAAACAACCAGATAATTTTAACTCAGTTTCTTTCGCTATTTTGCCATTTACATTGTCGCTATGTTATTATTTATAATATATTGTGTCGTGTGAGTTACTGTGTCCAAATAATGTCCCTTGTGGCTCATTAAATTCTAAGTCAAAATCTAAAAAACAGCCAGATTTTTTTTTTTTTTTTGTCATTTTTAAGTTGTCTGTGTGTGTGTGGCTCGTACTAAAAATGAAGGATTTGACTTTCCTGCTTGGATCATGCTGTTTTCTCTCATTATTCCTTTTGCTTTACCTCTACTCTTCCAGCAGATGGCAGCATTTCCCTTTGTCTCGTTCTAGTTTACGCTTTTCTGCTGATCCACTTTGTTCCACGGATGAAAGAGGCAGTACTTTTGGCTGATAAAAACATTCCCAGACCATTTTTTTTTTCAACATCACCGTGTCCCTTTTGAGAAACTCTTCTGATTGGTTGAAAGTCAAACCTGAGCCCTTTTTTTAGTTGCAGCCTTTCCTTTAACAGCAGCTTTGGAGAAGGGACAAAGGACTTACAGACGTGTGCACTCACTCCAGGAACGATAAAAGAGCTGGACATTTATTGTAGCTATTTTTTTATATATATTTTTATTTGACGATTTTTTACTTTTTGCTCAATGGCGAACTCCTGTCTCCAGCTGACCGGGTTTGTGTTGAGTTTTGTGGGCTGGTTGGGCATCGTGATCGCCACAGCCACGAACGACTGGGTGATTAATTGTAAATACGGACTTAACACGTGTAAGAAGATGGACGAGCTGGGCGCCAAAGGGCCGTGGGCAGACTGCGTGATCTCCACCGGGGTCAACCACTGCGTCTTCCTTACGCAGCTCCTGGACCTGCCAGGTACGCGCGGCCCCTGAGCTGATGCAGACGAGCGGAGAGGCTGGATGAAGTTTGGACCAAATCTTATTAACGAGTGTGAAAGGATAATGAAAACAAATCATAGAAAAAATTTAAGAACCGAGACAGAAGTAAATAAGAGTAGGATTCTCCAAATACACAGTAAAAGCTTTCAATACCATACACAGTAATACTAACAACTTCTACTACTTCGACTACTATTGCTAATTGTTTTAACCACTCAGATTTGCACCAGAGATGAAAATATGACCATTTATTAAAGCTTACAATGATTGATTTAATGTATGATTATATAAATGTTAATTATTTTAATTTAACACCAAATTTAGAAATGCCACATCACAGCAATTTAGGTGTTTTTCCCTCATAATTCATTATTTTATCAATATTATCTTTTAAGAAAGATATTAATAATATAATGTGATATAATATAATATACATTGCAATATCTAAGACTAATAATATATTAATATTTTCTTGATAAGCATTGCGATTTGATTTGCGATTTTGTTTTATTAATAGGATTCTGTTCAAAGTTCACATTTTAAACCTGCCCTGGAGCTTTAAACAGGCTGAAATTGGTTCAGAACATGTTTGTACGATTTAAACTACAGGGTTAGGTGCTTTTGTACAGAATATGACTAAGAATAAGAGTATTTTCTTTGTTATTTTTGGAAATTATGGCTCTTCATTTGCATGCATTCAGATTTAGTTTCGATTGTGATTAATCTTGCAGCCCTGCCCATAGGTAGATTCAAATAAGGTGAGTATTTGGCTGTAATTTTGTTCTTATTTGTGTTTTTCAGCGTACATCCAGACCACACGTGCCCTCATGATCACAGGCTCCATCCTGGGTCTACCCGCCGTGGGGATCATCCTCATGTCTCTGCCCTGCATCAAACTCGGCAACGAACCCCAGAGCTCCAAGAACCAGCGCGTCGTCATCGGAGGAGTCATCATACTGATAGTCGGTCAGTACTACTACTACTGCTCCTACTACTACTACTATTTTTACTACTATTACTATTACTACTGCTACTATAACTACTATTCACCTCTGCCTATCACTGAATGGTTCAAGAGTGGATATTATGCAACTTTTTGGAACTTCCTATCATGTTATAATGTTGTTCCCTCATCAAGAACATGCCTCAAGTGTTTGTTATATGTATTCTATGCATATTTGAATAATCTAGTGATATAAGCCTGTCCAAGGCTACGCCCACAAGTGTAACTCATGCTCCTACATGGCCGTTTTTCAGAAATATACAAATCAGGGCACAAAACAATACACTATAACTTCACAAATCAGATGCGATGTGCAGTAGTTTCATTAGCAGAATGTGCACTGATTGGAGTGAGCAAAGGGAGAGGGACACAGAGTAAACGAAGCTGAAACGAAATGATTATTTTAAAATGCTGTTTTCAGGGAATAAAAGGTAACGTGGTGATCTAAATATGTTATGCGTTAAAAATGAATACCTCATACAAGTGTAATACCCTCTCTTTAATGAAGGATGGGACAAAGTTGAGTGTGCGTTCACATTTGTACAAAATTGGGACTAAACTGAGATTAAATTCAGAACTAAACCTGGACTGGACCTGTTCTATACCAGGACTAGAACAGAACCAAATTAACAAACTCTGAACTAAACTGGGCTTAAACTAAGACCCAGAAGTGTCCTGATCTCAACAGCCCCATCCGCCAAGAGTGCGCATGTCAAATTGGACTTTAAATACCGAGTTGTGATTCAGAAATATTTTCTCCAACTTTTTGACAGTTCAGAAGATGTATTTGGCAATTCAAAGTACAAGAACCAAAGCAGAAAACTTTCTACCACTGTATTTATTCAACACTAAATAAATCGCTATGCTAAAGCTGAATCTCTAGTCCTTATTCAGATTCAGCTTTAGTCCTTTTTTTATTTGTACGATAGTAATAGGGTACATTCAAATTTTCCTCCTCCTCTTATTACTACTACTAAACTACTACTACTACTGCTACTGCTACTTCTAAATCCTTGAAAAAGTGTGTACCTTGAGACATATTGTATTTCAGACCGGTAGTAGTGGCAGATAGTGTTAGCACAGGTGTTGTTATTTCATGCCCTAACCCGATCCCCATGACACTGACCCCTCCTGACCCCAAATGAGAAGCAGCTGACGGGTGAGGATGTTCAAAATGGCCACCTTCCCTCCCGCACAAAGATGCACTGACACAGAGACCCTCGCACATTCCTACCCCCTCCTAAACCGTCCACACCCTGGTGATCAAGTCCGTCGGCATGGAAACTCACTCAGCTGACCCCTTTATTGTGCTATAAACACCGCTTTTTCCACTGTTTTTGTCAAATGAAAAACCAAACACCTGTGTCCAGTTCTTTATTTTTCCATCGGCTGCTGTTGACTTTAATAGCACAGATCTTTCCAGTTCAAACAGGGAATAGCTTTCTGTTCAGTAGGCACAACAGCATTAGATTTACTGTAAAATGGAACTTTAATAGCAAGTCTGTGGAATGGGTGTTGGAAATGTCTTTTTCTGCCTTTCTGGGACCAACTTTTCTGTCAGTATAACAAATTTTCAATCTTGTTTTCAACTATATACTAGAGATGCACCGATACGATACTGGGATTGAATATCGGTGCAGATATTGAACATTTTGGCGGGTTGAATATCAGTTCTAAAATATCAGTTCAGTTGATATCCCACTTTGGTTTACAGATTGGTATAATTTACTAGACTAGACATACTCACAAAGTGTTTCACAAATATTAAATATCGAACAGAACAGAACATGTTTCCGATACCGATACTCTACTACATTCTATATTCTTCACTCAAACAGAAAACACTCTGTTCCACCTCGTGATGTAATTATGTAGATGATTTCATCTCTGGATTCGCCAATTTCGATCTGTAAAGATAAAAGGTTATGTTAAAACTGCCACTACATGACATCACAAGGTGGAACAGAGCATTTTGAGTTTGGGAGATGTAGGCAAACTAATTATAAAGGATAACTGACTAACTACTAACATGTGTAAATGAAATAAAACACAACTTTGCTTATATTTTTGATGAAGTAACAACATTTGAACATGGCTTAAACCTCACAAGAGTTATTTTAGTGTGATATAAAACCTTTAATTTAGTTCCTACATATTATCTAAACCCTCCTCTGCTCTACAGGGGTGTGCGGGTTAATCTCCACAGTCTGGTTCCCCATCGGATCGTACCAGGAGCAGGCTCTGATGGCGTTCGGCTTCTCCCTGTACTCGGGCTGGCTTGGGACCATCTTCGTCCTGATGGGGGGGTGCATGCTGGCCTGCTGTTCCTCCGAGTCCCACCCACGGGCCTACCAGGACAGCAACAGATTCTACTACTCCAAAAACGGAAACAACACCGTCCCAGCGGCCCCGTCCGCCAATCACGCCAAGAGTGCGCATGTCTAATTGGACTTTAAGTACTGAGTTGTGATTCAGAAATATTTTCTACAACTTTCTGGCAGTTCAGAAGATGTATTTGGTATTTCACAGTGCAAGAACCAAAGCAAAAACCTGGACTTTCTATCGCTGGAGTTATTCAGCGCTAAATAAATTATGTTATGTTACTGCATTACAAAAACATGACCCCACTTGGGACTGTCCATGAGTTTCAGGATGATGGAAAATTTGGACTGTTGCCATAGCGAATATCAGTTTAAAACTACTAATTATATATGTTCAAGGGGAAAAGTCTTCAAAACAAATAGCAGATTTAACCAGGTCTTAACCAGGTCTGAACCAACTGGACTAAACCCAATGTAAACCAGCACATGAGAAGAAATCCTGTGTCTACATCAGATCCAGACCAAGACTAAACCAGGTCTAATCAAGGACTAAACCAGATCTCAACCAGGACTTGTCCCAACTAAAGCACTGAAGAAGCCCAGTAAGAAATACTGCAAGATATGACCAGGTCTAAACCAGGTCTAAACCAGGTCTAAACCAGGTCTAAACCAGGTCTAAACCAACTTGACTAATCCCATTATAAACCAGCACCAAATAAGATGATCCGGACCAAGACTAAACCAGTTCTAAATGTGGACTTAACCCAGGACTCAACCAGATCTCAACCAGGTCTTGTCCCAATTAAAGCACTGAAGAAGCCCACTAAGAAATACTGCAAGATATAAAGGTCTTAACCAGGTCTAAACCAGGTCTAAACCAGGTCTAAACCAGGTCTGAACCAACTGGACTAAACCCAATAATAAAAACCAGCATCCAGTGAGAAGAAATCCTGTGTTTACATCAGATCCGGACCAAGACTAAACCAGGTTTAAACATGGACTAAACCCAGGACTAAACCAGATGTCAACCAGGTCTTGTCCGAACTAAAGCACTGAAGAAGCCAAATGAAGCAAAACTTCATTTTTCATTGTCACCAAATACTTTTTTTGTTCTTTCTTTTTTGTTCTTTCTTTCTTTTTCTTTTACAACAGAACAATTTCATTTCCGACAGTTCCTTCTTTGATAGACTGCCCTCTCAGACACGTAGGTCTTGGGAACACCGTCTGCTGTTAGACATTTTTATGATAATTTTTACATTTTGCGATTACTTTTTGATATATTTTGCTATTTGCCATGTTTTATTGCAATGAAGAATCCTCCGAGTCTTGAGTCCATTCAGCTTTTTGAATAATAGGCTTCATTAAAGGCGTTGCACTGTTTTTCTTTGAGATGAGCCAAACATATTTCAAAATAAAAGTCTTTCTGCGATATATGTACAGGGTGTAATGTAATATAATGAAGTCTAGGCCACGCACTGACCTATAGTACTGTAGCATTAGGTGTAAAATGCTTATCTTCAGTTCAGTTCAAACAGCTTTAATGTACGTTTATGACAGACAGTTGTGTAATATGTACTTTTTACAGTCAAAACTCTGAATATATGTATTTAATAATGAAATGATTTTTGTTTTGCTTTATTAACCATCAAGACCAGATGTACTGTCTGTTTAATGTCGTTTATCGTTTTTGGTTTTGTTGTTTTACTTTTTTTTCTGTCATTAAAGCGGTTTGTGGTGGTTTACGATATCAAAAATACATGAAGTTATAATTTCCAAAACTATACACAAGCAGTCTTTTAATGAAGGCAGTTTACATGTTCAAATATTCACTGTTTTGACTCTAACGTCTTTGTAAATATGCAGTACCTTCAAATAAGGCAGAGCAAATACAATACACAAACTGTATGGGAGTGCTTTGAATACTTTAAGGATAAAATGTACATGATAATCAGTTTTTTAGTAGTTTTTGCGAGTCCAGAGTCAGAATGAAATATACTGAGTGTTATTTTGTATCGTGATGGCCAAAACCACAGTATTGTATAATGACAAATCCTACTCTGGTCACTGAGCTGATAAAAACTGTATCAATATTATGCATTTCTGAGTCACGGTCCTCCTCCTCTGTGTTTGGATAGAGATAATATCTGTGCAGTACATCATTTGTATGTGTCATCTCCTCTGAAAGCTGATATGCTCCTCCTGAGTCACCCGCAGCTGTCTTATCGCTATTATTTATTGTACTGTTAATTTTCTACAATAAACAATTTCAATGAACACGTATTGTTTGCTATTTTTACCATTTATAATTTTCCAGGAAAGCTCAGTAATAGCCCCATAAACATATTAGTGGATCTTTAGTACATTTTATTGGATGCTGTAAATAAAATATGCCAAATAAGGGCATTGTATCTTGAAGTTTGATGGCTGAAGTGTAAATATAATTTTATTTTTTTATTTACTAAAAAGAGTCTTCTATGAAACAATTCTGTCAACATAATTAACCAAAACATTTATTATTGGTAGTTTAAGTTAAGACCGTTTGTTTCTCATTCTTTGGCTTTTCGTAGTTCATACTTTGCTGAAAATGTTCCACAGTATGGCATTAAACGTATCTAAATCCATGGAAACAAGCAGTCCATATTAAAGGTGCAATGCGGTCTGCCATCTGACTGTCTGGAATGTTCCACAGTATGGCATTAAACTTATTTAAATCCATGGAGACAGGCTATGAAAGGCGCCTAATAAGTAAAATGTATTATTATTATTATTATTATTAGTAGTAGTAGTAGTAGTAGTAGTAGCAGTAGTAGCAGTAGTAGCAGTAGTAGTAGTAGTAGTAGTAGTAGTAGTAGTAGTAGTAGTAGCAGTAGTAGCAGTAGTAGCAGTAGTAGTAGTAGTAGCAGTAGTACTATCAAATAAATATGCAGTTTTAGCACTTTTTACACATACAATACATATATTTTTTCTTATTAAAACATTATAAAAACACAGGAATTCATACTGTCTTAAATGTTTGTTGGTTTTCATTGTTTTTCTGTCCATGGCCTTGCTTCGACTTACTGTAATAGTTATATGTTTGCTTTCCCACTGCTTTAAGGGAAGAGTCTGTGGGGTGGACAAAAAGAAAGCACGCTGGTGTGTGTTTTTTTTACAGTGTATCAGATCTGTGTGACCTTGAGAGGCCAAAACAGAAGAATGTGTCCCAGAAAAGCCACACGCTGTACCTCCCTCGCTCTGAATAAGCTCATCACGCAGGAGAAAGAGGGAGGATGAAAAGGAGACAGAGAGAAAGGAGTGAAAGAGAAAGAGAGCAGTGCAAATTTCTCTGATCTGGCCAAGATTTAAAAACTTATATCAGGTTATTCATCTTGTTTTCAGATTTATTATCGATTTACTAGTTCTGAGACGGCTTCATTCTAGTCTCGAGGTAGTTTATTTTAAGATAACTTGTCAAGTAAAATTATTTATCCATACAGCAAGATAATTTTACTACTTTAAGTCATTTTCTGATCAGCTTAAGTGTTTATATCTTAAACTTTTTTTGCAATGGGGGAAGGAGAGGGGTTAAAGAGAGAGAGAGAAAGCAAAAAGAGTGAGTGAGTGAGTGAGAGGGAGGAAAGGGGGAGAGAAAAGGGGTAGAGGAGAGAATGAGAGAGAAAGGGAGGTAGGGATAAGGAGAGAGAAAGAAAGGCGGATGAGGAGAGGGAGAAAGAGGCACAGAAGAGAAGCAGAAGGAGAGAGGGAGAGGGTAAATGACGTGTCCGATAACTCTTAACTCATCCAGGAATAACAGTGAGTTATATAGAAAAACATGCACGATACGCACAAATACATGTTGTACTATCAGATTGTGTTTTGTTTATCTCACTGTCAACAATGCAAGATCAGCGTCTGCCTCCAGATCTGAGGATTTTGGAAAACTTAATTAAAGTTCCCATTTGTAATTATAGTAAAAGCAGCAATGTTATACTTCTTAAGAATAAGCTGAAGAAGTAAACAACGCTTTGGTTTTCATCTCCATAAACACAACTACTGCTGTATCAGTATTATTGCAATGACTTCTCCACATAGTTTTTCCTGAGAATGTAGCTGTTTTCAGTGCCCCCTCCCCAAAGCCCCTTGAGGGGGGTATTTCATGACAGACAAACAAACAAAATGTGAGTACGTTCCACTTCAAGTTACAAGTTTGTTTTTGTTTTTTTTCTGCTGAATATTCAGGGCGATACATCTTTTACAAATACTACAACACTATTACTAAATATTACATAATAAGCAATAAAAAAATGAATAAATAGAGAACACTTTGGAGATGTGTGTTGCTGTTCATAACAAATTGCCCCTGTGAAAACGGGTGATGTGAAAAAATAATACTAATTTAGAATTTTTAACAGATAGAAAAAACTGCTATTATTATGATCTTATCGGTCCAACAAGATGAAGATGAATTCTCACAATATTTGTTCCTGGATGATCACTATAGGATGAGCTTGTTAGGCCTGGACAAATCTGCAGCCTGTCCATTCATCCACCATCCCTCCATCACTGGGTTCTTCTCGAGATTTCTCTTTTTCCCACTGTATTTTTTTTATAAGGACAGGGGATGCTGTGGTCTTGCTTTTTAATCTGTTAATCATCTGTTTTTGCCCGATGTCTGTTTCACTGTCGGATTTTCTAACGTTCTTTTGTTTGAATCAATGATCTTGTTAATCCCAAAGGGGCAACTGAATTGAGGTGAACCGATTTGAGAACCAGATTAATTATGACTACCCCCACTCTACACATTTTAATTAGAAACAATCTGCTTTCAGTATTATTCAAACATATGTAAATAGGTGACTGAGCATTCCCTGTAATGTAATTCAGGCCTAAAGTCACAGAGTTCACAGGAGGCTCTGCTCTGAAGTGCAGCGTGGCCAAAAACATGATCCACACTCACGGCCACAGAGATATGAGCCCACAGAACGCTGCTCACGTCTCACTCTTATTCTCTAATATCGGTTTGAGTCTAATATGAATTTCCTCATTGTTTTCTGGCAGCATTTTCACATGCATGGGGTGTATTTGGGGGGAAAACACATAACCGCCCAAAACAATACTGACCCTAAATTGATACTTTGCAATGGCATCACGCTGGGGATGCTGTACATGTATGTGTATTAGCAGTATGTTCATTAGTTACCATGGAGACACAATGCACACATTAGCAAACACTGTCAAAAAAGTTTTAAGATCACCTGGATACTCAGGAAAAAATACAAAATGGATTTAAGCAACACGTTTTCAAGTTAAAGTCTAACAAACCTCAGACAAAGCAGTGTTTACGGTTAGTTTAATACTGCATACGTATAAGCCTCCAACTTTTTTCCATTGATTTATCTGATGTTAATACAAAGCAAATGGTGCCAAAAAACATTTTAAAAACATATTTTTTAAGAATCTCCACCGATGTGTAAAAGAAAGCTGTCTACCCTCTCTCTAATTTAAATACAAAAGACCTTATTTCGATGACTGGACCTGACCTCACACACACATTATCAGAGTCGTCTTCCACTTGAATATTCTGCATTTATGATTCACAGTATTTTCGCTGATCTCACGTCCACTCAGCCCAACTCAACTCATTAAACCTTTTCCAGACCAAAACATGAGCGGGCACAGACGCATCATCCTGGCATCTCCGTGACAGTGTGAGCCGTTCGTAATGAAGTTAATACTGTACAAACAAATGGTGCCTGGTAGACTTGATGTGATATGTGGGATTATATCTGATTACTCACACAGATCTCTTTGTTACAGTAATGAAGGACTGGAAGTTTTACTCACTGATAATTTGTCTGCCACTGATAGGTAATCTCAAGTGATGTCTGACTTCCTGTAAAAATGTGAATGCTGTTTGGGAATCTCTTCTACTATGGCTATGTTTTACACAGCAGTACAGAAAGTTTTATCCATTGTTACTTTTAGAGCAAAGTACATGTTATAAATATTGTTGTAGTAGTACTGTTGTGAACTGTCAAATGGCAAGTAATCTATCAGGATTTATGCCATACCGGCTCGTCAAAGCCTGATCCCGTCAGATCTCAGAAGCTAAGCAGGGCCGGGCCTGGTTAGTACTTGGATGGGAGACCACTGGGAATTCCAGGTGCCACAGGGGGGCGCCAGTGGCAAAAAACTGTCGTAGTGTCCTTAGGCAAGGCACATCACCCACATTGCCTAGTATGAAAGTGGTGTGTGCGTGAATGGTGGTGGTGGTCGGAGGGGCCGATGGCGCAGATTGGAGCCTCGCTTCCGTCAGTCTGCCCCAGGGCAGCTGTGGCTACAATAGTAGCACCACCACCGGGTCTGGAGTGAATGAATAATGCTCTGTAAAGCGTCTTTGAGTGTCCTGAAAAGCGCTATATAAAACTGATGCATTATTATTATTATTATTATGCTTAAAGGATCCATATTGCGCTATTTTCCGATCTATATCATAATGTTGTTTCTTCATCACAAACATACACGGCAAATTTCTCTGCACTGCAAAAAAGGCCTATCAAAAAATAAGAAAAAAATACCAATTTTGAGGTAAAATGCCCTATTTTAAGTGAAATTATCTGCCAGTGCAGTAAGAAATTTTCACTTACCAAGTTTTCTTAAAACAAGACAAAATTCGAATCTTGTTCTAAGCAGAAAACACTAGTGTCAAGTATTTATGGCAAGATTTTTCACCTTATTGGTTTGAGAAGGAAGTTAAAGAGGCTTAACCTGCTTTGATTTAATATAAAAAGTGCTTAGAATAAGTTGTAATATCGAGATAAGATAAATCAGGATGTAATATCTTGAAACAAGTAAAAAAAATCTCATCTTATTAAAAGGTGTTAATCACATGACATGTCTATAAAGTCAGAAAAGGAAATAATACTAGACGAATGATCTGGTCCTTTTTTTCTGAGAGTTTCATATATTTTGTCATCATGTGACACTGTATTTTTGTTTTTTTCCCAAAGGTCTTTGTTTACAGGATTTTTTACAGGGCAGGTTGCTTTTTGCCTGCACTCTGGCAACCCTGCTTTAAACTGTGTGATGCTAACTGGAGGCTCTGCTCGGTCTGAGGCTTTATTAGACTTAAATCTGACCTGCGACTAACACAGCGGCTTTTTGGAACTGTTGCTTCCTCACAGGTAGCACAAAGTTTGTTGCACCGACACACAAGAAACTATGAACAGTTCGCCACAAAAAACAGTTTTTTGAGGTTGCTGAAAGAAGAAGAGAAGGGGAAAAGGAGCAAAGCCAAACTAAGATGATTCTTGGAGATTCCTTCCAGCGATGTCGTGCACTGAAGCAGACGAAGGGTCTAAAGACTGACACCAAGTTACAAGTATTTATTGCAAGGAAAGGGTCTGAATACATTCCTGTGATTCAATGAACATGATAAGACCTGTTGCTAATTTAAACGAAATGTGAAATAAAATACATAAAATAAAAATGGAATAATAATGAAACATGCATTCTTTAACTAAGAGGAAAGAATACATAATGAATACATAGAGCAAAGGTGAGTAGTTATAAGATTAAAAAAATAATAAATGGCGATATGGCATTTGTGTATTAAACATCGTTCAAACGATGCATTTTAACCTCGCTGCCAGTGCTCGCAGCTGATTGGAGTTTCCATGGTTACCCCAGACATGGTTACCCCAGTTTCCATGGTTACCCCAGACATGGTTACCCCAGTTTCCATGGTTACCCCAGACATGGAAGCTTGCAGCTGATTGGAGTTTCCATGGTTACCCCAGACATGGAAGCTCGCAGCTGATTGGAGTTTCCATGGTTACCCCAGAAATCCGGCCAAAAACACGGTCAGTTTCTTACGTCCCTCTGAACAGAAGGTCACACGAGCAAGTGTCTCTGCACCGTTACAAATCCACTCGTCTTTGTGAGCTTTAAACTTCTGTCAAACATGTCTAAACGTAAACGCAGCTCCAGCCCTCCCGTTTCCCGCTGTGAGGAAGGTCAGTGATCGCCACACGAGTCACTTCACCAGCAAAGATGTGGACAAAAAACACTGCAAAGACAAACTTATTTAATAATACAGATTTGAGTTATTCTTCACGACTGAGGAAAAAAAGTTGCACATTTTGAGATGATTTAAGACCATGTTTTTACATGGTCTCAAATCATCTCAAAATGTGCAACTTTTTTTAGTAGTGCAAAAGTAGTGCATGGTAGGGCAGTGAACTGTTGAAAACTGCTTAAATCACATTTCTACTGAATCAACTGACCACAATCCACAATCGAACCATCAAAATCTGACTGTTTGACAATTTAGAAGAGTTTTATTGTAAAACTAACACGAAGATACTGCCAAATTATTCGTTATATTCTGTTTAAAATGCATTGCACTACACAAAAAGTATACCGTATATTTAACATGTATTTATCTGTTCCAGGTACTAGTCCCACAGAGAAAAGGCACAAGCGTCGACAGGCTGACAGGGCTCAACAGCGCCACCTCCTGTCCCGGCTGGCCCCTTCTGGAGGTCTGGAAGTCTTTAATGCCAGATACGAGCAGGGCCATCAGCTGGGGAGTGGAGGCTATGGCTCAGTCTACAGGGGTGTACGCAAGTCTGATGGTCTGAAGGTAAGTACCATAGAAGGCCATAGATTCAGAAGACCAGGGATCACAGTTTTAATATGCAATAATAAAATTATGTAGCACTACGCACTGATACTGGTAGTACAGATATTGAAATGTTTCTTGGATCGGATATCGGTTCCAAGATTTTGGTTCATTTGTTGTTGGTCTATAAACTGGTGCTTAAATAGACTATTTACTGGCCGACGGTGGCAAATCTGTTCTGTAGTGACAAGTTAAACAGTACACCTACTCCTACTGCTAGTGGTACTACCACAGTCAGTTTTTAAATTTACCGTAAATTCTGTTCAGTACTGCATGTCGTAATCTGCAGTATAGTTATTTATATCGGCTCAAGGTAAAAATGAAAACTAAGGCTTCTCTGATTTGACTTGCAGGTGGCTCTCAAGTACGTCCCCAAAGACAAGGTGGACTACATCCCCATGATGAGCTGTGGGAGCGTCTATAACATCCCTAACGAGGTCTACCTCATGTACAGAACGGCAGGCGCCACCAACAGGGTGGGTCAAAGCGCCGCCGTCTCCCTCCTTGACTGGTTCCAGTTGGATACAGAAATCCTCATCGTCATGGAGAGACCCAAACCCTCCATGGACCTCCTGTTCTACAGCATCTTCCATGACCCTATGCCTGAAGAAACAGTGAGGGACATCATGCAACAGCTGGTCCTGGCCGTGAAAGACCTCCACCAGAAGAGGGTGTTCCATAGGGACCTGAAAATGGCAAACATCCTGATTCAAGAGACCGAGGAGGGCATCAAAGTACGGATAATTGACTTTGGATGTGGCTGTACTGTTAGCACCACTCCATACTCCTCCTACTATGGGACTCGAAACTACTGCCCCCCGGAGTTCTTCCTGAGTCAGAGGTACAGGGACGGTCCTACTTCTGTGTGGCAGCTCGGGGCCATCGCTTATGAACTCCTGAACAGAGATGGGACAGTTTTTGACACACATAAGTGGGTCAGTGGAGAACAGTCCATGAAAACCACCGAGGCGTCTGAAGAGGGGAAACATTTCCTCCAGGATTGTTTGAAAGCAGATTCCTCCAAAAGAATAAGCCTAGAGGAGCTGGAGAAACATGTGTGGTTTGTCAGCACCACTCCGGCCTCTTGAGCTACAAAAGACTGTGGACTTTTATTGATTTATTGATTTCTTGGTCTACGGACGTAATGTAAAGGACTTTCTTTCTTGGTGTTTGCATCTGTTGAGCAAACTTGTAAATAGTTACCTTATGTACATATTGTAAATATTGTAAATTAAACATGTCTGTAAAAACATCTATATTTTGTTGGTGTGTCTGAATTTTTTTTCCCCTCCTCAAACCGCCACCTTAACGTGGTGGAGGGGTTTGAGTGCCCGAATGATCCCAGGAGCTATGTTGTCGGGGGCTTTATGCCCCTGGTAGGGTCACCCAAGGCAAACAGGTCCGGGGGGATGGGTCAGACGAAGAGCCGTTCAGAAGACCCTTATGATGATGAACTTTCAAAGGCCAGTTACGCCGCCCAGAATGGCGACACCGGGGCCCCACCCTGGAGCCAGGCCTGGGGTGGGTTCACGCCGGCGAGCGCCTGGTGGCCGGGCCTTTCCCCATGGGGCCCGGCCAGGCCCAGCCCGAAGGAGCGACGTGGGGCCGCCCTCTGGTGGGCCCACCACCCGCGAGAGGAGCCATAGGGGTCGGGTGCGGAGAGATCTGGGCGGCGGTCGAAGGCAGGGGCCTCGGCGACCGGATCTCCGGACATGGAGACTAGCTCTGGGGACATGGAATGTCACCTCGCTGGGGGGGAAGGAGCCTGAGCTTGTGCGGGAGCGGGAGCGTTACCGGCTAGATATAGTCGGCCTCACCTCCACGCACAGCGTGGGCTCTGGAACCCAACTCCTTGAGAGGGGCTGGGCTCTCCATTTCTCTGGCGTTGGCCGTGGGGAGCGGCGGCGAGCTGGTGTGGGCCTGCTTATTGCCCCACAGCTCAGCCGCTGCGTGTTGGAGTTCATCCCGGTGAACGAGAGGGTCGCGTCCCTGCGCCTTCGGGTCGGGGACAGGTCTCTCACTGTGGTGTCGGCCTACGGGCCGAACAGCAGTGCAGAGTACCCGGCCTTCTTGGAGTCTCTTGGAGGGGTACTGGACAGTGCACCAACCGGGGACTCCATTGTTCTACTGGGGGACTTCAACGCCCACGTGGGCAACGACAGTGACACTTGGAGGGGGGTGATTGGGAGGAACGGCCTCCCCGATCTGAACCCGAGCGGTGTTCTGTTATTGGACTTCTGTGCTAGTCACAGTTTGTCCATAACGAACACCATGTTCGAGCACAAGGGGGTCCATCAGTGCACGTGGCACCAGGACTCCCTAGGCTGGAGGTCGATGATCGACTTTGTTGTCCTGTCATCTGACCTCCGGCCGTGTGTCTTGGACACTCGGGTGAAGAGAGGGGCAGAGCTGTCAACTGATCACCACCTGGTGGTGAGTTGGGTCCGCTGGCAGAGGAGGAAGCCGGAAAGACCTGGCAGGCCCAAGCGTATCGTGAGGGTCTGTTGGGAACGTCTGGCAGAACCTTCTGTCAGTGCGGCCTTCAACTCGGAGAGCTTCTCCCGGATCCCGGGGGAGGCTGGGGACATGGAGCCCGAGTGGGCTTCGTTCTCGGCCTCTATTGTCGACGCGGCTGCTCGTAGCTGTGGCCGTAAGGTCTGTGGTGCCTGTCGTGGCGGCAATCCCCGAACCCGGTGGTGGACATCGGAAGTAAGGGATGCCGTCAAGCTGAAGGAGTCCTACCAGGCCTTGCTGGCTCGGGGGACTCCTGAAGCAGCTGACAGGTACCAGCGGGCCAAGCGCGCTGCAGCCCGGGCGGTGGCAGAGGCAAAAACTCGGGTCTGGGAGGAGTTCGGGGAGGCCATGGAGGAGGACTATCGGACGGCCCCAAGAAAATTCTGGCAAACCGTCCAGCGTCTCAGGAGGGGGAAGCAGTTCTTCACCAACACTGTTTACAGTGCGGGGGGAGAGCTGCTGACCTCGACTGGGGATGTTGTCGGGCGGTGGAAGGAATACTTTGGGGATCTCCTCAATCCCACCGTCACATCCTCCGAAGAGGAGGCTGAGGCTGGGGACCCAGAGGCGGACTCATCCATCACCCTGGCCGAAGTCACTGAGGTGGTCGGAAAGCTCCTTGGTGGCAAGGCTCCGGGGGTGGATGAGATCCGTCCTAAGTACCTTAAGTCTCTGGGTGTTGTGGGGCTGTCTTGGCTGACACGCCTCTGCAACATCGCGTGGCGGTCGGGAACAGTACCTTTGGACTGGCAGACCGGGGTGGTGGTCCCTCTGTATAAAAAGGGGGACCGGAGGGTGTGTTCCAACTATAGGGGAATCACACTCTTCAGCCTCCCCAGTAAAGTCTATGCCAGGGTACTGGAGAGGAGAGTTCGGCCGATAGTCGAACCTCGGATTCAAGAGGAGCAGTGTGGTTTTCGGCCTGGTCGTGGAACACTGGACCAGCTCTACACCCTCCATCGGGTGCTCGAGGGTTCATGGGAGTTTGCCCAACCAGTCCACATGTGCTTTGTGGACCTGGAGAAGGCATTCGACCGTGTCCCTTGTGGTGCCCTGTGGGGGGTGCTCCGGGAGTATGGGGTCCGGGGCCCTTTGCTAAGGGCTGTACGGTCCCTGTATGACCGGAGCAGGAGCTGTGTTCGCATTGCCGGCAGTAAGTCAGACTCGTTCCCGGTGCATGTTGGACTCCGCCAGGGCTGCCCTTTGTCACCGGTTCTGTTCATTGTATTTATGGACAGAATTTCTAGGCGCAGTCAGGGGCCGGAGGGGGTCCAGTTCGGGGACCACAGGATCTCATCTCTGCTTTTTGCGGATGATGTTGTCCTGTTGGCTCCATCGAGCCAGGACCTGCAGCGTGCACTGGGGCGGTTTGCAGCCGAGCGTGAAGCGGCTGGGATGAGAATCAGCTGTTCCAAATCCGAGGCCATGGTTCTCGACCGGAAAAAGGTGGATTGCCCTCTCCGGGTGGGTGGGGAGTCTCTGCTTCAAGTGGAGGAGTTCAAGTATCTCGGGGTCTTGTTCACGAGTGAGGGGAGGATGGAGCGTGAGATCGACAGGCGGATCGGTGCAGCGTCGGCAGTGATGCAGTCGCTGTATTGGACCGTTGTGGTGAAGAGGGAGCTGAGCCGAAAGGCGAAGCTCTCGATTTACCGGTCAATTTACGTTCCTACCCTCACCTATGGTCATGAGCTCTGGGTAATGACCGAAAGGACAAGATCGCGGATACAAGCGGCCGAAATGAGTTTCCTTCGCAGAGTGGCTGGGCGCTCCCTTAGAGATAGGGTGAGGAGCTCGGTCACACGGGAGGAGCTCGGAGTAGAGTCGCTGCTCCTCCACGTCGAGAGGAGGCAGCTGAGGTGGCTCGGGCATCTGGTCCGGATGCCTCCTGGAGGCCTCCCTCAGGAGGTGTTCCAGGCATGTCCCACCGGTAGGAGGCCCCGGGGAAGACCCAGGACACACTGGAGGGACTATGTCTCTCGGCCTGGGAACGCCTCGGGGTCCGTCCGGAGGAGCTGGAGGAAGTGGCTGGGGAGAAGGAAGCTTGGGAGCCCGTGCTTAGACTGCTGCCCCCGCGACCCGGCCCTGGATAAGCGGAAGAAGATGGATGGATGGATGGTGTCTGAATTTTGAAAATCTCTCACATTTGTTGCTTTGATTAAAACAGAGATAAAGGGGAAATAGTACAGAATCTAGCAAGTAATGGGCAAAAATACAGCTTCAACACAAGTTTAACCCAGGCACGACAAGAGTCTTACTTTGAATGACTACATTACTTAAAGCAACTAAACAACCTGAAGAGCCCCTTGCGAGCCGAAAGAGCCAGCTCTTTTTAGTGAGCCGAGCCGAAGGAGAGGGTTCTCTAAAAAGAGCTGGAATTCCCATCATTACTAAAGAAATGTCTGCATGTTGCAGGAGGGTTTAATTACGTTCTGTAATTCAGAAGTCGCTTTAAAAATGTGAGAAACTCTGCTCCATAGATATGTTGTTTTAACATTTCAAATGAACTCACCTACTTCTGTATAGAAAGTCGCCTAAATGTGTGGCCATACTGGCTTGTCAAAGCCTGATCCCGTCAGATCTCAGAAGCTCAGCAGGGCCGGGCCTGGTTAGTACTTGGATGGGAGACCACTGGGAATTCCAGGTGCCACAGGGGGGCGCCAGTGGCAAAAACTATCGTAGTGTCCTTAGGCAAGACACTTCACCCACATTGACTAGTATGAAAGTGGTGTGTGCGTGAATGGTGGTGGTGGTCGGAGGGGCTGATGGCGCAGATTGGCAGCCTTGCTTCCGTCAGTCTGCCCCAGGGCAGCTGTGGCTACAATAGTAGTTTACCACCACCGGGTCTGGAGTGAATGAATAATGCTCTGTAAAGCGTCTTTGAGTGTCCTGAAAAGCGCTTTATAAAACTGATGTATTATTATTATTATTATTATTATTATTATTATTATTATTATTATTATTATTATTATTATTATTAAATTATAGTCCTGCTGGTTAAAAGAATTTTCCCAGTTTTGCAGATTTTTGTGACGAAGGAATTAATCTCCTTCCCCAAATTGCCACCTGGTCTCAAATAAATGCCTGGTGTGTTAAGTGACTGAAACAAATAAACGCCCCGGCTGTTATTTGGTATTTTGCGATACAAGTCAAAACTGTGTTTTTGAAATTAGAGATAATGTCCACAGGAAGTAGAGTCACTATCGTTAATCTGCAGCTTCACCTCGATCCGTGCGCTGTGTGGATGTAAACAGACACAGGTGAGGAACTATCTCGCCTTTTTACTTTCAAAGAATGCCTCAAACTGGATTAACAGCACTGTTTTGTGGGTGTTATTATTTGCGGAGGACAGTTTCTATGGATAATGTGGATGAGATGCTGCAGTTTAAATTGACCACTTTACAAGAGGTGAGTCATAAAGTCACACACATCATTTTCGCTATTTCCTGTATTGCTGTTTGTATCTTGCGTCTCTGTCCGTCACTCCTCTGCCCCTGATGCTCTGTTTTATTGGCTGTTGCTGTAGAGTTGCTGATATTCGGTGGTTATGATCTGACAGTGACACCACCCAATGTTTATTGCTTAGAGTTTAAATTATCTAACAGACTCCAAACTTTGGCAGGACCTTCAGGATACATGTGGGATCAAACGTCTCAGCGTGTGGTCAGTCGGGTGTAAGTGATTAGTATATCAGTTACCTGACTGGCCAGAAGCACACAAAAACTTGACAAAAACTTGACAAAACTTGACAAAGACAAGTCGTTCTGGTGCTGTGTCGTGTCTCCCTGGTTTCAGAGGGCTTGATTGACAGGCGGATTAACCTATCACGGAGACACAAGGTCTGTTCCCATCAAAAACAACCATGGTGGTTTAAGTAAAAAAAAATATTAAAATTGATCTTTTAAGATGAATCTGCATAATTTAAGTCAGTTTAAATATGCTAGAAAATCCTTTTTTGTAGTGTGATCTGGCCAAGAGTTTAAAACTTATATTAGGTTATTCATCTTGATTTCAGATTTATTATCTACAGTACCTACTAGTTCTGAGACTGCTTAATTCTAGTCCTAGAGGTTGTTTATTTTAAGATAACTTGTCAACTAAAATTATCGTGCTGCAAGGACAGAGAATTTAACTACTTTTAAGGCATTTTATAATAGCAAACAAGAAAGTTTAAATTGTCAACTGGACAAGAGTTTATTTGATTGAATACGTTTCACCGCTCATCCAAGCTGCTTCTTCAGTCCACAACCCAGAACACAAGTTGACAAACTGAACTCTTTCCTTTGCCATGGATTCTACCTGGACGACTAAGGGATTTTAAACTCATTTTCTGATAGACTTAAGTGTTTATATCGTAAATTTTGGCCAAGCTTTTTTACATTGTACCTGGAGTTGTACTTTGTTTCATTCACACATGTTTAACACACAAATACAGGAAGTGCTTCACTGTGTTTTTAAACCCCATACAGCTTCACTAGAATCATTTGGATGATTTCAACCCTCTAATTGCCAGTCTGTACTGAACAAAAGATAAAAGGTCACTGTTAACTTGAAAACTGCCACTACATGTCAGGAAGGTAGAACAAAACATTTTGACCTTTGGAGATGTAGTCAGACTGATAATAAAGGATCACTCAGCTCAGACATGTGTGAATGAAACAAAACACCACTCCAGGTATGTTTTTTAATGTTTCACAATACGGCATTATTCATGTCTGTGTTCATCGGTTCATCAAGAAAAGCAGGTGATGCTAAAGGCCAAGTGACAGGTCAAATCTGTGGAGAGGCGGCCCCCCCTCTCACAGTAAGAATGGAAACACTTGCACTTGAAACAATGCCAGATCTAAGTCTAATGACAAACTGTGCAACACCCCAGGAAAAGCAATAGCAGAAAAGTTACAGCAGTAGACAAACAAAAGTACTTAAGTTAAAAAGTTCCTGTAATTGATGTGACTGGAGATTCATGGTTCTTGTTATAGTGGTAAAAATAATCTCAATACATTTTTCTATGTCTACTTTAACTCTCGAGTAAGCACTCTGTATTATTGATGTATTATCTAATGTAACGGCACTTTAACACTCAATGTCCCTGGATGTGTCACTTTGTACTTCCAGCAAGTTCCTGAATAAGTGAAATATGTTGGAATTTGCATAACTTCAGCAAAAAATAAAGACAAGAGACACTTTTTGGTATTTGCAATAAATAACTTTTTCCATGGAAGCAATATCAACATCTTAGGCAAAAGTAAAACAGTGCAACCAACACATGTGGAAGAAACCCATTACAAAATCCAACTTAGAATATAAAAAAACTACTACAGTTTACTCACATTTGTGCCAAAAATATACAGAAGAAATACCAAAGCCGATCCCACCAATGACAACGAGTGGCCACAGAACATTAAGCAAACAGAGGAACATGGCACTCAGATACTAAGTGACTTTAAAAGCAACAGTGGCGATGTCGTATTCTGCTTTATATAGAAAAGATTGTGCACACTATAGATCTATAACCTAATTTTCTAATCCCTCAAAGGAAAAGGATTAAGGATTACAAATGAGTGGTTCTAGGCAGTTAAAAATATATTTTCTTTAAGGGCCTGTGTGAGGATTTAAAGTGCCTATGACGGTTTGACTAATCATTTAATTAAAGCATAGTTAAGATAATGTATTGTGTAACTTTTCTGGTGGAGGGGCCGGCACCTGTGGTCTCCATGGAGATATTACTGTTTTGGTTTGATTATTCTACAGCATGGAAATAAACTTGGTGACCACAATGGAAAAGCAAGTGGGCACATGATTAGAACTCACTTTTTAAGGTATTTTTGAGCTATAAAACATCTATAATTGAACAAATGGAAGGGAGAAATGTTTAATGCCCTACTGTGGAACATTCCAGACACAGAAATAAATTCTCCATGGAGACAAGCAGGCAGCAGACCTTCCAACTTAGAAGTTACACAGTGTACGTTTAAGATTTTACAATAGGTTTTACAATTTCATTCTCAGTTTGGCCATTTTCTTAGGTTTTAAAAGTCTAATGTACACAGAGATTAATATTTGACTAATAAAAATACACAAAAACACATTTATTTTGTTGAAATTGTGTTTAAAGTATCTGGAAAAAAAAGTGTTTAGTTTGTGTAAATTGTGGAAAAAATTCTGGATATAGTTTTTCCTGGTGTGATGTCATTAATAGGGGACTCTGTAAAATAGAAATCTGCACTTCCTGTACATATTTTTCATCTTTTCTTTGCAAATTCCTTCTTGATCTGTGCAAAATTATAATTTGTATTTACAGCAGGTATTACCCCACCAAATTAAGTCAAAATTTGAGAATCATCAAAACCATCATAAGCACTTAAATCCAGTTCTATCTGTGCATACCAACCCTCATTTGATCAGCCATAACATTACGACCACCAGTATTTCATATAGTATAGTATAGTTTGATAATTTAATAGACTCCAGCAGAGCCTATAATATCAAATATGTACTTTCCCACTTTTTAATACAAAATTTCAAACAAAAAATCTAAATTTAAACAGCAGGTGGTCAAAATGTTATTCCCAACCAATAATTTTAGCTTGTAGAAAAATATCTTACATTTATTTGATTTCTTTTTACCTCACACCTTCATTGTGCCTGCCTATAGTAATCGCTGTAACAATACTCAAATCAAATACTACTGACAAACATTGTTAAAAGCAATGTAATTCTAGTAGTATCTTAAATCTACTGGGATGTTGTCACTGTGAACTGTCCATTCAGAAACAGTAAACAAAGATGGCGGCTTTGGCTTGCAGAGGTGGTGGGCTTTGTGGTGGTGGTGGTGTACTGTCTGGTGTGGGGGTCTCCAGTGTGCTGCTACATACAGTAAGATAAAGCAGGGTGAGTCCTTAGAGCTGGGTCGAGTTAGCGAAATGATTCATGGTTTGTATACTAATAATAATAAGAAAAATATTAATACATTTTATTTATTAGGTGCATTTATGAACACCTAAGTTCACCTTAGAACAACATAAAGAGATTAAGTAAGATTAAAACATACAGTTAAAAGCCTGAAGTTAAACTGGGACATTATTTAATTGAGTGATTGTATTTAGTATTGTATTTTATTAGTATTTAGTAATGTATTAGACAGAATTTGAATTTATTGATTGTATTTAACTGACTTACAATTAATTATCAACTATTCTCTCTACTGTATATGTGTATTTTTGTTATTTAAAACTGACTTTACTTTAATCGCTTTACCTTCTTTTCAGTTATGTAAAATGTGGTTCAATTGAACTGAATACAATCACAAACTACAACTACAAAAGTTAGTATGGTGCACCCATAGACTGTATAAAGAAGTGGACTAAGGGAGTCTGACATCGCCCATAACGTTCGGCTCCAGTCATATGAAGCTCATCGACGCTGGAGGATATGGGGTGAATTTGGAGTCAAGTTCCATATTAGGAAATAGGAATTGATTTATGGACAAATAAGTAAAATAAAAACTCCACAATCATGTAGAGCGGGTTAATACGAACATTTTAAGACCAAAATGAGGAGCCTGAGAGCAGCAGTTACAGAGAGAGAGGGGGCGTTTTTTCAATGTAATACTAATACTAATACTACTACTACTAATAAGAATAATAATAATTTTTATTTATTAGGCGCCTTTCTGGACACTCAAGGTCATCTTATAAGAACATAAACAAATTAAGTACGATTATAACATATAGTTAAAAGGCTACAGTTAAAAGTAGAACAGCGTTTAATTGATTTATTGTATTTAGTGTTGTATTTACTGTTGTATTTTATTAGTATTTAGTAATATATTAGACAGTATTTGAATTGATTAATTGTATTTAATTGACTTTAATTCAATTAGTTATCAGCTATTCTCCCTGTAGCATGTTTTGGGTTTATGTAATGACAACTGGAGCCGGAAGAGCCCCTGTGCTCACTTCCTGTTTGAAAGGCAGCAGTTTGCAGGTTAGATACGTCCATTTCTATAAACAGTCTATGGTACGCACAAGGAAACAGGCATCTATCTCCATGGAGACAAGGAGATGATGCCACCAGGCCAAATCGCGGGTCAGATCTGTGGGAGGCAAGCCTGCTTACAGAAAGAATGCATGTTTTTGAGATATTTTTAAGCACCTGAAACTGAATACATGACAGAGCCTCCACCAGAAAAGTTATTAAAAAGTTATTTGGGTGAAAAGTCCTCAAAACAGCGCCCATATAAAAATGTCTTGTGATTGAAACCAGATTATAGATGCTGTAACGTGATTTTACCCCAGCTGTAAGGAGCGTCCGTGCCGTTATCGTGGATGCGCTGGGTGTGAGTGCAGTCAGTCACCTCATGCTAACACAGGGCATGCTACACACGTCACATAGAGGCTACGCCATAGACACTCATGCATTCACTCCTCCACAGAAACGACACTCAACACGACAACAAGTCTGTCTGTACATGGTTGTCAGGGGCCACGGTGGCTCCTCGTGCCCCCCGGATTTGGCTGAGCTATGGAAAAATGAAGCAGCAGCAGCAGAAGTAGTAGTAGTAGTACCAGAAGAAGTAGAAGTATTTTGGCTGAAGAAGAGCAATGGATGTGTACAGGAGAAATCATGTGCGTTTCTGAAGAGGTGTTTCTTAATACTGACACTGGATGATTCAGCGTATCCTTGAATGTTCCATAATATGACATTAAACGTCACTATGGAGACAAGCAGGTTGTTTTGGGGTATTTTAACAATAAAAAATACCTGGAATGAAATACATATTGTCATTTCTATCAATTTTATCATCTATTCTTTACAATTACTCCACTTTATTTTCTTAGACTGTTACAGCTACTGCACTTTCGACATATTTTCTACATTCATTGCACTTTACTTTCATAATTGATGTTTATGTTATATTAATTGACTGTCATTTTCTGCTCTTGTCGTGTGCTGCTGACCACTTGGCCAGGTCACCCTTGTAAATGAGATCTGGATCTCAGTGGGTTTTACCTGGTGAAATAAAGGTTAAATAAAATTAAAACGTTTAACGCCATAGTGTGGAACATTCCAGCCAAAGCAATAGCATCTCCATGGAGACAAGCAGCATAGTGAACCGCCAATTATGAATTCATTGTAATAATTATGTGATTGCATATGTTGAAAACCTTTGGTCATGTTCTTGCAACGTTATGGGATTATGGGAAGTGTTTTTTATATTTTAGCTGCCGATCATTTATTTTTGAGCAGAATCACTCATTGCCAGTTTCGTCGGGCAGTTTTATAATAATACAATGTGCAGTAATTTCAGCGGGCAACAGAATGGTCCTATTGTAGGTCTAAACATGTGCGATTGGAGTGTGTGTCAAAGCAGAGGTAGGGCGGGGCTATAGCGTGGCATCTTTAGGTTAGTGCATTTGACAAATAAGGCTTCCCGGGCAGAGACCAATGCAGCAACAGGGGTCAAGATCTACAGTAACACACACATATATACAGCCAATACGAAATGTAGCCTCCCCGGTTTGTATTTCTGCTCATCTGGTGGTCACCGACTCCCTCACAGTCCCGTACATTCTTCATATGGACACAAAAACCTTGGCAGTTTACACGGTGGACTGATTGACTTCACAATACCTCACAGCGACAGT
Organism: Odontamblyopus rebecca; assembly: GCA_030686955.1. Classification (NCBI taxonomy): domain Eukaryota; kingdom Metazoa; phylum Chordata; class Actinopteri; order Gobiiformes; family Gobiidae; genus Odontamblyopus; species Odontamblyopus rebecca. Next base: position 13,765,312 of record CM060670.1, on the reverse strand, counting down.
GCACTGAGCAGCGTACGGACAAAAGCTACACGCATGCGCTTAAAATCAAGAAGCTACGACGGGTTTAAAACGAGATACACTCATCAGGCAAAACATTGTGACCACCTCCATAAGACAGTAGTTTAAGTTAAGACTGTTGTTTCTCATGCTTTGGCTTTCCTCAATTCATACTTTGCTGAAAATGTTCCACAGTATGGCATTAAACTTATCTAAATCCATGGAAAGAAGTAGTCCATATTAAAGGTGCAATGCGGTCTGCCATCTGACTGTCTGGAATGTTCCACAGTATGGCATTAAACTTATTTAAATCCATGGAGACAGGCTATGAAAGGCACCTAATACATAAAATGCATTATTAGTAGTAGTAGTCTTAGAAGTCTTAGTGGTATTAGTAGTAGTATTAGTAGTAGTATTAGTAGTAGTATTAGTAGTAGTATTAGTAGTAGTTTTAGTAGTGGTAGTAGTAGTAGTAGTAGTAGTAGTAGTAGTAGTAGTAGTAGTAGTAGTAGTAGTAGTAGTCTTAGTAGTAGTAGTAGTAGTAGTAGTAGTAGTAGTAGTAGTAGTAGTCTTAGTAGTAGTAGTAGTAGTAGTAGTCTTAGTAGTAGTCTTAGTAGTAGTAGTAGTCTTAGTAGTAGTCTTAGTAGTAGTAGTAGTAGTAGTAGTAGTAGTAGTAGTAGTCGTCTTAGTAGTAGTAGTAGTAGTCTTAGTAGTAGTAGTAGTAATAGTAGTAGTCGTCGTCGTCGTCGTCGTCGTCGTCGTCGTCGTAGAAGTAGTAGTAGTAGTAGGAGTAGTAGTAGTAGTTTTTCAAGATATTTCTGAGCAATAAAATACCTGCAATTAAATAAATATATGATAGATAATAATTTAATGCCATACTGTGGAACATTTTGGGCAAACCAATAAAATCTCCATGGAGACCAGCAGACCCTCCACTAGAAAAGTTACACAGTGCGCCGTTAACATAGGTCAGATGAATGTTTAGTGCCTACTCACAGTTAAGAATGCACGTTTTTCAAGGTATTTTTTTCGGCATTGAAAATATCAGTAATTCAATACATGAGAGATACATACATTTAATGCCCTACTGTGGAACATTCAGGATCCTCTACCTAAAAAGTTATAGTCAAATTAATATAATATTGCACCAGCTAACAAGTATCATGATTAATCAGTGGTCACAATGTTATGTTGTTGTGCATTAGAAGCTGTAAGTTCTAAAGGGAAATCTAACCCTATAGCGCCACTGCTGGTGACTTAGAGCAATACAACTAACAGGACAAAGATCACAGAGGTCGCATGGCTCCTCTTTGGAAAATACAATGAAAAAAAAGAAGATCTTATGACTGCAAAAATGCAAGATTTGGTATGTGCGGTGGTTGATTGACGTGAATTGCATGCTGGGAAAACAGGGCAATATAACAAATCTAGAGCACAGACCAAGATCCAGTGTATGGTAATGGGTACATTCTGACATAGAAAAACACGAACAGTGGATGAAGGCACTATTGCAAGCAAAGTCTGTGTACTATTTGTAACACATAACACCACATTCTCATTCCTGATCCAAAAGGGCCAGATGGTCAGCAGAAAAGTTATGATATAAAGACAAAAATATAATAATAATAGTTTAAATATAGTGTTAAAGGCCCTGTACATGACTTGTCCATGTAAATTTTGTCTTTCTTTATGTGTTTGTTCATAGTTTTGATGAGAATCTATAATGTAGATCTAAATAATCATGGAAATAAAAGAAAAATGAATATAAAAGTGTGTCCAAACTTGGGACAGGTAGTATAGGTAGTTGTATAAGCAGCATTTTTATTGTCAAATTATTAGTAAGTGCATAGTTAGCATGCTCTGTTAAAGTTGAAAAGCACTTATTAGTTCATCATGGTGAATAATTACAATGTTCAGAATGCATAAGGTAAGTAACAAATTACTTTGAACCACGGCAAATCTTTTAAAATGAAAATCAACTTTTTTTCCATAAGAGTAAAAATCAGGTACGGTGCCTTTAACAGACTGTAAAGGAAATATTCTAGGTGTTACCAGAAATTAAATTGATTCGTAATTTGTCCCACTCCCACTTTTCAAAACTAATTTTCGTTTCCAGGAAAATATGGTTTTATCTGGTGCTTTTCTCTGACGCTGCTGTGCTGTGTGGGATGCCCGTAAGTGAATAACAAGTGACAAAAATGTGGCCTTGACTTTTTCACACGAGCTGGAAACAAACTGTAGCAACGAGAGGTGAACAAAGAGACTGCTGCTGGGAAACCATCTAGCCCTGTGATATGGAGGACCAAATATGAACAGGAACCATTGTGTCGTATTGGATGTCTTGTTCAAAATCAGGGACAAAAGAAAAAAGCCTATTTGGATTTGGAAGTTCAGTAATCAACAATAAAACTGATCTTTAAGGGCTGAAAGTGTAAGTTACAGAACAGAAGTAATTAGAAAACTAGTCTGAATTCAGGTTCAGGTAAAACATATAAAACATAGATTAATGAATTGTGAATTGCCTAAATACATGTCAAATCACATGTGGAAGATATTAAAAAACAAAACTAGGAGAACAAAAGAACCTTCTACCATCTTTGAACTGTAAAAACCTAAAAAAAATTAATAAATAATACGCTGAACTCCCTACCTCATAACACGTGCAGTTTTATGGGCATTCCTGATGATACCCAACTTAAAGATGCACTGTGTAACTTTTCTGGAGGATGGTACGCCCCCTGCTTGTCTCCATAGTTACGAAATTGCCTAAAATGTATGGCATCAAACTTGTCCAACTCCAGACGACCTCACTCACAGTAAAATGTAAGGTATTTTGACAAACACCCATAATAAACAATGATAAGTTTAATGCCATGCTGTGGAACATTCCAGGCAAAGCAGCAGCATTTCCATGGAGACAGGCAGGTATCCTACCAATACTCAGAACAAAAATCATTTTTGATATTGAAAATGTTGTCATCTGTGGTCATAATGTTTTGCTTTACAGGTTTTTAATGCATTATTTGAGTCATTTTTGGTCCTCCATAACTGGTTAACACACAAAGAACAACACACATGCATGCATGCTTACACTATCATTCACACACACTCACACTTACACACTTACACACACACACACACACACACACACACGCACACCCCTCCCCCCATGATCCCACAGGCAGCAGACGAGGCAGTACATTCATAGAGACACAGTCCAATCAGAAATCCAGGGGGTCTTCTTCATCGAGTCCATGATTTGCTTTGGTCCTGCCTCCAGCTTTTGTCCCATCACTCTGGGGTTTGGTGTGGCTCTCTGGCCCCCCCTCCTGGCCGTCCCACGTGTCTCCTGTGGTGGGGGGATAGAAGTCGTCGTCGAAGCCGCAGAAGCCCTCGTCCACGCCCTGGTCGTAGCGCTGGTACGTGGAGGCGTGGGCTTCGTTCTCCCGGGCTGTGATCTCCAGAGTACTGTTCCACATGCCGTAGCCAAAGTAGATGAGGATCCCTGTAAACAAAAGCGATAGGAGGTCGTTCATTAATTAAAGTGATAATGCACGGGTTGGTTTGTGGTGACAGCTGCTGGTGGGACTGCAAATTACAATATAAAGTAGCTATTTAAGCAGCCAGAACAATGGTTTTGTAGTGTTCTGAAAATGAAAAAGCAATATTTCTGTTATAAAATTCATTAGATTAAATTCAGATTTAATTTAAATATCTAAAAAACACATTTTCATGTGATATAAATATAAACTTCATTCATTGTACCCATGTAAAAACAGGGTCTTTACTTTATTGTTACTTTAAGAACTGGAGACGCAAGGGCTTATGGGAAAAGTATATTGTTTTGTCACTGTAAAGAGAAAAGAAAATCTGTTTGTTAAGAAATGAACCGAAATGTAAAATTAAAAGTTGCCCAAAGCTAAAATGAACGCGAGATGTGTCGTTCATTTCGGGGGTGCAACAATTTGAATGTCCTAAAGATAATTATGCCTGATGTTTTTGAGAAAGTAGAGAATATGTTTTTATTATCTCTCTTTACTATTAGTGCTCTTGAACGCCTTACAGTCATAAAATTGTCATCATAACAAAACACTACACTGTCTGTGTGCACTTAGCTCCCTGGAGCCTTGTGGTCTTTATATAAAATGGACACAAATATATTCATATTCATTTCAGCCTGAAACTATCCTATATTTTATGATATAAAATATTAGTCTGAGGAGATTCTTTAAACTATTTCATAATGTTGTTACCTCATCAGAAATGTACCCAGACTTGTGTTTTGTTTCATTCATATTTCAGTAACCCTTTATTATTAGACTGTCTATATTTCCGATGCTTAAAATGCTCCGTTTTGTGTTTGAGAGAATAACTCAGCCTAAAAATGCAGCATTTGTATGTTAAACACGTTTGAATGAAGCAAAACACAACTCCAGGTATGTTTGCAATAAGGACAATATAATATAATAGAGATCAGAAAAAAAGCGTCACATGAGCCCTTTAAGAAATCTAAGAATTATAAGTATTTTCAGTTTCAAAACATATCCACAAATCAAATCCATCTTCCTCTCTTATCTGAGCCTGGGAGTGCATGGTTGCTTCTCAGTATCCATACTGGACAAATAACTGAAACTGTGAATGACCCACGGTGATTCATTGAAAAAGCCTCTCCACTGTACAGCAAACGCATGATGCACCTTTAAAAGGAACAGGTCCAAAATACACACGCACATACAGTAAACATCTCCTGCAGGAAATGAAAGCACATGAGACTAGCTCCTTCCTCTTAAAAACAAACCTACAAAGAGCCACGCTGGTTCAAACATGGCGCACCCACAGTCCCAGAATGAAGAAGCAGACTCATTATTTACAGTCACAACATCACACATCTGCAGCTGATAAACTCCGTCTTATGTAACGCTGCGTGCTCAGCCTAAATCGGACTCACTTCTGTGGAAATACCTCAGAAGCTATTTATACTCTAAGTTGTTTTGGTTGTGCTGATTAAAAACTATATCTTTATGCAGTGGTTATGCAAAGAAATGTGTTTTTTGTGCTTCTTAATGGTGCACTGTGCGACTTTATGGTTGGGGATTCATCACCTTCTCTGCTTAGATGTTCCACAATACGACACAACAGCTGTACTTTACGTTTATTCAATTAGAGGTGGTTTTATAGCTCACAAATGCCTAGAAAAACAGGCATTTTCACTGTGAGCTGTGTTGTCTCTCCAAGATCTGACCTGTAACTTGGTCTGGTTTGGTGTCCATGAAGATAAAAAGGTTTAACATCTCTATGAAGAAAAGCACAATGCACCTTTAGGAAAACCAGGATCAATTACACACGTGAACTCTAATTATTTTGTGGCAGAAAGTGACAGACATGGCAACCCAAAGAAGAATCTGTTTTTGTTTTAGCTTCACACGTTTGGTCAATCAAATGTGAATCAATCTGCAAAGAAATACAAACAGTAATCTAAGTAATGCAAGTAAAGTAATGTAAATTCAGATTACTCAAATTAAGATTATTTACCTTGATTTCAGTAGATTTGATCTGACAAGTAAAATGATCTACTTCTAATGGAAGTGGTGTTTAATGTCACATTGTGGAACATTCCAAGCAGAGCAATGACATTTCCATAGAAACAAAATGGTGCCACTACCAAAAAGTTACACAGTGCACCTTTAAGTCTCTTCCTAATTAAAAACTGTATTCTCGTGGGAGGGGGGCACCATCCGAAATGATCAAGCACTGAGGAAGAAGTTTAGCTCCACGTTAGTTTAGGTTCATGGAGAAATGTAAACATCGAAATGTAGTCATTAGTAAGGGTATCTAAGCATTTATAAATTAAACATTAAATGCTGCCTAGATGAAATGTGCAATGTGCATTTATTTGTGTTTGGGAGGTTTTGAAGCAAGATAAAAACATTTGACATGTTTTGATCTCATCAAGCCTCTTTATAAAACAAACCATGAATTTCCCTCAGAATCAATAAAGTCTCTCTCAAAGCATTAAAAGGAGTGATTATAAAAGTATAAATAATGGTGACAGTTGTGTGGGCCTCATTAAAGGGCCTCTGTATTGTGTGAGGGGCTGGGGGGAGGGGGGAGGAGGACTGTTTTGGGAAAGGAACTCTTTTGGTGCTTCTCAGGAAAATCAGGGTCAATGTTACACAGGAAATTTAATTCAGGTCAAACTTGGCAACTCAAAAGAAAATGACATGTGTTTTTGATACCGTTTCAGTCTGGATATTTCTGTGCTTCAGATGATGATCCCAATATTTTACAGGCACATAATAAAACGTATTGTTAATATGCAGATTTATGATTTGAAGAAGCGGCTTCAAAGATCTCGTCACTAATGGAAATTATGAGTTCAACATTTGTGGATTTTCCTTTTGGATATTAATTATAGAAAAAGAAGAAACAAAAATGTCTCATGCCCCACCTAAAAATAAAACAAACCCACCAATAACCCGCTTTGTCACTCAACGTTGTAGAAATCTACAGGCAAAAATAATAATTGATGCCTTACAGTGTTTTACAATGCATTTCTATTGGCAGTTTCCATGGTGACATAATGCACACATTAGCAAACACAAAACATTTGTCTAAGATTTTCTGGAAAAAAAAAAAGAAAAGAAATCTTGAGTTTTTTTATGGTTCAACAAAACTGTGAGAGTGACTAACTGGAAAACTGTTGTAGTTCCAACCAAATCAGCTCTTTCTGGTCAGATTGTGTTAATAAATAATAAAAGGTTATATATAATAAATTCAGATTAAAGTAAAACTTAAGTAACAGAGCTTCAGACAGAGTAATGCTTTCAGTTAACATCTCACTTGCAGGGAATGTTGATGATCCGCTGCATCTACCAAACCTTCATCTATTATTGAAGTAGAAATACGCCAAACAACTCATCCACATTGGTAAACACTACATGCATTGGACAATTAATTCCATGTAATAGAGTTCACCTTTAGGAAATGATTAATGAGAAAAGAAAACACACACTAAGTACACAACACAGGGCTTTATGGGAATTAGTTCTGTGTTGCTGCATGTTAATGTGAATATTAAAATGATTGAACTTCATTATCCATGTAAACAGCTTAAGGGTAATGGTTTCTGCATGTAAATGTAGAGGAAGGGCCAGTCGCACTACACAAACCTATATCCCGGCCACGTACAGTCATTTTAGTGTGAAATAAGGTGGTTTCCTGTTTCTGTGAGTAATTACCATATAATTTACCGTTAGTCACTGGTCAACATGTTATGTTCACCCTATATCGGGAAATGGTCACACATATTTCTCTGCAAGACTCTGAAGTTTTTATAGTTTTTTCACTGTTTTTGTGTTATGGTTTTGTTAATATTGCTCATGTTTGTCTTGTTGATCTTTTTTTTTTTAATTTCTCCCATAATGTCATGGTTTTGGGGCCTAGTAGCTAAAGTTTGGTAATTCTAGTTTACTAATATGTTTATGGATTTGCGTTGTCTCTTTTCAGTCTAGTATAATCTAATAAAACCTGTCAACCCTGTGAAAATCGTGCCTCAAATCTTACTTTACTTATGAGAGAATTTAGATAATGTATCCTTCACTTCATTTATCTGTTTAACATTGCCATAGGAGCCATATTTATCATTTATCCTTATCATTTTGCCTTGGCATAACTGGCATAACACTGTCGTATTGAGTCTCACTACCCTTGAGTCTGATTTTGAGCCTATTACTGCTCTGTTTTGTGAAAAAAGTGGTGAAAAAACCCCAAGCAAACTGTCCTTGTTTTAGTTAACTGTGTCCATGTTTTGTCAGTAAAATGCGTAGCAATCAACAAAAGAAAGATTTCTAATATTCAACGGAAAACGCAATGAATCAGTGCCAGTATATGTCTCCCCAACTAACTGGAAGAACCACTTAAGGCCTGCAGACGGTATCATATTCTCCAAACCTTACTGGAAATGTTTAAATTGTGCCATCTGAAAATAATCCAGCAGAATCCTACAGAGTCATACTACGAAAACTGCGCTTCTAAGCAAAATCTGCCAAAAAAGCAGCTAAATATTCATCCAAAATGGGTTCTTGAGTCGTTCTTTCTTACCCACGAGACACCAGATGGAGAAGCGGATCCAGGTGATGGCGGAGAGCTTGAGCATGAGGTAGATGTTGACCAACATGGCCGACGCGGGGACGAAGGGCACGCAGGGGGCCATGTACGGCAGGCGTTTGGGGTTCTCCGGCTGCTGCAGGATGATGATGATGAGGATGGCCAAGACCAGGATAAAGAAGATCAGAAGCAGCAAAGCCCACCAGCTCCCCTCGCCAATACAGCTGGATCCTGCGTTACAGATAAACGAATAACTTTAGAGAAGTACTGTGCTCTGTTTTGATTTCAGGCAGGTACAGATAAAAGTAAGCAACAAGTGAGAGAGGAAACGTAACAAATCATCAGGTAAAAATCAAAATCTGAGAATTAGACGTCTCGAATTTCATGTAGTCCTCAAAACTGAATTCAGCTTTCCAGATTAAAGGTGAATTCTTTTCACAATAAGCCTCATGTATCACTTATTGCAAATGAAATGAACGAAATGAAGGGTAAGTTCTTCTCTCAAACAGAAAACACTCTGTTCCACCTTGTGATGTCATGTGGTAATACAGGAAGTGCTTCACTGTGCTTTTAAACTCCATACGACTTCACTAGAATCATTTGGATGATTTCAGCCCTGGAATTTCCTGTCTTTACTGTACAAAAAGAAAACCATCCAAAAGTGACACAGAGCATTTTGAGTTTTGTAGACAGACTAATAATAAAGGACACTGAAACATTTGTGCATAAAAATCAAGTCCAGGTATGCTTTCGATGAGGTAAAAACTAGGGCTGTCAGCATTAACACGTTAATAGCGACCAGATTAATGCAATCCATAACGCAATATTTTTTTTTAAAATCACGATTAGAGTTTGCCAGCCTTTTGTCCCTTCTAAAAACGCAATGATTTATTTATTTATTTTACTCGTGGTTAGACTTCGCCAACTTTTCGTCCCTTCTACACATCCGTAGGCAGCTCCTCTGGATGTTTCACTTTCGAACTTCAGAGCGCCGTGTTTCAGTAAACTCACCGCCGTGATGGAGAAACAGACGCTTCTGGACTTGAACGGTTTATTTGACTTTTAAAAAAAACTTCCAGATGCTACAATTTACAAGTCAAGAGTTAAATGCAGCCTGTGTCAAGCAGAGTTTCAGCACCACCGAAGTATGTCTAGTCTAAGTTAGCACCTCCAAGCTAAACCCCCGGGTGCAGAAACCGGAGCGTCCCGGCCCAGCGAACCTCAGCTCCGACAAACTACCGTTAGGCAGAGTCACCACAGACCTGTGAATAATCACACGGCAAAGAAAATAACTACAGCGATTGCTAAATGGGTAAGAATTGCTTTACATTATGGCTTTAAAACTGTCTTGAAATGCAAAATAACACAATTTTTGAAGATTTTAAAAATTAATCGTTTGTCAGCCCTAGTAACAACATTACAACAAGCTCATTTTGTATGGTATACAACAGGGGTGGGCAAACTAAGGCCTGGGGGCCAAATGCGACCCTCTGCTCTGTTTCATGCGGCCCATCAATGAAGGAAAAAATTTTTGGTAATTTGGCCTTTTGTTACATTAACCTAATATAAAATATTATGTATCCATCGCACGGCAGTTTCAGAACTGGTGTACCATGTTTGTTGTTATCTTCATCAATCAGAGCAGTAGGTAGCCTGTAGTACGCTGCAGGTTTTCAGATCTAAAGTGCAGTCACTCTCACTAGAAATCTGTTAAAAGCGGATGGCCTTCATTTTGCAATGGCCCCTTGGAAGTGGACCTAGTTTTGCAGCATGCGGCCCGCAAACAGAAAGATTTGCCCACCCCTGGTATAGAACCTTTAAATCTGCTTGCGTGTACATCTAAACAGAAAAAAAAAAAAATCCATTTGCACATTGCTGTTATAACATACGAATAAACTTACCAAAAATGATAAAGGAGCAGAAAGCGAATATGAAGACAAAAAGCAGCAGCACACAGATCGTAACAGTCTTTCCGGTGCTTGGGGTGGGCCGGTCCATTTTCCCCGGGAGCCCCAGCCTGATCCTTAAAGTGTAGTAGCGTGGACCAATCAGCTTCTTCAACCGCCTGGACATCCCCTCCTCCGTCTCCTCCGACTCAATCCCCGTCGTCATGTCAACCGTGCCGTAGTTGGGGTGGGTAGCATTGTACGCGTTTTTATCCGGTTTTCCGATGAGCATTTCGTTGTCACCCAGGGAAGGGAGGTTTTTGGCGCCGCAGGTGTTGGTGGGTGGGCCTCCGTACTCGTCTGCTTCGGAGGTGGGGGAGCACGCGTCTTTTTCACATTCGGCCAAAACTCCCTCTTTGCGTTTTTTGTTTTGTTCTTCGGACAGGAAGTTGACGAAGCCGTGGATGTCGCTCTCGGGTTGGTAACGCAGCAGCAGAACACAGAGGCTCACCTGGAGGATGGAAAAGAAACTGTTCATTTACTTATGTTATTTCATTAACAAAAAGGTAAACAACAACAACTACTACTACTACTACTACTACTGCAAATACAACTACTACTACTACTACAAACACTACAACTACTGCTACAACTACTACTACTACTACTACTGCAAATACAACTACTACTACTACTACAAACACTACAACTACTGCTACAACTACTACTACTACAAATACTACAACTACTGCTACAATTACTACTACAAAAACTACTACAACTACTACTACTACTGCAAATACAACTACTACTACTACTACTACTACTACTACTACTGCAAATACAACTACTACTACTACTACAAACACTACAACTACTGCTACAACTACTACAAATACTACAACTACTGCTACAACTACAAATACTGCTACAACTACTACTACAAAAACTACTACAACTACTACTATTACTACAACTACTACTACTACTATTACTACAACTACTACTACTACTGCAAATACAACTACTACTACTACTGCAAATACAACTACTACTACTACTGCAAATACAACTACTACTACTGCAAATACTACTACTACTACTACTACTGCAAATACTACTACTACTGCAAATACTACTACTACAAACACTACAACTACTGCTACAACTACTACTACAAAAACTACTACAACTACTACTACAAATACTACAACTACTACAAAAACTACTACAACTACTACTACTATAACAACTACTACAACTACTACTACTATAACAACTACTACAACTATAAAAACTACTACTACGACAACTACTACTACAACAACCACTACTACAACCACTACCACTACTACTACTACAACCACTACTACTACTACCACTACTATCACTACCACTACTACAAATACTGCAACTACTGCTGCAACTACTACTACTACTACAAACAATACAACTACTGCTACAACTACTGCTACTACTACAAATACTACAACTACTGCTACAACTACTACTACAAAAACTACTACTACTACTACAAATACTACAATTACTACTACAACCACTACCACTACCACTACTACTACTACTACTACAACTACAACTACAACTTCTACTACTACTGCTCTCTCTTCTGTGTATATGAAACTGTGTGCGTTCATTTTTAGGAGTCCTAAATTAGGCAAAATTGTCTTTTGTGACCTTTAAGCCATGTTATAATGTTGTTATCTCCTCAAAAACAAACCTGGAGTCTGTCTGTCTGCATTTCCAAAGGTCAAAATATTCTGTTCCATATTCTGATGTCATCTAGTTGTAGTCTTCAAGTTAACAACCACCTTTTGAGATGCGCAGTTCCAGAGCTGCAATTATCCAAATGATTCTAGTGAAGGTGTGGGGTTTAAAAACACAGTGGAGCACTTCCTGTATTACCACATGACATCACAAGAAACTGAGAGTGTTTTCTGCTTGGGAGAAGAACTCTAAAACACCCTGAATGTGCAGGGTTTGTGTGTTAAACATGTGTGTGTATGTTTGCGATGAGGAAACAACATTATAACATATCAGGAAATAGCGTAAAATGGGACCTTTGATATAATAATGTGACTGAGTGATGTTTTGCATTTAAAAATAGCGCAAAATGCAAATATAAAATGTTACTTTGAATTGCAGAGTTAAAAACAAGTCTGCTACTATAATAATGAGTTAGCTTTATTTAGATCCAATACCAAGCACTGATCCTAAATAAGTGCACTTCTATAGTTCCTCCATTCATTACACAGGACTTACGAGAGTGTAGGCCAGGAGCGTTCCTATGGACATCATCTCTATGAGGTCTCTGAGGCTGACCAGGAGAGAGAGCAGAGCGGCCAGGAACCCAGAGACCACACAGGCCACAGCGGGGGTCTCTGTGTACGAAGACACGTTAGCCAGGAACCTGCACACACAAAAATACGTGGTTAGAATACAGACAGAGAGAAATACTGTGATTATGTTGTTTAGAGACAGGATCATCTTAAAACAACAGGTCTTAACTGGTCAACCACACTTACTACAGAGGACAGGGGGTTATCTAGGTCAGTTATTCATGTTTTTGCTTCCAGTGTTGGTTGATCTCCATGTCCTTTATTGACTGTTTTATACTTTGATTTTCTAAATTTTTGTTTGGTAAATCAACTATTTTGTGAAGCCTTCGTTTTGGGCTATGCAAACCAAAAAGAAGTGAACTCAGTCTTTTTTATACTTGGCCGTTTTTTGATCTTTTGTGGTTAGTAGCACTACTTTTTATGGTTTTACGGTTTAATTTATATCTCAAATGCTGTCCAATTTTGGAACAGGCACACCATCTCTTCCCTTAACTTTACTACTTGCTACATTTGATATGCATAAATCAATCAAACTTTATTTATAAAGCCCATTTCATACAAAAATGTAACACAACGTGCTTCACAGTGATTAAAAACAATCCAACATTTCCTTCCACTCACCCAACTCCCACAGCTCCCCTACCCACATACACATACACTCACACACACACTAACATGCTGAAATACAAAAACTACACTTAGTAAAATGTGAGAAGACATAAAGAAGACATTAAATATATGAAGTAAACCCTAAGGAAAATAACTACTTATTTAATATATGTTTTATATTCAAATCCTTAATTTAGTCACCCTTTGTTCCATACTCTTTAATATATATTTGTGTCTTCTGTATATATATATATATATATATATATATATATATATATATATATATATATATAAAATGTTGCAAGAAAAATTTAATAATTAAATTAAATGAGAGGGTGTGTCCAAACTTTTGACAGGTAGTGTAGATATACTGTAGGGTGGATGCCATTTGGCATTAAATTGAAGAGGAAAATGTAAGTGTGTACAAAGAATAAATACGACATTAAATGGGCCTTACTTGAAGAGCAGTCCATCCCCGGCCATGGCGTAGATCACTCTGGGCATGGGGAACAGTGAGCCGAGCAGAGACACGGTGAGTCCAGCGATGGAGCCCACGGCTACGACGTATTTAGCAAACATACAACCATGCAGCGCAAACATCTCCATGAGCGGGGCGTCTGCGTCGATCTCACTGTACGGCACCATGAGGGTCAGGATCACAGACACCTGGGGCAAAAGGGCACAATAAAAGTTAAGAACGGCTGCTTCATTTGGGGGTCAAAATGTCTAATTGTGTTTGTTTTGTTGATTTTTTTTTTTCTGGTGTTTTTCTAGCATTGCAACTGTTATTAAATTTCCACACACCACTTTCATACCAGGCAATGAGGGTGAAGTGTCTTGCCTAAGGACACAATGACAGAATAAAGTCTGAGTGGGAATAGATCCTCTGAATTCGGGTTGGGGGACCAGTGCTCTAACCGAGCCCCCACACCTGACAGAACACTGAAAGAAAACCTATAAACTAGCACAACAATCGCAGGAATTATTGCAAATGTCTAAACTACAAGTCTTTATATATATATATATATATATATATATATATATATATATATATATATATATATATATATATATATATATATATATATATATACCAATTCCAGTCTTCACAATTTGCCATTTAAACATTTGACATTTAAACGGCAATCAGCCCACATTTCACATACTATTCTAAGTACTATTCTATGTAAGGTTTTTATTTTCCATTCCGCACTCTCTTTTCTCTAATTCTTTCTAATTTAATGTTGCATCTCTATTTTAAAATTGTATGATGATTATTTATGTTTTAATTTCTTTGTATTGTGAATTTAATGTATTTCTTATTCTGTAAAGCACTTTGAATTACTTTGTGTATGAATTGTGCTATACAAATAAACTTGCCTTGCCTTGCCTTGCCTAAGCAGTAAGCAATAGTGATGAAATACGTTTCTTGAGACATTAGGATTATCCTGAAAATAATGATATTGTTTTTAATGATACTGTTTTTATCCCAGTAAATATCTTTGCTATTTCACAAAAATGAACAGTAGATGTAGCTCATTAATGCAGAAATTATTATTATTATTATTTATTTATTTTTATTTATTATTATTTTTATTGTTGTTATTATTATATTTCCTTGGTTTTTTTGTTGTTTTTTGGAGCTTTTAAAACATTTCAATAAATTATGGATGCTTGATTTTGTAATTAAACATATTTTCATATCTCCCACCTCTCACTGTGTGTCTAGTCATATTTTCCTTTCACCGTGTGTGTAAATGTGTGTTTGTGTATTGTGTATTTGTATATGTGTGTATATGTGTGTGAAGCTGACGTGTAAATTCATGCAGGGCCATCTGTCACAGAGACTGGCCCGCGATACAGCGGGAGGATTTGCCTGGACCGATTATAGCCACAGAAAAGCAGGAGAAAAGACCAACCCATAGGAACGACTGTATCCTGGTAAACTCTGACCTTTAGGCATCATGGGAAATACCAGTTTACTGTCACCAGGAATAATATATACTATTTATACTCTTTTCTATTCCCTAAAAGCATTGGAATAATTGCAATTTAGTGATAATACTAAAAAAAACAAACATAAAACTAAAACATAATAATACAAAAAGGTCCACAAAATATATTTAAAGGTAGTTTTTTTGCCACCTACTTCCCTCACTGAAATTGTTATGGGATGTTCCAAATCATTGCATTAAACCTGTGTAATCTTGCTTTTTTTTTAATTACAGGTTTTTTTTTATTGCATCATAAAAAATATGCATGCCTCCCACAGATCTGACCTGTCACGTGGAGACACTAGGTAAGTGTACAAGATATATCTACATAATGTACTAAATTATTATAACGTGCAACACTTGATATTTTTGTATTTCTTAGGTCTTATATTACGCAAAATTGACTCATGTGAGCTCCGTTCCACCTTGTGATGTCATTAAGTGTAAGTTTTAAAATTAACAGCTAATTTTTCATTTTTATTTAATAGAAATGGGCAAATCCAGGGCTGTAATTATCGGAATGATTCTAGTGAAGGTGTATTGAGTTTAACCCCTGAAGACCTAAGGGCAATTTTAGTACATTTCTCCTCGCCTGGATTTTTTCTTAATTTTGCTTTTAAAACTGCCCCTTTTACCCTATAATGAAGTGTTCTACATCCTTTTTTCAGTACAGCCTGTTATTTCACAATCTGCTGCTGTAGTTGTGTCATGTGGTTGTAATAAAAGATATAGGACCAGGAATAGAGGTGAAAAAAAAAACAGAAAATAAAATTCCCACTCTTTTATACAAAACACACAGCAAACATGTATAAACAACTTTTTGGACATAGAAAATGCTTAATTTAGGGCCTCAGCTACAAAAATGCAAAATATCAAGTCTGTGTAAATTAAAAATATCCTTATTGCCCTAAAAACAAAAAAAGTGTAATCGCTCCATTACTTTTCTGGTGCCAGTCATGGAAACAGCTCCTGTCAGGTCCAGGGCCAGAGCATAGAACAGAGCCACATCACTTGTGTTACGACCCAGCTCTGCTAGGGACCGTGGGAGTAACAAAATAACCAAGATGTAAAATGGAATAAATAAGGTAATTTAATTAAAAGGAATGTACAATGTAAATTAAACAAAACAGGCTAAAATATGTACATAAAATAACCTAAACTAAGAAAAAGAACAGGATAACAAGTTGTGCCAAAAACGAGTCACGTGGGCTTACACAAAAAAAAAACAAGTGACTAAACTAAGGGATGCAAACAAAACTAAATCACAAGTGTCCCAAAGTAAAATCACATAAACCCACAAACAGAATCAAGTGACAAAACAAAAAGGCACAAACCCGAATTAAACTAACCAAGTGTCTCAACACACAAAGTCGCGTGCTAGTACAAAGTGACTGACAGAAAGAAAGAGACACAGACACAAACACAAAATGGCACTGGCCACAAAGGCCACAGCCCCGAACAGCTGAGCAGAATCTTCTTAAATAGGGGGAGGAGGCTGGAGGTGAGGTGGGAGTGGCCGAGGGTTGAACTTCCCACCAATCAGGGACCAGGGCTCAACCAGCAAAATCCAAATGACAAAACAAGAAATTAAAGCACACAACACAAATCAAAAAACTGGAGGCCTGCAACCATAACAACTTGTAATGCATTTCCATGATGTTTATTACATTTATATTTGTCCATTTTGAGTGAAATAAACCTTTCAAATAAAAACAGAAAGAGATGCGCAATTACGCACACCAAGATGCGTAATTTGCCATGTATGTGAGAATTAACTCCACTTACAGCGTCTTTTTCACTTGTTATAAACACACACTCGAGAGGAGTCGACCATCTTGACTCACTTCACTCTTTGGCAAAGTTTGAGTCGATCAAAATGGATTCAAGCGCATGCATTTGGCTGAAAATAAAGTTCCTATTGGATACTCGTTTTGCGCACGTCATGCGCGGTTATATAAAACATAGGTTTTCAAGGGTTAAAAACAGAGTGGAGCCCTTCTTGTATTGTACCACATGACATCACAATTTGGAATAGAGTGTTTTTTGTTTGATAGAAGAACACTGCCTAAATATGCAGGGTTTGTGTGTTCAACGTGTGTGAATGAAACAAAACAACTCCAGGTATGACTGTGATGAGGAAACATAACATAGATCAGAGAACTGAAATACAGTAGAGTAATATGGGCCCTTTCATTAACAACATGCCTTGAAGTTGATCTTTCTTTCCTTGAACCCCAGCTTCTACGTCCTGTTCTCAGAGAGTTTGCACAAAGCTGCAGCACTGGGTCATTTCTGGAGCTTACAGAGTTTGATACAGGGTTAGAAAGAGTGGGAATAAGTGGTATGAGTTTCAAAGAAAAGTTGATGCAATCTTTGTTCTCTGGGAGGTGCCAAAATTGCTCTATTCTTATTGGACAATATTAACCCGTAGCCATGGCAACAACCCTCTGGATAAAAAGTGTCAAAGTCTGTGTGAGTGGAATAAGTCGAGATCAGAGCTGGGAGACACCCACACTCAGGTCTGATACACGGCCTGTGAATCTTATTATAGATTCATACAGTACATCTTTTCTGATTTTACAATGCAACAAAAAGCACTTTGTACATGAAGCATTAGACATGGAGCCAACCAATCTCAAACAGAAACTACACAGCAGGGTGACAGGTAAACAAAGGGTTAAGTCATTCTACCAACGTATTTTGTATCTGAACACATTGTCAAAAAGCATTGTCAAGATGTGTTAAAATGACTTGAATCCTAATCTTAGTGTTTTGACTAGTTTAGATGAATTTGCTGGATGGAAGATTTATGACTTGTTACAACACATGACTTCTCATTTCAACCCAAATGATTTGCCAGCGGGACACAATAACTGTACTCAATTGTCTAGAGTCTTGCCATTTTCTTGCAAAAATAAGTATGACACCAGTCAGAAATGTGCTACACACTGTAAACCTGCATAAGTCACCAGAACTAAAAAAAAAAAAACTGAAGCAATCGATTGTCTCAATTATTTTAAGTTGATCAACTTAAAAGTCACAATCTTCCAGAACTTAAAAGGTTGGATGGTTTGCTACTTGTAACTTTTGAAAACAGCTGACTAAAAAGTGCTCATTTACCCCAACTCAAATATTTGCATCATTTTGAATTTGTATTGTATTTTAGCATGTGCTGCGTAAATTAAGTTTATTTTTAAATCATCCCTATTTGAAACAATAGAAATAACAGGACTTTTACTACTTAATTCTACTAAGTTGTACTTTATCTATGTTTTTTTAAGTTATGCTCAATTATACCCACAACAGTTCACTTTAATTAAAAATATTTGTAAAGTTTAAGTTAATAGGGCTATTTCTAAAATTTGAGTGTACACAACATCATCTCTTTAATTACTTTCAATGCCTACGTGAGCAAATGCCACATGTTGTGTGCCTGTTTCAATGTGACATCACATGCAAAAATCACTGATAAATTTGATCGAACAGTGGATCCTGGTTCCTGTTTTTACAGGAACGTTTTGTTTTGTTTTGTGAGAGCATAAAATAAGCCTTTAAAGCTGTGGCACGTGGCTATGAAAGGAGAAAGCACTGTAGGTATTTAAATCAATTAAATTGTTCCGAGCTCTAACAATCCCTTTGACGCATTTGGACACAAGCTTTTTTCAGATGGAAATGTGAAGCAAGGCAGACAACTCTCGCACAGCCAATCAGCTCTCTTCCCAAAGCGTCATACACTGACTCATGTGGCTCTTTCTTGTAATGGAAATGGATGTAAAATGTTTTAGAATTAAATACACTTTTAGTCGGGGGAAATCAAAATGTACCAATTCATAAAAGAAAAGTAAGAAGTGTTGAGCAATTTGTCTTGAAGTGACTTACGGACACATAGGCGGTGAGGCAGGTGATGAGCGATGCTGTGATGGCGTAGGGGATGGAGGTGTTGGGACTCTTCGCTTCTTCTCCTGTTGTGGCGATGATGTCAAACCCAATAAAAGCATAGAAACAGGTGGCTGCCCCTTGCATCACCTTCAGGAAGAAATAAATAAACGATTATTTAAACCAAAACACACAGACACACACACACTGCTGTGTCCTCCATCTGCCCCCCTCTGTTCCTGTTACTCACCCCGGACCACCCAAAAGGCAGGAAGCGCCCCTCGTCCCAGTTCTCTCCGTTGATGAAGAAGAGGCCGGCGATCATCATGAAGACCCACACCACCAGGTTGATGACGTTCAGAGCGTTGTTGAAGCCCACGGAGTTCTTCACCCCCAGAGCCACGATGACGGTGACGAGGAGGGCGATGAGGAGCGCGATCACGTCTGGGTACGACTGCTCACCTTTACCTGCAAAGACAAAAGTACATATGATTGCTATTGTTCGAACTTGCAGACCCACTTCCTCTATATTTGTATAGCACATTATATATATTTTATCTGTCTGTCTACAAATTTGCAGGTATGTTTTTGATGAGGAAACAACATAACACCTCAAAAAGCAACGTAACATGGGCTCTTTAATTGTAATAATGGACTAGTCTTATAATTACATTTATTTATTCATTCCTCTGTATGAATGCAGTGTATGCGTGAATTATTGGTGTCAAGTCGAACCCAGAACCTTCTTACATACTAACAAAGTGCACTATGTACTGCATGTAATGCTGTATATGAGCTATGTCTTTGGACCATAGGAAAAAGTCAGAGCTTTGACCATTTCAGAGGTGGTGGTGGTGGTGGTGGTGTGTATGCGATCACTGTCAGAGGTCGACAGGAAAGAGCAAAGAGGGGAGTTATCAGACACATACATCTGCAATACACATCAACTACAGCAATCTGACTAACGGCCAATACCTTCAAATATATCTCAGCCATTTTTACAGCTTCATCACCTTTTTTAATTTGTTTGGTTATCCACAATTTGGGAGATCATCCAAACAGCCAAGATTAAACAACCTCAAACTGCAAATGGGTTCATACTAATAAGCACATAATGAAGACAGGCTTTCCAGTATTCACAATGTTGCCAGATCTGCAGCTCTTGCCAGATTAATTATTTACACTGTGCCAATTTTGGGCTGAGTGTCTAAAGTGTAAGCAGGATAATGTATCAAAAGCAGTAAGGTTTATTGACAGTCCAAATATTACAAAAATATGAACTATTTAGTATCTATAAAAAGTTTAAAATATTAGTTGTATATGCAACTTTTACACTTTTTATTGCTGTAAGTTTTGCACCCATATACGTAAGCACATTTTGTAGAAGAAACACACAGTAGGACCTTTACCAGCCAATTAATGTGAAATGATCTAAAGCAGGGGTCTCCAAGCTTTTCTCTGGTGAGCTGCAAAACACAAATGCCAAAGAGCTACTTATTTTAGCAGTTGCAAGAAAGTAAGTATATAGAAGACCCACCGACTTAAATGGGGGACAGTTAGATGACTATAAAATATAAACCATTATCTATTTATTAGGGAATAAAACTGGGCATCAAAATGATTTACAATGGTAATTAATCAAATTTTACTTATTCAGCCCAATACGTTTAATTCAGAAATCCCTTGGAGAGTTACTTGGAAGGGGGTGGAGAGCGACAGGTTGGAGCCCCCTGATCTAATTTCCTCAAAATGGCGTCTATAATAAGATCATGTGATTGAAACTCATGAATAGACACTGGAATGTCACTGATATCTTCTTTCTTACTCTGTGCTTTTCTGTTCTATTCCAAAATTTGCAACATCTTTGAAAAATCAATACACAAATCAACCACCCCCACTCCCCTCCCTCCTTTCTCCTCCTTCTTACTCCTCCTTCTCCTCCTCCACCCTCTTTCTCACTCACCCAGTCCGTGCAGCGCCCCCACGTGTGAGATCATGAAGTTACTGATGCTGTGGTTGGCGAGCGAATCGGCCATGCTGCTGAGAGCCGACGCCCCCGCCGCCGTGCCGATCAGATACTCCAGAATCAGGTTCCAGCCGATGAAGAAGGCCACGCACTCGCCCACCGTCACATAACTGTACGTGTACGCCGACCCGGTGGTCTTAGGCACACGGACCCCAAACTCGGCATAACACACGCCTGTACAAGACACGTAGAGGTATTCATTAGCAAGGGGAGATTACTGGCCGTGTCTCATTTCTCTTTCCTCGCTTCCTTCTCCTTGATTCCTCTCCTTGACTCTGCAGGAAATGGGTGAGGAAGTAAAACCCACAGGAGGAGACACAGTGAGGAGAGAAGATATAAACTCCTCACTGAAAGCAATAAAGTTTGATTATTTAATCTGATGTCTGCCTCCTGAAGCCTCATAGGTTTTCTTCTTCCTTATGTGGTTTTCTTTGGGACTCTACTTATAGAAAATGGAGGATAGAGGAGAGGAATCAAGGAGGAAGAAGCGAGGAAAGAATTGAGACAAGGCCACTGTTACAGAATGTTTAGAAATAATAGGTTTACTAAAATAATAACTAAAGTTTCCAAAATACACTCTTTAAAGGTGTAACTTTTTGATTAGATGTCTGTCACCTCCTTGTTTCTATGGATATGTCATTGCTCGGCCTGGAATGTTCCACAATATGACATTAAACCGCTCTGCCTTACATTCATTAAGTTACAGGTGGTTTTATAGCTCAAAAATCCCTAGAAAAACAGGCATTCTGACTGTGAGCGGGGTCGCCTCTCCACAGATCTGACCTGTAACTTGGTCCGGTTTGGTTTCCATGAAGATAGAAAGGTTTAATATTATACTGTGAAACATTAACACCACCACGGATGCTTTTTTCACATGTAAAAATACCTTAAAGGTGATTAAGGCTCACTATGGAAGTTTTCTGTTGGAGGGTTTGCAACTTGTATGTTTATTTCTATGAAGATCGTATTGCTTTGCCTAAAATGTTCCACAGTACGGCATTAAACGTTTCTTTCTCTGTGGAGACAAGCAGAAAATGCATACAGGCCAAGTTACAGGTCTGTGGAGAGGAGACCCCGCTTAACAGTAATAATGTGTCTATTTCAGGCAATAAAATATCCATAATATAATAAAAGCAAGATTTTTGTTTAATGCCATGCTGTGGAAAATGATAACCTCTCCACAGAGAGTAGCAGGTGACAGAGGCCCCACCGGAAAAGTGACATAGTGTACCTTTATTTACATGAAAACCTGAAGTTATAGATAAATTGTATATTTTTCTTATATCTATGTCAGTTATAGTTAAAGTTACATTATACTGATCCTGATTACTTGAATGAAGACAATTTAATAATGATTTGAGCCAGTTTCACTTGACAAGTAAAATTATCTACTTTAGTCAAATTATAGACTTTTTGTAGTGAAAATATGAAAGTGCACCTTGCTACACTTAAGAAAAACACTTAATGCACTTAAAATAAGAAACTAAATCATTGTTTGAATTATGAAAAACACATTTATTCCACTGCCGAATCTACTCAAAGTAAAATGCTTTTAATTTAAGTCAGTTTACCGTAGCTACAGCAGATATTGTTTTTAGCAGTGCAGTATAGTGCTGTACTTCCAGGCTTTGTTTACGTATTGACAGAGGCATTAGCACAAATGCCCCATGAGTGCTCTTTCAAATACTACTGTGTGCATAATGTACTTTGACTCTGATCATCACTTAATACATGGCTAATGGAGAATGGACAGAGGTTGTTGTAAATAAGACTTGAAGAGTTTTAACTTGTTGAACATACATAAAGGACAGGGGTTTAATAAAGATACAGATGGACAGTTTTTTGTAAATCAAGATGACTACATTTTGCATAAGAATTTCCAATGAGTTTCAGTAAATAACAATTATTATAGTTAATTATTACTTTTACTACTACTACTTTTTAAAGGTCCTATAATACACAAAATTCACTCTTGTGAGTTTAAACCATGTTATAATGTTATTTTGTTGTGTTTTGTTTCATTCCCACATATTATTAGTCTGTCTACAGCTCCAAAACTCCAAATACTCTGTTTCACCTTGTAATGTCACGTTGTGGTAGTTTTTTTACCTTTTATTCCAGGGCTGAAATCATCCAAATGATTCTAGTGAAGGTGTATAGAGTTTAAAAACACAGTGGAGCACTTCCTGTTTTACCACTTGACATCACAAGGTGGAACTGAGTGTTTTCAGTTTGAGAGAAAAATTCAGCCTAAATATGTAGGATTTGTGTGATAAACGTGTGAATGAAACAAAACACAACTCCAGGTCTGTTTGTTATGAGAAAACAACAATTATAAGCTCAGAAAATAGTTTAACATAAGCATGTTAAACTAAACTAGATTTTAAAATGTAAAAAGGTATGATTTAAGTTGTTTTATTTGGAGTTTGGATCTAGACTTCACTTTTTTCTCCAATTTTGCCGTTTTAATTAATTAACCGGACATCAATTTTCCTAAAACGTTTTTCAAGAAAGATTTTTTATATTGACTCTAGAGCCAAATGAGTTCACGAAAGACTTCGACAGTGTAAATCAATGGAGGACATAATGTGACTCATCCTCACCAGACAGTATGGAGGCCACAGCTGCGATTATAAAGGACACTATGACCCCAGGCCCGGCCATCTCCTTGGCAACCAGCCCGGACACCACGTACATGCCCGTGCCCACACAGCTGCCCACGCCCAGAGACACCAGGTCCACCGTCGACAGCACCCTGGCGAGCTTAGTCCCATGGGCGCCAGTGCCGGACATGGCCGAATCCAACATGGACTCCACCGGTTTGGTCCGCAGAATCCGCGAAGTGAAAGTGTTCCAGGCCGACCCCCATTGTACCCTCCTCGGATCCAGTTTTCCGACCAGACCACTCATGTTGGAAAAATGTCTAAGGTCCCTGTGTAATAACGGAATAGGCCTCCACAGATAGTATAAGGTGATATGGGGTTTCCTTAGAGGCGGAGAAAAAAATATTATCCAAACAGAAGATCGGATTCACTACGTCTGCATCCGTTTTCAGTGGGATGTGCTCTCACTTTTTCCAGACACGAGGAAGAAGAACGTCATCTGTAAAACAAATATAAAGAGATATATTATAGAACTCCATTAGGGGGAATACCAGCAATACTTAGCCATTCCTATTATCGTAATCCATAAGAAACCAGCTCAAACTTGCCTGGGACTGCTTTGAGCTTCAAATGTGAATGTGACAGTACGATTAGCCACAAAAATGCAAACAAATTCTAACTTAAAGAAGATCTATTGCGCTTGTGTCTGCTATATAGTTAAAACCTATGACACCTGTGGACCATTATGTTAAATTTGCACATTTTAAATTGCAATATTCATTTAAAACTACACAGGTCTGCTGATTTCTTTGTGAATAAACTGTGGTGTCAAATGGGAGCAGAGATGGCCCTAAATATCAGTACAACAAAGAGCTTAGTAGCTGTCAGCACCTCCCGTGGATAGTTGCATATCAAGCAAGTAGCAGACTTTGTTTCATTTGTAAATGTCTATATGACAGTGCCGAATCAGACAGAGAAAAACAAATTAGAGAACAAAGTAAGTGCAGAGCAGTGAGCGTATGCAAATGGCGGTGAAAGTGTGGAACTGAACGGCAAAATAGCGCCTTGAAAATAAGCGATTAAGGATTACTCAAACATGCACAAATCACTCTAAACGCAACTTCAGGTGAGCAAATGATGAAGAGAAACAACTATAACAATATTAAAAGGTCAATCTTGCTTTGATGGAGTTTTATGGCAGTTTCTTATTATAGAATAGAATTTATACTCAGTTATGGGTTGACAATATTGAGAAAAATGAAAAACTTCAACAGAATCCAGCATAAATGTGCCAAAACATATCTTTAAGGGCAGGTGACGTTCAAGTACAAAGGGAAAACAAAGCCAAAACAAAAGATTTGATAGATTACAACATAACTTTGCTAATTTTTCATGTCTTCAAAGCAGCATTCACAATATTATGCCCTATTCTATACGTGCCATTTTGATTTTTTACCCATAAAACTACATGAAATAATCTTGCATCATAGACAGTCTGTCACCTTTAAACCTCATTCATATTTGATCCAGAGCCGAGCAGTGAAGAAGCCTGACACAATGAACCACAATGGGACTGTACTCCAAAGAGGAAGCACCTAATTACCGGCGTTTCCATGGCAGCCAAAGTGATTAGAACTGCCCAAGGATGGCGCGGTATTGTGCGGCTCTGCGTGAGGGCGAGTGGGAGGGGTGTGGAGACTCCCCGGTGCATCATGGGGTTCTCCAGCTCTGCGTACGTCCTACCTCCAGCTCTAATTAAATACAAAGGTGTGAGGAAATATTCATTCTGAGATGTGTGGGCTGTGAGACTAAAGGAAATCACAGCAAATCCTCTATTTAAATGATTGATAAAGGGATATCCCCAGACTGCAGTTATTTAAATACTGTAGAGTCATCTGTAAACAACGTAGTATCTTGTCTCTAGATCCATCATGAGAACACATTTTGAACCGTGATATACGGTTACAGAGAAATACCACGATAAACAATAATACTGAAACTACTTTATGCCATAGATACAGTAACAATAAAGCAGGATAATCCCAGTAAACACATTGTTAACATAGACAGTATCATTTAAAGGCCCAAATAGCAGAATGAAGTCATAAAAGTTACTTATTCAACCCTCTACAGCTCAAATTTCATTGTATTACAACTAAAATAACAAAAATCTCACTATTATTGTCAAGGAATTGTACACAAAATAAATACTGAGCCCAAAGATATGTTGTTCCAGGTTTCATATATTGAGCAATAAGTCGATATGGTATTGTGACAGGCCTACTTATCTTTATAGCATCAACCTGCCCAAGGATTACAGGGGGAAAAGAGTATTAACCTGATATAATACATCTTTCCTTTTGGTCAGTGTTTATTGTCCAATGTCCCTGTATAAATCAAAACATTTCAAACCATAGACTATAAAATCTGCTAACCCTGTTCAATGGTGGGTATCAAAACCGGAACCTTCTTGTTGTGAGGTGGGAGTGCTAGCCAGGCATAAAGCTGGAAAAGTCACCTCACAGTACTTACCACACTTACCGTGATGATTATGAATTAATTAAGCTTAGGCAAAAGAAAATATGAAGAACTAACCATGAAACAGTCTAATCTGCAGAAGAAATCGTGCTACTTTGTTAACTTCTGACATTTTGAGGACATTTCAACAATATATTAAACTTTTTTTTATCTTAATTGCTATGGCAACAGTGCTAACAGTGCCATGAGTATCACAGTTATAGATACACTGTATATATAGACACGACTCTTCCTTAACCCGTGACCTGAAATGTGATTCATTACAGTCATGACTCCTCCCAGTCCTAGAAAATATAAAAAAGAGAATAAAATAAAAGCACGGCACAATCAGAGGCATGTCCACTTTAGACAGCCGTGTCACATTATTCTGCTGGGAGAGGGACAGTTAAGTGGAGAGCTATTCTAGTCTCATTGTAGCAGGGCCTTTATCAGCGCTGTTCTGCACAACGGACGCTCTGAGTGTCTATTTTAAATCTGATCAAACACAGATTGGTTCTAAAGATGGCTGGTTTTTTATCCACTCAGACTAAAAGTACACAGCTCAGTTTGTAAGCAGCGTTTGTCTAGAATGGACGGCTAAGTGTTATATCAATATCCAAGAAAGATGGTTAGTTTATGCACAGTTTGATGTAGTTTTGAGTGGTTAGCGTTTTCAAAGCTGCAGCTGTTGTGAGGTGTTATGACTCTGCAGAGATCAGTATGAAATATGAAAAAAATCTAAAAGCAACAGGAGACTTATTTGCACTGTCTGCGGACTTATCTAAAAATGTCCAAAGCCTGGTTATGTATAGCTAAAGAAATAATGCTGAAATCTAAACTTTGTAAGGATTTGCCACCTTCAATCAAACTGTCAAACAAAAGTAAACTGATATTGTTGGGAAAATTATGAATTCTGATTTCCAACATTAAATCAAGGTACTTTCTTTTCTCATTATGTGTGTGGTGTTATATCTACCGTATATAATCTCTGTCGTCCAGGTCCATAGTGGTCCATGGTCGTATACTCGTCTATGTGCTCTTATACTTGTTCTGAAACAGCTCAAGATCATTCTAAAGTGATTCAGGAAAGGTTCATTTCTGTCCAGTTGACTTTTTCAGTACTCAAGATACTTAAAATCTAGTTTTGTAGTATCAGATTTTCAGTTCTTTTTTAACCCTAGCATGGACACGTGAAATAACATGATGGGATTCCTTCCTCCAGGTTTGCGATTGTTAAAATGTTTGATAATGTAATGGAATATAGTCGTACTGTACAGAAATACAATATACTGTAAATGATCCAAGGATGTAAACGCTGTGATACAACATATAAAAGAAGTTCATTTTGCAATCAGCTTAATGGTTCTGATCATGATAAAGTTCAAAGTAAAGTCAGATAATTAAAATGCTCCTTCTGGTCCGTGTGGTTAGATGAACCACTGAACACAAATGCTGATGCTTGTTCATGTAGCTGCTACAGGACAGAGCACAGAAGGAGACATCATTACAAAACATCCTCATGAAAGTTGTATTGATTTTTAACCTATTAATGCAAAGCAGCGTGTCCTTGGTGCACAGGAAACTTGAATCAGAAATTTTCCTCAATAAAAAGATTTTCACATTTAATCAACCTTTAAACAGAGTAAATACATGTATTAATAGAACAGATATGGAATTTCTGTATTCAGTATTTTGTACTGTTGCGAAACAAGATACTATTTCACATTCATTTAAGGGGTCAACTAAAAACAGGAAAAATATTAATTTTTTAAAATAAGTGATTTAGTTAGTATAATCCAAGACTTCACATGTTTGCCTAGAATAACACGTATCAGGAGACTGCACAAGGCCATGTTAATTAATGTGGAACATTCACAGCAAATTGTAAATGTATTATTATATAAGTACAGTTATACAGAACTCAACTGAACTGAACTGGAAAAGCTATAACATCTCCATGGAGACAAGAAGAAATGTTACACAGACCACCATGCACCTTTTAAAACTTGCTTTTGACTATTCAAAATGTGAATTTGAATAATATCTGGTAGTTTAAGGTTCTCCATCTTAGTGAAAGGACATGTTTTTTATCACAAATGTAATCTAACTCTGAGGAAATACCAAAGTCACACTCCTCCGGCTGCTGCACTGGCTGCTCGTGTGAATGGGCTGTAGTGATTATAATGACAGGTTCCCTGGAGGAGCAGTTACTTCGTAGAGGGCTCTCGTCTTGATGGAGCAAAATGAAAGTAGAGAATTCCCCCTCCACACACGCTCTCTCTAAACTCCTTTATCCTCAGAGGTGCAGAGATATAGGGCAGATATCAGGGCCTGATCTGGACTCCACACTGCTCCACTGTTTGTGCAGCCTGTTTGACACAGACAGAGCAGTGCATTAGGCTGCTCTTAGGCTTCATTAGATTGACATGTACTATAGATTTTGACCTATACTAATATACAATTAAATAGTATGAAATTGTGAATTGTGAGATTGAGAGATCTGTAATGGGACAAGTCATAATTCAGTAAGCTATTGGGGTATAAAATAATTAAAATGTGATCTCAAATGACAAATAAAGCCTATCTTAAATAAGTTATTTGTTAAACACACAAAAAACTAGAGCATCCACTGTATTGCTATAATTGCATTTCACAAACACTGATTCATCCACTAGTCCAATCAGCTCAGCAATAGTCAGAGATTTGTTGTCTGTTTTATGGCTTCTAAAAATGTCCCAAACGTGATCCAAACATCTGTTACATTTTAATATGCTCGAGTTGTACTGACAGTAACCAGCACCTGCCTGCCTGTTTAAACAGTGTTAGATCAACACAAGATAGAGACACAATGGCAGGAGCAGGTGCACATCACATTTGGACTATTCTCTTTGGTTTATATCCACTCGTGTAAAGAGATACGGCAGCATTAGACCAGACTATGTAAACATTAACATAATATATGAATGGATTTTGTGGCACAGATCAGGTAAGGATTTTGTAGGTTCTTGTTTCTGTATACAACATCCTTTCATTCCATAACATTAGAGGTTTTTTAGTGTAATTATTGCAGTTATAATAAAAAACATGAGATTGAGGGGATAATTATGACAATTTAGTATACAAAATTGAGCTAAACCATGATATATCGTTGAAATCTCATCAAAAACATACCTGCAATTGTGTTGGTGAGTAACAATATGCTCTGACCGCATGACATCACAAGGTGGAACAGAGTGTATTCTGTTTGAGAGAAGAACTCAGCCTAAATATGCAGGGTTTATGTCAATGTGTGAATAAAACTGTATGTTTATGATGAGAAAACATTATAACATAGATCAGAAAATTGTCTAATCTGGGCCCACGATCATCAATAATCAGATATGACAGTGTGACTTCCTGATACGATGAGGGAGTCTATTCTTCTACTCTATCTTTTGTTCTTTTTCGACATTGTTTGATTCTTGTAAGTTTCCGCATCCTTTCATCCGTGTTGTTTTGTGCTGTGTTGGAAACAGCAAGGGGCAAAATCACCGGTTTCCACAGAAATGGTAAAAGTAGTGAACCACAATTCTCCCAATGGCTGCAGTGTTCTACCCCTCCAGATATTTCATACACCAATTCTCCCAGACTTCTTCAATTATTCAGTATTATAGAAATGCATTTTTGAAATATGATAGTACCAAACACTCAGCACCGAATAAATGAGAAAAATGAGACAATTTGGAGAAAAAATGATTCAACATTACTGCGTTATCTCTTCCTGAGCCGTGTGTGTGAATTATAATCCTTTTCCCAATATTCGTCTTTGTAAACAAACTCTGTGTTCTGTCAGAGGGCTCATGCACACGATCAATAGTGAAATCCTCCGTCACTGTTATTATAAAGAAGCTAAGCCTGGAACATAGAGCCTGGGCCATAGACGAGGGATCCGTCCTCGTGACTAACCGGGCGACACCATCAGTGTCCATTTTGTGAATGGATGGATGGGAAAAATACTTTGTACATTAAAGCAATACAAAATAAAAGACTTCAGTACAAAAGAAAGACTTCAATACACCTCAAACAACCATGAATATTGTTACTATCAGCTATATTTATACTTTGAGACAGAACAAGAAAATAAATACAGAGATACTGAAAAACTTGACATATACATTCGGGTAATAATGCCATTTCCTGGTCCATAAAATGCTATAATGTTTGATTTTTTCTATTTACATAAAGCTGTTCTGTAGTTACTTGAGATAAATAATAGCTACATAAAATATTTGGATCACTTCTGTCTTATTTTATTTTTGTTTTAAGGAAATAAATGTTGTTTTGCCGTTTTCCGTCCCTGCACTGTTATCACTCAATAGCTACAGTATCAGAATCGGCACTGAAAAAGCTGGATCAGTGCAGCCCTACTTTTTGTGCTTGTTTAATCACCACATTCCCCCATTTCAATTCAGTTAAATTTCATTGGTATCATAGAGCTAGCAGGTTCAGTATCAGTGCACCAGGAAAACAAATGTGAGTAACACCTCCAACACTCCCACACACACACACACACACACACAGACACACACACACATAGACACACACACACACACGTTACATAACAGCAAACAGCTAGAGTTTGAAGTGACTGTACTCAAAAACATGAAATATATTTCTCTTTTGTTTATCATTACATGGGACAAGTTCATTTTTGAACAGTGGGGCGAGACAAAAAAGGACAAACAGATGATACAATGAAAATATATCAGAGCGTTTTGCATCTGATTTGAGTTCAGAATAAAATACAATTGGAAATTATCTCAAAACTGATGTTATTAGCAAAACAGGCGTTCAATTCTTCATAATGACACCTGACAGATGCCATGTGTTTTAACTGTTTACACGGTGCTCAGGTTTATCATAGTTATGCAAAATATCCTGGAAACAAACTACTGATACTTTGCAGTGACGTCACGCTGGGGTGTTATACATATCTGTCTAATGGTGGAATGTTTAGGGGTTACCACAGTTACTACAGGGGTGATACAATGCACACATGAGCAAACGCTGTCAGAAAAGTTATAAGATTGTCTGAAATAAAATACAAAATGGATTTAAACTGCATATTTTTAGAAACCTGTGATCAATAGGAGCTTTCATGATTCTCTTTAGGTGTTTGAGTTACTAAAATGGTGCTAAGTCAGTTATTCCTGGTCAGATGGTGCTAAAATAAAGCACAGATTTAAGTCTAACAAAGCCTCAGACAGAGCAGTGCCCTCAGTTGGCATCACACACCCAGGGAACATTGATGACAGCAGCTGCAAACTATGAAGAGTTGTCTGACTACCTGCCGTCGCACCGCTCACTCACCCTGATCAGACTGATGAACATGACAGAAAATAGAAGAGTGAGTATCGCCTGCCTCCAGGAGAATCCTGTATCAGGGGCCTCTCATTAGTCACACTTTAACGATCAGTGTCTCATCTTCAGACAGGCCCTTCAAAGAGGGAGAGAGAAACCACGGCAGAATGTTTCAAAAAGGCACCAACTGTCACTGTTTCCGATCTGACCATTTTATCCATGTGGAAAAAGCGATCTTAAGAGTTTAAAAGGTCATCTCTGATTCTTTTAAGATTTAAGACATGTTATACTGCTGTTCCTCCTCAAAAACAAACGTGGAGTTGTGTTTTGGTTCATTCACACATGTTTGAGTAATCCTGGTTATTAGTTTATCCACATCTTCAATGATCAAAATGCTCTATTCCACCTTGTCATGAACAGTAGTTTAAGTTAACGGCTACTGTTTAGTTCAGTCAACATGGGCAATTACAAGACAGAAAGCATCCAACGGATTCTACTGAAGGTGGAGTTTGGAGTTTAAAAACACAGTGGAGCACTTCCTGTATTACCACATGACATCACAAGGTGGAACAGAGTGTTTTCCAGTCTAAATATTTGTGGGTTAAAACATCTGTGAATGAAACAAAACACAACACCAGGTATGTGTTTGATGAGGAAACAATTATAACAGATCAGACAAATGCCTAATATGAGCCTTCCCAAAGCCCGAATCTTACCTCTGATTTCTACTCAACCAATAACAAAAGCAGTGCCTCTCTCCCTGTGTCTTTGTGTCTAACCAGCCGTATCGATGACAGCTCTGCGTGAGGCCTGGAGCTACGAGACAACAGGGTCACATTAAACCCCACACACACACAGACACACACACAGACACACACAGACACACACACAGACACACACACAGACACACACAAGACACACACAGACACACACAGACACACACAGACACACACAGACACACACTCCACTGGGGGTCTGCAGTGGACCACAAGCAGAGCCAACACCAGAGCCAGACTGTCAAAGTCATATATGTATTCTGGTCACACACTCACAGGGCATTAGGGCTGTGGTCAAGTGAAGGAGTTACCGGGTGGCTTATAGCGATGTTGCCGTGACAATGAGACAATGTACAGGTGCACAGGGGTACACTTTACTCTCCCCATAGGAAAATTTGTCCTGCACCCGGGGACACAGCTCCGTGATTTTGTTGCTGGAGGATTTGACCCATGGCGTATGTTTTTTGGGCCAAAGATGTTCATTATGTCTTCTTAGTACTTGAATTTTTTAGGTTCTTTTTTAAGACAATGTCGTCAAGTGTATTTACCTAAGACTGACCACACCTCCCGTCGCCCGATGGTCTCTGGAGGTGGGTGTTCCAGGTGTGTGAAAGGAGGAACACGCTATTGTCATGGTTGATGCTGTCGTGCCTCCTTTCCTGATTTCAGTGGCCTCCCTGATCTGGAGTTTGAACTTGTTCTCCGATCCAATGACACTTTGTCCCAATCCATAATGGGGTTATTTCTTTTACAGTGGTCTGATATGGTGGATTTTAGGTTTTCCTGCTCTGCTTTATCTCTTTGTGCTCTGGTGAGTCTCCCTGCTGTTTCCTTTTCACATTCTTTTTGGTGTTCAGAAGCCGTGGTCAGTATGAGAGACCTGCCAGGTCCATCAGGCTGACCACGCCCACAGGAAGTAACAACAGCTGATATACAACACGTCAGCACCAACACCGGTGACAGTTCTGAAGATGGCTTATAGCTAGCAGCTGGAACATGTCAACAAGGTAAATACGCTTGACTACATTGTCTTAAAAAAGAACCTAAGAAACTGAGTTGATGACAAAAACCAGAGTGCCCGGAGGAAACCCACCCGGACACAGGGAGAACACACAAACACCACACGGAAAGGAATCGATCGAACCCAGAACGTTCTTGCGGTGAAGCGTGAGAGCTTGCAACGGTCGCTGTACAGACATTAAACTCATAAAAACAGAGCTGCTGCACCAGATTACAGCCACTAGTTTCCATCTGCAGTCCCTGATTTACAGAAACAAATTATACAAAGCAATTACATTCAGTCCACGAATAGAACAATTCACATTGTCCATTCTGACCCACACACACACACAATACAATACAGTACAATACAATCACACCTCAACAGCAATAGGGTTTTACAAGATCATGAGTTTCATCTTATAAAACACATATTAACCTAACTTTTCTACATTTCACTGTTACATCAGCCCATAACTTATGTGAAGTAAGGTTGACTAAAACAACAGACGGACCGATCGAGGGAATAAAGTCATGCAGCCCCATCAGACATGTGTAGTCTATTTCTGTCCACACATGCAACTGTAGGACGTTGGTAATGTTATGCCTCATTTATCACTACAAGTATTGATCCTTCTAGCCCCCATAAAAGACAACTATTACTATCTCATTGTGTTTTGTATGCGTAAACTTAAGGTCCTATATTACACAAAATAGACTATTGTGAGCTTTAAGCCAAGTTATAATGCTGTTACTTCATCAGAAACATACCTGGAGTTGTATACTGTAGTACTTAATGTAAGACTTTTAGGTATCTGTATTATTTTTACTACATACTGTATTATCTGTATACTTTTTAGTTTTAATCACTATTTGAGAGCAGGTATCTGTACTTTCTAATCCACTACACTTTTTAACTGGACTGTACAAATATTGGCTCCAAGGCTCCTAACAAGATCGAGTACTTCTTCTACCACTGCCTGTAAGTAACAGGGAATACAAGAGAAAATCCAGCTCTTCTAACACTGTAAAATATGTAGCTATTAGCATGTATGCAGAGAAATCAATGCTAAATGACCAAGAAGACAATGGAATAAGATTAGAGTGTATGAGAGGTTGTGATTATATTAGCCTTTAAGCCTGTGCTCCCTCATTGACGTCAGCACTGAAACACATCAGATACAGGGAAAGGTGAAGGCCTATTCAAACCACTGTCTGTTTTTGTGAACGCTCTGCCGACAAATACTGAGTGAAAGGAAGCTGGCATATTCAAACTGTCAGGCCACATTGTAGATTACCGTCATCACGTCAAAGGGAACTGGCATTTAAAAGGCTCATATTACTCACATTTTTATCTTTTTATAATGCTGTTTCCGATCAAAAATATATCTGGAGTTGTGTTTTGTTTCATTCACACATGTTTAACACACAAACGTTGTATATTTATTTAGGCTGAGATTTGCTCTCAAATGGAAAACACTCAGTTCCACCTTGTGATGTCATGTGCCACTGTGTTTTTAAACTCCATACAGCTTCACTAGAATAATCTGGGTGATTTCAGTCCTGGAAATGTCAATCTCTACTGAATAAAAGGTAAAAGGTAGATGAAAAATACTTGAAAAATACTGCTTCTTGACATCACAAGGTGGAATAGAGCATTTTGAGCTTTGGAGATGTGAACGGATTAATAATAAAGTGTTACTCAAACATGTGTGAACGAAACAAAACACAACTCCAGGCATGTTTTTGATGAGGAAGCAGCATTATAACATGGCTTAAACCACTCAAGAGTCAAATTTGTGTAATATAGGTCCTTTAAAGTCTGTGTAAACAGCAGCAAATGTTTGTGTTGCAGGCAGGGGACAGTGCGCGTCTGGTTTTACATTTCACTATTGACATGACACACAATAGGAGCTTGCTAAACCCTTGTCAGGCATTCTGTAAGCCTGTAACATACAAACAGAGAGTACAAACATGAATTATAGGATTAATAGATGCTCCAGTCATTTTCTACAAGATATATACAAGCACATGCTAACAATGTACTTTAGTGTTTAGTATGTACTCAGGCTTACAATTTGCACAGATGTAATATTGGGATTGGAAATTTTGATGGATCGTATATCGGTTCTAAGATATCGGTATCCCATTTTGGTCTATAAATTGGTGCAATAAGACGATTTACTGGGCAATGTTGGTCCAAAACACCTCGTAATGTTGAACTTGTATTTTTTTCAAAGCTGTTCTGTAGTTACTTTAAATGATAATGTTATTCACCATATGCTTTTTGTGTTTAAAGGAAATAAATGATTTTCAAACTCTGACCTGGTATCAGTTGATATCGGTTATAAGTCATCTTAAAGTCAAAGTATCGAAATCAGTATCGGAACAAAAAAAGCTGGATCAGTGCATCTCTACATAAAATATCAGTATCGGTCACAATTTAGTACTATTTTAAGTGTAAAACATTGACAATATGAAAATATCTGCACACTGGAAGCACATTTGAGTGACAAAATAAAATAAAAGAAGCCATTTATTTTACCTTTGGAATCAAATTTTAAACTTTTCTGGTGGAGATGTTATAGCGTTTAACAGAATGTTCCACAGTATGGCATAACAGTGATATCAATTACTAAACAAATGCCTTGAAAAAACTGTGCAGGGTTGCCTCTCCAAAGATCTGACATGTAACTTGGACTAGTAGTGCCACCTGTATGTCTCCTTAATGACGTATAATGCCATATTGTGGAACATTATAGGTAAGTTAAAACAAAAACAACCATCAGAGAGTTTCTTTAGGGTTTGCTGATACGTTGACTTCAAAAAGCAAAGTAAGTCCAGCTGTTTATGTTTATAATATTCCTGGATGTCTCAAAATTTGCATCAGTTAATTCATACTGTGTGGAATAATCTCTATGGAGACAAGTGTCAAACTTTACACCAGAAAGGTTACATACTGCACCTTTAAACACACTTTTTCAGATCGATCTGTGGACCAAATGATGCTATTCTTTGACCACTGTCGATATGAAGGGTCTGGACATTCTTAGACATTCTCAGAAGAGGAAAGACTGTGTGCGTATGACTGCAGTTCCTTTGAGTTTAATATAATCTCCAGCAATTGAATCTTGCACTGTGCTTTGTCTTTCCTCCTCTTTCTGCAGGGCTTTTTTCCCATTGTTTCATAATTACATTATTACGTTAGTACTATATTTGATAATATGTCCACAGAGCCTATTGAACCTGTGGGTGATGCCGCTGTGAGTCGCCCATTTGCACAGCTCGTGACGTAAATATTTATGAATGGACTTTTCGAGCGGATATTTAGAGCTACGACGTCATTCTCTCAAGTCCCTGTTTTAGAATCAAGACACACAATGTTCTGACTTATTGATTTAGAATAAAACTTGTTCCATGCCAACAAAACCTTCTAGTCATCTTCCAGGCAATTCATGAGATCACTACTTCTACTACATCAGCTGTCACAAAGTCCTCCAAATCACAAGCTTAAAGGTTCTATATTCATCAAAACCGACTCTAGTGAGCTTTAAGCCTAACTTATTTTTTTGTTTGTTTTTTACTATCTTAAAGATAAAACTACAAAAGTGGATGGAATATTATTCATTTTTGTAAATATTACTATACAAAGAGTAAACTGCCAGCCTTTTTTTTATTGCATGTATTTGCAAATGAACTACATCCATCCAACAGTTTACTGCGTGTCTCTCCATACTCTTTGCCCCCACATTATACTGCTCACTGTTCCATCAAGTAAACTGTATAAAATCACCATTATCACCATTCTGAAAACCATCTCACCATCTCTATCCAAACCTACACTACCGCTGTATACTCATCAGTATTAGACCTTCTCCTTCTCACCCCACCTCCCCTGAGAGTGTCTGACCTGCTGGAGCCTCCCTCCTTGTAAGTCAGTGCCGGGACTACAGCGTGAGGAGTATACAGGGAGACAGGCTGCAGGATCACAGTGTTGGAGGTCTTATGTAATCCTTCTTATTCTGCTGCTGCTGTTTTTTCCAATATTTTCTCTCATTAAAATCATCCTTCACATCTCTGGGCTCACAACATACTCATTTAATATATGGAGAATCAACAATAAATATGAATTTCACACAAATGGGCAGGTTTTTGGTATCCAGTGACTACTTGGTGTTTTATCTCAGAGAATTCAATTACTATTACTTATAATAGTTAATTATGTCCAGAGTACCCTTTGTCAAAACCAGTTAGGATCATTTAGTGAGACACATTCACAAACAAGTACAAATTTAAAGTTACAGTTTTACATATGGGCTTGTTTTAGGTGGGGAGAGGAATACTAATATTTACAATGTTGTGTTAATGTGTGTATGTGTTAATGACTGACAGAGATCTATGACTTTTTATGCATAAAACTTGTAAAAGGAAGGAAATATGTAATTTGAAAATTTATGAAAAATCTATATTATGTTTGATATCTTTTTTTGTTCTATCTGTGTGCATAGAATAATATGCAAAATTGACTCGTGAGATTTTGAGATGTCTGAGTAATCCTTTATTATTAGTCCGTCTACATCTCCAAAGCTCAAAATTCTGTTTCACCTTGTGATGTCATGTAGTGGTAGTTTAAGTTACCCATTACCTTTAGTTCAGTAAAGATTGGCAATTCCAATGTTAAAATGTATGGAGCTTTAAAACACAGTGGAGCACTTCCTGTATTACCACATGACATCACAAGGTGGAACAGAGTGTCTTCCGTTTTGAGAGAAGAACTCACCCTAAATATGCAGGATCTGTGCATTAAATATGTGTGAACAAAACAAAACACAACTCCAGGTATGTTTGTGATGAGGAAACAACATTATAGCATAGATCAGAAATGGTGTAATATAGACGCTTTAACACCAAATCACAAATCCACAATTTCACAACAAAAGCCTATTATGGAAAATAGCGGTCCTCGCTTGACATAAAATTACTCCGCTGACAATAGGCACCTGTTGCGCTGTCAGCCATCAAGCTATTAGCTCCTGTTTAACGGACGACTGTTTTCAGCACCACGGACAGGGCCAGCATGTCGCCACTACGACTCACTTAAAGGAGTGAATAAAAGAGAAAAACACCCAGGGGACAGGACCTTATGGCCGATCGAGTGAGCGGGGGGCGAGATTGGAGCATGTCATTAGGGATTAGCCCAGATCCACAGATAGCGGCTTTAAATGTCTGAGAGCGACACTAAACAAGCAGCATCAGTGCACTGTGATGTCTGAATGATATAAAGATGGAGAAATAGATTGGCGAATGAAAAAATATACGTAAATTTTGAAGATTGGAAGTAGGAATGCACTGATCTGATACCAATATTGAACAATTTTGCTGGATCGGATACATCGGCTTCTAAATATCGGTTAATTCGGTGTCCTGATTAGACAAAAAGAATGATGTAATAAGACTATTTACTGGTCACAGAAGGCCCAGAAAGTCTCAGAATATTTGAACATTTATTCACACAAAGCTGTTCAGTAGTTACTTGAGAGATGAACAAAGGCTACATAACACATTTGGATGTGTTTTGTCTGATTTTCTTTGTGTTGTAATAGAAATAAATGCAGATACTTAAAAGAATTAGTGTTGGGAATGGTATTGGAACTGAACAGAGACACAGGTCCACTTTGCCACGTGGACCTGCCACGTGGCAAAGTGGATTCAGGGTCACCACTATAAAGGCCAAATATTGCACGTTTTATACAAAAATTGGCTGTGACAGACTTAAAGTTTAGTTTCATACATCATCTCCATTTTTAACAAGTTGTATTAGATATTGGATTTGGTTCCCCATTTTTACATAAATTATCTTACTAAAATATGGTCTACTGAACCAGCTAAAACAAAACCCACATTGTAGCGTGTACAAGATATGAAATCTCTGATACATTTGTTAGCAGCAGCAGCAGCAGCACAGTCTCACATCAATTAAACATAGGCGTACTCTAGTTGGGCGTACAATGCAGTATCAATCACATATTCTCATTTCATAACTAGATCTGAGCAATTACAGCATTTACTGCGCTCTTACCTGCAAAATACTTTACCCAAGCGTCCCTTTACTGTGTCCCCCACACTGCAGCCCCGTGGTCCCGAGGGAGTAGCGCTAACACCCGCCCTAAAAACTCTCCCTGCCCGCTGCCTGCCGCCTGCTTTGTTTTCGTTTTCTCGCGGTCCGGTAATAACGCCCTCGCTCAAGGTAAGCGAAAGCCAAAAACCGTCCGCGTAACCATCCCACTCCACGTATCCTACGCCATAGCAGAGACCACGGCAAAAGCGCACAAAGGAACACGAAAACGGGCGGAGTAGAGGAGAAGTAAGTGGCGGAGAGATGCGGATGGAGTTGGGGGTGAAGTTAACCAGCGGGGTAGATGCGGGGAAGTGTTTTAAAAATGGTACTCACGGCGAAACGGGCCGATTATAGAGGTCCCACGTCGGACGCAGCGGTCGGTCATCGCCAGCATCAGTAGCAGCATCTCCGGGCAGCGTGCACCAGCGCAGAGGAGCAGGGAGGAGAGAGGGAGGAGGGAGGAGAGGAGAGGAGAGAGGAGGGGTAGAGAGAGATAGGTGGTGATGCAAAAGCGTTAAATTCAGAAGGACGCAGCGGGACACGTGACCGGCGACGCGCTGCTTTGTTTTTCCGGTTTGCTGTTACGCGCTGGTTGCCCTGTTGTAGCGTGGATAGATCTGTGAAAAAATAAATGATTTTCACGTTTATTCAAGTAAATATTGCAGAATTATAGGCCACACCACCAGCCCAAATCAGTATTCATGAATCTACGGTCAACGGGACGTAAATTCAGTAAAGGCTGGCGGATTTACATTGCTTGTGTATTACTTGGTCTATAACTTGTGCATTAGAAACTTTAATAATCGTAAGGGTAGTATTTTTTCTCTTATTTATATATCTGTAAGCTTAAAGGTTCTATATTATGCAAAATGTACTCATGTGATCTTTTAGCCATGTTATAATGACCCTATACCTCCACAAAAACATACCTGGAGTTATGTTTTGTTAGCCTGTCTACATCTCCAAAGCTCAAAATGCTCTCTTCCACCTTCTGATGTCACGTAGTGGTAATTTTAAGTGGTCAACAGCTACTTTTTACCCTTTATTCATTAGAGATTGACATTCCATTGACGTTCCAGGACTGAAATCATCCAAATGATTCTAGTGAAGGTGTATGGTGGAGCACTTCCTGTATTACCACATGACATCACAGGGTGTTTTCTGTTTGTGAGAAGAGCTCAGCTTAAATATGCAGGGTTTGTGTGTCAAACATGTGTGAATGAAACAAAACACAACTCCATGTATGTGTGTGATAAGGAAATAACATAACATCGATCAGAAAATGGCGTAATATAAATCCTTTAAGATCAATGTACAGCACTGTGACGGGATTCTGTTCCTGGGTAATGACGATGCCGTAGTTGGATGATGATTTAATGTTTTTGATGATTTAATAAATAATGTTGCTAAAAAGTTTGAAGAGTGCTATATACAAAACAGTGAAACCAAAAAGTATTTACAAAATGAACACACAAGAGCAGAAAAATGCGTCATAAACCATAAGCTCTGTAGGTTGTTACCTTCTCTGTACACGTCCTGGCCCAGACTGACTGAGGGAGGGAGAGTGGCCCTCTTTATCCACCAAGGCTCCTCCCCCAAGCCAATTAACGCACAAAAAAATGGTTTTCAACGCTAAAACCCAAAAATAGTAACAGAAAATATAGAAAAACACACAAAATACAACACAGCCACATCTCTGAGCCAGGAAAATTAATATGGATCATTTAGTGCGAGGAAAAAGGTATTTTGCGGTGACATCACTGTGACATCAGCCGCCAATGTCCCGCGCGTGGCGACAGGAAAAACACGTGAGTGAGGCGCGCGGTTTGACAGTGGGGCTCGCGAACAGGAGATGGATACTTTTTTAGAAGTTTGTTGGACAGAATTATGAACGTGGGTGATGATTGACGGTAAACACGGCGGACAGGAGCAGGAAGCAGGAGAAGTAGGAGTGAATGAAACCAAGTGTCTACCGCGTGCTTGTTTGGGTGTCACACCCGCTAATTGAATAAACCACGAACTACTATCGGTGATCTTCTCTTTATGGTTGGGTGACCAGAATTTCAAAATTAAAGCCACAAGCGGCATCGAACGGCCCTCGCGGGTCGCACATCGCACTCGGCCGACCCGGCACTCCCCCGGGTGGCACTGACGCTTTTGAGATTTGAGAATGTTCAGTGAAAGTAAAATATTTTTCAGCATTGTCACATGTTTGTCTTTGGGACATGCAAAATACAACTTTGGCCCCCGGACTTTTTTGTTCGGGCTGACCGGAAGAATCACTGACAAATGTCACGTTCTTCAATAAAACTATTAAGCCGTTATATCACTTTGAAAAGTAAGAAATTGTTGAAATGTTCCCATTAGGATAACATTGGAGTATTTGTGCATCACCAGGGTAACACGGTTAAAAATTCCATATGGTTGTCATTGACTTTTTTGATCGGAATGACCCAAAGCAATTTTGGGCCAAATTTGGTATTTTGCATTTTCAGTTTTAAAGCCATAATGTAAAGCAATTACCACCGTTTCTTAATTGAGAATCAAACATAAAAAGAATTTCCTTTTTGACCTTTTGTTTATTTTCTTTCAGAAAAGTGCAGAGCAGAGTCAGAACTTTGAGTCAGATTACACTCTTATGCTTATTAAAAAATAAAATGGCAACATTACAAACACATACTTCTTAGCTTGAAATAACAGCAGTGAACTTAGTAATATGCAACATCAGTGTATGAACAGAGTGAGAAAAGTCTTTCACACGGCACCATTGCTGCAGGTGTAGCCAGATATTTGTTTGCCAGAGGTGCCAAGGTTGGGTCGGCTGCTGCGTGTTCAGTCCTCACCTCTGCACCGAGCCACAATCATGTCCGATTCTGGGTTCACTTCATCTGAATCAGCCAACAGGAGGTTTATTTTATTTTGAGGTGGATCTGGGTCCATTTCCCTGTGAGAAGCCAGCTGCCTGAAGCTTCCAGACTTCCTCTTTCAGATCTCCGGAGGCTTTTCAGGTCCTTAAATCTGGGATGAAGAGCTGTTGCCATTTTCGACCACTGGACATTGGGGCTTTCCTTCCGCTTTGACAGGTCAGACGTGAAGGCTGCTTTAAACCGGAGCACATGGTCTGGGTCGTCGTCTCCATCACCAGGAACAAACGGCGCAGTGCAGGAGATGTACTGTTCACCATCCAAAAGCTCAGCCACATACCTGCCATGAAAAACCAAAGAGTGGCATTAATAACAGATTATATAATTATATTACTCTTATTATATTTATATAAGAGTAAAATCATTATGTCCTGTACATAAAGTGCCAAAGAAATAAAATGTAAACAATACTGCATGATGAAAAAGAGGCAGGCCTGCACATGATTAAGCTCCAGAGAAACTATTGTGTAGGTTTTCCTCCTTTGCATAATTCATAACCACTACAACTGTTAAAACTACAACAAAATTATAAAAAAAAAATTGCAATAAATTACCAGCAATCAAAGAGAAAATAAATCACGTTTTCATTTTTTTTTAATAAAATAAATTCTAAATATTTGTTATTTTTAAAGTAGCCCTACCTGCAGGTTCAACAAGTGCTTCAAGCTTTTCCATCTTCTCCAGTTCAGCATTAGTCGGCGTGTCCAGCGGCTTCTTTGGCCCTGACAGCATCGTCGTTTCTGAGGAGACGGAGACTGAGAGCGGAGTT
This sequence comes from Odontamblyopus rebecca, assembly GCA_030686955.1. Classification (NCBI taxonomy): domain Eukaryota; kingdom Metazoa; phylum Chordata; class Actinopteri; order Gobiiformes; family Gobiidae; genus Odontamblyopus; species Odontamblyopus rebecca. The sequence continues at coordinate 13,722,412 of CM060670.1, read as the reverse complement.
TCACCATCTCCATGAAACTAAAGATAAAAAAAAGTAGCAGTTAACTCTCAAACCACCACTGCATGACATCAGCAGGTGAACAGAGCACTGAGCTTTAGAGACGTACACAGGCGAATAATAAAGGGTTTCTCATGTGTGGATCATGATAAAGGCGGTGGTTTTATGCCAAAGCAACCCTCTCCATTTGTCCAGGCTGGGGACTGGCACAGAGGGGCACAGCGCCCTCTGTGGCTGGATTAACCCACCGCCCGTGTTTAAGGTTAGTGTGTTAGTAAGTGCGCAGATACTCACCACAAACAGCAGCCTCGGGGACCTGTGAAGACTCATTTAACAGTTTAGGTAAAACATTGAGATTTCAGAAGAGTCAGAATCAACAAACAAACAAAATGGCAGCAATGACCCACAACATTAGTAAGACACTTAACCTTGTGTTAAATCACAGTGTTCAAAAAGAAATGTTAACAGATGGTTTAAAGGTCAATTAACAATGCAAACCTGAGGAAGAGTTTGAGATTAGAATAACCAGTATCTCAGTTCAGAGCCATCGCACTCTAAACCAGTCCAAATCTGGCACATTTATACCAGTTCAAAACAAACTAAACACAAAACACATTTAAAAAAAAAACCTAAGATTGTCAAGTTCAGACCTGGTTTTCACGCTAAATGAATAAAAATCAGTTAAACCTGTGGAAGTGTCAAGACCAGAGCAATTACACTCAAACCAGTCCAAATCGGGCACATTTAGACCAAACCAAATACAAAACACATTTAAAAACCCAAGATTGTCAAGTTCATACCTGGTTTTCACACTAAATGAACAGAAAAATCAGTTAAACCTGTGGAAGTGTTAAGACCAGAGCAATTACACTCAAACCAGTGCAAATCGGACACATTTAGACCAAACCAAATACAAAACACATTTAAAAACCCAAGATTGTCAGTTCAGACCTGGTTTTCACACTAAATGAACAGAAAAATCAGTTAAACCTGTGGAAGTGTTAAGACCAGAGCAATTACATTCAAACCAGTGCAAATCGGACACATTTAGACCAAACCAAATACAAAACACATTTAAAAACCCAAGATTGTCAGTTCAGACCTGGTTTTCACACTAAATGAACAGAAAAATCAGTTAAACCTGTGGAAGTGTTAAGACCAGAGCAATTACACTCAAACCAGTGCAAATCGGACACATTTAGACCAAACCAAATACAAAACACATTTAAAAACCCAAGATTGTCAGTTCAGACCTGGTTTTCACACTAAATGAACAGAAAAATCAGTTAAACCTGTGGAAGTGTTAAGACCAGAGCAATTACACTCAAACCAGTGCAAATCGGGCACATTTAGACCAAACCAAATACAAAACACATTTAAAAACCCAAGATTGTCAAGTTCAGACCTGGTTTTGATGCTAAATGAACAGAAAAATCAGTTAAACCTGTGGAAGTTTAGAATAACCAGTATCTCAGTCCAGTGTAAGGCTTAGGACCAGAATTATTACACTCAAACCAGTCCCAAATCTGGCCCAAAGTTAGACCACCTCAGACCAAACCAAATACAAAACACATTTAAAAACCCAAGATTGTCAGTTCAGACCTGGTTTTCACACTAAATGAACAGAAAAATCAGTTAAACCTGTGGAAGTGTTAAGACCAGAACAATTACATGCAAACCAGTTTCTATAACCCAAGATTGTCAGTTCAGACCTGGTTTTCACACTAAATGAACAGAAAATTCAGTTAACCATGTGGAAGTGTTAGTTTAGAATAACCAGTTTTTCAGTCTAGCGTAAAGGTTAAGACCAGAGTTATTACACTCAAACCAGTCCAAATCTGGCCCAAAGTTAGACCAGTTCAGACAAAATCAAATACAAACCCATCAAATTCAGTAAGTCGAGGTCACGGTCTTGGCCTGGAACTGACTAAGCAAAGTAAAAAACAAAAACAGTTAAACCTGTGGAAATGTTAGTTTGTAATCAGGGGTTTTATTGTCTCAGACTCATGAGACCATCACACATCAGTGCTTAAATCTGTTTCACATTTAGATCTCCAAAACTGCCAGTGTTTAGAATCTGGCACACACCAGTTCAGGCCCAAAACCAAAACCTTACAGTAACAAGCATTGTTGGCATATTCAGACCTTGTTTTGAGATGACACAAGGTTCACAGTGAACCTCAAATACCTACCGAGTTTAAGTCTGCATGGACAGACCTCAAATACCTACCGAGTTTAAGTCTGCACGGACAGACCTCAAATACCTACCGAGTTTAAGTCTGCACGGACAGACCTCAAATACCTACAGAGTTTAAGTCTGCACGGACAGACCAATAAAACCTGTGAAACCAGCAGCAGGAAGAAGGTTTGAACCATTACACTCAGCCGGTGTGTGGGCCAAAAGTCAAGGTGATAAATGGCTTAAATGCAAAGAGTGAATTTCCCTCACAAGGGAAAGTAATCAGCAGCTTGATTTAAAATGTTCGGGTTTGAACATTTCTCCATCTTGTGCGATTCTCTCAGCCTCCAGCCTTTGTCTTTCCTTCCTTTGGGATCCCAGGATCAACATTCAAACTCTTTGTGCCAGGTAAGACTCCTTTCCTCCAGATTAGTCCCAGGACATGTTTTGTTTGTAGGTTGTCCACAGTGCTATCCCATTTTTCAAAAATGTAATTGTTTAGTCACTGTTCAGCGTTTGCACTTTAATAGATGGCTCCTCAGGGCTCCATTTTCTTTAACTTTGATGTATTTGGGTATGAAAGGTGTTTGGGTGAATTAAGTTTGTGCATCCATTTTAGATGATAGTCTCTTTATTCATCCCATATTTTTGGGTATTTCCTCTGATAAAAAAAAATATTCTTGATTAGTTCAGTTACTTCATCTCTTGAGGTGTTCTTCTGTGATCTTTTTTTGGCGTTTGGACTTCAAATAGAGGTGAACGTTCATTTGTCAGTAGTCCACACTCTGTACTAGGCCAAATATCCCAGTGCTACCTGTAAAAGTTGGATTAGCATGTTAAGGTTAGACACCTCCCCACCACCACATGTAAATTATATGTCACAGTAGCGTTTATCTTAGCAGTACACAACTAGCGGCAACAGTTTAGCTATGCTAGGCTAGTCAGAAACATAACACATGTTTAAGCCTTAGCTGTATTCAAATAATAATCTAAAATCTGCTATAGTTGCAAGACATTAAGTAGACTTGGCTTTACAATGGACAATAAATGCTTAAATCAACATGGCAATAATAAAACTGCTGCCTGTAAAAAAGGTTAGACGCCATCCTAAAACCAGAAAATGTTAGTAACATAATGGCAGACATCATATTTTAGCGTTGGCTGTATTTAAATAAACTATAAATGAATGCAAGTAAATTTAGCTTATGTTACGGGCAATAAATGCTTAAATCAACATGGTGATAATAAAACTGCTCCCTGAAAAAAAAAAGTTAAACACCATCCTAAAACCAGAACATTTACAGGTTAGTCAATAACATGTGTCAAACATAATGTTTTAGCTGTATTGAAATAAACGAGCCATGAATTTAAGTAGCTTTAGTAACTGAAAATTAAACTGCTGCTCCCTGTAAAAAGAGGTTAGACACATCCCCACCACCACATGTAAATTATATGTCACAGTAGCGTTTAGCTTAGCAGTACAACTAAACCTAGCATAGTTTATCTTAGCAATGTTAAAATTTAAGGGCTAGTCAGTAACATGACAGACATGTTTTAGTCTTAGCTGTGTTTAAATAATAAACTAATAATTAACAGATCATCCGCTGCAGTTGCCGCAGATGATCTTTATGCCTCACAGTTGCAAGACATGAGGTAGATTTAGATTTGGCTAATTTAAACACAGCTAAAGCTAAAACATGATCAACTAGAAATGAACTGAAGGAGATTGAGCTTTAGTTATGGACAATAAACGCTTAAAACATGGCAAAAAATTGTTGCCTGTAAAAAAAGAAAAAAGGTTAGACGCCATCCTAAAACCAGAAAATGTGTTAGTCAGTAAACTAGACATGAATTTAAGTAGATTTAGCATTAGCTTATGTTACAACAATAAATGCTTAAAATCAACATGGTGATAGTAAAACTGCTTCCTGTTTAAAAAAAAAAAAAAAAAAAAAAAAAGTTAGATGCCAGCCTAAAAACACATATGGGTTAGTAATATAATGGCAGACATGTTTTAACTTTAATGTAATTGTTATGTAAAAACATTACAAAAAACTGCTGCCTGTAAAAAAAGAAAAAAGGTTAGACTCCATCCGAAACCTGAAAACTAAATGGTTAGTAATTAAATGTCCCAGTAGCGTTTAGCAGTATACTACTAGTTAGCACAGTTTAGCACAGCAAGGTTAAAAGTTTGATGGCCCATAGAACTATAATAAAATCTGGATGAATCCAAAATGGCGCCATATTGTTTTAAATGGGCTGTGCTCCTTGGCGCATGACCCCAAAAAACTTTTACTTCCGCAGCCCAACGTGTGACGTCAGAAACGTAGTTCTGACCAGTCAGAGCGCTGCTAGAGGAGAGCTAGCGCTGGGCTAGGCTAACTAATACAAAGCTGATTTTTAGGTGCTTTGACGATTAATTTTTATTTATTTTTTTTAAAGTTCTTATTGTAAAAATACATTATAATCACTACAAAATTTGGCCTTTATGAAAGCTGTGGATGCCTCGTCAGCTGAACACGAGCAGTTTGATTTAGCAAAAAATGGCTTGTGCTTCTATGGGAAATTGCGGGCACAGAACTATATGGCTGCGGGCTGTATGCTCAATGTACGGAGTTGGGGGGGGGGGGGGGGGGGTCAAATGCAAAAAATTCGTCAAGTGCTAAAAAATTAGTCAAGTGCGCCTGCCTCACCTGCTCCTGGAGCACTGGCAATGGTGAAGAACGGATCATAAGAAATTCGTCAAATGCGCCTGCCTCACCTGCTCCTGGAGCACTGGTAATGGTTGAAGAACGGGTCAAACGCAAAAATTCGTCAAGTACTAAGAAATTCGTTAAGTGCGCCTGCCTCACCTGCTCCTGGAGCACTGACAATAGTGAAGAACGGATCATAAAAAATTCGTTAAGTGCGCCTGCCTCACCTGCTCCTGGAGCACTGGCAATGGTGAAGAACGGATCATAAGAAATTCGTAAAGCCTGCCTACCTCACCCATAGAGCTATAATGACCTCCCTGTTTATGGCATTAATCATCAGCTAAAAATGGCAAAGGGTAGAGTTCACTTTGTTAAGTGGACAAGAACTGAAGAAACAGCTTGGATGAGCAGTGAAACATCTACCAAAAACTCTTTATCCAGTTGACAAATTGAACTCTACCGGGCCTCTTGTTTTTCTGAGTATCGGGTTCTAGCCTGTTTCATTTCTCAGTGTTCACTTACCTTTTTCCAGAAAATTTCACGACATGTTCGACCCCGGGTTTCCCTTATATTTAGACTATGAAAACACAGCGTTTCCTCTCAACAAAAGCATTGCCACAAATGCCATATGAAAGCGCAGCAAAGCATTATTAAAACCACATTGCGTTAAAAAACCAAGCAGAGCGAGAAACAGCGGCAGCACGAACATTATTCACCAACACTGCGACAAAAACCCAAACATTGCCATAATCGAAAGTCTGTACGGTTGGGTCTCGGCTGGTCAGGCAACAGGTAAAACCATATTGGTAAATCTTATCTGGTGTTGGCTTCTTCGCCTGGTTCAACATGCTGACGCGGTGATCTGGACGCGCTGCACCGTCTGCGTAGCCCCGCCGCTGCACCGTCTGCGTAGCCCCGCCGCTGCACCGTCTGCGTAGCCCCGCCGCTGCACGTCTGCGTAGTCCCGCGTAGCATGGCGCTGCACGTGCTGTGGCCAAATATGCGCCTTTTTGAGAGTTTGGCGTTCTGGAGCTGCACGTGCTGTGGCCAAATATGCGCCTTTTTGAGAGTTTGGGGTTCTGGAGCTGCACGTGCTGTGGCCAAATATGCGCCTTTCCCAGAGTTTAGCTGTTCTGGAGCTGCAGTGATAAACTTTCACATGTCCATGTTGCTGTGGCTAAATGCGCGTTAGAAGAGCGTAAAACCAAAGCGCTGCTGTCACAAACAAATCCACGTATCCGCTGCTCCCGGTGGAGCTCCCGGTGGAGCTCTCCTCTTCTGCACATATCCTGTGAGCACCGGGGCGCGCCTAATTATACACACCTGTGCTACTTAATCACACACACCTGGTGCTAATCACCAGGCCACGTGTCCTAAAGCTATTGGTGGGTTTAGGGGCAGGAAGTGTTTTGTGCCCCTTCAAAACACAGCACCTCGTCCGGGATGAGCCCCCAAGCGGCTGGTTAGCTCAATGGGTTAGTCACTGGACTTTCCCATGGGGGACCTGGGTTTGAAACTCCCACAAGGGCATTAGGAGCAAAACCAGTGTGGATATAGATGTAGAGATATATAAAAATGTATCTATGCCGACCATATCTAATATAGATATATTATAAATCCAGCCTAAGCTGTTGCTGGATTTCAAATGACATCATAACTTTCTATAGGCCATATATAGCTAAAAATATTATTAAAATGACATTTTTTTATATTTTGCTGATTGTAATCCAGTCAGTTCTTGGGTGTATCACTAATAGAAACACACAGGTTCCACATTTGTGCATTTACCTTTTAGATATTTCAGGGCAAAGTACAGAAGTATAGAATCTCAAAGGACAGAGTTCCTTCTATTGTGGTGGAAAAATAAAGTTTTTTTATTGCACTGCCAATGAACAGTTTAAAAAAAAAAAATCAGAACAACTAACCAATAATGAGGGAGTAAAGGTGCTGAACATTCCAGGCAAAGTATTAACATCCCCATGGAGAAAAGCAGGTGCAGACCCTCCAGAAAACAGCACACCACAATTACTACCACTAATTACTGACTCCTACTAATATTCATGTACAACCATGTAAAAACTCCTGACAGGTTTACTTTTAGTTCTACACTGAGAAGAGACAATAAATTAAGACCACATTTGTAAATATTGTGCCTTTTATTACCAAAAATATGAAATTACCGTCACAGAAAGTAGAATTGGACAAAAACACACTTAAATAAAGATGGAGGAACACAAAACTCTGGCAGCCACTTTGAGTTTGGGCAGAGGAGCGGCTCATTGTGTCTGGCACTGGACTCCTGACCGTCTTCGTCCTCCTCGTAAACTCTCCCTGGAGCTTCCTCTGCTGGGCCTGGACCTCCACCTCCACCAGGTCCACCTCCCCCATGTGACCGTCAGCATCACGTCCTCTCTGGGAGGCAGTCGTCTCTCCAGCTGGTACATGAGGTGTTTAGGGAGCCCGTCTATTTTCTGGGAATTCAATCTGTAAACAAAAGCAAATTTAAGAACACTGCCACTCAGATGACAATAGGACATGTGATGGGCTTAAAGCGCTGTCTGTTATTGAGAAGCTGGAGACACAATTACTGTCAGTAATGTACTAGGTGTTTTAGTTTGAGAAGATTACTGTATTTTCTGGACTATAGAGCACATCTGCATATGAGCCGCATCCACTTTATTTTTTTTATTTTTATTTTTTAAAGATATACAAGCCGCAACCGGGCTATAAGCGCTGATATCCATGTTGAAAAATTAGATATTTACTGCATATACAGAACGATTTTGTACTGTAAATGTACATTTATGTACCTGAACAGATTCTTTCTGAACAGTGCCTTTTAACACGGCAGCAACTGTGCTGATTAAAATGAGGTCTGAAACAGAAAAGAACCGGTAATTGACCTTCATTTCTCCTGTGCAGTTGTGTTTTGCTGCATTTGCATGTTTGAGTAACCCTTAATTATGAGTCTGTCTACATCTCCAAAGCTGAAAATGCTCTGTTCCACCTTGTGATGTCATGAAATGGTAGTTTTCAAGTTAACAGCTCCTTTTTCCTTTAGTTCAACAGAGACGGGCGATTCCACATGTCATCACAAGGTGCAATAGTGTGTTTTCAGTTTGAGAGAAGAACTCTACTCGCCTAAATCTGCAGGGTTTGCGCTTTAAACATGTGTGAATGAAAAGAAACAAAACAGAACTCCTGGTCTCTTTCTTGCAGTGATCTGTGGAGCTGAACTTCTCCCTTTGTCCCTGGCAGAATGAGCACCTGAGCTTGTTAAGAACGGTACATTTGGGACACTAACCATTAATATGATTTTACAACTAGAACTGGTCGATTTAAAAAAAATAAAAAGCTCAATTCACGATACGATTCGATTCGACTCTATAGCGAGCATCCAAAACTTTCACCATGTTGTGAAAACCTCTCTTCACCGAATAAATTGGAACATGAGCATCCCTACTGTGGACCACATGAAATGCTTCCACTACTGAATCCTGCCTGGACCAATCTGCCTTTGACCTGCGCCCTCTGCCTTTGGCGGCACGGTGGCTGAGTGGCTAGCACTCATGCCTCACAGCAAGAAGGTTGCGGGTTCGATCCCCGGGTCGCCCGGGCCTTTCTGTGTGGAGTTTGCATGTTCTGTTGGCGCCGCTTGGCTTGGCAGCCGCGCCTCCGTCAGTCTGCCCCAGGGCAACTGTGGCTATAACAGTAGCTTACCACCACCGGGTATGGAGTGAATGAAGAATGCTCTGTAAAATGCTGTGTAAAGCACTTTGGGGACATGTGTCTGTGTAAATAAACCTTACCTTTGACCTTAACCTTACATGTGTCTGTGTAAATAAACCTTACCTTTGACCTGCGCCCCTCTGCCTTTACACGACGAGCACTTCTCCAGGACGCCTTTCTTTCCTCCGTAACCTGTGAAAGAAGATACAGAAGCAGGTGAGATGGGCGAAGCCCATTCACTCAATGCTGACGATGACTTGTTAGCAAGAGCAAATATGCATGTCCCATGCCTTCGGCATTCACGCTGAACTTCGTAAGCAATACGGCAATAGGCCCGAGCCCCTACAGGGCGTAGGGCCTAAAAAAATAAGAATAATTTTAGCAAAAACAATATATCCTTTTACATAGGAAATGCATATTATACATTTTTTGAAAGCTTTCGAGATTCCCCACGTCACCGTGGGGTCATCTCGTCGGAGTCCCTCATTGACCCCCATTGATTTCCATTCATTTTAGCAGCTATAAATATGGCCCATGCCTTCGGCATGGGGGCTTGGATACAGCTTGATGTCAGGAGTGTGTTTTAGGGACAGGAGCGCTTGTTAGCAAGTCATCGTAAGTCATTCGCCCAGGCATCATCGTTGCGAAAGCAATAGGCCCTACGCCCTGTAGGGGCTCGGGCCTAATAAAAACTGAGACATCCCCGTTTTTGGTGGTTAGTAATAATAAAATAGTGAAACGAGTGCAGAATTAAGGAAAATTGTTCTGGAGAGACCCTTTATGACAAACATGTGAGCCAGTATAGTCACATTTTATTTGTGTTTTGGTCATTTTTAAGCTTTTTTTTTTTTTTTTTTTACAATTTTTACAATTTTTACCTCTTTCTACGGTTGGCACTTGGCAGGTATCAAGTTGGTTAAAAATAGGGTAGGATGACCAAATTTTCAAACTACACACATAAACCTGGGTTGGGAGGTTTGGTATAAATAAAACTGTGAAAAGAGCATGTAATATTGTCCATGCTCAATTCACTTGTGGGTCAGTATAAAATCTAAGGGATTTTTGTTGGTGCATTTTTTTTTCTTTTTTTTTTTTTTTTTCCTTTATGATCGTTTTCAAGCACAGTTTTCTGTATTTTAGCTAAACAAATGCCAATGTATCCTTTCCTTTACTGTTGGTTGGGATCAAACTGGTCAAAAAAGTGGGCCATGTCTTGTATAAAACTGCGTAAAATCACTGGTTATGGATAAATCTGCCGGGACAGGGGACACAGGACTCAAAACTGAGACTTTTCCAGGTAAATTTGGACATCTGGTTACCGTGAAATAGGGACACCAGGGACATTTCTTATATAAAACTGGGATAAATCAGTGGTTTTGGATAAATCCACTGGGATATGAGACATAGAACTCAAAACTGAGACTGTCCGGGGTAAACAGGGACGTCTGGTCACCTCACTTTATGGTACACTGTTCTGAAATGAATTAAACTTGGTCTGAAATAGTATTGATGTTTTGTTGTCTGCACAATATACACTACTACTTAAATTAATAACAAATCTATACAGGAGTGTTTTGTAAATCCCCCATTATCACATGACTGTAATGCATTGTCCAATCTCATTTAGCCAAACTCACCTGGGAGAGAACATTAAAGAGAGAGATGAGTGCACTGTTGTTCACTTAACTGCTCTGTAATTGCTTTTACAGTGAAAATAGATCAATAGTTGTGAAGCTGTCAGAACCGCAGCGGCAAATCACAGAGTAATCACAACCATCTCAGGCCATTGTCTCACTAAAGAGGGACGGCAGATATTGGGAAAACACATGTGTACATTATTTGCATCTTCTTCCTGCATTATTTAACAATATCTGAAAATAAATGACTGATTTTTGGATGTTTGGATAGAGAGGGCCCATATTACGCTATTTTCTGATCAATGTTATAATGTTTAATCATTATAAACAAACCTGGAGTTGTGTTTTTGAGGATGTAACAACATTATAACATGATTTGGCTAATGGCAGTTATATTGTGATTGTAATGCTACGTGAGAGGGGCATGTTTAACAGTAAATATCAGATCACCTTTTGCACCTCTATCTAAATTTGCTCTTTCTGGTTAGATTGTGTTAAAACAAAGGTCAGATTAAAATCTAACAAAGCCTCAGACAGAGCATGCCTACAGTTAGCATCTCACCCCCAGGGAATATTGATGACAAAGCTCCAAAGTATAAGTAGTGTTATAATTTAAGGAGTAATATAGAGTGTGTGGGGTTGAAGTCCAGCCTTATATTTACGTGACAAAGAGAGGATTAAGAGCTGTTCACTTATTTACGCCCCCACAGGCTCTGAATCTATCTGAACATTAAAACATATGAGTGTGTGGTGCTTTGCCAAAGGGCTTAAGTCAGATGCAGTCAACAGTGGTGGGTACAGGGATTAGATCAATGCTTTATGCAGCTATCAGCATGAATAAATAAAACATATAAGAAATAATAAAGTGTCATTATACCTCAAAGGACTAAACCACACAGCAGGCATTTATTTAGTTATTTATTCATGAAAACAGTGTCTCGTATATTAAATTTGGTTTGACTGCAGGAGGAGCTGGGAAACTGTTGCAGATAGTTTGTTTTGTCAAGATGTGTCAAGAGATTAAGATCACAAACCAGTGATATATCTTACAGTTTTACATTAAACCAGTCTCTTCCTATTGAGATTGAATCACCTGAGTCAGCCTTTCATTTCTTTTACGTGCGCACGGAGGAGAGAAGGGTGTCTGCTACTAAAGCCATTCACACCAGACCTCCTGGCCCCTCCTCCTGCAGCACGGCCTTTTATTTCCTCCAACACATCCATCATGTCAGTACAAAGCATGGTCAGAGAATACATAGTTTACAACATAGTGAATACATAGTTTACAACATAGTGAAGTATATCATGGCTTTGTTTTACATTTGATCAGATAAGTACAAATTACGATCTGGGAACAGCCCCGCAAGAGGGAAAAGGTCATAAGAGGTCATGCATCTGGTTTCTTAGAGCAGATAGTGCATTCCTCTCTAACAAAGAACCCTCTGCAAACTGAAATCACCTTTTAACCACATGTACATTTTTAATAACTTCGTCATTATAAGCATTTTATTCTAACATTTTTCCCCCTGTTTATAAAAATTACATCATATAAGATCAGAACATGAGCCGTTTATATCAATAACTTTAGCACATGTCGTCATAAAAATGTGTAAAATCGTACACTCGAGGATAATGTTGGCTCTTAGTCATTTTACCTGTGTTTCAGTTTGTCTATTTGTGTTCAAAGTCCAGGTCTGGGCTGTCCTTGTCAGAGTCAAAAGTTAAGGTATCTGTTAAGAGAAGTTGAAACTCCTCATTGTTTAAGGTCATTGTGCTCTGAATAGACTTTTGCATTAGTGCTTTGAAGATTGGAATACAACAACATCCACACACTAGAAGCAAAAGTGCACACATTATTAAGGAGGTTAATATAGTTGCTGCCAATTTCCTGTATCGGCCGAATATATCAAACCAACTGTACCATGAATCAAAATTTCCTCCCTGATCTTTAGCTTGAGCTAATTCCTCTTTGAGGGTGGAAACTCTGTCATGTATTTCAGACCAGTTTCCAGCAGAGTCTGGAATAAAGGTACAACAGTGTTCAGAGCCAAATTTAGTACAGATTCCTCCATCTGATGCAAATAGGAAATCTAGAGAGAGCTGGTGTAACATGAGCATTTCTCTCATGGCTTTGCGCTCTGGGTCATCACGGAGTTGAGTAGTAATATCATCTAGTATACCAGTTATGTTTTCTAACGCCCACCATATATCATTCATTCTATGGCCTAGATAAGCTGCACCATAGTTTGGGAAGAGAGTCATAAAAAACCCTCTTGTGCCACTTATCAGTGGGGTATGGGTGTTAGATTGCTTTGGCGGTGTGTATGCCCGTTTTACCTTATTGTAGTGTGGGTTTTGGTCAGTCGAGACTAATTGGAAAACTGTTGGCTGGAGAGAAGCTAAGTAACAGCCTCCACACCAGTCTGGTGGTAGGATGAGGTGAGCAGTTTTCCCACACATCCATACCGCTCCTACAGGAGCTGGAATGGCCCAAATGGGTACATTAAGTCTAGTCCAGTCGGCTGGCAGTCCAACTAAGTTCAGGTCCATAGCTACTTGCGTCAAATTAAATGTGAATATGCCTGTCATGGGTCCAACTGTGCTACCTCTGTGGGTAAGAGGCAGTGCATACCATGGCCCCCCCTTATAGGCTGTGGTTTTCCATCCGGGGACTGGGAGCTCTTTACGGCCTTGAGTGCTCCCCACCCACTGGAAACCCCTGTCACATTCTCTGGTCACTGTCAGTCCGGGCAACTCAGGTCCCTTTCTAACCTGGACACCTTTCCATATGGTCTGGTTAGTGTTGTCAGTCCACTTAGCTGGATCCCTCCAGTCTGAGGCATTTGTCAAATAACCGTCACATAGAGGCAGTTTAACACTCATCTGCATCGACCAGTACCCTACCAGCGCACAAAACATGTCTTTAGCTGAAAGAGGGACAGGTGTAAACACCGGTACCTCATTGGCATGGTGAGGGATAAGGGAACAGATATAACAGTCCTTTGTGATGTTAAGATGTTTTGCTGTTATGTTCATAAGGTTAAACCATTTATTATTTAGTATGTGATGTACTTGATGTGGATTTATCACTTCTCTACGAGCAAGTATGTATCGTTTATGCATCAATACTTGGGTCAATTCTGTCTTGTCCTTTTTTGTCATTTCAGTCGTAGGATGTGTCACAGTCTCAGAGACAGTGGAGTCGTTGTATTTGTTTTGTGTGACCTGTGTACTCACTACCAAGTCAGTGTGTGTATGTTTGATATATATCAAAAACATTATTGCTATGTACACCATGAATAAAATCATGACAAATAACACCTTATTTAACCATCTTAACTGGGTGTCTTGTGGTTGTTTTACTTCTCTTCTCTCAGACAGTTGCTTTTCTCTTGGGATGAATGGAGCTGTCATCTTTTTCAGTGCCCGAGGGTAAACTTCCTCGTAAGAACACCATTGGAGTGAACGTAGTTTACCTACTGCTCACTCTTGTAGTCTGGTTGACTTGAAGTCCTGGTCTAGGAGTAATCTAGGAGGTCTAGGAGGTCTCTGAAGGCCTGAGTCAGAGATGTCCTGAGTCTAGGAGGTCTTGGAGGTCTAGGAGGTCTAGGAGGCTGAGTCTGGATCTGTCAGGTCCAACTGGTTCCTTAACTTACAGTGCGATTGATGAATCCAGGTGGCTTTGCCCTCGACCTTTACTGCAGTGGGTGTAGCCAAGATGACTCGGTACGGTCCCTCCCACCTTGGACTGGTCCAGTTCTTCCTCTTTAGAGTCTTTATGAACACGTGGTCTCCTGGTTTTGCCGTGTTGCCCTGTAGAGAAATAGTTCCTTCTGGCAGTTTATTGCTGTTTACAACATCTCTTGTTAACAGGGTTTTTCTCATATAGTCAATAAGATCTTGATCAGAGTCTGGTTGATCTATTGTCTTTAATTGCAAATCCGGAATAGTATACGGCCTTCCATATAATATTTCAAATGGGCTCAACGTATGTCCTTCTGCTGGCAAAATATGCATGTTTAGTTTAACTAGTTCAATGCAATCAGGCCATGGTCTGTTGGTTTCCTTCATTGTTTTGACCAACTTGTTTTTTATTGTCCCGTTCGTCCTCTCCACTAGGCCTGCTGACTGTGGGTGATATACACAGTGTCTTTTCAAATCTATGTTAAATCTCTCCCCTATCTTTGTGATGACTTCATTAACAAAATGGGTTCCGTTATCTGATCTTATAACTTTTGGAATGCCAAATGTGGGAATTATGCTCTTGCATATTGCTTTCGCCACCGTTAGTGCATCCGGTTTAGCTGTTGGGAATATTTCCACCCATTTGGAGAATGCGTCTATAATCACTAGACAATACTCTACACCTTTAGATTTCGTTAATTGAATGAAATCCATGTGTAGTGTATGAAAAGGATGTTCTGGATTAGGGAAAGCTCCTCTTTTAGGTCTCAGCTGTCCTTGTGCATTATTTTTAATACAGATCAGGCATTGTTTACAAAAATTTTTTGAGTATGTATTAAAGCCTATTGTATTATAATGCCTTTCCACCATATCAATCATTCCCCCTGTTGACACGTGGCATGGACTATGTGTCAATCTAGCTGCCCAATTAAATAATGATTTTGGTAGCCATGGTTTATCAGCAGGGCCTACATATAGGTTATTTTTTATTGTAGCTCCTTTCCCTATCCAGGCATCTCTCTGAGATTTGGGAGCATTTTGTTGATAATTTAACAACAAATTTTCGTCTTGATTAATTATTTCTTCTGAATGTAACATCTGTGTGTTTTGTGCCACAGCTTTAGCTGCGGTATCTGCTAATCTGTTGCCTACCGAGATAGGATCTGTTTTTGACTTGTGTGCTTCACATTTGCAGATGGCTAGCCTTTTAGGTAATTTTATGGCTTCTAAAAGATTTTCTAGTAGGACTTTATGTGCCACTGTTTTGCCGCTGGATGTTTTAAAACCTCTTCTGGCCCATTGTGTACAGAAGTGATGTGTTGATCCATAAGAATATTGACTATCTGTCCATATGGTCAACTCTTCATCTTTGAATAATTTACATGCTTCCGTAACTGCTATTAATTCTGCAGCCTGTGCTGATAAGTTTGAAGGTAGTTTCATTTGTTTTAAAATTTTATCCATAGTAGTAATGGCATATCCTACTTGATTTTGGCCTGTCTTGTTCTTACTTGCTGAGCCATCTACAAATACTATTGCACCTGCATTCAGTGGAGTATCTTGTAAGTCAGGTCGGGGTTTGTGTATTATTTCAGTTTCTTTTATGCAATCGTGTTTCTGCCCATCCTCTGGCAGGGGGAGGAGTGTGGCTGGGTTTAGTGCACTGCACCTCTCTATGGTTAAGTGTGGTTGTGATAATAGCACTGTCATGCACATTAAATGTCGTGCAGGTGACAAAAATGCCATATTGGTTTGCATTAAAAGCGCTGAGACGGTATGTGAAACCTTGAGGGTCAGCGGGTGAAATAGAACCACTTCTGCTGACTCCTGTATGGCCATTGCAGCAGCTATCACTGCCTGTACACAAGGTGGTGTGGCTCTGGCTACAGGATCTAATTGTTTTGAGTAATAGGCTACTGGTCTTAGTTTTGAGCCATATTTTTGCATTAACACTGAAGTCATAAACCCATTTCGGGTATCACATGTTTGAATGAAAGGTTTTGTGTAATCAGGAAGTGCCAGTACAGTGGTAGTTGCCAATGCCTGTTTCAATTTACAGAAGGCTGTTTCTGCCTCTGCTGTCCAATGTATATGATCTGTCATTGTCATTGGAGTCTCATAAATTAGATTTTGTAAGGGTCGGACCATTTCTGCGTTATCTACAACCCATGCTCTGCAATAATTACAGAGGCCTAAAAACGACATCATCTGTTTTTTTGTGAGTGGTTTTGGGGCAGCCAAAATGGTTGCTTTTCTGGATTCACAGATGGTTCTGCCCTCTGAAGTGAGATTGTGGCCGAAATATTTCACTTCTTTTCTCTATAGTTGTAATTTATCACGGCTCACTTTATTGCCTGTTTGGCCTAGGTATTCAAGTAAGGCTAATGTATCTTGTTTGCATTTTTCCTGATCTGCATTCGTCACTAAGATGTCATCTACATAGACAATAATTTGGCTATCATTTTTTGGGTTAAAACCACTTAGGCAATTTGCAATGTTTTGAGAAAACACTGTGGGAGAAATAGCCAATCCTTGTGGGAGTCGAGCAAAGGTATATTTCTGGCCTTTATAAGTGAATCCAAACCAATCTTGACTCTCTTTTGCAACTGGAATGCTGAAAAAGGCGTTTGCTAAGTCTATAACTGAGAAGAATTTGCTTTCCGGGTTAATAGAGTTTAATAAGGTGTGTGGATTAGGCACATTTGGTGTAGTCTGTTGCATTGCATCATTTACTGCACGTAGGTCTTGAATCATTCTCCACGAAGTGGAGGGTGGAGCTTTTTTATTGGAAAAATTGGTGTATTGCATTTAGCCTCTGGGCATGGAACTATTACACCTGCCTTTTTTAAGTCTTCTATTACTGGTTCTATCCCTTTTTCTGCATCTGGCTTTAGGGGATATTGTTTAATTCTTGGCCTAAACTCAGTTTTGCCTGTGATTTTTACAGGTTGGGCACCATGCATTAGACCTACATCTGCTGGGCCTTTGCTCCACACTTTTTGTGAGATTTTTTTCTAAAGCTTCATTTTCTTCTGGCGTTAGCACGAATGTTTCTGCATCTACATGTCACATTTCACAGTCTATTCCTCCCTCTGTCAAATGTGTCTGTGGTTTTGTTGTCACTCTATAATGTAGTTTTTTCCTTTTCCATCTAGTACTCAGGCTTTTTTCTACACTAGGATCTTCAGTTTCAGTCCAGTCTGTAATTGAACATACATGTCTCATATTTATTGCATTGTCTCTCCATTCGTCATTTTTCCCTTTTGTCAGTGACACGTGTCTTGTGTATGGGGACTGCATTAGTCTAGTCACAGATTCAGTTACATTTATGCCACAGAAGGAACACCCATCTTTGGCATAAATGTAAGGTAAGGTCACGCTTTGGGGACCTAATTTGTGCACTTCGTCATTATAGGGTTGGTCTGGTCCTGGGGTGCGTTTGTACCTAAGTGTACAATGTAATTCGTCTCTTTCTTTTCTGTCATACTCCCCCTGTATTATCCCTTCTGCTATCTCTATAAGTGATTTAGCAGTTTGTTGCAGATCATTCTCTGGGAGGTCTAAATTCCACCAATAGTGGAGGGCCCCTGTGCTCTCAACGGGGTGGACCCCTGTGTAATTCAGGGCATCTGCTTTGACTATCATTAGACGTCCCTCTGGCGTAGGAAGCAATGCTAAACCTAACATTAATATTAGATCTCTGCCTAGGAGGTTATGCGGACATCTTGGTGATAATACTACTTCTAACTGTAGTCTCGGCTCTGCGGCTGTCAAACTAAACCTTATTGGGGTGCTTATTTTTTGGGATTGTATATTACCATTTGCTGAAATAATTCTTATGGTTTTATTTGAGGGTGTAAATGGCTTTGTGTCTCTCATAACAGTCCTTTTTGCACCTCTGTCTACCAAGAACAACATAGGTTGCCCATTCACATAAATCGTCATTTCTGGTTTTGTCCTGTAATCTATCTCATTAAATGACAGATACATCTCTGCACTTTGGGGATCCTCTTCCTCTCCTGTGTTATTTTGAATCTGTATTTCTGTAGGCATAGGTTTTTCAGCCACATGTATTTCTTTTTGTTTTGTTACTTTCCCTTTTCTGTCTTCCTGACATTTATCCTTGTATTTCTTATCTAGTCATGCTCTACTGGGCTTCTGTCTTTCGTTCTCTTCCTCTCCTTCACTGTCACTATCTCCCCCTCTCAGCCTACAGTTTTTAGCAAAATGTCCTCTCTTGTGGCATATATAACATCTGCCTTCCTCCTTATCTCTTTCCTGTTTATCATTTCCTTTGTATCTTTGTTCAGCGTTTTGATATCGTTTTTTTCTTCTTTTTTCTAGGACATATGTCTCTACTCCAGATTCAGAGATAAGCACTTTGCTTGCTTGCTGCATTTTCTTTTTCTGCACTACACCCTCAGCGTGTATTGCGTATGTCATAAAATCTGTCAATGTTGCCGTAGGAAAGCCTACGTACGTCTTTTGGAGCCAATTTTTAATTGGTTCTTTAAGTCCTCCTAATATAGCCATTTTTAGTTGTTGTTGATAAGGCCCGTTAACATCTGCATTCTCTGTGATGCCACTGTTTGCTTTAAATACTTCCGTCATTCGGACCTGAAATTCCTGCACCGTTTCCCCATCTTTCTGTTTGGTGTTTTGGATTTTATTATAATCTGCTCTACGCTGAAACTGTGTACGCATCCTAGCGAACACTCCATTTTGATGGTCTAGAACAGGTCCAATGTCGGCTGCGGGAATTATACGTCTCCCATTTCCGTGAGGTTGAGTTCTAACTAAAGCCCATTTATGTCCTAAATGCAACATTAGAACTCGTTGACATTCCATTGCGTCAAGGCCATATGAATTTATTAGATCTTTTAAGTCTGAAATGCATGTCTCTATGTCAGCTTCAGCTCTAGTAACGCCTTCCAGTGCCTTTTTTATATCTGCTACAGCCCATGGTCTGTATACCTGTATCGTTGCCCCCTGTGTGTGCGGGTCTGGAAGCGAAATTAAAGGATACCCTTCAGCTATTTCTTCTTCTTTCGTGGGACAATCTATTTGAAGCCATGTCTGGTCTGTGGCATATTTACCTTGACCTGTCATCTCTGTCTTACTTCTGGTACGGTGTGATATAGGAGACGGAAATGGCCAGGGGGGTGGAGCTTTTGTATCATGTGCGGGTGGAGGGCTCTGCTGGGCCTCTGGGGCAGTGGAGGGAGCGCAAAATGGGTTTTGGCTGGCTTGTTTTTTTCGTACTTCTATTTCTGGAAGTTTTGGATAAAGCCCCAAGGTCCTAAACTCCTCCTTCTTTTCTTTTTCACCCAATTCCTCATTTTCGCCTTGTTCCTCACCACCCTCTGCCTGCTCTGCCTGTAGAGGGTGCCTTTGCACCACTGTGCCATCATCGTCCTCCGGACGAGACACAGCCAATGCAGTTGTCTTTTTAGTGTTAACATTTTTACGTTTTTTACTTTCTGCTATGTTGTACTATGTGTCTAGGTCTGCTTACTGTTGATCTACGGGAACCTTCTCTGTGTTTTATGACAAGCTTCTACCACGATGGGCGGTCATAAACTTGGTGTTAATTCACACACCGAGAAGGACACTGGATCAATTTTCAGCACACCATCAACCTATGTCCTTAATGAGATTCAACCTTGATACACCTTAACAGTGTTCAATTTGAATCCCCATTCAACAGTTCATTCAACAGTTCATTCATACTCTACACTAGATTCATCTCTATTCTGTATAACTTCACTCTTTAGAAGTTAAATTTCTGACCTCAGGTGATATAACTGGCTCTGGTTGACCGGGTCCTTCCACGAAGAGGATGCCCAACAGGGGTTGCCGTCGAGAAAAGACAGATTTCTCAGCTCAAGCTGGGTGCGCGCACTCTCCAACCTTTGTCGTTCATCCTCCAGGCAGAAGCACACCGATCCGGCTCGAAGGACCATTTACTGTCAAGAGATTAAGATCACAAACCAGTGATATATCTTACAGTTTTACATTAAACCAGTCTCTTCCTATTGAGATTGAATCACCTGAGTCAGCCTTTCATTTCTTTTACGTGCGCACGGAGGAGAGAAGGGTGTCTGCTACTAAAGCCATTCACACCAGACCTCCTGGCCCCTCCTCCTGCAGCACGGCCTTTTATTTCCTCCAACACATCCATCATGTCAGTACAAAGCATGGTCAGAGAATACATAGTTTACAACATAGTGAATACATAGTTTACAACATAGAGAAGTATATCATGGCTTTGTTTTACATTTGATCAGATAAGTACAAATTACGATCTGGGAACAGCCCTGCAAGAGGGAAAAGGTCATAAGAGGTCATGCATCTGGTTTCTTAGAGCAGATAGTGCATTCCTCTCTAACAAAGAACCCTCTGCAAACTGAAATCACCTTTTAACCACATGTACATTTTTAATAACTTCGTCATTATAAGCATTTTATTCTAACAAGATGTAAAATACATTTCAACTAAATGTATAACTTCTTTCACCCCTGATTTGTAGCGTTTTTTTGTTTTTTTTTTGTCCTCTGTTCTTTTCTTTTTGCAAGCCGTCACCATTGTTTTGTCACAGACCAGGTATTTCTCGGACTGACTGATTATATTGAAAAAGCACAGGTCAGGCTGGATCTAGAATGAAAAACAAAACTGCATTGTTGCCACAGCGATTAACAATTTAAAACAAAATGTCATATCTTTTCAAAAACAGGAAGCTGAACCCCAGTCGAAGCCATGCAGGTGTTTGACATTTTGGTTTATTTAATATTTATCTTTAGTTCAACATCCAAAGTTCCCCTCTATGGCACTGAATGTATCACCATGGATACAAGCACAATGCAACGTTACAGGTCAGATCTGTGGAGAGGTGACCCCACTCACGTTTCCCAGGTTATTTCTGAGCAATAAATGTGAATGAATAACTTTAACGCAGAATTTTAATGTTAAAGGAGACTGTCCAAGAGAAAAGTAGTGCACCTTTAACACACGAGTATTTAAATAATGAGATTATGTTTGACAGGACCTCATGCCTTTTCTTTCTGTTATGTTCTCTGCTCTCTCCTCTCTCCATCTTTCTCCCTCCCCCTCTCCCTCTTTTTCTTCCTTTCTCTTTCTCCCTATCCATCTTCTCCTCTCTTTCCCTGTCTCCCTCTCTACCTCTCTGCCCCTCTCCTCTCTTTTCCTGTCTCTCCCCCTTTCCTTCTTCTCCCTTTCTTTTTCTCCCCACTCTACCTCTCTGTCTGTCTCCTTTCTTCTCTTTCCATCTCTCCCCCTGACCCTGTCTCTCTGTCCCTCTCCTCTTTCCCTCTCTCCCTCTTCTCTCGCCCTCTCTACTTCTCCCCCTCTCTTTCTCTCTACCTCTTTGTCCCTCTCCCCCTCTCCTTTCTCTCTCCTTTCTCCCTCTCTCCCCCTCTCCTCTCTCACTCTCCTCTCGCCCTCTCTACTTCTCCCCCTCTTTCTCTCTATCTCTGTGTCCCTCTCCTTTCTCTCTCCTCTCTCCCTCTCTCCCCGTCTCCTCTCTCCCCTCTCCTCTTTCCCTCTCTCTCCCCTCACCATGTCTTCCTCTCTCCCCCTCTCTACCTCTCTGTCCCTCTCCCCCTCTCCTCTCTCCCTCTCTCTACTTCTCTGTTACTCTCTCCTCTCTACCTCTGTCCCTCTCTCCTCCTCTCTTCCTCGCTACCTCTCTGTCCCTCTCCTCTTTCCCTCTCTCCCTCTCTACCTCTTTGTCCCTCTCCCTCTCTCCACTTACTCTCTCCCCTCTCCTCTCTCCCTCTCCCCCTCTCTTCCTCGCTATCTCTCTGTCCCTCTCTCCCTCTCCCTCTCTCCCCCCTCCTCTCTCCCCTCTCCTTTCTTCCCTCTCCTCTCTCCCTCTCCCTCTCTCTTCCTCGCTACCTCTCTGTCCCTCTCCCCCTCTCCTCTCTCCCCTCTCTCCCCCTCTCCTCTGTCCCTCTCCTCTCTCCCTCTCTCCGTCTCTCCTCTGTTTAAATGTCACCCTCTTAGGCCCTGTGCAGGAGGTGATTCACCAGCACTCTGCCCTGAGCTCAGAGACAGCTGGGAGACCTGCGTGCCACTACCCATAATGCATCACTGTTAGATGAGGTGGTGAGGCCACGGGGCTGGACTGACCCTTTTGCTGTTTGACACATCTGAACCTTAGGGCTTTGGAGACTTCCTGAAAACAATTACGCACAGAAAGCAGCACAGAAATGACTGCAGCTCTGAGTAAAGCATCAGAATAACAGACTTAACAGATCTGATTTTATTAGCTCTTTCTGATGAATCCAAAGAAATTACATTAAAGACGGGATTTTATGCAGAATCCACTTTTTAGAGCTTTATGTAATGATGTTGTTTCTTCATCAAAAACGTGCCTGAAGAGGTTTTAGATGTTTGAGTAATTTAGCGATCTCTCCCTTCACAACCTTCTTGAGGTTCTGTCCACTGCTCAGCCCAGAAGCTTAACGTCGTTCATGCTCCCACAAAAAACAAATATACAAAACAATACTCTAAGTGGGAGAGCAAAGGGGTGATTTGCTCAGAGCATCAAAAACAAAAGTGAAAACTTCTAAAACATGTTAATATGTTGTTTTCAGCAAATATATATTCTCAAAATGATACAACATGATGATCTAAATATGTAAAATATGGGTGTTGCATTAGTGAAACACGAATATTCTATAATTCTGTCATCTAATATTCGTTCACTTTTTAGATCACTGTGAAGTATAAGACTCTAATAATTAATTAATAACAATATTAATTGTAAATGTTAATATGTTTTTTCAATGCAGTGAATAGCCCGTAAACTAACACATTAATTCGTAAAGACAGTGTGGGTGAGATGCATTGCCCAAGGACACAACAGCAGCATGAACTGACAATTCAAATCATCAGCCTGACAGGACCAGGAACATCTTCTGCTAAACCACTGTTGCATTTTGCCTGTATATAAATGTATATATGTAAGTAAGTATATATGTATATAAAAATAACATTTATACATGTATATCTGTAGGAGAGAGCTGTTTTGCACCAACGAAATAACTACAATATTTATTCACGACTCTGAATAAGATACTAAGTGTCTAAGACAGGTTGCACGACTATTTTTTACTAAAACATAGAAGATATACAGTATTTAAGATTTTACAAAAAAAAAGTTAAGCATTTCTTCACAATTCTGGTTTAATATTTTACTTTTTAGTTGGAAATCATTACACCGGGGTATTCCATAACTGTTACCTAGCAACCAGTAGTACACTGGGCCAAAACTCCTCGAATGAACAGAAATTAATATTTGATGAATAAAAATGTATGAAAACACCTTTATTTTGTAGAAACAATCTTAAAAATGGTTCTTGTGTGTAACTTTTTGATAGAATTCTCCCTAAACTGATGCTATGAATATAGATCGCTCTAAAATAAATATATAAATATGTAGGCTACTTCTTGTTATTTTCTACATTTTTTTTCATTTTTTTCACAAATTGCTTCATGATTGGTAAAACTATCATTTATATTTACACCATGTATTATCCCACCAAATTAAATCAAAATTTGAGAATCATCAGAACCTGTCATACGCACTTTAAGAGCGTCTTTTCAAATACAGGTTATTGTAATATAAGTATAACCTCAACCTTCTTCTCATATTGACTGTAATGAATCTATTGAAGCCTTATGAAAAGTCCCATTCTGCTCCAGCTCTGTCAGATGCCCCGGCTCCTCTCCTCTGTCCATGTATTATTCACACGCTCCTGTTTGACTGTTGAACGCACCGAGGAGGAGCAGATATAAGTGAGGATTAGAACAGTGAACAGGTTTGTTTAAAGGACTGATATGAACTGATTTATAATGCAATAATTCACCTGTCAATCACCTATACATCACTGGAAATAGAAATACTGTAGTGCAGCTAAAATACGTGGAAAATGAGTGTAGAAAAGGCTGAAAGAATAAATAAATGCAAATAAAACAATTATCACAGTGAGTACTATAAACAAATAGGTTTATGCAGTTGCTTGACAGTAAAAGTAAGCACAGTACCTCTAATTTCTTGCAAAAAATGAAATGAAAAATAAATCTGACCAAAAAAAATGGCATATAAATGTATATCTCAGAGTGTGCATCCTATCTAAAACATCTCTAACTGTAACAGATACAAAATGTAATTATAATAACACTCACATAACCTGAAAAAAATGTATTAAAAAAGTGTGGTGGAATGTTCAGCAGTAACCATGGCGACTAGGGCTGGGACGAGACACAATTTCCACAAAATGAGACAAGATAAACAGCTAAAGTTAAAATAAAGGTCAGATTAAAGTCTAAAGGTCGCCACACACCACAGGACAAGTTGTCTGATTTTGGCTGCGATTTGCTTCTCCGAGAGTTCGGGGAGACGTGACTCGACTTTGTGTCTTTGTGTGCGAGTTTGAAGCTGCTGCGATGCTCATGTCTGTGGGGACAGTGTGATCGTAACCACCAAACATCAGCAACTCTAGAGTCTATAGACACTTTTAGGGCGGAAGTGATTTTAAAAAAGCTGTGCATTCATTTTGGCAACAGAAGTGGCATTGTTCCCCATTCATTCCGATTCATTCAGACTGAACATGGACAGAAGAAGATGGATAAAAACATTCCCAGCACCAAAATGTCTGGTTGTTATGTGTGTGGTTGTCAGAATCAGTATTCTACCAGCGGATTAAAGTTTTAAAGTTTTAAAGTTTTACTCACTGATCGCACAAGGATCTGGCAGTCGGACACCAATGGTCAAAGCCTGTTTGTTGAGGAAATCTGCTGAGTTCTGCTGTACTTCTATTGCCAAAATGCAGCTGTGCCTACGTCATCACTACACTACAAAAAAGGATTTTCTAGCATAGTTAAGATGACTTGAATTAAGCAGATTCATCTTAAAAGACCCATTTTAAGATTTTTTTACTTAATAAGATGAGATTTTTTACTTGTTTCAGGATATTACATCCTGATTTATCTTATCTCGATATTACAACTTATTCTAAGCACTTTTTATAATAAATCAAGCCAGGTTAAGCCTCTTTAACTTCCTTCTCAAACCAATAAGGTGAAAATCTTGCCATAAATACTTGAAACTAGTGTTTTCTGCTTAGAACAAGATTCATATTTCCTTGTTTTAAGAAAACTTGGTAAGTGAAAATTTCTTACTGCACTGGCAGATACTCAAACTCAACAGTGACAAAACCGACATCATAATAATTGGCCCAAAAACACTCACTAAATCCTCCTCAGGTTTCTGTCTAAACTTTGATCATTCCACACTCACTCCATCCCCACTCATCCGAAATCTTGGCATTCTCATTGACCAAAACCTCTCATTCGAACCCCATGTAAAGCAAATAACCCGGACTGCCTTTTTTCATCTCAAAAACATTGCACGCCTCCGCCCATCACTCACCTTTTCAGCTGCAGAAACTTTAATACATGCATTTATCACATCCAGAATCGACTACTGCAATAGTATCCTCTATGGCACACCCTCAAAAACACTTAACAAACTGCAATATATACAAAACTCTGCTGCCCGCCTCCTCACACGTACCCGTATGAGCGAACACATCACCCCCGTCCTCCAAAACCTCCATTGGCTCCCCATCCCTCAGCGAATTCAGTTCAAAGTTCTTCTTATTACTTTCAAAGCTCTCCACAACCTGGCCCCCTCCTACCTCACAGATCTGCTCCACCGCCACACCCCATCCCGCTCCCTCCGCTCCTCCAACGCAAACCTCCTGTCCCTCCCCTGCAGGACCAAGCTCCGAACCTGGGGAGACAGAGCCTTCTCCGTTGCTGCTCCCACCCTCTGGAACTCACTCCCACAGCCACTCCGAGAATGCACTGACCTCACCACCTTCAAAAAACACCTTAAGACTCACCTGTTTAAAGCTGCTTTTAATCTTTGACTGTTATGAGGACTGTTTTTAATGTTTTTTACCTTTGTATTTTTTTTTTTATTGCTCATCTGTGTAAAGTGTCTTTGAGTATCTTGAAAAGCGCTATATAAATAAAATGTATTATTATTATTATTATTATAATTTCACTTAAAATAGGGCATTTTTACCTCAAAATTGGTATTTTTTTTCTTATTTTTGATAGGCCTTTTTGCAGTGTATTACTCACACTAAAAGGGTCTATAAAACAGTGTCAGGGGCAGACGAGCAAGATACAAACTCTAAATAGCAAAAATAATGAGACTTTATCGTTTTACTTTAAACAGGAAACAGTGACCCAGGTGCACTCACAACTTTGCAGCCTGTGGTCTGCAGACATATCCCACTGCAGTCTTTACGATAGGAGATTTTAAGTCTCATAATATTCTCCTTGTGTCTGTGGTGTGCGCTTTTTGTCGCACATTTAAAAACTGTTTAAGACCGAATAATCCTGTTGTGTGTGACGGCCTTAACTTGAGTAACAAAGACAGAGCAGCTCCTCCAGTTAGCTTCACCTCCCGGAGAATGTTGACAACATCAGCTGCAAGGTATCAATAAGATGTTGCGATGTCACTTGAAACGCAGCGATAGAAAAATAAGTGCTCTGTTGCACTTCAATCCTGTATATATATCCACACTATCCACTAAGTACAGATCAGTAGTGTTACTCTCTAAGCTCTTCTAATGAGTTTAAGGGGTAATTGGCCGTGCTGGGAGCTGTGTTTCCACATTCTCTTTGAGCTGCTCTGGTTTAATCCTGTTTAGAAGTGCCCACGGGTGTCCACTGTCTCTGGTCATTAGCAACAGCCGCACCACCGCTGGATTCACGGACTATCACCACCAAAAAACCAGTCTCTGCATCGCCAAAGCAACACACAAGCGCACGGCTGAAGCCTGTTGTTTGTTTAACTTTAATTTCTATTGCTCCAGCAGCTTGATTTGTGTGTGTTTTGTTTAATGGGGTGATAAACAACCCACTGTGTATCTCGTGAACGGCAGTAAAGCTGTGAGCGTCGGAGCATTTTTAGAGCATATGGGGAGACCAATTAGACAGCACTATTTACTTAAAATAATATAGAAATAAAACAGAGGAAGGATCTTGTATTTGTGGTCTAAATACTTATAACGGTTTTCATTTTTTGGTTGTTTAAACATTTTAAGCGAGACAATTAAATATATATTAATTTAAAATGTTAAAGTTCAAAGTCCTGTACCTTATCTGAGCAAAATTTGTCCTTGCTTCTTTGTATCTTAGATCTTTGTATAAGCAGCTATAGAGGTCAAAATAAGTCAGCTACATGCATCTAGTTAGAAAGCCTTTTCTAACTAGATGATTATCAGGAAGTGTTAATATGGTATTTGATAGCTTTAATGCCACAGCAAAACTCTCTTTGAAAGTTGTGAAACATGCTTCTAAATTACCGTGAATAATTAGGATGCTCAGAATGCAAAAGGTGATTGAAAAAGAACTGTTATTTAACCTTATTTAACCTGTTGATCTTGGATTTTTTTTGTTTTTTTTAGCCTAACAATCGGGTACAGCACATTTCAAGGGTCCATATTACGTTATTTTCTAATCTATATTATAATTTGTTGTTTCCTCCCCTTGGTGATGTCATATGGTAATACAGGAAGTGCTCCACTGCGGTTTTTAAACCCCATACAGCGTCACTAGAAACATTTAGATGAATTCAGCTCTGCAACTGACAATTTCTATGTGACAGACTCATAATGCACGGTTACTCAAACATGTATGAATGAAACAAAACATGACTCCAGGTATGTTTTTGAGGATGTGACAGCATTAAAACATAATGTAAAGTGCACAAGTGTCATTTTTGTGTTATATTTGAATCTCCCATGAATCTCTTCACATTATAGTAACTCAAATCCTATAGTATCTTTAAGGTGTCGCTAAACAAAGGAGTATCTTCAGTACAGCCCCGTGCCTTACAACTCCACACACCTCATTCCATTCATAAAGTCACGTCCATCACCGTGGTAACCGGAGCTAGGGGGCGGGGCTGTACTCCCTCTAGCTCCCGCCCACCCCTCTCTAATCTTTATTACCTTTTGTATCAATATTTTCCATCTCAGTTGCCACGTTGCCATTGTTTGACATCACATTTTAGCTTATTTCCTGCCTGTTAGCGCGGCGTGTGTGCGTGCGGGCTCATCTTGTGTTCAGATTGTGCAGATAAAGACAAGGAGCTTTTGGCGCTTAATGAAATTCACCTCAGGCCAGCTGTGACTCATGAATGAGGGAGAGGACTGGACACACACACACACAGACACACACACATGCACAGACACACACACAGACACACACACACGTGCACAGACACACACACACAGACACACACACACAAACACACACACAGACACACGCAGACACACACACAGACACACACACATACACACACAGACACACACAGACACACACACACACAGACACACACACACACACAGACACCCACAGACACACACACAGACACACACACACACACACAGACACACACAGACACACACACACAGACACACACACACACAGACACACACACACACACACACACACACAAACACACACACACAGACACACACACACACAAACACACACACACAGACACACACACACACACAAACACAGACACACACACACACAGACACACACAGACACACACACATACACAGACACACACAGACACACACACACAGACACACACACACACACACAGACACACACACAGACACACACACACACACAGACACACACACACACACACAGACACACACAGACACATGCACAGACACACACACACAGACACATGCACAGACACTCATGCGCACACACATACATATACACACCTATAGACAGACACATATATATATACACATACACTAGTGCACACGTACACACACACGTACACACACACACACATACAAATACACACCTATAGACAGACACATACACTAGTGCACACGTACACACACACATACACACACACACACACATATAAACTTGGCAAACTAATTACAGAGATTATAATTGCATCGTCATTCAGCGTAGCAGGGAAGCTTACGCGGTACGGCTATGTTAAACACGGCGGTCATAGAGTTAGTGCGTGTAACTCAGAAGGTCTATTTTTAATGTTGTAATGATGGAGTTGAAAATGTAATGAGTATTACAAAATTTGAAAAAACAGAAAGAAAATAGAAGCAGTAGAACGTATCTTGAAAAAATGGTAGACCTCTGCCAAGTCACTGATGCTGTATAATGCAATTGTAAAGATGATTTTTAGTGTTGTCTTTAAAGCTAAGTACAGTGCTTTGTTTTTACTCAGTATGGACCGTGCATTTCTTCTGGTTAAACTGCAGATCAGTCCCACTGGATACTGTCTCACCGATCTTTGTATTATACTACATGTTCAAAATATGGAACTTGTCTTTGCTAAACCATAAACTGCTGTAATAGCATTTCAGAGGGTTCATTTAATGGTCATCATCAACATACCAAGAGTTGTTTTGTTTCATTCGCACATGTAGAGTACTTAGTTTAGCTTTCTGTGGGATTGTAATCACTGTAAAGCGCTTTGTGTTGCATTTTTTTGTATGAAAAGCACTCTATAAATAAAGTTTGATTGATTGATGTTTGAGTAACCCATTATAGTTAGTCTGTCTGCATCGCAAATGGTAATTTATCTACCTTTTAACGTTTGTTCAGTTGAGATTGGTGATTTCAGGGCTGAATGTATCCAAATTATTCAAGTGAAGATGTATTACCATATGACATCACAAAGTGGAACAGAATGTTTTCTCTTTGAGAGAAGAACTCAGCCTAAATATGCAGGGTTTGTGTGTTAAACATGTGCGAATGAAACAAAACAACTCCAGGTTTGTTTTAATGAGGAAACAACATTGTAACAGAGGTTATAAAATAGTACAATATGGGCCCTTTAACTGCATTATTCATTTATTCCATACCCAGTGATGGTGCTGCCACTGAGGTACCTGATTTATTTCTGAATATTTTCAAATCTTGACACATTCCTGTATAATTCAATAATACTGTAGCTTCATTCCAACCAATGAAACGATGGCATTTCTCCAGAGATGCTCCGGGGTCTATTTACCCGGTTTTATGAGCCTATATATCTGACCACCCCCACAGAAACACAATGATCACTTTAGTATTAACCATAAATCTCATGATAGAGTGTAAGTGGGAGTAGAAATAGTGGCCTGAGCTCTCAAACATAAAACTGAGCCTGGACCCTTATCTGAATGTACTGCATTTGAATTAGACCGAGCTAAGATTACAAACACACACACAAACCAGTCTGTATGATTTATTATGGAGAATATAGGCACCCTTATCGAGACCTGGAATTGAATGTATCAATGAGATTTTTATTTATTTCATACTCAATATTAATCATATTTTCTATGTATTTTTTATTTCCAATTTTCATATATGTGTTTATTCAGTGTTTATTCAAGTTATGAATGTAGGTTTGATACATTTGGTTGGGCTGATTGGTCTCATCGGCAAATAAAGCATGATGGAAAATGAGCTTTGTCTTGTTTTATTTTTATTATTTTCTGTTTTATATGAATTTATTCTATTTTAATTAATTCATTTACTTATTTATCATGACATTTTTCAAACATTTTACATTTTCAGATCCATTAAGACTGTAAATAGCCTTTGTAATTGGAAGAAATTTTTAAAAATCTAAAAATAAAAACTACAGAATTACTCAAAGTGTATGATTTCCATTGGGGAAAATATTATCGCTTGGTCAAATGCTCGAAAATGTCACTTTAGCACAATAGAGGACTTTCCATCTCCCACCCCGGCTCAGGGCCCTACTGAAGCAATGCAAACAAAGCCCGTATCTCATTACACTCGCCGGAGAATGTGGAAGCCGTTTTGTCCATTTCCCTCGTACCTGATCTGCAGAGACCACTCATTTCCTTTGTCCCCTGATGGTTCCACACTGGAGCATAATTTACACTCACATTAGGGGCTATGTGGGCTGGCGAGAGTCACCAATTCAGAACTGGAAATGTGTTCTAAAGAAATAGGTGGAGACTATTTCATTCCCACACGTCTGAGTAATTTATTATTATGAGTCTCTCTGCATCTCCAGAGCTCAAAATACTCCATGTGATGTCCTGAAGTGGCAGTTTTCAGGTTGTCGATTCCAGGGCTGAAATTACCCAAATGATTCTCGTGAAGGTGTATGGAGTATTTCCTGTATTACCGCATGATTTTAGAAAAGAACTCAGCCTAAATGTGCATTAAACATGTGTGAATGAAACAAAACACAACTTGAAGTGTGATTGTGATGAGGAAAAAACATTATAACATTAGAAAATAGTGTATTATTAAATAGATAAATAAAAGTCTCTGCCAGTACTATCACTACATATTTTGTCCATCTTGATTATAAACCTTCACTTGTTTTGAATTTCCTACCCAAATATCCAAAGTGAACAGTCTAATTCAATCCATTAGCCCATCCCAGCATTCTATTGGGTTATACAGCAGGAAATGATTACCATATTGGGACATGGGGTCAGATGACAGGAGCCGTGCACAGGAAATCTCTCTTTAGTTTAGTGTGTGTTTTGAGTGGTGGGTCTCTCTCTGAAGAGTAAAAACAGCCCGAGGTAAAAGTCTTCAAATGTGCTCCTTTTTAAAGCAGAACCAGATGACAGGGAAACTTTCCAGTGATTGATTGAAATGTAGGTAGAGGAGGGTGATACGAGAAAAAGGAATGGCTCAGTATTTTTTTGGATTATCCCAATGGCAATTTTTCAACATTTGTTTACAGAATTGTGTAAAAATTGGCCTGTAAATGTCTTGATGAAAAAAACAAACATGAAAAGACTATAAAGTTAACCACACAATTGCAAAAATATCACAAAATTACGCTATACAAGTAGTGTTTTATTTTTTATTTCAAGCCATTCTTTTTGCAGCCCTTTGATTGGTTTGATTTCTAGACTGCATACTTGATATTTTCATTTATGATGCCACCAAAAACAATCACTGCAATGCTATATTCTGTATGTATTTTCTATATATCTCCCACCTCTAGATGTTTTTATGCATTTATTTTGGCCAAGTAAGCAATTTACATTATTTTACAATTGAACAGAGTTTTATCCATATGACATCAGTGCCATCATAACAGAAAAAAGCCCAAAAAGGAGCGGAAGAAGGAAAATGTATTTAGTCCCACCCCTTCTTCTGATTTAACATAATAAGCTTTCTTTTGCATTGTTCAGACATTTTACATTAAACCATATGAACTATTTACACGAGGACAATGAGTCACTGTTATAACTTGGTAAAATAACTTCATCATATTGCAATAATACAAACAGATGCCAAGAATGGTAAGGAAATTAAAAATACCAACAATAGCAACAGATACAAGTAATGGTAAGGAAACAACAAGCGTAAACCAGCAGCACCACAGAAGACAGTTTGTTCTAATATTAAGACCCACACTCTATATACTGTGACCAGACCATGTTTATACAGCAACTTGAATTTATGGATATTTTGGCGCTGCTTGAGGTGTGTATCCAGACTGTTCCAGAGTTTCACACCACATATAGACGCACAGAAACGTTTATGGGTAGTTCGAACATTTGGCAATTTGAATTTTCTATATCGACTTAAATGATGAGTTTTTGCTCTAATTTTGAACACTTTGTAGATTACTTGGTTGTAAATGATTGAATGCTTTAAATAAAATTACCAGTATTTAATATTTTGCAGTGTCAGGAATCTTTAGGAGCTGGATTGGAGCTGCAGATTAGACTTTAGCCAAACAGTAAAGACACATGTCACAACCACAAGGGGCGCTGTTTTGAATATAGTGGTATTTTTTGTTTGTTTGTGATCTTACCTATAGCATTTGGGAGCCTGTTCCATATTAGGAATAGGAATAGATTTACAAAATAGCGAAATATAAACACCAGGATCATGTAGAGTGGGTTAATACCATTTTTTTTACCAAAATGAGCAGCCTGACCATATTAGTTACAGAGAGAGGGGTGATATTTGCAGGTTAGCTCTGTCCATTTATACATACAGTCTTTGGTACAACCTGTGCAAATTAATGGGTATGTCCACCACTTTTTTGTCTCTATGGAAGTACTATTGCTTTATCTGGAATGTTTCACAGTGTGGCATTAACTTGATGACATAAATCTTGAAAATATGCATTCTTTTAGAGCGGAGTCGACTGTCCACAGATCTTACCTCACTGTAAAAATGACAACTTGAATTTGTTCAGTTTACTAGGAGTTTTGCATCCACAAACAATAAAATTACCAATTGCATCTTACACTGTCTCAAGTGAGTCATTTCAACTCACTTTTGGAAGTTTCTGATAAAAAGTTGACCTTAATTAAGATTTTGAGTTGGCATAATATACAAATCACAGTAGACGCTTATTTAGGACCAGGTTAACTAATCTGCGCATGCTCACTTGAAATCTCGTAGCAATCTGCTGCAACGGGGTCGCATGAGGAGTTTCTCAGGGGTTTTCCTTTGTTTGGAAAAGAAGCGGCCGTCATTTTTGGTGTTCAGTTCAAAAGCTGGCGGCACGGTGGCTGAGTGGCAACACTCAGGCCTCACAGCAAGAAGGTTGCGGGTTCGATCCCTGGGTCACCCGGGCCTTTCTGTGTGGAGTTTGCATGTTCCTCCCCGGTTTCCCCCATCAACCCAAAATATGCCCGCACCCCTATGAACTAACATCAAGGACCATGTTGTCCACCCTCCTGTGGGCTCACCACCTGCAGAGGGGTTCATAGGGGGGGTCAGGTGCTATGAGTATTGGGCAGCACGCTGGCTCCCGCGACCCAGCCGGATTAAGCGGGAGAAGATGGATGGATGGATGGAGTTCAAAAGCTGTACCAATGTAGTTGAAAGTAAAAATTAAAAAATAAATATTTATTGTGGGTGTAGTAATTTCAACTCAATATAGTAAGTTTTCACAGGGGATAATATGAACTACAAATAAGTTGATAAAATAGAAACAAACTTAAAATGCTTAGTTGGCATAACTTCAAAAGCTTAGTCGACCCAACTTAATAATAGCAGTACTTCAAAACTTAAAATTTTAAGTTGATACGTACAACTTAAAAACTCTGTGCAGTCGGTTGCCTTGAAAATTGGAGTTGAACTAACTTTTTCTTTTTTACAGTGTTGCAACTTGGCTTGGAGCTTATTGCGGTGATAGACAAATGCCCAAATGTGGAATATTATCTTTGGAATCTAATGAATAAAATGAATAAATCAATAAAAAACACAAACATTTAAAGACATTTTGAGAAGCATAAAATGAACGAAGGAGCAGTTATAAAGCTTTGGCTGATCTATGTAGACTATAGTATACGACAATGAATTTCCATGTGTTCCCTTTGTTTTTTTTCCTGTATATTCTTATTTAAAACATCCTACGGCATGAAATATTATGTCTCCAAATCTCCCAAGCCTCCAAGGATCCTGTTTTTGAAGAACAGCGGTGAGTACCTGTCTTAGCCCTGTTCAGAGCAATTACATCTGCTGCTTCAACCGCTCATGGAAAACATTGAGTACATCCTCTGGGAATCACATGACCTGCGGGTACAAAGGTCACGTGGACCCAGGAATGAACAAAGGCAGAATCACAGAAAAGTGCGTAGGAGATGCCTGAGATGTTTGCACAATGTGTGAGACAGTGAAACTTGATTCGTCTTTTGCTAAAACAACACCTCTATTCCTGATCTTTTGGACGGAGGAGTGAGGCGTCTCTCTGATATGCATCGTAAAACTGTTGGGGGCCAGGCTAGTACAACATGGGCCTTTCCAACACAACCAGACACTCCTCACATATGCATGCATAATACCCATAATACAGTGTACTTGGCCTATTTAAAACAGACTATAGATTTCAAACATGTGTCAACTCTTGGGTCAGGAGTCTACAGTTACACTAAAAAGCCCAAATATAGTAATAATAGTATCAGCTATCCGCCTTATCTTGCCACCATTGGCTGAAATTTAGTTTTGGTCAGTCTGCTGTCTCCATGGAGATGGGTAAGGAAAATGCCATAATGTGGAGCATATGGGCAAAGTAAAAACATTTTCATGGAGACAAAGAGGTGGCGGACTATCCATTAGAAATGTTGTTTAGTGCCCCTTTAAAGGTCCTATATTATTATAAGAAATATTCAAAACAAACTAAGAGAACAAAAGGGTGAGCGAGGACATGCCCAGAGGTGTAAAGGCACCCATTATGGCCCTGAACGGTTATGCTAATGTGGCCCCACACTCAGTGCAAGCTTAATAGGCCGAGCTAACAAACAGAAACTGTAAACAAGTAGGTGGGTTAGTTTCAGAGTAGTTTCAGTGTAGTTAGCTCTTCCCTTCAGGCAGATTTAAGCCAGTGTCCTCCAGCAATCTGACCAGAACTGAAGACGGAGCTTGGATGAACTGCAAAATGTATTCTACCAAAATAAACTTTTGTCCAGTTGACAAATTGGATTTCTGCTTTTGTCATGGGTTCTACCTGGACGAGAGGGGGATCTTACACATGTCCTATATTACACACAGTTTACTCTAATGAGCTTTAAAGGGGAACTCCAGCACGTTTGTAGCCAGGGAGAGCGTTTTGTTTGCTAGACTCGTGGCTATGTTGTAAGATGGGTTAGAAAGTGGTGTTAAGCGGTGCTTCTTCGATGTGCAAATTGGTGTTTTATGTGGAAGTTAAGACCTTGTACCAATCACTACACTAGTTCGTTGCCTTGACAGGCTCATTACCACAATGAGATCTCCCCCGAGACAACACTGATCTGTGCCGTTTTTTGGCTTCTGACAGTATTCGACCACCTCTAGCAATGGACTTTAGCTTCAAACGCGCCGGATTTCCCCTTTAAGCCATGTTATAATGCTGTTACCACATCAATCATGCCTGGGTTTTGTTTCATTTACACATATTGAGTGAGTAACCCCTTATTATTAGTCTGCCCACATCTCCAAAGCTCAAAATGCTCTTTTCCACCTTGTGACGTGGTGGTTTTCAAGTTCACCACTGCCTTTAACCTTTTGTTTAGTAGAGATATGAAATTTCAGGGCTGAAATGATCCAAATGATTCTAGTGAAGGTGTATGGGGTTTAAAAACACAGTGGAGCCCTTCCTGCATTATCACATGACATGACACAAGGTGGAGTGTTTTCTGTTTGAGGGAAGAACTCAGCCTAAATGCACAGGGTTTGTGTGTTAAACATGTGAATGAAACAAAACACAACTCCAGGTATGTTTGTGATGAGAAAACAGAACAATAGTATAATACAGGCTCTTTAAATGATCAGTAAAAATTCAAACATGTCTTCCTGCTGTTGCATAAGAGGACGCCTGTATTTCTAAACTGTTCTCGGACACGTGATGGCCGGCTTTGCTTTTAGATTTTCTGTTCAAATCAAAACACCGCTGCAGTTATCCAATGATCCCGGGCCGGTACGTCCATGTTTGAACAGAGTTTGTGAAGTCTGGTGGGATTTGGGGAACAGATGGAACAAATCTGATTAGCTAGAAGGTTTTGTTTTCATACGCGGAGCCAGAAGTTAGCTTAAGTGCACGGTGAAGGAATTTGAAAGCGGTAGAAATAAAAGGACTTGAAGTTGGTGGTGGTGAACCTTAATGCCTGTGCTCCTGGGATGTGAGTATGTGATTCCAAGGTGGGGTTTGGCTTTGATGGTGCACAGAGGGGGGCACGGTGGATGGGACAGGGAGTGGGGTTTAATAAGGAAAGACGGTGAGGCCAAAGAAAGCACGAGCTCAAACGGACACTGGTGGCCTCCTCTGAGCCTAAAACATGCTGAAAAACATGTTTTCAATCCAGTGCCATGTTCTCACCGAGCATGCTGAGACAAACTTCCACTTACTCGCTTCCTAAATATGGAATCTATTTTAAAATCACCAGTAATACAAGCCTGTGTCAAATGTGAATGAAAATGTGACATGTCTTTTGTACACTGCAAATTCCCTTGATCTGGTCAAGATTTTAAAACTTATATCAGGTTATTTATCTTGTTTCTAGTTCTGAAACAGTTTAATTCTAGTCTAGAGGGAGTTTATTTTAAGATAACTTGTCAGGCAAAATGATCTGTCCATGCAGCAAGACAATTTCAATACTTTAAAGTAATTTTCTGATAGATTTAAGTGTTTATATCATGTTATATCTAGTTTATACTTTGGCCTCATAGCTCAAAGTTTAGTGGGTTTAAAAGCTTTTATAAGAAAAATGAATTCAAAAATATATAGGCTGTAATTTATCACTTTAATTATAACAGGTTGCCAATCTGAACATCAAGGCAACATCACTGCTGAATTAAAGAATGGGAAAATGCAGTGGTGACAGTAGCTGAGTTGTATCTGTGCACTGATCCAGAGGTTGGCAGTTCAAGTCCGGCTCACATAAACTAGGGATTCCAGCTCCCACAGATGAATCCTGTCGTTACTTAACCCACCTCCCCACTAGTGTCTGTATGTGTATGAATGTGCGTGCGACTGGGGAGTGCCTTGAGGGTAGAAAAATTCAATATAAAAATGTGATTATTAGTAACAATAAAGTGTCCCTTAACCCAACAGTCCTTTCAGGCCAACTAAGAGTCAGGTTTGTGGAGTTGAAAGCCCATGCACTAAACACAACCAAACTGAGAAATAAATGATTAGATTTTGGTCTATTTCTTGACTAAAGAAATACATACTGTGGCTTTAACAGTCATATGTTACACAAACTTGACTCCTAAAGCTGTCACCTCCTCAAAAACATACCCGATGTTGTGTTCTGTTTCTTTCACACCCTTTTATTATTCATTCGTCGGCATTTCCAGAACTCAGATTCCACCTTATGATGTTATGTAGTGGTAGTTTTCAAGTTAACAGTGACCTTTTTACCTTTAGTTCAATAGAGGTGGGCAATTCCAGGGCTGAAAACATCCAAATGATTCTAGTGAAGGTGTGTGGAGTTTAAAAACACAGTGGAACTCTTCCTGTATTACGACATGGCATCGCAAGATGGAGTGTTTTCTGTCTGAGAGACGAACTCAACAAGACACAACTCCAGGTATGTTTGTGATGAGGAAACAACATTATATCAGATCAGAAAATACTGTAAAACGTTGAATGAATAGTAAAAACATACTGGTGCAGTGCAGTGCTTTGTTTTACATGTTGAAACCCCCTCAGTGAAATCCTTGTCACAACACTCAGACATGCTATGGGTTAATTTGATTATACTTGGGTCACAAATGACCCCTCTGGACATCCCCCAGGGTTTTCAGTCTAGTTCCTGTATGCCTTTTCCTCAAATGGTGCTTTGTCTCTCGTGGATGAGTAGATGACAAAGTTGAGTCTAGATCTTTGGGCGCTTTGTGGAACTGTCATGAGAACTGTACTTGTATGCATTACATAAGATGGCTATAGAGCAGTGTTTCTCAAACCTCAGCTCCTCCACGTGGTAGCTCTTGGACAGTTTGTAGATTTGTCTAATGTAGAGTTCATTTTATCCACTTTTCAGTCCTCCTAGATCTACAGGGGAAATGATGTAGTCCACCCTTAGACCTGGTTTAGATTACACCTCTGTATATAGCCCGGGCCTATTTGATTTAGATCTGAAAAGTTTGAGACACACTGCTATCAATACTTTGCAGTTGGATGCTGAGGATGCTCTACTTGTGTCTAAAACAATTTGCATTTAAATCATCGGTTACTCATTAAAAATACATTATATCAGCTTTATTTTGCCTCCATTTTGATGATACTGGATTTTAAAAGGCCTATAAAAAGCAGTATTAACCACCACACTGAAAAATTCTATAAAGCCTTTTATTACTCAAACAAAACACAACTCCAGGTAAGTTTTTTGACAACATTATAACACGACTTAAAGCTCATAAGAGTCCATTTAATGTCATTTTGGACCTTTAAGACAGTAGTCATTTATCTACAGTTCGATTTTGAATTCCACATGAATAATGGACGTCCTATTGGAAAAGCACTCCACATGGATGAACCATAAACCGCCTTGACTATTGGCCTAGTTCATTTTTTGGAGAATAGCACCGCCTGCTGTTAGAAGGAAATACTGCAAGAGGCTCCTAACGTAAAATAAAGACTCAATTTCTCCATAACTAATCCATGTTTAGCTATGTGAACAAAATGTAACGTGACAGGTAACTTTGACCGTTTAAATATCATTGCAGAGCTTTTTTCATTTAAAGCTGCTCTGTGTAACATTTCTGGTTGTGGGCAGTAATGAAAGGGTGACTATTTGAGACTGTGCATAATATAATATCAGGGGGAAGTTAAAAGCTGCTAAGTGCATATGACAGGCTGGACTACTAATTTCACTGTAACAGTCAACTTCATTTTATTTAAAATATTACAAAACATAAATCTTGTGTAGTTTCCTTTAGTTGTTTTAATAAAAAATTTTTACTTGTGTAATTTTACTTGTGTAACCTAGTAACCATAATGTTAACAAGGCTCTAATTGCACAATAATTATGATATTTAAAAAAAAAAAAACTATTGACAAAATCTATATTGTCCAATCAATGTTTCATTTGGAATAAAAACTGTTAACATCTCCACAAACGGATTCATTTAGCTGATGTAAAACTTACTATTCCAATAAACCAAGTAATAATAAAAACATGAATTAAAGCTCTATGTTATAACGTTGTTTCCTCAAAAAAATAAAAAATAAAATAAAAACATACCTGAAGTTTTGTTTCATTCAC
The DNA here is from genome assembly GCA_030686955.1 of Odontamblyopus rebecca. Classification (NCBI taxonomy): domain Eukaryota; kingdom Metazoa; phylum Chordata; class Actinopteri; order Gobiiformes; family Gobiidae; genus Odontamblyopus; species Odontamblyopus rebecca. The sequence goes on along the minus strand of CM060670.1, from coordinate 13,682,700 downwards.
ACGTTTAACACACAAAAAGGCTGAGTTCTCTCAAACAGAAAACACTGTTCCACCTCGTGATGTCATGTGGTAATACAGGAAGTGCTCTTACTATATGCACCTTCACTAGAATCCTTCATAATAATTTCAGACCTGGAATTGACTATCTCTACCGAACAAAAGGTAAAGGTCGCTGTTAACTTGAACACTACCACTACATGACATCACAAGGTGGAACAGAGCATTTTGAGCTTTGGAAATATAGACAAATAAATCAGGATTACGCAGGATAATGTGTGTGACAAAACAGAGACAAAATGAGACAAAACAAAAACACAACTCCAGGTATGTTTTTGATGCAGTAACAGCATTATAGCATGGCCTAAAGAATCAATTTTGTGTAATATAGAACCTTTAAACAACTGTGGATGTCCATTTCTAGTAAAATACTGTTCTACTATTCTAATACTACTATTCTAATACGGAGCCAAACATGGTTAAGTTCAAGAAAACACTCAAGCAATTTAAAAAATGTTAAAAGTACAGCTTTAATTGTCAAATTCATTCCGATTGTCAGTTTTCCAGCCATATACACAACTGGGGAGTCAAGTAATACCTCAAAAACATGACGTTGCATCATCGACTTCGCCCTTGTCAAAACACAATTTCAGACAATAAAAGAGAAGAAATATTTTAAGTACATTGACCAATGCATAAACACCAGAAAAAGACATTACAAAGAACACAAAAGTAGTAACATATCCCCTGAAGTCCCGAGAAGAGGTAGCCATGTGAAGGTCAGAGAAAAAAACAACATCGAAGATCAGTACAAAGCCAAGGCCAAAATCGGTGTTTAAGTGAAATAACCCGTTGTTTTTTAACACTAGCAAGAATTATCATATAAAAGTAGATTTAACCCGTCTCATGAATAACTATATGAATGAACTATGCAATAAGACTTCTATTGCAAGCACTCAGTGAATATTTGGTCTATTGTCATTTGTGTTGTGAGCTCCTTTTAAACTGAACCAAGCCAATAAAGCGTCTTTGAGAGCATAAACTGTAAACAGAAATGGACATGGCTCCGTCGACTCAGTTTCCATTTGACTTCATGTTGTAACACTGTCAGCCCTCTCCCTGTAACTGCTAACACTGTGAGCTTCATTTGACTGGAGCCAAACGCTATGGGTGACGTCACACTCACTTAGTCCACTTGTTTGTACAGTCTATGGCACTCCACTGTAGCGTCATCCCCTCAGCTTTTATTTAAAAAAAACGAGTAAACTAGTAAATAATGACAAGGTAAAAAGCACTTAACACAGCAGCGCCAAATGACTCCCACTGTAGCAGTAACATGAAACTGTACATGAATTGTAAACATATTTTCAGAATTCAAAAATGCCTATGTATGAAAATATTTTAACTAATGGTGCTGTAACAGATGACATTAACACAGGCAAGAACTTGCTAAGGGAAAAAAACGAGCCATGCCCTGACCACTGACCCTTTGTTTGCTACAGAGTCAAAAAAAAAAGGCAAAATCTCTCATGAAGGTAGAAGCCAACATTACCTGGTGCTCAGACATTTTCTTTAGAACTGTGCTGTTTGGATTTACCAGAGACTTGCTTTGATTAACCTGATAATTGCACTCTAATAGCATTAATATAATAGCATTCGTAATATAACCATGAATCAGGGCAGCGCATTCGATTTTTAAAACTAGATTCTACCTTAAGCCTTAATTGCTCTCAATGTTAAAATTTTAAACTCTAGGGTTCTTTGTTTCAGCATCCCGTGGGTGCAGTTTTTGGGGTACATAACCTGTGTTTACAACTTGAAACTCATCTAGACATTGATGAGACAACATGACGTGGTCCGATTGTTAGGACATGGTTTTCGTCCCAGAAGCAGCTTCCTGACCCACAGCCTTTATAACAGTGATCTAAAAGAAGGAATACAAAAACTGTATTACCAGGTTTTCTTTTACCATATAAAACGTGTTGTACTTTAAGGCAAGAGAAGCCATTCAGCAAGCTCCCAATAATAATTTGACACTTTTATCATCATCATTATCAGTAAATACTTCCCAGAGTGGAATGCTATCCAAATACTGCTGTCTAAGATATCAATTTCAGTGAATACAAATCAGTACATATAAGTGTTGTAGGCTTTGCATTTTTTACCCCAGTAAAACTAGATATGGCCCGAGTGCTAAGAAAGTGAGGAATGGTTTTGAACAGTGTTTAAACTGTGGACGCACCATTTCAAATCTTTTTTTTTTTTTGTTGAACAAACCTATGGCAATGTAGAATTGACAAATGTGAATTATACATTTTTACAGTTATTACAAGAAAGTATTAAATTAAACAAGAACATGTTTTTGTTAAAATGTAATTACAGGTTTTAAACGTAAACATATTAAGCTCATATCCAATGCAATGAATGGGAGCAAATCACTTCATATCGCTGTAACTCTGTAGGCTCTGAAGTTCTCATTCTGGATAAGCTCTGGCACTCCTGCTCCACTGACATAGGCATAGGCCTACGGAAATAAACTCTGGGCTTGACTTTTAGACATGCCAGTGCTGTTGGGCATGTTCGTGTGCACCTTACACAATGGCTGGTGGAACTGATCATAACATATAAAGTTGAAAGAGTCAGGCCTCACTCGGACTGAGTGCAGGACCAGTCTTATTGCTGTGACACTCACATGAAGACTGGAGCTCTGCTGTGCAGTTGCAGTCACAGCGTTTGAAGGCTGCACAGGGACCACATGTTTGAGCCATAACTTTGTATTGATTCAGGGAAAATGTTGGGGTCTCTCTTGTGTCCAGCAACAATAGAATCTAACTGAAAAGATCCAGGTACCGTGGCACCTCCACTAGCACCACCAGACTGCACCTGTACAGCCGATAGGGATACTCCAGAATACATGTGAACACATGTGACTGGAGTGCCAAGACATCCCATAATGCTTTATATTTTGTGTGTATTTTGCTCTGCTCACCCGAGCATGTTTTTGGTAATTGGGTTTGGACAAGTTTGGATTCCACATATGTTCAGCTGTTCTGTGGAGGACAGGGACCTACAGATCATACAGCTCACACAGACCTGCTGAAAGTGATTTGCAGGTCATCACTGGCATGAGCTTAATATGTTCACGTTAAAACAAGAAACTGATGTTGTTAAATGTGAGTCTGAAGTCATTAAAACTTGTAATGATTACATTTTAACAAGAAAATATTCTCATTTTTACTCAATACTTTTTCGTAATAACAAAAAATCTGGTAAAAATTTTATATCCACGTTTGTCAGTTCAGCCCTTCTGTAGTTACACAGTGTAACAGAGGAAACATTTTGAATCAGATTTAAAGGGAAAGGAAAGGAATCAAAAAATGTAGTGACAGAACTTACTATTAATTGTTCTCCATTGTCAAATCTCTTCTTGATATCTTTGCCCAGGTCATCCTCAGGCAATTTAAGGTAGTCTTTTTGAGATCCATCGTCGTCCATCAGACTCAAGAATCCATCGTCAATGTTGAGAAGCTAGAAATATCACAGAAAATAAAAGTAGCTCAGTTTACTCATAACATACTGTAGAAAACAAAGATGGCCTTCATGTGTGTGAAGTGCTGCAGTTTTAGAACACGGATAAGCTGTAATCAGAAGACTCAAAATATCCAAGTGTGTCAATTTGATACTAAGAGCAAAAAAGTCATTAACACAAATACAAAACAAAAAGTACAATACCGATGTCACTTATCAAAACGTGGCGGTAACAAAAATGTAGGACTAAAAAAAATAAGAAATAATAATAAAGAAATATCTTTTTACACTTGGTATGGCAATAATATAAATAAATAAACAGATAAAATAAATACAACTCTTCTCAAACACACTTTGGCTTATCCATAGAAGAAAAGGAATATGTTTAAGAGAAAGATTATTATATACTTTTTGTTAAGTTAAAAGTTATGGTAGCGGTTCCCAAGTCCTAATTACCAGTTTCATGTTCGACACACAGAGCGAGGCCAAAACCTGTTCGTCCAGTTGAAAACCTGCATTTCTTTTCAGACACAGAGGAAACGGGCAGCTCATGTGTTACACCCAAGTTATTCCAAATACAAAAAGGTCTAAATTATAAAACACAGGTCCAGACTGAATAATATATCTACCTGATAATCCTTCCTTATAACATTTGGAACATCCATGTTATGGGTGGATGGGCAGATATCCTCAAGTTTTTTCCCAGTGAAAATATCAAGTCCAACAAGGTGAACCTAAAAAGTAGCACAAAAGCCTCTGGTCAAATTCTCAATGGGGAAACTTGTAAGTGTCAAAAATGGGCTTTAATCACTGAGTGCCCCAAGCTCAGAATTCCAGAGGCCGGCTGGAACAGTTGTACCTTAGCGTGCCCGTGCTTGCCGGTCTTGGAAGTGGACATTTCCACGATCTTGCACGGACGGCCCTTGAGCATAACGTATCCGTTCTTCCTCAGGGCAGAGCACTGCACGGGGTACGTCTCAGAGGCCCCGGAAGTGCCACTGTCGAAATCAGCCATGCTAAAGGACAAGGAGAAAATTTCAGTTAACAAGACACAAATCATGTTTTTTAAGAATTTAATTTTGTGAGAGACTGTGTGTCCAAAGCATTCTCCTTGATTCCGCTCCCGCTCCTTGATTCTGCAGGAAATTAGTGAGGAAGGAGGAGACACAGCGAGGAAAGAAGATATAAACTCCTCACAGGCACCAATAAAGTTTGATTATTTGATCTGATGCCTGCTCGTGAAGCCTCCCTCATGTTTACTCCTTCATTCCGAGGTTTTCTTTGGGACACCACCTAATATGACACATTTGACTGACCGCTGTAAAATGGAGGAGCAAGGAGAGGAATCAAGGAGGAGGAAGCAAGGAAAGAGAAATGAGACATGGCCTGTATATAAAAAAGTTGACATAGCTAACGAGCTAGTTAGGAAGTTCACATGCTGGGTGACATCGCACTCACTCAGTCCACTTCATAGACTGTATATGGTCCACTTCTTTATAGAGTCTGTGGTCCAAATGTGCACAACTTAAGAAGTTTAGCAAACATTAATGTTAAGTCCAAGCTAAGCTTTCCCAGGACAGTCCCAGTTTTGAGCCCAGCATTTTGATTTATCCAAAACCAGTGATTTGTCCCAGTTTTATACAGGAAATGCCCCAAGAGTCCCTATTTTAATACCTGCCAACAGTAAAGAGAGGCATAAATTGTCATTAGTTGAGGTAAAATACAGAAAAGCTGCACAAGGATGACCAAAACTCAAAGAAAATATAACTATAGGTTACTCACATTAGTGTATAGTGCAGAACAATTTTCTTTAATTATGCACTTGTTTCACAATTTTATTATTACTAACCATCACAAACCAGGGATGTCCCAGTTTTTGTTTTGTTTTTTTATATTGAAAACCCGATCATCCTATGCTACAGTCTAATATAAAGGTCTAAGACAACTCATTGTTTAGTTTGTACCCGACATCTAAAACAAGAAATTCAAGTACTAGTTACAGTTGGTAAACCACAGGGACACTGCAGGCCACGCCCACTGTCCTCATTGATACACATTTTATTCTCAGAAACAGATTAGCTGAACCTTTCTCTCCTTAAATAGCACTTTCTGAGTCCGTGTGTTGAGGAAATAATTACTGTGGGGAAAAAACTGTAGCTCCGTGGACAAAAATGAGGCAAATAACAGAAAAGAAACACATTCTGCCTGTTACAGCCTTCTGCCCATAGTTCTGCGTCTCAGTGCGACTCAGACGGAATGCTGAGGGGCAACTGTCGAATAAAATGATGTCAGTGCACACTCTCTGTAACAGGAAACCCGGATCATATGGATCTATGGCTCTACGACGCCGTGATAGGTTTTCAAAGTATCATTACGTGGCAGATGGGCCAAATGACTGAAAACATGGCCCCGTTTCTACCCACGCCCTTTCACAGTGACTAAACATTTACGGCTTACAAACTAAAGATCCAGCTTGTCTTTACCCACTCCCTGGTCCTTACTAAGTTCAGACTAAAGCCCAGAAGCTGACGGCAGGTCTTGGATAGCCCTTTTCCGGCCACAGACGCCATTAAAAGTAACGCGTAAACAGGCGCAAAGTCAGGCGCGTCTTACCTTGCGTTATGCGTGCGGCAGAGAGAACAGGCTAGACGCAGGCTCGGATTTATATGCAGGTAGTCTAGGAGGAGGGGTGAAGAAGGTGGAAGGCAGGTAGTGAAGGTGGTGTTCTGCCTCGACAAGTACAGCTCCGTGGAGGGTAAGATCCCGGGGAGAGGCGGTGCAGCCGGAGGGAGGCGAGGAGGCGAGGAGGCGAGGGGAGGGAAGCGCCTCTCAGGGGGTGGGACAGGAGCAAGGCCTACTCACTTCTGACTTACTACAAGATACTAAGGTAAGACGAGATAAAAGCGCCCGTGTTTGTCTCACAATGAGGAAATTTCAGTGTTGCAACGCACGGTTTACGGCAGCAAGGGCAAGAGAATAGAAATAGGCGTCAGAAATCAAGATAACCTACATATTGTGCAATTAGTCTATAATATAATAAAATAAAATAAATCAAAAGTTAAATAAAATTAGTAGTAGTAGTAGTAGTAGTAGTAGTATATCGTTGTTGTTGCTGTTGTTGTTATTCTTATTTTTATTTATTTATTATTTAATTTATTTTATTTTTATTATTATCGTCTACAGAGTCAAGGTGAAGACGCTGCCCCACAGAGTCCATCTGAGCAGGACTTAAAGGTGCATTGTGTAACTTTTCTGGAGGAAGGTCCATCAAATGCTTTTCTCCAGGGACATGTTATTGCTTTGGCTGTAATGTTTCACAGTATGGCATTAAACCTGTCTATTTTCATGGAAACCAAACCAGACCAAGTTGCAGGTCAGATCTGTGGAGCGGCGACCATCCCAAACCTCACAGTCAGAATGCCTGTTTTTTCCACGTCTTTTGAGCTATTAAACCACCTGTAATTGAATAAATGTAAGAGTTCTTTAATGTCACTGTGGAATATTCCAAGCAGAGCCATGAATAGGCATAGAAACAAGCAGGTGAAGGTTGCATAGTACACCTTTAATACAATGGGTCTATCAGGGAACACATTTCTATGGTCTGAACCTAAAAATGCAATGTAGAACTGGTGATTTTTATTGGAAAATAAGTTCTAAATCAGACAACAAGTAGCCTATAATTAGCCTTATCCCAGGATTCTGGTATGAGGTCTGTTGATAATGATTTCAATATAATAGAGACGACTTGTAGATTTTCTTGCCAAACATCCTTAAAGGTGCACTATGTAACTTGGTTGGGGATCTGTCACCTATTTGTTTCTATGGGTATTGCTAAGCCTGAAATGTTCCGCTGTCTGACAGTAAACAGCTGTAGGTGAGGTGGCTTTATAGCTAAAAAAAACCTAGAAAAAGAGGATTTCCTACTGTGAACACTGTGAACCTCTGCACAGATCTAACTTGTAACTTGGTCTGATTTAGTCTCAGGAAGATAGAAAGCTTTAACGCCATACTGTGAAACATCCCAGACAAAGCAGTAACATCTCCATCAGAAAAGCGTTTGACGGGCCCTCCATCAGCACCTAGTGAAAATTAATCTAAATGAACTTTACAAACATCATAATTATCACAGTCTTCATTGAAGTCATGAAGTCAGTTGATCTTTGCCTCTGCTCAGCTGTGGTCTAACAGGAATCCTTTGTTTATAGATGTGGCTGTAAATTCTTCAGTTTGGTATAGAAGGGGCACATGTTTTTACAGTGGGAAGAGCCTCACCTGTAATCAGGACTGACATCAGCCCTTGAGGGACCCAGGACAAACAGGTTTTCAGAATACTGACATCTTATCCAAGGGCGGAGCGTGCAGTGTCACTATCTTTACTTCAGGATTTTGTTTTAGCAAGATCCCAACTGTGAAAATGGCGTGTAAGTGTCAAGTAAGAACAATTACAGGTCAGGGGTTGGAGCAGGTGGAGTTGAACTGGACATTTGACTGGAAATAAGCCATATCAAAATGATTTCATAATAATAATTTGTGACTTAATCTCAAAATTCAATTTAAGAACACAAATAGAAATTTGAACCATTTAATAATTTTGTATTTTTAGCATAATTAACAAAGTCAACAATTGCCATTTCACATTACTGAGAATAAAATGTTAAAATCATTCACATTCTGTCAGTTAAAGTGCACTGTGTAACTTTTCTGTCTGTTTTGCCCTGATTATTCGACAGTATGAAAATAAACTTGGCAATCACAATGGAGACAGGTTTATGGTAATATGTGGTAAGAATTAATGTTTGTAAAGGGATTTTTGAAAAACAAAACTGTTATTTAACAAATGCATGGGAGATATGTTTAATGTTTTACTGTGGAACATTCCAGGCAAAGAAATAACATCTCCATGGAGAGAAGCAAGCAGCGGACCCTCCAGCTCAGAAGTTACATAGTGCACCTTTAAGTTACAGTATCTCATTGTCTCATCTATATAGTTTTGTAAACATCTTCCATGTAACAAATACATTCAAATCTTCAATAAATGCACAATGAAAGACTCCACAAAGCAACACTGTGTAATCTAATACGTCAAGAACAAACTGAGCTCTGATGTGGCCACACGCGTGTAAATATTAGCCTTTTAAGCCACAGTTTTCTGGCTGTACAGAGTCTGTTTATTTGGTATGGCTAACTAGACCAGTGTTTATTAAGTTTGTATCGATTTCCAGAAATTCTTAAATTAAAACCTAATTTTTACTGATTAAATGTGTGAAGAGCAGAACTAGTTCTTTTATATGGTTTGCAATGGCCACTACTTTCCTAATGCATTTCTGTCATCCACATTGTTCACTGCAGTAAGTTTATAAGTGTCATAACATTTGGAGGCCAGAGCAGAGTTTTGCAATAAGAGTTATGCTAACAACATCTAGCATTCTAACAGCACACTTCCTGGTTTGTGGATGATCAAACGTAGACAGTAGCTGCAGAAGAGGAAAAAAAACACAAAACGTACCTGAAAAAATGGGTGTAGCCCCTTTAAAGGTCCTATATTACGCAAAATTTACTCTTGTGAGCTTTACTTTTAGATTTCCTCATCAAAAACCTGGAGCAACCCTTTATGATTGGGCTGTCTACATCTCCAAGATCAAAATGTTCTTGAGATGCCATGAAGCCGTAGTGTTCAAGTTAATAGCTACCTTGTGCCTTTTACATTGTGTTCCTTTTGAAGAAATGGGTAATTCCAGGGCTAAAATCATCCAAATGATTTTAGTGGAGGTGTGTGGAGTTTAAAAACATAGTGGAGCACAAAAAGTGGGGTGTTTTCTGTGTGTTAAACATGTGAATGAAACCAAACTCAACTCCAGGTATATTTGTGATGAGGAAACATTATAACAGATCAGAAAATAGCATAATATGGGACCTTTAAGCTAGTCAATAATAGCATAATATACCGGCTCTAAATTAGCTTTTATTCTTATGTTACTGGATATTGAAAAAGCAGCTGTCACAAAAATGAAAAGTACTCACAGTAATTTGATATTTGAGTCCTTTTTTGATATTGCATTCAACCCAAAGAGCACCAGACTGACGTTTTTCCAAAGTTGTGTGGCTTTCCAGGCTATGCAAACACAGGCACCTGCAGGATTCACGCGTCTGTGGAGGTTTTGAGCTGCTGCAGTTCAGTGTCCATAACGTCCTTTTTGCGTCCCTTTTGAAAAACTGCAGAAATCTCCTCAAATGTCTTTCCTTTTGTTTCAGGGACCCGGAAATAAGTGAAAAGAGTGAAGCAGAAAAGGAGCCCAGCAAACAGGATAAAGACATAGCAGTCCAACAGCTCCTGCAATGGAAAAGAGTTCGATTAGTAGGCCTACAATATACAGAGCTTATGGTGTAGTTGTAGTAGTAGTAGCAGCAAGAGTAGTAGCAGCAGGAGTAGCAGCAGCAGTAGTAACAGTAGCAGCAGAATTAGTAGTAACAGCAGCAGTAGTAGTAGCAGCAGCAATAGTAGTAGCAGTAGCAGCAGTACTCAAATGTCATACATGGAAATTGTTGAATGTAGGGGTTAAGTAATATGGTAGTAGTAGTAGAAGCAGTAGTGGTAGTAGTAGTACTAATAGTAGTAGTAGTAGTCAAATATCATCAAATTTAAATACCATTAAATGTAGTTAATATGATTAACTTAGGTTCAGGAGCAGGACCACGCCTCAACCGCCCTCACCTCTTCTCCAGTGAATCAGTTCACGTCTGCTATGCCTCAATTTCCCAGAAGCCCATTTATAGCAGCCTAATCTGGCAACCCAGTTCGTCCCGAATAACTTGACCCCACCCTCCCAACCCCGATCTGTTCTCTTCCAGACATAAGACGCCTACGAGGGGGGTCCTGTCCTACTGGGCCATGTGAAGATCAAGACTGAACCCCCACCCTGAGTCTCAGCCCAGCCGACCCGCCTTGTCTCAATATAATAAACGCTTCCAAATGGTATTATTACTGCGTAGGTAATGGTGTGACACAACACTAGTGCAAAACAGCTTTGCTAGAGGTGGAAACCTCTCAAAATACTTCCACCTTGTGATGTCATGTAGTGGTAGTTTTCAAGTTAACAGTTACTTTTTTACCTTTAGTTCATTGGAGAGAGGCCATTTCAGGGCTGAAATAATTAAATGATTCTACTGAAGATGTATGGAGATTAAAAACACAATGAAGCATGATCTGTATTTCCATGTGACATCACAAGGTGGTTTTCCATTTGATAAAAAACTCAGACTAAATACTGCATGTAGGATTTGTGTGTTAAACGTGTGAATGAAACAAACAATAATGACAAAACAGCATTATAACATAGATTTCTATATATATATATATATATATATATATATATATATAATATATAGGTCTGAACCCCCTCAGCCAAATAATCGACCACACTGGCTATGGATACCGACTCAGAAACGGGGCCACCATCAGTCACCTCCTCTACATGGATGACATCAAGCTGTACGCTAAGAGCGAGCGAGACATCGACTCACTGATCCACACCACCAGGATCTACAGCACAGACATTGGAATGTCATTCGGGCTCGAGAAGTGTAGTAGGATGGTGACAAAGAGAGGGAAGGTAGTCCACACAGAAGGGGTCTCACTCCCAGAGGGAACAATAACAGACATTGAGGACAGCTACAAGTACCTTGGTATCCCACAGGCAAATGTCAACCTTGACGAGGCAACAAGGAAAGCGGCGACAGCCAAATACCTGCAAAGAGTACGGCAGGTCCTAAGAAGCCAGCTCAATGGCAAGAACAAGGCGCAGGCAATAAACAGCCTACGCCCTGCCAGTGATCAGATACCCAGCAGGAATCATAAGTTGGCCAAAGGAGGAGATACAGATCACAGATGTTAAGACACGAAAGCTCCTGACCATGCATGGAGGGTTCCATCCCAAGTCCAGCACCCTGAGACTGTACACGAGCCGGAAGGAAGGAGGCCGAGGACTAGTGAGTGTGGGAACCACTGTCCAGGATGAAAAATCCAAGCTCCACAAGTACATCAGTGACAAGGCCCAGACTGATGACGTGCTCAGAGAATGTCTCAGACAGTGGGGCGCAGAGGAAGAGGTGCTGGAGGGACCATCATGGCAGGACAAACCCCTACACGGGGCGTACCACCGGAACATAACTGAAGTGGCTGATATCAAGAAATCCTACCAATGGCTGGAGAGGGCTGGTCTGAAGGACAGCACAGAGGCACTCATCCTGGCTGCACAGGAGCAGGCCTTGAGCACCCGAGCAATAGAGGCCCAGATCTACCACACCAGACAAGACCCAAGGTGTAGGTTGTGCAAAGAAGTGCCTGAGACAGTCCAGCACATAACTGCAGGGTGTAAGATGCTGGCAGGGAAAGCGTACATGGAGCGACATAACCAAGTAGCGGGCATAGTGTACAGAAACATCTGTGCAGAGTACGGGCTGGAGACCCCAGGATCAAGGTGGGAAACACCTCCAAAGGTTGTGGAGAATGAGCGGGCCAAGATCCTGTGGGACTTCCAAATACAGACTGACAGAATGGTGATGGCGAACCAACCAGACATCGTGGTTCTGGATAAGCGGGAGAACCAAGCCGTGGTGGTGGACATTGCAATACCGAGCGATGGCAATGTCAGGAAAAAGGAACACGAGAAACTAGAGAAATACCAGGGGCTCAAAGAAGAGCTGGAGAGAGCCTGGAAGGTGAAAGCATCGGTGGTGCCTGTGGTGATCGGAGCACTCGGGGCCGTGACCCCCAAACTAGAGGAGTGGTTGCAGCAGATCCCAGGAAGGACAACAGACATCTCAGTCCAGAAAAGTGCAGTACTGGGAACAGCAAAGATACTGCGCAGAACTCTCAAGCTCCCAGGCCTCTGGTAGAGGACCCGAGCTGATGAGGGTGAGAGAGACCAACCACCGTGGAAGGTGAGAAATGCGTGTATATATATATATATATATATATATATATATATATACACTGTATATATACTGTATATATACATATATATATAATATAATATGGGCCTTTTAACAAATGCTTACCCGAAAACCAACAAAAACGTAACATAAGAAAATAAAATGCAGAATAATAAAGATCTAATTCAATTTAACACACACACTGAGTATATAAGAACAGTTTGGGAACCTCTCTGCTGTTAAGATGCAGAAACAGCTCAAAGAAGTGCATTTTCGTGACGTCAACAAGCTTACATGTATACAGCCAGTGTTTTCTTACCTGTATGTAAGGAAAAGTCATGCCTATGATGAAGTTGCTGGTCCAGTTGCAGCAGCCGGCCAGAGCGATGGCAGCTGGTCTGGGCCCCTGACTGAACAGTTCAGCCACAATGAACCAGGGGATGGGACCAGGGCCGATCTCAAAGAACGAAACGAAGAGGAAAATCGCCACCATGCTCACTGTACTCATCCAGGCATAGTCGTTCTGCAGAGACAAAATGAAAGGTCGACTCTTGTGAGCTTTAAACTATGTTATAATGTTTTGTTTCATTCACACATGTTTCATAACCCCTTTAAAATGAGTCTGTCTACATCTCCAAAGCTCTAAATGCCCTGTTCCACCTTGTCATATGAAGAAGCAGTCGTTTTCAGCCCCTTTTAGCTTATTTTACAGAAAGATGGGCAATTCCAGGGCTGAGATTCTCCACTTCCTGTATTACTACATGACATTACAAGGTGGAACAGAGTGTTTTCTGAGAGGAGAACTTAGCCGGGTGTTTGTGTTAAACATGAAATGAAACAAAACACAACTCCAGGTATGTTTGTGATGAGGAAACAACATTATAACACATATCAGAAAACAGCGTAATATGGACCCTTTAAAGAAATACACAATACAATTTAAATAAATACTTCACGTAATAAAAAACATTTTCTAACCTGAAATTTGAGCCCCACTGTCATTGCAATGGCACACAAGCACATCCCACCCAAACCCGCCAAAGTCAGAGTGCGTCTCCCAGCTCGGTCCACCAGCGCCACCTACAGAGACCAAAGGGTACATTGTTTACATCACAGGCATGGGTATGTATGGATAGTCTTTTATGTAACATTTTTATCATTTATTATTTATAAAGATTCAAAATAGATGGATAGATGCACAGATTTCCATGCACTTACAGACACCAGAGTGAAAACTGTGTTGATAACTCCAACTCCAATGGTGGCGTAGACGGGCTGAGCGATGCCAGCTTGTGCAAAGATGGATGTTGAGTAATAAAAGATCTTTGAGAGAAAGAAAAAAGAGAACATAAGTAAGCAATTTCTTAGCATTTATTGATTCTTATTTTATTATTAAAGGTCCCATATTATGCCACTTTTGCATAGATGTTAAAATGTTGTTTCCTCATCACCAACAGTTGTGTTTTGTTTCATTCACACATGTTTAAACCACAAATCCTGCATATTTAGGCTGAATTCTTCTTTCAAACTGAAAATAATCCATCTTATAATGCCATGTGGTAATACAGGAAGTGCTCCACTGTGTTTTTAAACTCCATACACCTTCACTAGAATCATTTGGGTAATTTCAGCCCTGGAAATGCCTCTCTTTACTGAACTAAAGGTAAAAAATAGCTGTTAACTTGAGCTTTTGAGATGTAGACAGACTAATAATAAAAGGGTGACTCAAACATCTGTGAATGAAACGACTGCAGATATGTTTCCGATGAGGCTCACAAGTGTCAGTTTTGTGTAATATAGGACCTTTAAATATTGCGTTGCACTTACAGCATTGATACCTGACAGCTGCTGGGAGATGTGCATCATAAGAGCAACAAACAGCTGATCTCGGTACACTGGAGAACGGATCTGGAATAAAAAAAAGATTATAATAAGTTTGATAGGATGTCCCCACTGTTATCTAGTGCGGAAAAGGGTCATTCCAATAAAAACATTTTTACAGAGCATTTTAAAAGAAGATGTAAACAGATAACAGGAACAGTTACAGGGCCAAATTGTCACAATAAAACTCTGAGCCAGAAAGCTATAATGCAGACAACAAAATACAGTCGACTTGGCCCATATTATTTGCCATTTTAAATCTGATGATTACTTTGCAGCTGGTGTCATCAACATTGCCTTGGGGTGTGATGCTATTTGTAAGCACTGCTCTGTCTGAGGCTTGTTAGACTTTAATCTGATTAACTCAATCTGACTAGAAAGAACTGGTTTAGTTGGGACTACAACAGTTGAGATGATTTGTGATCTTAAACAAGTCTCTCATACATAAAATTACATTACAGTCACAAGTTAGCCAACATTAGCCAGCAGTTTTTCCGTCATTTTCACCTTTTTGTTGAAAAAACAGGATCATGAACTCTCGTATTGATCACAGGTTCCTAAAAATGTGTTGTATAAATCTATTTTGTATTTTTTCGTGAGTTTTCAAACAATCTTTTCTATCTTATCTCTATCTATCTCTTACTATCTTTTTTTGGCGTTTCCTAATGTGTGCATTGTGTCACCATCGTAACTACAGAAATATTCCACTATAGAAATACTTGTCGAACACCCCACCATATTGCACTGCAAAGTATCAATAAAGTATAAATCATTATGGCAAAATTTGCAAAAAAAAATGCCCTTCAAGGAGCTCCTCAGAAAATGAACTATGTAAACAAAGCCATAACATAAGTGTGAGCAGAAAATGCACTTTTAAACCATGATTAAACAAATACAAATGAAAGACCAGACAAAAATTTGAAATTATTTGGTTGAGAAATTATAAATGACCTATTACTGGACTTACCAAAGACCAGATGGAGACCCTTGCTTCCTTATCAGCTTCCTCCTTCTCTCTCCTCATTTCCTCCAAGTCATTAGTTGCATCGTAAGGCCCCTTTAGTCTATACAAGCCTAAAGGATGATAACACACATTTAAATATACAGTATACAATATTTTGTTCTTATTTTCTGTTGAACTGACTTTTGCGTGCCTCCTGCTCCTTGCCCAGTACGATGTAAAGATATCTGGGGCTTTCAGGACAGAGGGGGAGGAGGAGAGACTGTAACACGGCTGGAGCCCCTGATAAACCCAACAGGATCGGCCAGAAGTCATCGTTACCAAGCACGAAGTCCAGACCGATCACCTACAAACAAGTTCACATTCACTGGTTTAGCACAGTGATAGTTAGACTATGGGCCTTTGTCATTTTAAATCTAAAATATTCCACAATTATTCAGCCCTATAATATTCTTTCTTGTTTTTTTAGTGCTGAAATGTTGTTTATGTTCCATTATTTCCCAGTTTGCATGTAAGACGGTGTGCAGGAGTCCTATCATATTATTGTTTTAGCGGTTTAGTGCCAAATGACTCAGAGCTGGTGAAGTCACCGTATTGACCTGTTTAAAGGTCAGATGTTACACAATATTGACTCTAGTGAACTTTAAACCATTTTCAAATGTTACCTCATCAAAAATATACCATGGGTTGCATTTTGTTTCATGCACACATGTTTGAGTCTTCTCCAAAGCTCAAGATGCTCTGTTCCACCTTGTGATGTCATGAAGCGGTAGTTTTCAAGATAAGCGATATTTTTTTAGGTTTTGTTTAGCAGAATTTGACAATTCCAGGGCTGAAATAATCCAAATGATTCAAGTGAAGGTGTATGGAGCACTTCCTGTATTACCACATGACAACGCAAGGTGGAACATAATGTTTTGTTTGAGAGAAGAACAGTCTAAATGTACAGGATTTGTGTTAAACATGTGTGAATAAAACAAAACACAACTCCAGGTATGTTTGTGATGAAGAAACATTATGGGCCCTTTAAGTCCAATTTTAGTCTTTGCTCATGATGTAAACCTGGTGTGATCCTGATTTAATCCATAGATCTGCTTATATACATGTGTTTAGTTAGTTTTTTGTTGATAGTCTGGACTTGGGCCTGTTTTCTGGTCTCGTCTATTGTCCCATTGTGGTTTTCATGATTCTCAGTTTACTCAGTTATAGACGGTCCACACTTTGACACTTTTTTTTCCGGACCTGGCTGAGCAGAATGCCAATGACAATAGCCAGTTGGTGCAAAGTCCCCAGTGCTCCTCTGTAACTCTTGGGTGCGATTTCTCCAATGTACATAGGCACCAGACCAGAGGTTAGGCCTGTAAGCACATGGAGAACCTTGAGAAAACATAATCAAAGTTCCTACTGTGTTACTTTAAGAGATACAGGCACATTTAGATGAATGTTAGTAAAAAACAAAAGCAATCAAGTTTTAGATATGCTATATGAGTACACTTCAGTACACGTCTTCATTTAATCACCATGTATTCATTAAAAGTCCAAAATGTGTTGAATAGTTTTGAATTATCTGCAGATCATTACATTTTTGTGAAATACGTAGGCGAAACAAAACAGCAAAGAAGGAAGGAAGTCTTGAAGTGTGTTTTTGTATAATTGTCCATTGGCGCGAAAATAATTATGACTCTATTTTAACTGGTTTCTCATCTTCACATGGCTAAAAATAGAAATGCAAATCTAAAATCACTGGTGTCATACAGTAGATCACAAACGGTGGCGCTTCAGTGCTTCTTTACCGCAGTATAAGCCCATCACAGCTCGTCCGGAGATGACCATGATGTGAGGTCTCCACATCTGGCACAGGCCCATGAGGAGTCCAGCTGCTATGGCCAGAACGTTCACCATCAGCATGCCCTTCACCCTGCACAGCAAAACACACACACTCTACAGACTGTACATGCGCTAAGGCACTTCTTTAGCTCTGTTTGTGGCTTTATTTCAAGGTGCATTGTGTTGCTTTTCTCCATGGAGATGTTATGGCTTTGTCTAGAGTGTATTACAGTATGGTATTAAACATTTATATCTTCATAGAGTCCAAACCAGCCTTATTGTACAATGGAGCACTTCCTGTATTACCGCATGACATCACAAGGTGGAACAGACTGTTTTCAGTTTGAGAGAAGAACTCAGCCTAAATATGCAGTGTTTGTTTAAGTGAATGAAACAAAAACAACTCCATCGCCTTTGGGTAAACTGACAGAAGCGAGGCTGTGATCTGCTCCTCTGGCCACCCTCAACACACACACACACACACACACACACTCACATAAAACATTCCTGCTAGGCAATTAAATGTGTGGGTTAAGTGTGTTGCCTAAGGACACAGCAGCAGTACAGAGAGCCACTATCGCCCCCTTGTGGGACCTGATATTCCCAGCAAGTACTAACTGACTTATTGTTAATTTGTGCCAGTCACTGTCTTAAAGGTCCATTATGTCACTTTTCTGCTTTTCTGGTGCATGCTTTTCTTTGTTATTGCTTTGTCTGGAATGTCCCACAGTATGGCATTAAACCTTTCTATCTTCATGAAGACCAAGTTCCAGATCAGATATGCCGAGAAGCAGCCCTCTTCACAGTCATGCGGGCTTTTCTAGGTATTTTTGAGCAATAATCTACCACGTGTAATTGAATAAACGTAAGGCAGAGCTGCTTAATGTCATATTATGGAACATTCCTGGCAGAGCATGACATGACATAACCATAGAAACAAGTAGGTGACAAGCCCTCCACGAGAAAAGTTACACAATGCACATTTAAGCCAATTGTGTGTAATGTTGTTCTTAAGATCCACTTTTATTCTCTGGCTTCTAATACCTCCTGAATGATGTGGTCCTCTGTGTCTTTTATTTTATTTATTTATTTATTTATTTAATCAATTAAATTTTTTTGTACAGTCTTTATTTATTGATTTTATTATTTTTGTTCATTGATTTTGGAGGGTAGAGGGTGGAGGGGAAATGTGAGAAATGTGGGATTGTTCATTTTTAATCACTGTAAAGCGTTTTGTGTTGCATTTTTGTATGAAAAGCGCTCTATAAATAAAGTTTGATTGAGTTTGATTGATTGATTTTTATTATTATTCTTTTATCTAACATAATTCTGCTGACCTTTAAAGTGGAATATTCTACATTTCTGTGTGAAACTTTGGAAACGGTCTGGTTTATAAAATGTGCTATACAAATAAAGTTGGATTGGATGTTTATAGCTGATTAGATGTCATTTTTCTTATACTATCTAAGAAAAGAAAGTGGTATGGATTCCAGTGTCATCTCACCTTCCTCTCATGTCTCCCACGAAGCCCACGAGGAAAGAGGAGAGCATGCCCCCGACGGAGAAGATGGCCACGGAGAGGGACCAGTACATGGTGACGGCCGGGTGCTGTCCAGCCTCCAGCAGCACCTCTTCCCCCTCAGTCCGGTTCTCTGACGCTTCGGCCGCCCTGTCTGACCACACCCCCAAAGACCTCCCATAATGCCGCTCGATCACCTTCGTAAAGCAGATTTTAGTTTATACGCTGGTGCCCAAAATCAGGACTAAACATGAGGAATCAGCATTTTACAAGCGAAGCTAAGTTTATGAGAAGATGCCTGGAAAGTTTGTGAGATGTTCATAGCTGTTATTTACGTTAGGATTTATGGAGATAGAATTGTCTCAAAAAGATTTATACAAGTTTGTTTATTTATTTGTATCACGTTTTTATATTTGTATTTTGTATTTGGATATG
This sequence comes from Odontamblyopus rebecca, assembly GCA_030686955.1. Classification (NCBI taxonomy): domain Eukaryota; kingdom Metazoa; phylum Chordata; class Actinopteri; order Gobiiformes; family Gobiidae; genus Odontamblyopus; species Odontamblyopus rebecca. The sequence goes on along the minus strand of CM060670.1, from coordinate 13,663,621 downwards.
TGTAAATGTATGTATATTTATATATTTCTTTTTTATTTGCATACATCTTTTTGAGACGGTTCTATCTCCGTATGTATGACCTTTAAGCTCATTTTGCAAGAATGCGAGTCAATGTAACGTCCCTAAAAAGCACTGAAATCTAACGTGCGTGCTAGTTTTAATGATTTTGTCCGTCAGATTTTATTTTATACGCTGCTGCCCAGAATCAGGACTAAACATGGAGAATCAGCATTTCATTTTTATGCAGCTAAATAACGACAAGCAACGATATTGAAATCCAGACTCAAAATGCCGTGACTGAAAACCTTTTATTCTGCACTTTTCGCTTTTAATATTAACATTATGATGATTATTTATGTTTTCGCTTGTTTGTACAGTGATTTGAATGTCTTTCTTGTTCTGTAAACCGCACTTTGAATTCCACTGTTTACAAATGGTGCCATACAAGCACATTTACCTAGAAAATTCTACACAGTAAACTAGTAGCCCTGCAGAGTAGTGGTAGTCTTTGTGAACACGGTCTAAGAAGTACATGTACCTTCTGAGGCGCGTTGATCACTCCCAGGCTGTACCCGTACTGCAGTGAGCCCAGTGCTGCAGTGAACACAGCCAGAGCCAGAGTCCCTGTGAGCTGCTGAAATACAGAATGACAAGAAATGCAGTAATAAGGATGAAGGGGAAACAATACAGGCTTGCATTTTTTGGGGGGTTTTTTTTGGACAGATTGGTCCCTTAAATGTGCACTGAGTACCTTTTAAGTGGAGTGTCTGCTCCCTACTTGTCTCCATGGAGATGTTATTGCTTTGCCTGCAGTGCACCAAGGCGTGATTTTAAACATATCCATCTAGCATATATTCATTATGGGTGTTTTTATTGCTCAAAAATACAGTAATGCTCTGTGTGAATAGGGTTGCCTCTCCACAGATACGACCTGTAATGTGGCCTGTAGTCGTCTCCCTTGAAAGAAAGTTTAATCTTTATTGTGGAACAGTTTGGGAACAGTTTCTGACCCAAACAGCACTGCTAGACTTTACACACGTTTGGCTAAATTAAAGGTGCAATGTAATTTTCTGGTAGAGGAACCTCCACTTGCTTATCTGTAGTTGCCATGTCTGGAACGTTACACAGTGTGGCATTAGATTTACCAGGCCAAGTTACATTAAGTCAGCTCTAAGGAGAGGCATGTGCTTAGTTTGTGTGTGATTGAGATAGACGATTTTATTGGCATGCTGTAAAACACTCCAGGAAAATACAAAACATCTTCATGGTGACAAGCAGTTCAGAAAAGTTACACAGTGGTACTTTTAAAGGAACGCTATGCTATTATTCTATTCGATTTAAGATGCTCATGTAGAGTCACTTTGCTGTGCTCACAAACACATCCGAACAAACATACAAATGTACTGACAGAGATAAAAGGGCTTTGGTTTAAGGCTGTTAAGTCTGATCTTTATCTTAACTCGTTAAACTGTTACAGCATAATGTTTGTCTATTAAACTTTGATTTTCAGGGTCAAACGATTCAACAAATATAGTAATATAGTCTTTAAAATTCAGAAATCACCTGTAGCTTACACAGAGAAGAAGATATTGGAGTTAGATTTTCTAATCTGCTTTTTATTTTGACATTTGCAAACTGAGTTATTGTCAACACTTCTCAAATATTCAGAATACTCACCAATAAGCATAAGCAGCAATAATGCATTCATAATATGTCATCCGCAATATATGAATGGGCCATAGGTTGCAGATAGTGAAATGCAAAATGAGTTTATACACTAAACTATAAACTTTTTGTACTATGGTTAATATTGTTATTGACAAAATTTTGCAAGAATGGATTCTATTTCATACTAGTGTAGGCATCTAAGTATTAAACTGTAATTTCCCCATTGTTGGACAAATAAAGGTTTATCTTATGCATGTCTTTAAATGCACAGAAAGCCTATCAAATACTTATGAGTAATGCACTAAATTTGCAGTAACCGTGTACTTCTTAATGCATGTATAGTATTAAACTGTAATTTCCTCATTTGTGGGACAAATCAAGCTTTATCTCATCTATGTTTCATGCAGCCATATTTTATATATGAACCTTTAAGTGCACATAAAGCCTATTAAATGCTTAAATACAAGTATTACATTAAATTTACAGTAAAAGTGTAGTTCTTAGTGCAAGAATCCAAGTATTAAACTGCAATTTGCCCACAGTGGGACAAGTAAAGGTTTATCTTGTACATAAGCCATTGAATGCACAGTAACCCTATGAAATACACAAGCATAATGCTCTAAATTTGCAGTAACTGTGTACTTCTTAGTGCGTGTATAGTATTAAACTGTAATTTCCCCACTGTGGGAGATGTAAAGCTTAATCTTATCGAAGTTTCACTTAGCCAAATAATTTTACATATGAACCTTTAGGTGCACAGACAGCCTATCAAAAGTGCCTGTGCAAGTATAATGCACCAAACCGAAAGCACCAAACAGTGAATACAGGGTTATAACGTGGGCTTACCTTTCCATTCTCCATGTTGGGAACAGATCGTCTTCAGCCTGGAGAGGCTAATGATCAATGGACTTTTAGCCTGGATCCTGTTGTGTCCACTCATTAATCTGACCCCAGCACGCTAAACACACGCACTGCCCATATACACAGCAAGCAGTGCAAAACAAGCCAAGCGCATAAAACACAATACAAACCCCCTATAAAGTCTAATCAAACGCGATAGTTGTGATGTGTATGTGACAAAAAGTAGCAAATGTGTTAGGAAAAAAAGATGTAAATATTCAAATTATTTTAAGAGATGAATATGCATTTGAAAGTAAAATTTCGACTGTAAAAACATGGTAAATCTGAATTAAAATGTTTTTAGTACATTTTTTTTTAGAACAGCCTTTGAGACAAATATCTAGCTGGTTAATGATACACCAGTGTGGACAAAGTCTGAGGGTCGTTCGATAATGCTGATACAGCAGAACATAGGCTGCAAAACACATGGTAATGCTAATAATAACACATTTTAATTCTCTACTTTCGTTTATTTATCTCTTAACATCTTATCTTTTAGAAAACAAAACAAAAAAATCCCCAAAACAGGACATTAGTAATGCTCTTTTGAAAATTAAGAAAACATAAAATGATCCAAGTTAAACATTTGAGGATACAGTGAAGAAGTTTCAGTGTAATGACAAGTTAACAGTAAATAATGCCCCATTCAAACGCAAAGTTGTGCAGTAGGTGTGCACACAGTTATTGGGAAGACATAGCTCATTTTATATTATTATTATTATCATTATTATTGTTATTATTATTGCTAAAATGGCAGCTGGTTCTTTCCTTTTGTGTCCTAGAATCTGAACTGCCTCAGAAAAAACTATACAAACAAATAACATATATATAAGACCTGAAAGATGAAGTCAAGTGGTTAAATGTGCAATTTTACAAGAAATATTCAAGAAAAAAATCGAAATATCAAAAAATGTCCATAATATTAGATCATTCTCTTCTCAACCTTCTCTAGACATTTTTTTCTTTCAAATGAAAACTTAATTAAAGGTGCACTATGTAACATTTCCAGTGAAGGGTACACCGCCTGCTTGTCTCCATGGAGTTCTACTAGTAATTGATTTTACTAGAATAATCCAGAGTATGGCATTAAATCATCAGCTAAACAAGCAGATGACATCTTCAGGTCAAAATTACAGGTCAGATCAGTGGAAAGGTGTGTCCACTTACATTAAGAAAACTTAATATATATTTTAAGAAAAGAAAACACCTATAATTTAGAGATTCCTGTATTACCACATGACATCACAAGGTGGAACACAGTGTTTTCATCTTAAGAGGAGAACCCAAACATCCAGGGTTTGAGTTAAACATGTGTGAATGAAACAAAATGCAACGCCAGGTATGTTTTTGATGAGGAATTATAACAAATCAAAAAATAGCGCAATATAACCTCTTGTATATAGCTGAAATTTTACATTTTATTATATTATATATTTATTTTTCTATTTTATTTTGACTTGTACATATACATTTATATCATTGGTCTTATTTGACACCTGTTTCTTGCTACTTTTTTCTGGAACGTATTTAGAATTTATTATCATCATTTATATTTTTTACTCTTTGTTTTATTTTATTATATGATATTGTGATGTGTAAGTCTTTAATAAATGCAAGATGACCGTATTTAAAGCCATACTGTGGTATATTCCAAGCAAAGCAATAAGATCTCCATGTGGTCAAATACAGAGGACAAATTTCACTGCGGGGACAATAAAGTGCACCTTACCTGGCCTTGCCTCATACTGTAAAAGTTACACAGGGCACCTCTAGTATCTCTTATCTGTGCTTTATGTCAGTCTGATTTATAATTCAGAGATTGGATTCAGTACACGGACGCATATCAAACCACTTTCTAATAAAGTAGCCATTACCTTTTATTCATGTACCATGCTGTTACTGTTTGCAGATAACCACGTATTAGAGAGATTTAGACAAACTTCAGTGACTTCTGCCATGACACTTTCCAGGCAGTCCCACTAGAGGGAGCCATACATTTTGTTGGTCTTGATTTTCAAACTTTTTTCTGCTTGTTTTTTTCCCCTAAAGTTCTGCATTTCATTCATTTGTGATCACTATTTAACAATTATTAACATCATCAACTATATATTTTTTCTCTTTCATATATTTTGTCTCTAAATATCCCTTTAATTTCATGGTCGTGGTTAAAGGTGCACTGTGTCACTTTTCAGGTGGATCTGCCAGATGTTTGTTTCCATGGCGATGGCCTTTGTTTTGCCTGGAATTTAATACAGCACAGCATTAAACGTATCCATTACCAAAGAAACAAGCAAGTGATGCCACAAGGTCAAGTTACAGGTCAGATCTGTGGAGAGGAGACTACGTTGTCAATGAGAATGCATGTTTTTATGGTATTTTTGAGCCATAAAGACACCTGTAATTTACTTAACATAAGATAGATACGTTTTATGGCATACTGTGGAACATTCCAGGCAAAGCAGTAACATCTCCATGGAGACGGTTAGGCAGTGGATCATCTACCTGAAAACTTACACAGTGCAAACATGATAGAATTGTAAAGAAGAAGAATAAGAACATTAAGTACTGCATGAACTGGTATGTTTGGCCACCGTATTCAATTTACCTGATGTCATGCAGAACAAAAAAGTAAAATGATAAAAATTCAAATCTAAATTAGTTAAGTCAAGAATAGGGACTTTATCCAGATTGTTGAGGTCAGTATTTAAAACAGCTAAGGGCTCAGGAGTAGGACAGTATCGAGCATTTAACTTAATTTGAACACTTGTTGTTTCTGATAGTCATGTTGCAGTTTGGCCGTGTTACTTTTGGCTAATTAAAATCTACTGTGCAATAAGATCTTGTGAGGTGTGAAAGTGATGCTCTCTTATGCATGGATACAAAAATAATCTGCTCTGTGCACAGCAGCGCCACGGCAACCACACTGTTAGTGTCACTACTTCCTGTTCAGTTGTGTATATACAGGGTTTTGCCAAATCTAAAATGAATAAATATTTAAAAATAAGGTATTGGACAGGGAGTTGTGGGTGGATGTGACTGACAACATGTTAAAAAGTACACAAATTAAATGAATACTTGAGCGGAGGACACTGTTTTTTGAAAGGTAAAGGTTTGTGTCTCAATGCTAATGCTAATGCTAATTTTGAGGCAGAATAAATATTAAAACACAACCACCACCTAAGTATTACACATAAAAACAATAAAGTAGTCTTTACTTTAATTAATTAGATTTTTTTGTTTGTTTATTTATATATATTTTTTATATTTTATGATTTGAATTAAAGTGACTGTTAGCTTTGAGACAAAGTAAGCTAGTGTGCTGCTGTGAACAGAGCCAAAGCTTTTTTTTTGTTTTTTGTTCTTACCATTACAGGAAATTCAAGAATGGACCAACAAAAATATTTGGTCTGGATTAAAATCTGTGTCCTAGTTCAGAAGTGAATGAAGAAATACTTTTGTTTGTTTTTTGTTGTATTGTTGAGCCATAGATTGAAAAAAAAGAAAAACAAAGAATTATAATTCATTCTTCTTACTGTTTTCTACTAAATGTGTTTTGTGGTATGTTAGAAAAGCTATTACCACTGAACTAAACATGTTTGAGTTTGCGTCCAGGGCACTTTGACGTTACCATTGTGAGATGGGGTCAGCGCCTTGGCAGAGATCTTCATTCATTCTATGCAATTTCTACATCAATATATCCTTTGTTATTCTCTAGACAGTTTGGGAACATCTTACAAAATAATCCAACAACACTGATTGATTTATCTGGCTAGTTGATCCACGTTTCACTCACGTTTTTCTGAAAATAATTACTTTTTCTGCATTTTCTCAGCAGGTCTGCACACCGATTTCAGCTTGATCTCAAAATGCAAGCCAAAACGCACATTTCTACACACACACACACACTTTCATACATAGACAGACAGTTTTAACCTACACATGTGCTATACAACTTGTCAAGCATCAAAGACTTTAAACAAAATGAAAGTGGTACCTAACAGGGAAATTACAGTATATCTGATGCAGCACCTTGAGAGATAAGAAAGTGAAGAAAAATAAGTTGAGGAAATAGAGGACTGAATAGACGTAACATATTTTTGCATACCGACACAACCCCTACTACAAATGTCCCAGTTGCATCACTAGAAGCAGTATCCATGGTTACGTAGAGCCTAAAACAGCTGGAAATGGCGAGGAGGATTGTAACTGGGGGCCGAACTAAAATCGTGACCCCTGTTCTGTACTGTCACTTCTTTTCGGTTGTATATGAAAAAGGATTTGTTTTTCTCCCATCAGCCCCAGAGGTAAAGTTGAGTTGAGCTGAGACTTGAAATTTATAATGATTCATCCAGAGATTCACGTGAAAAGTTTGACAATCAAGAATCAAGACAGTGGATTGACAATTTACTTTGAAAGTGCAGGAAAAAAATGTGGAAAAAGGTGATTTTATTTGTAAAGTCGATGGCAACGCTCCAGTCAAGTAAAATGGCTTCTTTGTTAATCCAGGTTAGCATAACTCTCTCATACAGCTCTGAGTTTTTGCTTTTGGGTTATTTTTTTTAGTCTTTTTCTGAGTTTATGCTTGGCCTCGTGGGTGATCTGGTGAGGTGTGCCGAGGTGGGCTGCTGGGTCGACCGATGGGAGTGAGGCAGAGTGAAGGTGGGTGGAGTTATCACCAGTTCATCATGGAGCTTCTGTTCAGAGTCATGAAGAATACTTGGCTGCTGCCGCCGGAGCGCACTGAGGCAAAGAAAACCTGTGGAGAACGAAAATATGTGTTTGAATGTCAATACATCAAATCAAACTTTAATAAAAGAGAAAAAGATGACAGAAGATTACAGATGGTACATTTCTTTAAAGGTGATACACTACGCAAAACTGACTCTTGAACGTTAAGCCATGGAAGAATGGTGCTACCTCATCATACCTGGAGTTGTGTTTTGTTTCATTCAGATGTGTTTGAGTAACCAAAGTACATATCTGACATGTTAGTGCCATATGTACCATCTCTGTGACCTCTGAGGACCTCTGAGGACCTCAGGGACCGGCCTCCTGCTGGTGCCCAGAGTCAGGACTAAACTCTGCGACTCAGTGTTTCAGATTCATGCAGCTAAAACCTGGAACAGTCTCCCTGAACATGTGAGACTCTGATCCTGTTTAAATCCAGGTGCAAAACAGTTCTGTTTAGCTGTGCATATGAAATGTTTTCATTTCTCATTCTACACTCTTCTCTCTCATTTAATGTCTCTCTCTTTTTAATTTTATGATTATTTATGCTTTGATTTGTTTGTATTGTGATTTGAATGTATTTCTTATTCTGTTCAGCACTTTATTTGTATAGCACAATTTGTACACATTCAAACTTGCCTTGTCTTTATTATTAATCCACATCTGCGAAGCTCAGAATGCTCTGTTCCACTTTGTGATGTCATGAAGCATTAGTTAGTTAACAGCTACCGTTTACCTTTTGTTCAGTAGGGATTGGCAATTCCAGGCCTGAAATGAATTTAGTGAAGGTGTAGGGAGTGTTTTCAGTTTGAGAGAAGAACTAAATAGAACCTTAATATGCAGGATTTGTGTGTTAAACATGTGTGAATGAAACAAAAAACAACTCCAGGATTTTTTTTCATGATTATATCGTAGCTCACACCACAGTGTATTTTTTTCATAGTATCAAATTAAGAATACCGTACTTAAATAACTTATCTGACCACAAGTCAAAAGTGCAAAATATGAAACATTTTATGCCTTTAACTGAGAGTCAGAAGAAGTAGATATACTGAAATAGAAAAGTATGAACTATACCTTGTCGTTCCTTTCACAGAGGAACTTGAGCCTCTGAGCTCTCTTGTGCATGAAGACTCCGTCCAAATGTCCCGTCTCCACTGAGCGGATCTCTATGGCTTTCTCCCCCCAGCCCATGATCTGATTCGAGTGAATGTAGGCTACACACACAAAGAAATGAGTTTAAAATGACAGTTATGGTTAGAGAAGAAGTAGCACTTTTCATTGTTACAGGATACGAGCAGTAGCCATAGATCTGAAGTGGTAAAATGAAGTAGAAGCAGCAGACCTGTAGTGTAAAGTTCATGTAACATCATGCATGACCACTAGGGGGCAGTGAAAGATAAGAAACTGCAATCCACCCAATGCACCCGGTACAAATATATACTTTTTATCCTACAACTTCATATTGCAACCTGATGTTTAACTTTCAGTCCACGACGAGCAAGCAAGCAAAAAAGAAAATTGAGTTTTAAATCAACTATTGTTCAAGAATTGTGTTTATGTGTCTTTATATTAGTATTACAGCCGCATGAATGTGTTCTTTTAACATATACATTTAAGGAGAAAACAATACTATGATATTATATGTAGTGTAAAATATTATTAGAGGGGTCCTGTGTGATCTTCAAATTGATAGGGGGGCACAGCACAGACTTTGGAAATGGCTGCACTAAACTTTAAATGTCAACGTTTATTCACTCCATAAAAATCAGCAGTATTTCACTCATTGGTCTGTATCTCTTTCAGTGTCTCCAGGTTAAATAATCATTAGGTTATGATGAAGCTTTCATGTCTTACCAACAGAGGTAGGCATCTCTCCCCACTGCAGCACCACATCCTTGGTGATTCTCCCATAGGTGTTCACGTACACCCCCTCATCCTCATAACAAAGCAGCATCTCCATCCCGTCGGTCTTAGGGAGTACCACAATGGCATGGGGCGTCACCTGGTTTTGGATCTAACACAAATCCACATAAACACATATTTTAGAAAGATAATCACAGAGTTATTATGATACTGAGGAAAGAGGATAGAGGCACAACATAGAGTATACTATTGACTACTTGAGGAGGGAGTGACTTGATATTTGGGGTTTTATCGGATGAGAAAATTCACAAAGTTACTATGAGAGTTGAAATTTCTACAGTAGGAAAATCTACAGGTACTATGCAAATGAAACAGAAAAAGATCAGAAAAAACTTTGCCACATTGACTCACAAATTTTTTTTATCCGAGTCAAGTTCCCAGAGAATCAAAATTATTCAATACAAGAAAAAAATCAACATAAACGCTCAAACATTTGCATAGCACTGTATACAGGGCCACTTCAGGTTGGCCCCATAAAGAAGTGTAAAGAGATTAGCTGCAGGAGTAAACTCATCTCACCCATTAGAACCAGATCTGTTGAAGCTCAAACTTACTTAAAGCTGCACTATGTAACTTTTCTGGTGGAGCGTCCACCACCTGCTTGTCTCCATGGATACTATTGCTTTGCCTGGAATGTTCCATGACATTAAAACCTTTATCTCCATAAGCATGTTGCACTAACCAGCCAGTTCACAGGTCAGATCTCTGAAGAGGCGGCCGCTCTGACATGAAGAGTGCATGTCGTCTATGACATTTCTTTAGCAATAAATACTGTAGAAGACAGTGTTGGGAAGAATACTTTGAACATGTATTTAGTTACACAATATGAATACCTGAAATAAAATGTAATTTGTAATTCGGATGCATGGTCCATCAGAATACTGTATTCTGACTACTTAAAGTACTTTTGAGCTGTATTTAAATTATAGTGTAAAAACTATAAACTATAAAAATATGATTAAAACAGTGTTATGTTTATTTAGCTGTTTGTTATGAATTTTCTGTCACAAATTGGAGAAGTTTAAAATGTAAATTGTGTAAATTGCCATGTAATCCTCTGATTTTAGGAAAGTAACTGTGTTCTGAATACCATCAAATGAGAAAATAACTGTACCCGAAAACAGATTATCAGAATTACTATTCTGAATACATATTCTTGGTAAATGTATCAGTTACTTCCCAAAACCGAGAGTTCAGTTTACAGAATACAGAATTAAATACACCCAAGTTTGTTAATTTAATGCTGTACTGTGGAAGATTCCAGGAATAGCAATAACATCCCTATGGAGACAGTTAGGTGGCGGATGTTTCAAATAGTCCACCTTAAAGCTCCATTCAGGTTTTTTGTTGTAAGTTAAATATTTACATTCATTCTTCCATTACAATTCATTAGTGCAACTGCAAATAAAAACAGGAGATTTCCCTATAGGTTTGAAAATCTCCACTTTATTCCTATTATAGCCAATTATATTTCACATTATCTATAGCTCAGTGTAAATGTCAGGGGTAAGATGAATTTACTCACACCACATGATTTCAGTGTTATTGGTTAATGAACTGGGCTGTACAAAGCAGACACTTATGGCACTGCTATGTATTCACTCAGGGTCTGCACTACAGCACTAATATTGATCTAGTCTAAAGGGTCGATGTCAGGACGTCACCTTCATTTGAGGGCCACACTGTGCGAAAAGAGGAGGAGGAGAGGGGGGAGAAGAAAGAGCAGGCTCACATGAAAGGTGATAATACAAAGAGAAGAGCATTTAAGTGTTAAATCCTATTCATAAATTATAAATCTGATGGAGCACCTCCTGAACTGCACTGCATGTGGATTCAGCTCAGCCTCTCTCAGTCCATTACTTTGATCAGGCAACATTACGATTATGGGTTTAGTAACACAAGTTTTCTCTTCATTGTGGATGTGTTATGAGTGTTAATGGTCCTATATTACGCTATTTTCAGATCATTGTTATAATTTAAATAACTTTCATCATCAAAAACATACCATATGTTTTGTTTCATTCACACACGTTTGACGCACACAAATCCTGCATATTTAGGCCGATTTCTTCTCTTGAAAACTATCGCTTCACGACATCACAGTGGAACAGAGCATTTTTGGCTTTGGAGATAAACACATTAACAATAAAGGGTTACTCAAACATGTGTAAATGAAACAAAAAAATAACTACAGGTGTGTTTTTGACAAGGTAGCAACATTCTAACATGGCTAAAATCTCAAAAGAGTCAATTTTGCGTAATATAACACCTTTAAGGAGTTAACGTAAATTAGGAATACTCGCCTTCTGAGTAGAATTAGTTGTTAATTAGTTATTCATATACATCAGACAATATCTATGTGTTTCAGACAGAATAAAAAATTGGACCATTGTCATAGCAATAAACAATTTAAAATAAAATAGATCTTTTGAACTGGAAAAGGTCCTGAAAAACGAATGGGTACAAGAAGATTTTTTACCTTCACAATTTACAGACAAATACCACATATCTTACCTACATTGTCTGGTTTAGAGGAACAACTACATTACACAAGTGAAAATGTCTGCACTATGTACCTTTTCTGGTGGAGGATCTGTCACTTGTCACGAGTTGTTATTGCTTTGCCTAAAATGTTCCACAGTGTAGCATTAAACATATCTATCTCCATGGAGACAAGCAAGTGGCAACTCTCCCACCAGAAAAGATGTGTTAGATGTATGTGTTATGAGCCCTGGAGTATATCTGCAAAATTATTTCTATTTTTAACAGACACATACCCCTATATCGTCTCATTTGTGCTGATACTGGTTAATCTGAGCTTATCTGAACTGTACTTAAACTTTGTACAGGAAAATTATTTGAGAAAAGGAAACCACAGAACTGATCTGCACGAGACTGCAAAAGTTCGAACATGCAAGCAATAAGCAATGTAAGCAAAAACACATTCATGATGAAATTACAAATAGTTTGTTGCAGGGTCAAATTTTAAATACATGCAAAACATTTTCATCTGTTTTCTATCATAGCTAATTACATTTTTGTCTAGTATAGCTGTAAAATGTATCACTCACATGTTTTAAAGGTCCTATATTACACAAAACTGTCTGTTGTGAGCTTTAAATCATGGCATAATGCTGTTACCTCCTCAAAAACGTACCTGGAGTTGTGTTTGTTTCATTCACACATGTTTGAGTATACCTTTATTATTAGCCTGTCTACATCTCCGAAGCTACAAGGTGGAGCAGAGAGTTTTTTGTTTGAGCGAATAACTCTAAACTTAAATAGGCAAAGTTTGTGTGTTAAACATGTGTGAATGAAACAAAATAAAAGTTTGTGATGAGGAAACAACATTACCGGTATATCAAACGGCAGATCAGAAAATAGTGTAATATGGGCCCTTTAATGGAGATGGCCGATTTGAGAAGGGCATCGGACATAAAAAATGACCATGGGAATTTAATGCTTCAATTACAGTACCTTGAAAGATTGATGAGTATTGATTATTTTGTAACACATCTAATTAGGAATAGTTTGTATATTGGCACATTCATACAAAACTACTACATACCGTAAAATACCAAATAAGAGCCGGGGCGTTTATTTGTGTAAATCACTTAACAGCCCAGGCATTTATTTGAGACCAGGCGGCAATTTGAAGAGATTAATTCCTTCTTCAAAAAAATCTGGTACTCAATATGGTACTCAAATTCTTGTAATAAATAATTTAGGCGACTTTTTATACAGACATAGGAGAATTAATTTGAAATGTTACAACAAAATATCTACGGACAAGAGTTTCAAATTAGGCATGTGGTTTTAAGTTTGTTTCTGTGCATCAGCGGCACAAGGAACTGTTTTTTCTGGCGCTTATGCAAATTAGGCATGTGGTTTTAAGTTTGTTTCTGTGCATCAGCGGCACAAGGAACTGTTTTTTCTGGCGCTTATGCAAATTAGGCATGTGGTTTTAAGTTTGGTTTCTGTAGAGACAACGTGAGTGTCAATCCTGCGTCCTGTTGTTGCAGCACGACTTCTGTCTTCTGTCACGTTCATTAGACTCGGCGTTTATTTGGAACCGGCGGATATTTATCAAAATATACACCCGCACGTGGCGTTTAAAGGGGACGTAGTGGTTAATTGGCTTTTATTTGGTATTTTACGGTATATTACATGATGGCAAGTCAATAAAACAGATCAATTGTTCCTTTATACACTGGAGCACTTACATGAGAGGGGATGTAGATGTCATAGGGGTTACCAGAGTCCACATCAATCACATGGAAACCAACGGTGGAGCCATAGATGACCTTTAACCTTTGACCCTCCTCCACGGTGAGGTCAACCAGCAGGGGGCGATGCTGCAGCTCGGCAAAGGACTGAAGATTATAAGAGAACAATAGACATGAGTTTAAGTCCATGTATTAGTAACATTAGTGTAGTATGCACTGAAATAAATACCTTAAAGGCCATAAACTTGTGGTATGGTTTGGGGGCCCAGGCGTAGATTTCCACTGCGTTTTTCAAAGCAATAACCAGGAACTTGATTCTCTCATATTTCACTGGTTTTGAGAGAAAATACAGATTTTGAATTAGCAGCAACATTGTTTTATTATGCATATTTTACGAAAGATAAAGAGATATTTATCATAAAAAAATCATTCATCTCGTACAAGAAAGTAAAAGTTTTTCTTTAAAGTTTTTCTGCAGATTGTATTGCTTTGCCGGTAATGTCCCACCACATGTCATTAAAATATCTTCACGGTAGAGACAAGAATTTGGAACTGCGGGGCCAAATTTTAGATCAGAACTTTGAAGAGGTGACCACGCTCAAAGTACAAAATATGAATTCATGTTTTTTATGTATTTATAGAACACTGTAATTGAATAAATGTATGTTAGATAAGTTTAATACCATATTGCAGAACATTACAATAATATCTTAGCAGAGGCCGACCCCTCATCAGAAAAGTTACGGGAATGAGATTGTGGAATAAAAAAACAGATTCGATTTCTGTTTCAATCTGTTGAATCTTTCTAGTTAACAGGATTTTGTTACTCACCAACTTTGTAATGGACACATCCCTCCAGCTCTCCCACTGTGACCCATCCCTGCTTCTTCTCCACTTCTGGATCATTGTGTAATATTCTATTCCTCAGCCAGGACAAATAGTACACACGCAGCTTGTTCTTTTTCCCTGAAACAGAGAAAGTGAAACTATTATTATGAACTGTAACATGCAGAAACTACATTTTATGGATTAGGCATAACATTAAAGGTCCTATAGTACACTAAATTGACTGTATTGAGCTTGGAGCTATGTTATAATGTTGTTATCTCATCTAAAATATACCTGGAGTTGGGTTTTTGTTTTGTTAACAACTGAGTTATTTATCTTTTTTTCTTTAGTACATAATTTCATATATCTTGCTTCATATATTTGATGTTTATGTATGTGTCTAGAATGTAGAAAGTACTAAAAATAAAGAAAAAACATTTGAATGCGATATTTATTGTACTATTATTATGCTTCCGTGCTTACCAGATATAGTGACCAGGACATTGAGCCCTTCTAACACGTCCATCTGAAGAAAGCGCCTCCGCGTGATCAGGTTGTACACTTTCCCTTGTCCACTCCGATCAAGCAGCATCAGCCCATTCTCCGTCCCCACGAGCAGGTTCACCCCTAAAACACCCCAAAAATAAGACATTACATTTGAAAAGAAGATGAATATATTTTCTATTGTGTTACTCCTATACCCCATAAAGCAGCACACAGGATCTCGGAGTTGAAGCGCTTCTTGTACTTTCGGATTTCGGGCGTGTCACTGTGAGGTCGGATGTTGGTTGGGTTCACGTTGACGACAGAAATCTTCCTGGCTTCGTTGAGTCTGGCTTGTTCTTGTCTCAGTAATTCGTTTGCAAACATGGCTAAAGAGAAAGAAGTACAAAATGTCATTATGCTGTAGGTAAACATGAGCTATGGCATTTGTGGCTCTAATACTGGTGTTGCGTCTTTAGGCAAGACACTGCACCCACATTGCCTAGTATGAATGTGCTGTGTGAGGGGTGGTGGTGGTGGGAGGGGGAGATGGTGCAGATTGTGAGCCTCGGTTCTGTCATTGTACCCCAGGGCAGCTGTGGTAGTAGTATCTTACCACCACTAATGTTCAGTATAGTGTTTTGAGTGTTTTAAAAGATGTTATATAAATCCAATGCATTGTTGCTATTATTAAATCAGTTTACTGCAATATCCCTAAGGACTTTCATTTTACCTAACTTTACTTGACCTTTGACTTACTTATTACTTACTTATGTATTGTTGTGGCTGTTATTTCAACTAGTAAACAAAGGATTTTTCTATTCTATAATATCTATAATATTGCAATCATATTTTTTTATTCAGCATGAATGTTTTTTGTATATAACTCCAGTCTTACCAGCTGCAGAGTCACTGTCTCCATCAGTGGGGGAGGTCTGATAAACCCGGGGGTCGACAAACGGGGTAAAAGAGGATTTGGAGCCACTCAAACCAAACTGAAACAGTGAGGAAACAGAAGACATAGTTGTTATTCATGTGGACTATGGATATTTTTAAAGAACTTCAGTGTTGTTAAAGGTCACACAAAATTGTGTTTTGTTTCATTCTCAAATGTTTCGTAACCCTTTATTATAAATCTGTCTACATCTACAAAGCTCAAATTGCAAAATAACATCTTAAGTTTTACATTTTGTTTAAGAGAAATTGGCAATTCTAGGGCTAAAAATATCCAAATGATTCTAGTGAAGGTGTACGGAGGTTAAAATCGCAGTGGAGCACTTCCTGAACTTCCTGTGTGAGAGAAGAACTCAGCCTAAATATGCAGGGTTTGTGTGTTAAACAAGAGTGAATGAAACAAAACACAACCCTGGGCCTGTTTGTGATGCATAACATGGCCCCTTTTTTAATTGTGGTCCAGTTTGATCAGAAATCTAAGTTACCGACCTCGGCCATGTCTCCCAGCTCTTGCAGGGCGTTGGTGGGCGTGGCCGACGGGGAGTTACTCTGCTGCACCAGGTCAGGAAGGTTACCATGGTTACTGTGATTCCCAAAACCATTGCTCTCCATGTGGGCTCCTCTCCTCCTCTCCTCCGCCTAGAAAACATGGGGAGATAAATCCACCTAATAAGAAAGGAGACAGTAGGGATGTAACAATAACTGAAATACCGTAATATTTTATTGTCAAAGGTCTCACAGTAATATAATGGACAATCATAATATATTGAATCATAAGTCTCTTTGCTTAAATGAATAGTTATGATGCAGAAATAGCTTAAAAAAAAAAACAGAGGGAACTACATAGACCATGATCCTTTTCTCCGTTTCAGTGCAGACGACATGAAGAAATAACACTTTACATCTTCATTCTTTGGATTAAATCTTGTGAAAGCATTTTTAAAGTACCATATTCACAGTTTTGGTGAGCCTCCAAAAAATATTGCAATAAATATCGTAGCGTGAGATGTATATTGTGAAAATATCATACAGAGAGATTTGGATACATCCCTAATGACAATAAGTGTTTTACCAAATGACTGGTCAAAGCATTTTATAATGTCAGTTATGTAGAATATCATAATATCCTGAGACTCTCCACCATATCGTGAGCTTTCCCACCATATCGCAACAAATATCGTATCGTGAGGTTCATACCGTGACGGACGATCGTATGGTGAGACTTGAATATTGTTACACCCCTAGTAAACAGTATTAAAAAGACTGATTTGACTCCAACAGACAATAAATCTTACTCCAACGCAAACGTTTAAATTGCTAAACCAACTGCAAACAAATATTTATGCTGAAAATATATTTGAGTTAATTAAATCTTGTGGTATTTTTTCTTCTTTCGTTTAGCTAATGCAGTGGTTATAAATTAAAGGTTATAATTTGATAACTGTATACACCAGTCAGGGTTAGGGTATTAATTAAAGAGCCGATAATACACGATTTTCTGGTCTTAATGTTTATTTTGTTTAATTCACACGTCACACAAGAGTCAATTTTGTGTAATATAGGACCTTTAAGTAGTTACTAAACCTGAATTTTCTCCTTATGAATTCAGTTTATTTTCATTCTTGATTAAGGCATGAATATATGGGTGTATTATTATTAAAATGTATGTAAGTATGCATAAACAATGACAACGCAGGTCAGACAGGAAACCATGAACGTTGATCTCTTAATCTCTGTAGCTTGTTTGTTTCACAATGTAGGTTTGTAATGATTGTCTATTATTTTTTCAGGCAGTTGTTTTTCATGTCTCGTAGTGAGCCTTTTTCCTATGTGTTTTTTAATTACAAATAAACTAACCTAACCCACCTTTACCTACGGGCCCCCTCACCTCTCTCATCATCAGGGTGCTGTCCTTGGAGCTGTTGTAGGCGTCTCCGAGCGCGTCCTCCGTCATCCCGCCACGAGACTCACCGCTGGACTTCGCCACCGGCCTGGAACAAAACTACAGTTACACAAACACGTCTACAACAGCCAAGACAGACAATCCAACTGAAATATGCTAAGAGGACAGTGGTGGAAAAGTCATCTTATACCCAAAATTGTTACAGTTCAATATATTGTTTATGTTATAAAAACGTACAATGATATTATTTCAGATGGAGGGAAGGGGCTGAAATAATTCTATGGGAGATTTATTGTAATATAATAAAGTTGCAGTTTACACATGTTGAACCTCATCTATATTTGTGAGGAATTGGATACACAAACTAGTCATTATTAATATGGGATAAAGTCCTTTCAAATGACAACAATCACATCATTGGGGGTTAAAAATGACACCACTTTCTGAAGATATTAAAAAAATATTTGTTAATAGTGACAGAGAATATCTTGAACTCTGTGCCAGTTTTTTTATGTAGATAGGCCATAGACTATAAAGAAGGGGACTAATGGAGTGCGACGACATCTATAGTGTTCAGCTCCAGTCAAATGAAGCTCACCGAGGCTAGCAGTTATAGGAACAAATTTGGAGCGGAGTTCCATATTAGGAACAGGAATTTATTTACAGACAAAATAGCAAATAAATAAAAACCTCACCAGGATCATGTAGAGGGGATTCAAACGAATATTTTAAGACCAAAATGCGTAGACGTTTTTTCAATACAAAGTGAATTAAAGCAGGACTCGATGGAGCCAAAAGTGCGCCCATGCTCACCTCCAATGTGGAACGTGGGTCGTGGGTTAGCTATGCCCATTGATATATACAGTCTACAGACAGAGACAGAGAATCCCTTTAACTCTGAAATGGTTTTTGTTCTATGTGGATAGGCCCAGTAATTATAAAAAATAAACCTAGACAACAGGTAAACAGCTAATTCCACCAGTGAATTCTTCAGCCCTCCAGCTCAGTTTTAAACCACAGGCATTCAGTAATTTTGTGATGAACCCATTCTAGATACTGGTGACTTGAGAGCACTTTTTGAATTTCATTTCTCAAAACAACTAAATCATCTATTTTACCTCAACCATCTACAAAAGTAATTCTGCCTCATCTGTTCTGACAATAAACTGGCTCTGTGTCCATGGCAGCAGCACACACACTAATCCAAACTGACAGGTGCAGGTAGAAAAGTGTCCAGGAGAGAGGAAATAGGAAAAGCCCAGGGAGGAAAACCTACATGATTCGGGGAATGTCGCTAACGGCAACAGTCCCGTCATGGCCGACTGTCTCGCCATCTTCATCACTGCTCTCGGAGTCTTCACTGGAGGAGGAGTAGTCTGTCACCTTCACAGGACACACGAAGTACAGGTCAAATGAATTGTTGATGTTAGGATTAGCAGATAGATTTGATTTCTGTTTCCATTTGAATAGTGTAAACAGACAGTTAATAGCTTCTGGCTCAGGTCAGGTCTTTGTCCATTGAAATTTGACTACAGTCCAATTTTTATGTGTTGACCACAGCTTCACAAACAACTGAACGTAAGAATGAATGCACAATCCCTTCTTCTGAGGTTGTGTATGCACCCTTGACTATTAACAATAACGTTTTAGACAAAAAATAGATTATTTTTTTCATTTGTTTTATTGCCTCTTGACTCTTACGTGATTACAGTATGAAATACAACTTATCGATCTTCATGGAGACTGTTCTACTACAGGATGGTTTTAACTTTCTTTTTCCATGAAATCATGCAGTAATGTGCCACCTCCAGAAAGTTCTGCAGTTCTGCTTTAAGTTCTTTCTCCTACAACAAGTTGTATGTTTTACATTTAAAAAGGATTGGATTCGTTCATATAGCCTACAGTAATTTCATTACTAGTTTATGCTCGAACTGTAAAATATGACATACTTTGACAGGAGGCCTGGTGCCCTCTTCAACTCTCAACTCCCGCAGTTCCTTCGCCAAAGCACTGAGATCCTACAGAAAGAAAGACACAAAACACATAACAAAAAGGTTATTTAAGACCCTTTCTGAAATAGATAGACAAGACTATATTAAATTGCCAGCCATAGGATAAAAATAGGGCATATTTTATTTTATTTTTCATAATTATTTATCATACAAACCATTCTTAGTATCAAGAACAAAAGTGCATATCTATTCTACTTTGCAAATAGAGAAAGTTCAGCCATTTTATTCTTAAATATTGATATAGCAAAAACAAGCCATTGGAAGGAAAATGCAAAGATAATAAGGCCTCGAATGGGATCATTCTGGTGACTAGTAGCCATTGCCATGCTACTTGGACACTGTCCAAGCCCCTGTTTATAGTCAGTACCCAGGCCAAATCATGCAGAATACAAAGAGGAGATGGTCGTGATACTCGGGGGTCTTACCAGCTCCTCCTGATAAGAAATCGTGATAAAGAAATAGGAAAAAAAAACAGGTTCAGATTTGTGCTTGGCTCTTTGACAAACCACATGCATGTAATCATACAGATCTGCACAAGCACTCCCTCTCATACACTCTCCAGGTAAGTGTATGGAAGTCCCATGCACTAATTTCAATAAGAAGGATCAAAGATTCTGCTGCTCTGGTTCTCAAACTAAGTGGGATGAGTAGATGGAGCCTTGGTTTAGTCTAGTTTAGTTTTGGTTTAGGTTTTGTTTGTGATTCATGGATTAGATCTACATTATTACATCTGCCATTGAGTCTTTTAGATTAGATTGATTAAGTGTTGGTTTAGTCCATAGACGTAATATAAAGTATAAAGATTGGATAAAGAAGATGACAAAGGGAGTGTGACGTCACCCATAGCATTCCCTCATGCTCACTTCCTATTTCAAACACAGCGGTCCATTTATATACACATGGTTTAGTCTAGTTCAGTCTCGGTTTAGACTATGTTTATTCTCAGTTTAGTCCAGGTGTAGTCCTGTTTAATAACTGATTTTGTTGTGGGTTAGCCAGGTTTAGTCTTTGGTTATTGGTGGTTTACTGTATTTATGTATGCATTTTAGTCATTTTAAAATGTTATATTTAACAAAGTCTAAAATAGTCTTTTGAGGGTTTGAGAACCATGATAAAAGAGGAAAAAATCAAACTTTTAGTTTCATAAAACAAGGAAAAAGTGGAGGCTTGGTGAGAGGCATTTCCAAAGGTTTTCACTGACCTCATCTATGGCTTTCTTATAGCTCTGGGCGGACAGGAGAGAGACAGAGTAAAGATGTAAAATAGAGAAAAGAGCAAAAGAGATTTGAGTTTGCGACCTGTAAAAGTACTTACTGCTGGTCTGCTGGGTCGACTCGAGTCCCGCCCCTCCTCTGGTTTTGGCTTGGCTTCCTGATTGGCTGCTGGAGGAGATCCTTCCTGTTTTCTTTGACCTGTCAGAACAAAGAAACATTATTTATACAGTTCATAAAATACCTGAGTGAGGCCATAGTAACCCATAATGTTTGGTTTGAAGGAAGGTTGTCAGTCTCATCCCAGCTTTAAACAGTGCATGCTTGTGTCCATTGTCGTGTCCTTGGGCAAGGTACCTCATTTACCCTGCCTTAGAACGAATGTCTTGTGTGGTTGTTGGTAGTCTGAGAGCTAATTAGCATGGATTGCTAGCCACAGTTAGCCCCAGGGCAGGTATGACTACAGTAATAACATGCCTAAGTGCTTTGTGTTGCATTTTTTGTATGAAAATCACTCTATAAATAAAGATTGATTGATTGATACCACCACAGAGTTTGATGAGTGGAGAGTGAATTAATTACTGTACCAGTTACTGTACCAATATCTATAATTCCTACTGCGTACATACTAAAACTTTGTTGCCAACATATAATACAAGCTAAAATACTAAACAAAAAATGGCCCACTTTTTAACACACAAATCCTGCATATTTATGATGCGTTCTTCTCTAAAATTTAAACTTTAAACTTCATACACCTTCACTAGAATCATTTGGATGGAATTGCCCATCTAACAGTAAACTAACAGTAAAAGTTAGCTATTAACTTGAAAACTACCGCTTCATGACATCACAAGGTGGAACAGAGCATTTTGAGCCTTGGAGATGTAGACAGTAATAATGCAGGATTACTCAAACTCGTGTGAATGAAACGAAACACAACTATAGGTATGTTTTTGAGGAGGAAACATTCTGACATGACTTAAAGCTCACAAGAGTCAATTTTGTGAATACAGATTTGCTGAGTTGAGTGCTATGGTGATTTTTAAAGTTTTAACACTTGATCCTATCCGCCTTGCTCTGTGTCGCCCCTCTCGCTCTCTCAGTGCGTCTTTGCCTGAGTCTTGTCAGATGTAGACCCATGCATATCTAGGATCTCCCTCTGGCCTGCTGTTTGGCTGTTTGACACTCCCCGGTGCGCGCCTCTCTATCTTCTTCACTAATTTCCTCCCCTCGGTATCGCTCTGGAGGAGACAGGTGGATCAGAGCAGAACGAGCGCTGTCACTGTGGAACTGACACAGGCTCTGAAGCATGAGCCAGTGTGAGATGGGTTTCCTATGGCGCCCTATGGGTAAATGTTAAGTGTTTGCAATTAGCATATCTTAGCCAGAGTAAAATGTTTGCAAAAATAACATTAATCATGAATATGGATTGGTTCAGTGGTTCTTAAACTTTTCATTCAAAGTACCACTTAAGATCATTTTTGCCTTTCCAAGTACCCACAGATCAAGGCCCAGGCTATATCACCACTATATTAGAGAAAAACATGATCTAAAATAAGACTAAATTAAACCGAGGATAACTAGAGATCAAGCAATGTTTTTGTCCCTGTCTGACTCACTCAGATACTGATTGTTTAGAAAATAGAGCAAATGATGGCCGATAAGCTCTGCCAATGTTTTTGGACTAATATTTTGGGCAGATTTAGTTCATTTTCCTCCTAATTTTGTAATATGAATTTACTACAAACTGCCCAAACCTTTAAGGCAGCGGTCCATCGCGTTTTGTGCAGCTGTCTCTTCGTATTAAAGTGTTAATATAAAGCTTTGTGTGTATTTTTTAGGCAGCAGATCATGTAATCATGATAATGTAGTTCTAAATAGTGACAGATTGGTCTCTAAATTTAACCAATACTTAAAATGCAGAAGGCCTTGCACACCACCAAAGGTACATGGATATGGTTACACCCATAGACCGTATACAGTTTTCTGACAATTTTTTTTTTTTTTTTTTAATTAATGGCTGCCAGTAAAGAAAGAAACATGAAGATGCATTCTGTTAGAGTGTTTGACAATATAGGTGTAAATAAAAACAAAATACAATTTAAGCAGTTTTGAAGCTATTCATCTTAAAAAAAAAAAAAAAAATCTTTAGACTAATACTACAATACTAAAATTGAAAATGAATTAAAATCAAAATACTACACTAAAATTAAAGTGTTTTCCATTAGGAGACTATGGTGGCACCCTATAGTATAAAAAGAACCTGAACTGGACTATATTAGCTATACTGGTTAGAAATGATTGGTTAAATATTAGAAATAAAGATTAAATACAGTAAGTGAATTATACTCTTCATATGTTGAATGAGATTCAAATAAAAATAATTTATGCCATCATAAATCTATGAGCTTAATGTATATTATAATATTACTGTTAAGAATAAAATAGTTGCTGTGTTGTGTTATTTGAGTCATATTATCTTGTTGTAGGTGTTTTTTAACAGAGTTAGTCTGGTACCTCTTCTCTCGCCTGAGCCTCCCTGAGATGAAGGTGAGGAAGAGGAGGAGGAGTTGGAGGAGGTCCTTTGTAATATGGCGTCTAAAGACAGCTCTGATCGCCGAAGGTCTGGGTTACTAAATAACAGAACAAACACAGTGTCAGTGTTTATTTAAAGTTTGAGCTAAACCTCCACAGATAAGTGCAGTTAAAAGCCCGAGCACCTGGATCGTATGAGCTGAGAGCCTCCTCGAGATCCCACGCCTCCATTAGGAGAGTTCTTCCGGACCAGAGCTGGAGAAATGGACGTGGTCCTCTGAGGAACCTGCACACAGACACATGATTTTAGCACAAAAATACACAAATATGCACAAGCTAATAGTACACAGCACTCTATGACCCTCAATTAATAATAGTATAACAATAACACAATGAATTAATGTGTAGTCATGTGAATTAGGGGAGAAGAGTGTGGAGAGACATTCAGCTAATTATTGGTGCTAGGGTTGTTAAAAGTATCAAAAATTAGATACTAATCGATATTAAAACTAGTATTGACACTAGATACTCATTTGAGTATCAATACAAAAAAAAAACCTCATATTCATAGGAGAAGAATGAACCTTTAGAAATGAATCGCTTTAGAATGATCTTGAAGTGTATTAGAACAAATATAAGAGCACACAGACTTGTACACACCCATGGACCACTAAAAGTGACATTCCTTTGTATCGAGACTACTCCGTCATATCAAAGCAGAGTAAAACATTTTAGTATTGCGACAACACTAGCTAGGTAATTGCATATTGTATCAATAAAATGGAGAAAGACTGAATTCATAATGAATCATGCTTAATTAAGGCAAATTAAGGTGTAGTTATAATAAAGTCTGTCCAAATAAACACATAAATCAATCACTTAAAGCAATTCTCTGACCTTGGGAGGCATGTCTTCGTCTCTGAGCCAGGCTGTCCTGTCTCGATCGCGTTCCCGCTCTCTCTCGCGGTCTCGTACGGGCACAGCGGCGGCGGCGGCGGGCGTGTCTGAGGTGGGGTCGGAGTTTTGGCGTGGAATTTCAGGTCTCGCTGAACCCCGTTCAACAATGCCCTCGTTCAGCGCTGATCCGCTCTGGTCCTGAAGAGACTGGGACCCGGACATGGAACTGGAGTGAGTCTTCACCGGGATTAGGTGAGCCATCTGATAACATGGAAGTATTGTTTTTATTATTATTACACCAGGCTGTTGTGTTCGATGGATTATGGAGTAAGCTAGAAGCAGAAAAAATGGAAATAGTGAAAAAGTAAGGCACTGAATGTAAGGCACTACTGGTTTGGCAAAAAGGAAGGAAGGATTTTTGGAAGAAATGTTGAAAAAATACAATATTGTGGAAAAGTTAATGGTCTTGTAATACGCAAAACTAACTCTTGTGAACTTGAAGTGATGTTATAATGTTATCTCACAAAAAAATATACCTGGAGTTGTGTTTCATTCACACATGTTTAAGTAACCCTTTATCATTAGTCATTATCATTAGCCTACATCTCCAAAGCTCAAAATGCTCTGTTCCCCCTTGTGACATCATAAAGTGGCAATTTTCAAGTTAACTACTTGAAGCTACTTTTAACTTTTTGTTCAGTAGAGATTGGCAATTCCTGGGCTGAAATTATCCAACTGACTCTAGTGAAGGTTAGTCAAGTTTATAACACAGTGGAACACTTCCTGTATTACCACATGACATCACAAGGTGTTTTCTGATGAAGAAAACATATAACATAGATCAGAAAATAAAGTAATATGGGCGCTGTGAAAACCTAAAATAACAGGTGAACAAGAACTAGACTGAAGGTGTCCTTGATATGTCTATGTTGGGAATGTCAAAAAAACAAAACATTTCACTAAACAAACTTTTCCACATTATTATAATTTTAGTTGCCTTTAAGTTCAGTATGAAGGAGGAGGCTTATGGTCAGACGGGCTCTCTGCTCCCTGTAGTAGTCACACACCTGAGGCTCTAGGGGGCGTTGTACGGGAGGGGTGCTGCTGAAGGACTCGGAGCGGGGAGGGAGGGAGGGGTCGGAGATACGGTGAGATGCTTTGTGCTGCACGGCTGGAGAGCTCTGTCTATTCAGCTTAGACCTCTCCTCCACCTGAGATGGGTCAAATCACTGTTACCCACAAATCACACATGCAGAAAACATACATATATATACACACAAGATACTTAGGGCTACTACTACTTACTACTATTACTACTAGGCCATGAAGCAACTGACTACTTAAATACAGACTGTGTAACTTTTCCGGTGAATAGTCCGTTCACTGCTGTGCTCAAGGAAAGGTCATTTCTTTTCCTGGGATGTTTCGCAGTAAAGCACGGAAATTGTCTATGTGTCAGATCGGTGAAGAGGTGATTTTGCTCTCATAAGAATCATAGACTGTATAAAGAAGGAAGCGTAACGTGACCCATAGTGTTCAGCTCCAGTCAAATGAAGATCATGGGGCAAATTTGGAGTTGAGTTAGGAACAGGAATAGGAATTGATTTATGGACAAAATAGCTAAATAAAAACACCAGGACCATGTCGAATAGGTTAATATGAACATCTTAAGACCAAAATGAGGAGGGATGATATTTTTGTTCACGTTCTATTTGGAACGTGGCAGCTAACAGGTTAGCTATGTCCATTTATATATACAGTATATTCAGTCTATGGTAAAAAAAACTAAAAGGTAATGGACCGTCCACCAGAAATATTACATAGTGCCTCTTTAAGCCTCAAAAGTCATTGCTCATCATAAATGTCCTAACGATTAGTCAATATAATAATTCTCATCACAGACCTAAACACTGCTAAAACCAGGACCGACCAGACTGTCTTAAACTCTATGGGAAAACAATAATGCTGCATGTATGACTGGTTGCATAAGTTAAGCCATACAGGTATTTTTGTTTTGCAAGATGCTTTCTCCACTTTCATCTATAAAAATGCTTTTGTAAGATTAAGATTGTAGGCTTATCCTAGAAGTGATCCTGGGGTTAAAATACATCACAGCATTCTATAGTCCAGGAGTGAACTGCATGATAAAAATTTTTTTATATGACTGGATAATACAGCAGGATCACTATTATAACTTATCAGATTCAATATTAATACATTTTCTGTTATAATAACCAAATTGTATCACCGTCTGACACAAATATTTGTTCCAGCTGGCTTCTTGCATAGTTTTGATTTTGTTATTTTGTACTTTGCTGTTGCAACACAAGAATTCCCCAACTGTGTGACATTATATTAACTGTTTATGAAATATGTTAAAGGTGCACTGTGTAACTTTCCCGGGAGAGGGTTCGCCACTTGTTTGTCTCTGCGAGGATGCTATTGCTTTGTCTGGAATATTCCACAGTATGGCTTTAAATGCATCCATCTTGCATATACACAATTAAAGTTGTTTTTATTGCTTAAAAAACATGCATTTTTACTGCGAGTGGGGTCACCTCTCCGTAGATCTGGCCTGTAACTTATCTTAGTGGCGTCAAATGCTCGTTTTTATGGAGTCTAATACTAATACTATGTTGTGACACATCCCAGACAAGGCAATAACATCTCCGTGGAGACATGTAATGAGCGGACCCTCCCCCAGAAAGGTTACACAGTGCACCTTTAAGTTACTATAGAATCAGCGGTATGTTTCGCAATTGTTTTGAAACAATAAAATACATATAATACATTTGTAGCCTGCATCCACATACATCCACATAGGGGTAAAACAGTCTGATGGTGGTTTCTGGTTTATAACTAAATTGAAATCTAATCTAGAAAAGACCCCATCAAAAGAAATACAGGAATAGTTTTGAGCAGTGCAGCCTCGTAAATGTGACCTTACTTGACTCCAGACTGAGTTCACACGCGCTACAATTCAAACTCTGTGCAGGGAAATCAGAAAGCTTCTCTGGTTTGTTTAATCAGATTATCAGATTATAGAGAAAGCTCCAAGGAACGCTTCCAAATCTTACATTTTTTTACACAAAACAGCCACACAGTCAATTCTAGGTGAGGATTTGTCTAGTACTTTAAGTGTACTATGTCATAACTATAGCGTAAAGTAAATTTGTAAATGCACTAAAGGGGGAAGCTTTCTGTAATCCCACACAATCCTATAATCAACAAGCGATTTCAAAGACAACATGTCGAAGTTAGTAATCTCTCTACAAATATATGCATTCTATACTATTTACTTTCAAGGAGCAGTGTTTTGAAGCAAGGTTTTAGTAAAATAGCTACAATTGAAGGCACTTGAACAAAGGAAAGTACTACTGGTACTACAGAAAAATTAATAAAATCCCATCATATAAAAAAAAACCTTGATATAGCAGTATACACTAATAAAGCAAAACAAAATGATGATGCCTATTGTTATAATTTGGAATAATTTAGACAGATACTATTGGAGCCTACTGATATTTTGCAGTGACATCATGGGGGTGTGTTATATATTTCTGTGGTGGAATGTTCAGCAGCTACCATGGTAACACAATGCACACATTAGCAATAACAATTTCCCTGTTGTAGTTCCAGTTAAGTCAGCTCTTTCTGATCAGATTGTGTTTAAAGTCTAACTTGAGTAACAGAGCATCAGACAAAGCAGGGCCTACAGTTAGCATCACACCCCCAAAGAATGTTGATGACATCAGCTGCAAAGTTATAATATTTTTATAATATGCCGTTCAGTGTATATTGCCAGTCAAAAGGTTTTTTTTTTTTTATTTCTAGAGGGAAAATATGGTTCTGTATCATCTACAGACAGATCATAACTGAACCATGTTATTAAGATGATGAAGAGCGGTACTGTGTGCGTTAGTAGTTTGTCCACCACCACTTGGTCAGTACCCATCACCAGACTGCCAGTCAAAGGGCTGAACGACTGACCTAAGATGGGTTCTGATTGGTCAGATTTCCGTTGACATCATCAGTGGGACAGGTCTTGTTTGGGGCAGGGAGGGGGGTGGGGTACTGGGGCTGGTGGATAGTAGGCAGGAGGCTTCATAAACCTAAACTACATTTAAATACTATAATCTAGTGACAGAAATCCCCTTTAGAGCAGAAACTGGTTTAAATTATGCACAAGAGGTTTTTTAAAAAGCAAATAGTAATTATGACTAAAAATGGGAGTGTATGTATTTACATTTTATGTTATTTTAGTAAACTTAAACTTACGCAACTTATTTATAAAAATATTATATGATAACAATTAAATATAAAATATTACTCATATACATGTACTTATTTATACAATAATTAAAAATACAAACTATATTTAGAATAATTAGAGGGAGGAGGGGAGGGGGGTTCAGGACAGAGGGGCTATGGAAGCTCCTCCACAGAACTTCTATAGAAGCAATGTGGGGCATTAGAGGGCATAGAACATTCAACTAGAGAAAGCCTCCTTACGTCCTTCGCAGGGGCAGAGGTTGAGAGCTCTGTCAGAGAAGAACTTCCTTTCATACCATCAGAAGGGGAGAACAAGTTAATGCTACTGGGGAACTGTATGAAGTTTATACTGAAGCATTGCGGTGAGGAACCCCGTCGTGGGGCATTACAGGGCAGAGAGGGCATAGAACATTCAACTAGAGAAAGCCTCCTTACGTCATTCACACCCACACCCGGACTATTATCTGCCCGGCGGCAGGGAGATTTGGATCTGGCTCGTGACTGGGGTAAAACCAGTGCCCCTTCATAGTCATCAGTAATGTCTACATCTACTCGGCTGGAGGGTGCATCTATTCTGTTCTGAGGATGGGCATTACAGGGGAGTGGGTGAGGGTGACACGGTGTCAGAGTATCAGAGTCAGGAGGGAAGGGAGATGACAGGGATTCAGTGCTGGAGATGAAGGGGGAGGCGGGGTCATTCAGGAGGAAGGGGCTATTGGAGCCCCTCCGCAGACACTCATCAGAATTGTTCTTACGCAGGACCTCCTTCATTAGAGCAGCAGGGGCAGAGGCTGAGAGCTCTGTCAGAGAAGAACTGCCTTTCATATCATCAGAAGGGAAGAACAAGTTACTGCTACTGGGGACCTGTAAGAAGTTTCTCCTGAAGCATTGCGGTGAGGAGCTCCGTCGTGGGGCATTACAGGGCAGAGAGGGCGTAGAACATTCAACTAGAGAAAGCCTCCTTACGTCATTCACACCCACACCCGGACTATTATCTGCCCGGCGGCAGGGAGAGTTGGATCTGGCTCGTGACTGGGGTAAGACCAGTGAGATCTTTTTGGGTCCCTGGGAGCTAGAAGACTCATCACTACAGTCTACTTCTACTCGTCTAAAGGGTGAATTCATTCTTTTCTGAGAACAGGCACTAACCAGTTTGACCTGAGTAGGTTTGGAGGAGGGTCCAGGACTCTTGGGGCCCTCGGGGGCAGACACAGGCCTGTCTCTGGGTTTGGCTCTGCTGGAGGGCTCTGCAGACCCATGTTTAGGGTGCTCTCTCTGGTTCTTAATGGGTCCCTTATTGCTCTGCTCCTTTTGATTGACTCTTTGGGCTCTTAACTGTTTGAGCTGCTGGCTGATCTCCTGCTTTAGTCCTGGGTCTAAGACCTCTGCTGTTATGTGGATATCGGGGATGGGCCGTGGGCCCTCGGTGCGTCTGCGCCTCGGGGCCTGCCCCTGTGGTGCAGAGGGAGGAGGAGGCTGGTCGAAGGAGTGGTGATGTTTGAGCTTGGAGTGGGGAGAGTTACCGAGCTGTGGTTTCTGGACCTACAAGTCAGAGTCATAACAGTGTGAACAAACAACTCAGTAAAAGATCATGATTAAATTACACAAAACGTGTGCATGTATTGTAGCTCAGGTTTAAGAGTTTTCTCTAAAAATGAAAGCGTTATAGCACTAGCCTCCTGCTTTTACCTGCAAAGAAATTCATACCAACAAAACAACCAGACTTACAAAGCAGAGATTTCAAGTCCTTTATACATTTTTGGGTACAAAGAAAATAAAAATGAGTGGGCACTTAGGCATACCTCTTTGGCCCAGGCGGGCTTGTCATTAGGATTGATCACATCCTTGTAGTGGTAAAGCGGTCTCTTGTCCACCTGTCTCCCCTCCTGTTGTTGTTGTTGTTGCTGTTGTTGTTGTTGTTGTTGTTGTTGTTGTTGCTGTTGCTGTTGCTGTTGCTGTAGCGACACGAGGTAGGCCCTCTCCTGCTGCAGCTGCCTCTGCAGACGCTCGGCCTGACGCTGCTCCTCTATCTGCTTACGCTTGTACTCCTAAAACACACTCACAGTGAGACAGGCTACATACACAGAGGGGCTACAGTATACAGAGGGGCTACATACACAGAGGGGCTACATACACAAAAGGAGTACATGCAGAGAGGGAGGTACTAAAGAGGTACAGAAAGAGGCAGGTACAGAGGGGACCAGGTATAAAGCAGAGGAGGTACAAACCAGGGACAGAGGTATGGCGAAGTGAATGGTGTTTTGGGGTAAAAGAACTAAATTACCCTAAACAACACTAGCTGTTGAGTACTGTGCATGTTGTTTAAGTTTGTTGTTACTGGAATCAAAGGTCATCTATTCAAGTTATCCAAGTAAATATGCTGAGCGAGCAATTGGCCTACTACTACTCATAGCTATAAGTAATGACCAATCGCCGTAATTTATTTTATATCAGTGTTTAAAGGGTCACTTAAGAGCATGCAGCAGTGATGGGGGTTCACAGCACATGCACAGATGGAGGGCTGGGTTTGGTCAGGTTACCAGCAGTAAAGCTTGTTCTTGCAGAAGCTGTTGTTGAAGAATCTCTAACTGCCTTTGCTCTTCCTCCAACTGTCTACGGATATACTCCTGAGCACCATGTCAGCGAAGAGAGAAAGAAAGCGTGAAACAGGCAGTAAATTGGGAAAGAACATTTTTAATACGAGTGAAAGAGAAGAAAGTTAGTGTGAAAAAAGATACAACATCACTGAAAAGATGTAGACAGACAGACAGACAAATATCCCACAAAAGGCACATCTCAAAATGGGAGCATTTATTATTCGTTGTGTAGTAGAATGTTAGTCTTGTTCATAGATCTAAAAGATCTGTAAAAGCATCTGGATGATAAACAATACAAAAGGGGCAGTTACTAGAGTAGCAGAGGGTAAAGGGACTGTATTCTATTGCACTGTTGCGTATTAAAAACAAATAAAAATGTATTTCAGTATGAATTTCCAGAACCTAAACAAGACAGACACTGTATCACACAACCATACAAAGAACATAGTCAAATCTGAACTCTGCACTAAACCAATGGATCAATGACGAATAATGAAAAATAAAAAAACAAAATTACACAGCCCAATTAGTGCGCAAGGAACAGTCCTTATTAGTATTTTACACATTCAATAGGGTTAGACTCCCTATATGTTGTACTTCACCATGAAATATCCAAAAGGAAAATTCACAAATGTTTAATCTGATGATTTCTATTAGTGACTAGACCCATTAACTTGTAGTACAACAATAAATTGCCTTTACACCATATTGATTTTAGCTGTCGCCATCTGTATTAAATATTATAGTGCCGTATCATGAAACTCGGCTATAAGAAATCCAGCGCTCTGATCATGTGCACATTGGGAGTACAGTGCAGCACAGACCTGCTCTCTCTCGGCGTGCCTCCTCTCCTCCTCTCGACGGTGCTGCTCCAGTTCTTCGAATCGTCTCTTCTGTTCTCTTTCCTGTTGTTTTCGCAGTCCCCGCTCTCGCTGTTGTTGCTATAGACAAACAGAAATTACCTTTTGTATTATTATACGCATTCGTGTTAGCAGGATATATGTTCGTAATGTCTTATTATATATTAATGTTAATGAGATATTGTGCTTGTGACTGCTGTATAGTTATAATCGATGAGGCGGGTGGATCATTGTTATATCATGTTATCATGTTATAGTTTGCATATTTTAAATCACAATATTCATCTTAAAAGAAACAAGTGTGCTGACTTAGAAAACAGCAGAGCCCAATGGAAGCTGACATGACTGTAAATGTGCAGTCGTGCAGCTGCCGGCACCTCCGATGGATACTAGCTGCAGAACAAGCTAGAGAGTAGCCTTTTTTTCTTTTCTACAAAACACTGCTGAATCCTACGCTTATCTCTGATTAAGAAAATAAGATTGCAGGAATAAGTAATAAGCAATGCGCTATCTTGAAAGTAAGAGATTAAAGATTGCTCAAACACACAAATGACTCCAAATACAACTCCGGGTGAGTAAATGGTAAGAAGAAACAATTAAAATGTCAATTTTGCAAAATATGTCTGCTTTTGTGTGTTGAATGATGCTATCATCAATTTTATATGCTGAAGTTATTATCTTGCATCTTACGGTAACAGACTCTACCCTTCACACTATGTACCTGCCACATGAAGTGCAATGTAATAAAAGTATGGTCCAGCCAATCTAACGCCTAATCTCAACTTTTTCTACCCTGTAATTACAAATGCTATAACAATTCTGTTGAGTGTCAGAGATCACCAACCAATTTAATGCATGTCATCCCTGTATTGTCAATTTCTTTATATTTAAAAATGATTTAAACTTAGTAGTTAGCCTCTTATTCAAATATCCTTATCCTTATGTATAAAACAAGGAGTTCACCATGATTGCACTAAGCACAGTCCATTAAATGCCTTCGGTCACACAGACACTTAGCCGTGAGTGGAGCAGTCGTGTCGGACTTGAGTCATGGTACTTATCGCTGCTTAGGGGAGGCTCACCCTGCTGGGAGCCCAGAGAGGGGCCTGGTTTTGGGCAGAGGATTTCCTGGACTAAGCCTGCTCTCTGGAACGGAGACACAGGCAGTAGGGAGACACTGGGAGTGTGTGGGTAAGTGTCTGCTCGCTCCAGTTTAGTCCCAACAGGAAAGGAAAGTGATTAATTACAGTAGAGGACACAGAGGACTGAGAAGGAACTCTGCATGGCACCTTGAATCAGTACAGCAAAGAAAGATCGAAACTACGTGAGGGTAGAAAGTACCTAATAACAAATACAGTCACTGAGTGTATTTTTTGTTACTATACAGGTCCCGTTGTCCCAGTCTAAGCCATCTCCACTACTTGCTACATCAAAATTACACGCATTAACAACCTTACATCTCCTTTTCTGACTGGCCAGAGCTCAGAGAAAATATGTGGTTTGATTGATGATGTTTTGTGTAATCTAAATAATGTTAAAAACTAGTACTTTGGCCATTATATTTTTCTTAAGAGCAAATTTGGCAGCAGTTCTTGTAATTGCGTACATTATGGTTAGCTATATGTAATCATGACAGCCATAGTTTTTAATGAAGAGATATTTAGGCTGAGTTTATAGCCCTAACTTCCCCCATTAGATCACAAAAACATAAATCTTTTGTGCTCTCGTCACTGCTGTAATCTCTCTACACTTATTATGAGCATGCAAATCAAACTGATGTAGTAAAAGTTATTTTTATATCAGATTTGTACCAGATGGATTTCTAAATAAAGACGACTATAAAAGATTGCTGTTGGTATTTTAAATGCCTGAAACCAGACGTGCACTTTGGAGAAATGCTTTTTGCTAAACCTGGAGTTGTGTCCCGCCTCTGGCATGTTCTCTGAAATGAGTGAGAATTCTCTGCTTTTCCCATTTGGACGTTCACAGACACAGACACAAACCTGCATGAACACTCTACAACCGATTTTAAGCAAGTGATCTCTTAAAGGCACATTATGTAACTTTTCTGCTGGAGAGTCTTCTCATAAAAATGTTATTGCTTTGCCTGGAATGTTCCACAGTATTGTATAAACTTTAATTTATCCAGTTACATGCTTTTATTTTTGAATAGCAAACAACACTTGAGTCTTGGTTTAATCCTGGCCTAGTCCAGGTTTGGTTCCACGTTTATT
The DNA here is from genome assembly GCA_030686955.1 of Odontamblyopus rebecca. NCBI lineage: Eukaryota > Metazoa > Chordata > Actinopteri > Gobiiformes > Gobiidae > Odontamblyopus > Odontamblyopus rebecca. The sequence continues at coordinate 13,629,384 of CM060670.1, read as the reverse complement.
CTCAGTTTGGTCAAATCTGAATGTGGAGCATATGTGTGAAAAGTACTGCAAAACTACTTATGCGAGTATCAATACTGATAAAAATAAATATATATATATAAATAAATAGGACACCAATACAATATATGGATAATTCTCTCTGCCTGATTCATTTCCATTTTGGCTGTTTTTTGGGTCAATTCTTAACTGTGAATTACCCCAATCCACACACATATTTAATGGTCTTATATTGCGCTAAACTGACTCCTGACTGATATGTTGTCACCTGCTCAAAAACATACCCGGTGTTGTGTTTTGTTTCATTCACACATGAGTATTCCATTATTATTATAGTCTGTCCACATCTCAGAATGCTCTGTTCCACCTTGTGCTGTCATGAGGCGGTAGTTTTTAAGTTAACAGCTACCTTTTGTTCAGTGAAAATTGCCAATTCCAGGGGTGAGTGAGTGTTTTGTGTTTGAGAGAAGAACCCAGCCACCAACTCCAGGTATGTTTGTGAAGAGGAAACAACATTATAACTTAGGCTGTCAACGTTAACGCGTTAACACATGCGATTAATCACAAAAAATATCGCACTAATGTTTTGTTTTTTTTTAACACCGATTAATCCCACAATTTATTTGAACGCACACACTCCTCTAAGGAAAGCGCAAATGGTGACCTGAAAGGCGGCGCAGGTTATTAGGTCAGTGATCAGGTCTGTCTGAAAATTTCTCTTCAAAAAACTGCCCGACGGGACTTTAGATAAAACTAAGGTAGTTTGCGGATATTGCAGCAATGAACTCTCTTTCCACAAACGCACAACAAGTTTAAAATATCATCTTAAAGAAAAACATGGGTTTGATTCAGAGGCAGCAAAGACGCTACTTGTACCAACAACAACAAGCCGAGCACGACAAAACATTTTTGTCAAACTATTTTGGTCTTTTTTTGAAGAATAATTAACTTATAACATACAGTAGATCAGAAAATAGTGTAATTTGGACCCTTTTCTTTAAATTACCTCTTCCAGCCTCCTCCTCTGCTCCTTCTGCTCCTCTATTCGTTTCTGCCTCTCGGCCAGCAGTAGTCTCTTGTGCTCTTCGTTTTGCTGTTGTTCTATCTGCTGCCGTCTCTGGGCCTCTGATCTCTTATTGGCCAGCTGTAGGCGCAGGAAATCCCGCCTCAGGGTCGACTCACCGGGGATATTGATGATGGAGCTGCAAACACAATTTATGGTTCAAGTTATCTGAAGCAACAGTGGAGCATTTGGGGTTATTTGTGAGTCCGCTGACCTTGGTTCGCCCATATCTCTGTCTTCATCTTCTTCTTCACTACCGCTGTATTCGTACTCTGTTTCATCTGAAGAAACAAAAAAAAAAAAATGTAACAATAAAAGTGAATCGGGCTGTATTTTAGGCAGGTCAGAAGTGAAAATCAATACTCGAAGGTCCTATACCACACAAAAATGACTCTTGAGCTTTTACGCATGTTATAATGCTGTTACCTCGTCAAAAACATATCTGGAGTTGTGTTTTGTTTTATTCACACATGAGTATTCTTTTATTATTAGTCTACCCACATCTCCAAAACTCAGAATGCTCAGTTCCACCTTGTAATGTCATGAAGTTGTAGCCAAAAGAACAGTTTAGCTCAGTGCAGATGGGCAATTCCAGGGCTGAAATTACACAAATGATTCAAGTGAAGGTGTATGGAGCACTTTCTGTATTACCATGTGACATCACAAGGTGGAACTGAGCATTTTCTGTCTGAGAACACGTCCAAATATGCGGGATTTGAGTGTTATACATGTGTGAAAGAAACAAAACACAACTTCAGGTATGTTTGTGACGAGGAAACATTATAACACACATCAGAATATAGCGCAATATGGGCCCTAAAAAGGACATTTTATTCTATATGTGTGGGTTTTGTATACATTTAAAGGTGCACTATACGTTTTCAGGTGGAGGGTCTGTCACTTTACACCTTCTTGTCTCCATGGAGATATTATTCTTTTGCATATGCATATTATGGCTTTAAACCTATTCAATCTCCACCGAGACAAGCAGGGGATGCCACCAGATCAAGTTACATGTCAGATCTTTGTTCACGATATGAATGCATATTTGACATCATATTTTGGAGCTATAGAAATGTATGTAATTGATAAATGCAAAACAAATAAGTTTAATTCCATACTGTGAAACATTATAGAATAAGCAATATACTAGAACAGTAGCATAGTGCACGTTTAACAGAATTTGAAGGCTTTTAAAATGTTTATCATTTCCATTTTCTCACCCATGTGCATAAACAGCATCTCCACCTCTTTCACAGTTTCTATTGAATTGTGAATGGCGATATAAACATGAATTAAAATGTGTTAAATAAGGTGATGATAATTTGCTTGAAACTCTCTCTGCCATATTATTCTTGAATCAAATATTCTATCTTTGTCGAAAAATCTGTAGTTTGGACCTCTACAAATATGTTCTGAAATCCATGCTACTCTTGTATTCGTTTATCAATTCAGATGGGGTTTTTCACGTCTATGACACATAAAATATTTAGATCACCTTGTTACTTTTTATTGTTTTGAAAATACTATACTCACCAAAGCAATGTCTAAACAGGTTTTATACGTTTACGAGTCTCCCCTGCCTTTGCGCTCTAAGGCAGGGGCATCTCGGTAATGAAAATACTGCACATCGCATCAGGTTTGTCAAGTTGTTGTGTACAGTTTTGTATCATATTCACGTATATTTATATAGAATTTTTGTGTGGGAGCATGAATGACGTGACAACCACCGTAACAGGAGTGACGGCGGCGTTTTCTTTTTGAGAGAAGAACATCGAAATGTGCAGGGTTTGTATGTTAAATGTGTGAATTAAACAAAACACATCTCAAGGTATGTTTTTGATGAGAAAACATGATAACATAGATCAGATAATAGCGTAATATAGGTCATTTAATGCTCTTTAACAATGTTCACGCCAAACTGAATTTTACTTTTTAAACATATATCGTGATTGTATTTTTCTTCCCTCAAATTGTGCAGCCCGACCTCACAGTTTTGAAGCCAACATTCAAAACCAAGTGTGCTCTATGTGACAGCTGTATGCCTCTAGTCTTTGCAATGACAGACGCCATCGTGACTTCCACCAAGCGAGATGGAGTTTGTTCAAGCGGCTAATATGGCAGTTTGACAGTTTCTCCACTATAATGCACAGTGTGTGGGTTATGGGGAGAAAGAAAGCTGTAGTTTCTGCCTGAATAAATCTTGGGCTATCGAGGCGTTTTGTGTGAGCGATTTTTCACAGATTTGCAGCTGTATATCTTCAGGGTTGATTTTCAAAGTGTCCATTTGTGGTTATGGCATATGTGCGTACTGAGTGTAGAGCATTATTTTGATCTGTATTCAACGGTGTAGTTCCCCTTTCTCTGAACTGGCAACTTCAAGATGTACTAAAATGTCAGAAGAAACAGATGTAACAACCCTCCCATTCCAAGAACGCTTCAAAAAATATAATAGTTTGTTTCAAATTGTCAAACACTATGACAACAGTTCTGGATTGTGCTCATTCTGAAACTTCTGAACTGTGTAACTTTTTTGGTAGAGGTCCTAAAACAAGTTTCTGTTCAAAAAGATATTGCCTGGAATGTTCCACAAAATGGCATTAAACTCTGTTATCTTTACGGAGACAGGAAGTATCGTAATAGGGTCGAGTTACATGTCAGATCTGTGGAGAGGCGAGTGCACTCACAGCAAGAATGCATGTTTTTAAATCAATAAAAACCCGTGTTATTGATTAAATTGTTAATGGAAATGTTTAATGCCATACCGGGACATTCCAGACAAAGCAACAACATCTCCATGGAAACAAGCAGATGGCAGAACTTACACCAGAAAAGTTCACCTTTAAATTTTAGTTGTTTTTGTTAATTTTGCAGTCTTAGTGTGAAACAACCCCTGCTCTTCTGTCTGGATCAGTATTGACCCTAGACTGTATATGGAAGTGGACTGAAGGACCTCACACATAGAGTTCAGTGCAGTCATATGAAGCTAACAAGACTAGTTTCAAATAAGGTCCATATTTGGAAATACATATTTGAAAAATGTGCTCATAGCAACCAAAAAGAACCAAATCAGTGGTGGGAGTGGGGAAGGCACCTGGTTTGACAGTAATTGTTCATATTCTGATTTAGGGACAAAATAGCGCGATAAAAACACCAGGGTCATGTAATATGGGTTAATATGAATAGTTTAAGACCAGGTGACCATTTTCAGCAGAAAGTTGATTGAAACCAGTGCTCACATCCTATTAACAGGCTCGGTATGTCTTATATTTACAGACTATGGTATTAAAGAGTGTACAGTGTTGACTAGTCCCACCTCTCTCCCCTCTCTTCTTCTTAGTGCGGTCGATGTGGTCCTTGAGCTGGATGCGGATGTGCCTCTCGTTGGGCAGGTCCTTGATAAACGGGTGCTTGAGGAGCTGCTCGGTGCTGGGCCTCTGGGTGTGGTTCTTCACCAAACAGTGCTCTATAAACGAATGGAACTTCTTTGACCTGGAAACACAGTGGTCACACTTAGGCCTGTCATGATAACAAAGTTTGAAGCACGATATATGGCTACAGAGATATACTGAGATAAACGAAAATATTGAAAGCATTTTAAGACACTAACACAATAACAATAATCAAATAAATAGCAGAATAAAGCGATAATTAGCCATAGAAGTTAGTTTTTCAACTCTCTACACCTCAAATCTGATCGTATTACAAAAAAAACTACCGCAAATCTTCCCAAAATTGAAAATAAATTGAGCCCCAAAATATATTCTAAGTCTATAAGTAGATAAAGTAATTATCGTGACTGTCCTAATTCAAGATGTGGGAATTGGATGATGATGAGATTGGGGTTTATGTCAACCAGGAATGGAAAGATATGTAAATTTTGTGTCAAGGTTGTCATGGAGATATGTTTGAAGCCATACTGTGGAATATTCTAGCCCAAGTTTTCACATCTCATGAAGACGCGCAGGTGAACCATCAACCAGAAAACTTAGAAGGGCTTCCAAAAAAGTTATAGGGGTGATAGAGACAGGAGAGTATACAGGTTTTGGTGAAAAGATGGCCAAACTTGAGAGGTCACTCGGTATAAAACGTCTAATATGAGCAAAAATACATGCATAAATAAATTAAAAAACAAATAAATAATACAAAATAAACACAATATATTTTAATTCATAAAAATACATAAATAATATGAGCAACATAGAAAAATGGTTATATAATTTGGCAGTATTCATTATAAAGTACACAAACTCACCACTTCTTTGACTTGAGTCGGGGGGCGGGGTTTCGCGGGATGAGGAAGAGGGCTCTCATTGGATGTAATTCACACAGGGCTAAAAAAACAAAAAAAACAAACAGGTGAGAGGCCTAGCGCTGCAGAATGAGAGTGTAATTAGACTAAACATTGTTATGGCATAAAGTCAAAGCAGTTGCTACAGTTTCCCTGTTACCTGATCAATGCCAACTGCCAATACTGATAAGATTGTATTCACTTTACACACACAAGTCCAGGGCTCTCTGGTTAGTTAAGTGTCTGGCTAAGTAGCGTAAATTAGTCAAAGCAATACCAGTTAGAGACTTAGCTGACTTATGCCTGTGATGTCCTTTTGGCCATGTTATAACGCTGTTTCCTTCTCAAAAACATACATGGAGTTGTGTTTTGTTTCATTCGCACGTTTGAATAATCCTGCATTACAAGCTAACTACATCAAAATACTCAAAATGTTCCACCTTTTGATGTCATCTAGTGACAGTTTTCAAGTTAACAGGTACCTTTTACCTTTTTTTTTGGTATAAATTGGCAAACGCAGGGCTGAAGTTTTCCAAATGATTCTAGTGAAGATGTATGGAGTTTAAAAACACAGTGGAGCACGTCCCGAATTACCACATGACAACAAATTCCAGATGCAGTATGTTTGTGATGAGGAAACAACATTATAACAGATCAGAAAAGGGCATTTGTGGGGCTTTAATGTTAAAATTGATTCAGTTTTTTCACTTTTGTAAATAAATCAGATGTATACTGTGTATTTAAGCATAAAAATATCTGTTTTTTACAATATTATTTTTAGCTGAAACACATGGCACTAGGCACTTTAAAAATTCCACCTCTAATCTCTTCTCTTTCCATCTTGGACAGTAAAAATGTGATGCTAAATTATTGACTACATACGTGGAGCTCCTTCTGCCATCTCCAACGCAGTGATCCCCAGAGACCATAAATCACTCTGCAAAGAAACAGAAACAGCACGTGAGTACAGGCGGTGATAAAACAACAGAGCTTTTCTTCAGAGATAGAGATGGGGCCGCTACCTTGAAGTCATATGTGGCATCTGGATTCTCGTCACAGGCTATGACCTCTGGAGCCATCCAATATGGCGTCCCTATAAACGTGTTCCTCCTCCCCACCGTGCGGTCCAGTTGTGCCGAAACGCCAAAGTCAACTACAACACAAAATGCACAGATCAGCAACTAAAATTACCTGGTTATATATAAACATCTTAAAATAAAAGATTTCAGGGTGTATGCTATGTAGTTATTTTTAAAATGCTATAATGAGTAAGAGGATTTGAGGTCCCAGAGATAAAAACAAAACCAAAAAAACATCTGAACTTCTTGAACTATAATGAAGGAATGACATTTTGGTTGCTTTTTAAATGTATTTTCAAGCGTTAACTGTAACATCTTTAACCATAAATCAACCATAATGTTCCATATTTTCCCTGTTAGACAGTAGTTTGTGAGGTAAAAGAAGGACATGGGAGTTGCCAGTGTATCCAGTGGTGAAATGGGGGTCACTGGGAGAAAAGATTGTGACATATTGTAGGATATATCAATACATCATGGTTAAAATAGATTTATTTAAGGCAGTTGTGCCCAAACTTTTTTAATCTAGGGCTGCATATTGAAAGACAAAGTGGAGAGCTGATAGAGGGCCATAGACTGGAGTCAATGTAGTGAATAGAGCTTCAAGTGTGCAAGGCTTCAGTGTCGTAAGTGGTTTGAAAAGCCATTACAATGGACACGATGCAGAATATACAAGCATATATACAGATCTACTAAAAAGAACAAGGGATTATGACAGCTTTAAAGTTCAAGTATAACATTTTGCACATTCTTCTTATAAACATATGGTGTAAAGAAAGTAAAATAACAAATCAACGGAGAATGTGACAGCCTAAACAAAGACAAAATGCACAACACACAAAAATGTTTATAGAAAATAGGTTACGTTGTACTGTGTGCCATTGTTTAGTGTGGACAGTGGAGCATATGGGTGGGCCTTACTGAGCAGACACTTTATAATCCCCTCCCCACTGGGCTTTGGAAACAGTCCCTTCTTCTGCCTCTACAGCTATAAAAGGACGAGTGGGCTCAGCAGAAAGGAGGAAGGAATGCATGAACAGTCGTGAGGTAGAGGAGGGATAGAAACTGTTGGTTTACAACATATTATAGAAAGTGATGTTTTGAACTATCAGAATAGAAACATTTATGAGAACACAAATGTTACCAAATAGCAAAAAAAAATAACAAGAACGTGCAAATTGTAAACTTCCAAACGGGGGTATTCATACTCTGCAATGACATCACGCTAGGGGGTGTTCTACATGTGTGCCTATGGTGGAATGTTCAGCAGTTACTATGGGGACACAATGCTCACATTAGCAAACAGGGTCTTAAAAATGTTTGGACAGTCTGAAAACTCAAGAAAAAAATACAAAATGGATTTAAATTGCACATTCTCAGGAGCTTGTGATTAATACATGCACTCATGGTCCTGTTTAAGTGTTTGATTTTCAACAAAAAGGTGAGCGTGACTAACTGAAACACTGTTGGCTAATTATAGGTAGCTTTTGACTGTAATTTAGTGTGTAAGAGACTTGTTCAACAGCACAAATCAGCTCAACTGCTGTAGTTCCAGCCAAGTTAACTCTTTCTGGTCAGACTGTGGGAAAAAAAGCTCAAATTAAAGCCTAACTTTACTAGAGAGCCTCAGACAGAGCAGCCTGCAGCTGCAAAATTTCAATAAGGTGATAATGTATTTCTTGAGTGTTTCATTTTGCCCTTTGTCCCTGAACTTTTTGTGCAATACTTGAAACTCATATGAGGGAATATGACAACAAAAACTAATACAAATAAATGGTTTGAATTTTACCTAAAAGCAAATAAAAACGTTTTCAATGTTAATTTCGTGAGCATAAACATAACAGACATTTAATAATTGTTATTTAACGTAAATGTCTAAAAGTCTGAATTCTGCTCTAAACTCCATACTTTCACTGACAGGACTGGCTGTCAATGTGCTAAAACAAACCCGACACTGTGCCCTTTTAGTTATCGAGATAAAAAATATATTAATAATAAATTTGAAATGCCGTTAGCCTTCGCTCTCACCTAATTTGACCTCTGCGTTTTCCGTCAGCAGCACGTTCTGGCCCTTGATGTCTCGATGGATGACTTTGTGATGGTGCAGATGAGTCAGACCCTGTGAAATCAAAGAAAACAAATAAGGACTCACATTTCAAAGTGTTCATTAAAAACTGCAACGAACAAGATCTGAAGATACGAGATCAGACCAAAGTTTGGCCTAACTTCTGGTGATGCTGAAGGTAATTACGATGAACTGTTTAGATAGATAACCCTTTATTCACTAGCAAGGACCACGCCAGCAACACATGTGCGAAATGAAAAGTGTTTAATATAGGGAGATGAGGCGGGTCGGCTGGGTTGAAACTAAGGGTGGGGCTTCAGTCTCAACCTTCACATGGCCCAGCAGGAACGGGACCCCCCCATGTAGATGTCTTATTTTTCGAATTATTCAGGACAAACTAGGTTTCCGGGATTGGCTGCTACAAATAGGCTTCTGGGAAATTGAGGTGTGGCAGAAGTGAGCTGTGATTCGCTGGAAAGGCGGTACAGGCGTGGTCCTGCTCCTGGTTATCATATTAACTACATTTATTAGTCTGTCTAAAACTACAAAGCTCAAAATGCTATGTTCCACCTTGTGATGTCATGAAGTGGTAGTTTTCAAGTTCATAGTTACCTTTTAACTTTTTTTCAGTAGAGATTGGCAAATTCCAGGGCTGAAATGCTCCAAATGATTATAGTGAAGTTGTTAAAACACAGTGGAGTTCTTTTCTGCATTAACACATGACAACACAAGGTGGAATAGCGTGTTTTCAGTTTGAGAAAAGAACTCTAAAGCCTAAATATGCAGGGTTTGTGTGTTAAACATGTGGGAATGAAACAAAACACAACTACTGGTATGTTTGTGATGAGGAAACAACATTATAACAGATCAGAAAATAGCGTAATATGTGCCCTTTAATTTAAAACCATTAGGAAGAGTCTATGTAACTGTATCCTTGCATTTCTACACCAACGTCCTGACTTCTCTTCTGCTGCCTCTGATCTCAAACAGACTTTTATCTTGACAGCCAGCACAGCAGTTTGTCCTCTCTGATGCCGTTTGGAAACTTGCACAATGATGAATTCAATCTTTTTGGGGAATCTGGGTAGTTCGCCCACTCCTTATCTCACCACAATCTTTTATTGTTGTGTTTTGTGCTCAGGGCAATCGCCTCAAACACGGCGCTCAATATCGCGGCGTCTCGTCAGAAGCTCAGAGCCCTGCCATGAACACAGGCGGCCATTTTCTTTTATCCGCTTTGATTTCTTCTCTCAAACCAAAGCTCTTGTTTTGTTTCAAGTTCTCCGCTTCCTCCCCTCTCGATCTGATTTATCCTCTTGCTCTCCCCGCTGCACTTGATCTGCCTTATCTTACATTACAGTTAAATGTTGTTTTTTTTTCACAGAATATTTTTTGTTCATTGGTTTCAGTGATCTGTGTTGCACACACTAAGATGATAATACTGGGTGAGAGTGACCAAAGTACTGTTTCTGCTGTAGTTTTTCATAATTTTTTTCTTTCTTTTTTACTTTTTACTTGACCATATAAGCCTTGTACACCATTTTACTGTTATATATGGCAAATATTATTTCTCCTTACCCACCTCTTGTATACAGCCATGGTAGTAGTTTGGATTACGATATTTCTATATTTTATTTGTACTTACACATATACATTTGTATAATTATGCCGTATTTGACATCAGTCTCTTGTCATTTTTGCAGCATATTTAGAATTCTTTATTACCATTTATATTTTTGCAATTTCCATTATATATACAGTGATGTGTGAGCTACTGTATCCAAGTAATTTCCTTTGTGGATCAATAAAGTCTGTCTAAGCCTAAGTATATTAAAACTAGTGTCACAGTGACAAGTCCACCCTGAGCGTCTAACATATAATCAATCAGTGCAAGTAAGCTATTAACATTAAATAAAGAGCGAACAAAGGAGTTCCCCCGCAATAAATTAAACTGACTTGAACTTTAAAGCAGGCCCTATAAAGTCAACACAGTAAAGGTATTCTCCTTAGTCACGGTGGATAGGAGCAGAAATAGCACAGAGAGAGCTGTGTTTGTCTGAATGGAAAAGAAGGACTCACCCGAAGGATCTCTCTGCAGATGTAGGCGGTCCACTCCTCTTTCAGACTGTTTCCTTTGGTGTTTTTGATCAGGTCTGTGACTGAGCCTGCTCCACAGAACTCCATCACCAGCTAAACAAAAGAGAAACACAACAGATTAATGTGGACTCCAAAAAAGTAAAGCCATTCATGTGTTTCAGCATGATTAACAATGAGAAAAAACGTACAAACTTCTATGCGTGTACCAAAATGTCTTGCTGTAACCATAAACTGTTTATATAAAGGGACAACGCTAACCCGAATCCAAACAGGAAGTGAGCATGGACGCGCTTCCTGCTCCAACAACTTGCTCCCAAAAAACGCTATTATTATTATATTAACGTCGGTATTTTGTCCTTTAATCAAGATATGAACATTGAGGCGCCCTTTTCACTCCTGCTATTGTTAGTGTTATGAAAAGGTGTTGCTAAGGGACATTACCTTAAAACTGCCTCGCTCCTGATTGGCTCTTTGGTCGCTTTGATACGCGTGGTAACAATTCCTAATATGAAACTCAGCTCCAAATTTTACTGCTTGTCTCGATGAGCTCCATTTGACTGGAACTGTTTATATGATCTCTGGTTGCAACTCATTGTTCATTATTTAATTATGTATCAGTGCAGTGTTATAGTGTACAAAAATGTGAATATTTGAAATACTAAAACTTGTATTTTTCTATATTCAACAGAATATATAACTGAATTGCTGTTTAATCCAAAGGAAGTATTGTAAGTCTGGTATTACTCTGACTAGAAATCGAATAAGTAAACATACCCATAGCTGGTCATCCATCCCTGGAGGGTTTTTCTTGATGAAGGCTCCATAATATGTGGCGATGTTTCTATGGTGACTGTACTTCTTCAGCATGTTAATCTCAGCTTTAATCTCCTCTTCCTCCTCCTGGAAAAACAAAGGCAGACAATTAAAACGAATAATAAAGTAAAACTGCAAACACAATCACTTTTAAGGGGATTTTTATTTTGAACTGATCAGACTCAACGCTTGGGACTATTTTCGTATTATTGGTCAATGTAAACCTGCAGTCTCATTAACTTTCACCACTGATAACACTGACTACTGCAAACTAGTGCTGTCACGACACACACATTTCAAACTTGATTTCAGTACCAAGAAAAAGACTTAATATCTATTTCAACCCCAGCTTGAAATTTAAAAACACTCTTATGTAATAAATCTCATATTGACCAAGGCCATTTCCAAACACTTGTTCAAATGAAAATTCAGTTTCAATATTAGTCTAAAAATGTACATCTGGGTATCCACTTTTGATGACTCTAATAAAAGCGTCTGGGCATCGCAGTTTAGCCCGAGTTAAAGGTGCACTATGTAACTTGTCTAGTCGTTGTTCAATCGTCGTGGAGATGTTATTGCTTTGCTTGGAATACAGGGCAAAAAATGTGTCTATGTCCACGGAGACAAACAGGTGGCGGTAGAAAGCAAAGGCAAAGGGCAGATCTATGGAGAGGTGAACCCACTCACAGTAAGGATATAATGCCTATTTACTAATCAATATTAAAATGAGTATCAAAACTGGATATTAATTTGAACAAAACCACACAAAACAAAAACAAACACATAAATAGGCAAAATTTGACCTTTTCAATATAGTTTTTGAATGGTCTGGATCTATATTAGATCTATTATAGAACAACATAGTCATATAAACACTATTGTTGAAAATGATGTTTCTTAGTGTCAAATCGAGTTGAGAAGTTATTTTTGATGATTAAAAACATACTTTAATGAATGTCACAGTTAATTTCTGAAAAGCAAGTGGTGGACTCGTTCACTGAAAAGTTACATAGTGGCCCTTTAAAGGGCCCATATACAGTATTTTCTAATCTGTTTTTATGTTTTCTCATCACAAACATACCCCGAGTTGTGTTTTGTTTCATTCACGCATGTTTAACACACAAAACTGCATATTTAGGCTGAGTTCTAAACTAAAACTAACTAAAAAACACGCTGTTCCACCTTGTGATGTCATGTGGTAATACAGGAAGTGCTCCACTGTGTTTTAACAAATTCACTAGAATCATTTGGATGATTTCAGCCCTGGAATTGCCCATCTCAACTGATCAAAATGTAAAAAGTAGCTGTAAAACTTTAAAACTACCGCTTCGTGATGTTCCAAGGTGGACCAGAGCATTCTGAGCTTTGGAGATGTAGACAGACTAATAATAAAGTGTTACTCAAACATGTGTGAATGAAACGAAACACAACTCCAGGTATGATTTTGCCGAGGAAACAACATCATAACATGGCTTAAACCTCACAAAAGTACATTTTGCATAATATAGAACCATTAATCAAGCCGTTCTTTATGATCCTCAGAACAACCCAATATAAAGAGACACATGTTGTAATCCACTTCCCCTGTCAGTGGATATATGACTCCTGGCTGAATCTTGGCAAGTTTCCTTTATTTAAATGTGTAAAACTGCACACAGCTGGACACTAAATTATCCAAAGCTCCACCATTACTTTTTAATCACCTTGTTTTAGTGGGGTACGGCGGCGATGCCAAAAGCAGTCACACAAAACAAGACGCTATGGAAACGCTTTGTTATTTCACTGTTTAATTTCTATTTCATTAGATACGGCATTTGTAGCAGTCTATCCACGACGCGAGTTATTTAGGGGCAATTTGTGGTTTAATCATCAATACAAGCATGTATTGAAATGTCTGTTGGAAGATTACTGCCATGTTTACTGCAATTTCCCATTAAAACAGCCCCACAGTGAAGGGAGTGCATAGGAATTTGTAAGTATCAGACATGCTTCAAAGCCCCATCGCGGCCCTGTCAAATGGGCCTTAGACAGAGGACAAAAGCTAGTGTGTTTTTTTCATTCGGTCTATACTGTATATATGATGTACAGCAAGGAACGCAAATGTATGTTAAATTATAGTAACATAGATTAAAGGGTCCATATTATGCTATTTTCTGTTGTTATAATGTTGTTTGCTAATCAACAACATACCTGGAGTTGTGTTTTGTTTCATTCACAAATGTTTACCGTAAAAACCCTGCATATTTAGGCTGAGTTTTTCTCTCAAACTGAAAACACTAGGGCTGAAACAATTCATCGAGTTAATCGATTCAATCGATTAGAAAAATGCATTGATTATTTTTTTTTGCCTCGATGCTTCGTTTTATTTTCATACGCTCTGCGATGGCCGGAACCTTTTGTAGTAGAGGTAAAGTTTCCGCACGACCACTGCACTTCACTGTACACACAACAGCGCGGCGCCCATGGATGTATAATGGATGTATAATAAGAGCATAACCTCCTCGTGCGCGGTACGGTCCGGTTTGCCGCGCACCCCGCATTTTCGGTACGCCGCGCGCTCCGCATCTCCCGTACGCCGCGCACTCTGCACGTGGATTGTGCCTTGTCGCGTACACTCCGTGGACCGCACCAGAACTCACACCAGGACTAAACCAGGTCTAAAGCAGGTCTAAACCAGATCTAAAACCAGGACTAAAACAGATCTAAAACCAGAACTAATCCAGGTCTAAAACTAAACAAGAATTTGCAGGAGTTGGTTGCTACATTTATGTAGTTTTAAAAATCATGACAATATCAAGTAATCCAAAGTATTCAGATTACGTTATTCACTTTAAGTAATTTAATTGATTATGTCACAAACTACATTTTGGGGAATGTAATCTGTAATCTGTAGGGGAACATTTTAAAAGTCACCTTCTCAACACTGATGCTACAACATCTAAACAGAAAGCCCCGTACATTACATCAAGTGGAAAAGAAACCGTGAGGTCAACCTTAGCCCAGCGATAATTAAGTTTTTCATGTCCAAAACACGTGTATCTGTCAATGCACGTGGTGTGGACTTAACATGTGCAAAGTAGATGCGACAATAACAAACGATTACTCGATTATTCGAACAAAATAATCAACAGAATAATCGATTACTGTAATAATCGATAGCTGCAGCCCTAGAAAACACTGTTCCATCTTGTGCTGTTATGTGGTAATACAGAAGTTTTTAAACTACATACATCTTCAAAAAATAATTTAGATGATTTCAGCTCTGGATTTGCCCATCTCTGCTGAACAAAAGGTAAAAAGTAGCTGTTAACCTGAAAACTACCATGACATGACATCATAAGGTGGAGCAGAGCGGGTTGGGTGACAGACTAATAATAAAGGATTATTCAAACATGTGAATGAAACAAAACACAACTCCACATGGCTTAAAGCTCACAAGAGTCAATTTTGTGGGACTTTTAACATAACAAAAACAAAATGTATTTCTCTGAGATATAAAATAATTTGTTGCATATGTAAATATAGTCACATCTTTAGCTTCATTGTCTTCTCCTATATTTACAGGTGCCAAAATGTCAGCTAAATTTCAATATAATACTGATACCGATATCTGAGGAAACCTCCAGTATCATTGATACAGTATTGGAGCTGATACATCACTAACCCCTCCATCTTTAATATCTTTATGGACTTCACCCCTGCATCGTTTCATTCATTAACTTTTGGCACTAGCTTTCTGTAGCGTCTCATTGTTTGGCAGGGGCAGAGAATGAGGAGTAAAGTCAAGTGAAAGAGAGAGAGGAGGTCTAAAAATAGCAGAGATTTCCCTGTCCCCGTGTTACAGTGACTGCCTTCATCGTCCTCATATAATATCCTGCTAACATTACAATATGGCACTGAGGCTGTCCTCATTTAAACCCCGCCTCAAAACTAAAGGAGTTCACCGTAACTCATAATTACATTAAGAGTACAACCTGGAAACTACAAAGTTAGAGCAACAAAATGAAAAGTGATGGTTTTAGTGATAGCCTGTTTCACAAAACAATCCAACACGGCTTTAAAATATGCAAAGTTCTGGCAAAAACAGTGCAGACAACATCCACACCACTGATTAAAATAAGATCTACTGCATCTAAGCACCTTTCTAGTTGATAGTGCCCCACTGGCTTATCTCCATGGCAATGTCACTGTACAATGTGCCAGAGTATGGCATTTAACTTAACTCCAGTAGCAGTAACTAATTTCCATGGAGACAAGCAGGCCATGTTAGTCAGATCTATGGAGAGGCAAAACGATTTTATTGGTGGTTTTCAGATTCTGAAATGTTATGCTGTACTCATGAAATCTCCAAAAGGTAAATTCACAAACGCTGAGCTGAAGAACTCACTGTACATCTATATTAGATATTGTACATAACGTCATCTGAAACACAGCAATTGTCTTAGCAATAAAGGTGTGTGTGTGTGTGTGTGTGTATTGGCTATAGCTGCAGTACACTTACCCCTGTGACATCCATGACCTTGATGGCGGCCAGCTGCCCCGTCTTGACATGGCGGCCCTGAAGAAGCAGATGGGAGAGACAGTTAGTGCAAAAATGTACTCACTCATGCATAAGGAAGGATATTCACAAATATTCACCAACTATGATAAATTAATTTGTGTTACATACTATTTATGGCAAAGAACAGGACACTTGACAACCCAAATCTTTGTAATATTGTATTTTCAAATGATGAAGTAGGTTTTAGAGTGACAACAAATAAGCACCGTTGGCCTACGACGATTAACAATTCAAAATAAAATTAATCTTTTGCATGGTCAAAAGTAAAGGTCAAAATGTCACCTATAAACAGGAGCATGAACCCTTGAATAAATATAAGATAATCCTTTTCATGTAGACTTCAAGTTGAAAATAGCAGAACTTAATAATGTAAAGGTAAATGTTCAAATTTTTATATAGCACTTTTCCACCTTCAAGGCACTCAAAGCATCGCTCACCCATTCACACACACATTTATACACCGGGGAGGGCTAAGGGTCTTGCCCAAGGACACGACAACAGTCTCCAAAGTCTGAACTCTGCTCCAAACCACAAGATTTCACTGACAAAGAACTGGCTGTAGACCAGTCTGTTAAAAAGAGCCAAGCTGATGATTGATGATTATGAATCTCAATCTTGATTCAAATTTGATTACGTGCACAGCTCTTGTTAAAACTATAAATGGCATGGGAGTTTATAGAAAATTAGACTACTTAGCAAGCGGTACTTAAACTAAACTAAGTGCATCGAATAAGATAGGAGGGCAAACAAAGAAGCAAGTCCCAATAATGATGTATAACTCCATTTGGGACTAAGCCTGGGGCGCTGCAGAGAATGGTGCTGACGATAGACTCCAAACACTACTGCCTCATTTGCAAAAACCTCCTGAGCATCTGCGCCGTGATGGAGCGGAGGAGAAGACCAAACCACCAGCGGCCATTACCTCCACCTGTCTGTGGAGCGATTAGCATGATCGAGTCTGAGGAGTCCAGCGCCAATCGCACAAACAATCAGGAAATGCCCCAAAACAGATGGGATTAAAACTGTGGTGGCGATGAAAGATTCCCATAAAGCCTGGATCTGAAAAGTGCTTCTAGGAAAAACACAAGAGGAAGTGAAATGTGAAGAAAAACAGACTAGACCTCCGCCAAGGCACTTCTGCTATCTTACACGTGTGAAGTTTGATATTTTCTTGTCCTCATCATTAACACGCTGTAATTGGTTTGGCTTTAGCTTCTGCCTACGCCTGGTTCTAAACTAATTTCATTATCAGATTTGATTGGTTGTAAATACTGGAAATGTCTTATTTTATGTAGAGATCCACAGATATGGGTTTTTCATGGCCGATGACAATACCAAAGATTTAGAATTCAGAGTAATCGATGGCAATAAGCTCTGCCGATATTGTTGGGCTGATTTATATACAGTCTATAACTCACTCACTGCCCTTTTTCCACCACAAACCCATAAGAAAGCAGCAGTGTCACATTTTCAGCAGTTAACTATTTGCACTAAAGTGTTCAAATAAAGTTATATCAGCATTTTTAGACTGCAGGTCCCCAAAACAAAATATCATCCAGTGCTGGAGATTTAAGGTGGATAAACCGATATGCTTAAAAGTCCAAAAATCGCTCTGACATATCTGAAAACTGCTATATTAATACCAACTTTAGATGAATGGTTTGAGATTGTTTACGATACTTTTAAGATGGAGAGAATCACTTTTAGTATAAGGCTACAACAAGATAAATTTAAGACTAAATGGAAACGGTGGACTGATTTTATCAAAACTGTTAGACCAGATTTTGTTTGACCCTTTACTTAGCTTCTACTGCATTTGGAGGATTGTATTGTATTGCATTTGTTCTTTTTTCATATCACTTAAAATATGAAAAAAAAGAAGGCCGCTATATTAGTCTATCTCTAATTTTATGCCCATATGAATTGAACAATGAGTTATAAACTGGCCAAACAATTTCGACAGAGGTCTTGCATAAAGCCTACTAACACATCAGTTAACACATTTTCTCTAAAGCCTACAGTTCTTAAACTTTTCACACAAAGAAAACGAAAGTGTCTTTGTAAGTATCATCATTTAAACGGACTATAACAGGAAAAAAATAGGACTTAACCACAGTTCTAATTGACTGGTAGTACAAGGGATGCCAAAAGGTGGAATAAGTCAATATGGCAAAGGCTTTTCTCTGAGCATTGGATTGTGAACATGAATTTAAAAAAAGAAATCATCGAAAAATTCAAATCTGTCACCCAAATCATAAAATTGCCCCCAAAGTGCACAGTTCAGCCCAGGATTCACACACACACAATCAGTCTATGTCTCCAGTGAACCATGAGACTCTTGTCCCTCACAGTAATTTGTTCCATTCTTGTACAGGCCACATGTATCAGCTTGTGGACATTAGTCAGAGTCAAGAACTTCCCATGTTTAATCTTAATTTGCTTCTTTTTAACAGATCAATTGTTCCCCCCCGCTTGCCAAAACTCACTGTATTTGATGAATTGCTCGTGAGAATATTCAATAGTCACAGTTAATAGCAGTGAAATAAAACCAGACGAGCTTGATGGCTTACTTGTTCTGCCAATGGTCTCTGAATAAAAATAAGATCGTACGAATAGCGCCAATTCAGTTTCATGGATTGCAATTGTGTAAAAACTGTAATAGAATATACTAGTGCTGTTAAAGAAGCAGTGTGTAACTTTTCTGGAGGCTGTTTGTCGTCATGAGCAGTGGTGGAACATAGTAAAATACAGTACTTAAGTAAACATTTTAGGTATTTGTACTGTATTTAAGAGTGCAACATGTAACTTTTCGGTTGTGGGTCTGTCATATGCTTTTTTCTATGGATATATACAGTAATTTATCTGCACGAAATGTTCCTTAGTATGACTTTAACCACCTCTACTTTACATTTGTTCAATTGCAGATGGTTTTACAGCTCAAAAATACCTTGAAAAACAGGCATTCTGACCGTGAGCGGGGTCGCCTCTCCACAGATCTGATCTGTAACTTGGCCTGGTTTGGTCTCCATGAAAATAGAAAAGTTTAATGCCATATTGTGAAGCATTCCAGACAAAGCAATAACATCTCCACAGAGAAAAACATTTGATGGACCTCCAGCAGAAAAGTTACACAATGCACCTTGAAGTAACAAAATTTGAAGTACCTAATTTTTTTTATTTTTTTTTATTTTACTATAGCTCATATGTGGATGACCGAGGGATAAATCAGACTTATAATCAGGCATCAAACAGTGTAGTTCTGGTACCATTATCAAAAACAGGTATGTAGACATCAAAAAATCCAACTTTACCCAGTCCTATTTACAGCATTTTTTTAGTACCCTTATTAAAGTATTTACTACACTTCACACTACATCAAAACGGCGATGACATTTTAAAAATCCACTGTTTCTCTTTCAAATGTGACCTTATAAGCCTGAAGAAGGATTTGCCATTATCACTTCTTGGGGGAGAAAATTAAACTTGCTGAGTTATTGTTCAAAGAAAGTTCACGTTTTAATAGGATAATTCTAAGTGCCATGGTTCAGAGCTGCAGAATGCAAACGAAGCCAGGCTGGAGGGCGTTCACTTTCTTTCTTTCTTTCTTTCTTTCACAGTAAATGTAATATAAAAACTTCAAATTTTCCAAGACTGAAAAGGGCTGGAGAGATTGAACTGGGGATTTCTCATTAGGATCAGACTGCCCCAATTCCAGCGGCACAAGGACTGGCATTGTCGATGAGCCACAATGGCATTACAAACCACTTACGAACCGGAATCGAACCCACACGCACAAAATGATCGGCCCTTTTATCCGATATCTATGTGGAGACGAAGCGAGCGCCACATATGAGGACAGAGATACAGGCGTGGAGACTGAAAGGCAAAGAGAATGCAGCACAAACGTTGCAAATCTACAGAACTAAATGTAATTCACTTTATGCACAAAATCTTAAAGGTCTCTTATGTAATGTTATTGCTTTTTTGAGAATGTTCCACAACACAACCTACACTTATCTTTCATTTACTCAATTATAGGTGTTTTATTTGTTAAAATATATCTTCAAAAACACCCTGACTGGGCTTGCCTTGCAACAGATCTAGACCTGTAGCTTGGTCTGATGACTTCACTTGTTTGTCTCCATTGGGACAAAAAAGCTTAACATCGTACTGTGGAATATTCCAGGCAAATGAATAATATCAACACGGAGAAAAGAAGTGCAAGAGTAAATCATATAATATAATACATAAACGATAGATATAAACTGATCCGTTTCTAATCCCCTGATGATATTTTCACAGTAAACAATAGCACCCATAATCTTTACTGTCAATTTTAGATTTTTGAGTTTAGACAGACAAATCAGACATATTTATGGTGATAATCAAATGGATAAGATGACATGGCTATGAAAAGAAGCAGAGAAATGTACATGTTATGAAAAAATAATCAAAAAATCAGAACCTCAACAATACCAACAATAATAGTACATACAGAATATAATGTACCAGTGTTCACTATGTCAAACATTGTAGTCTTTTCATTTTCCTTTACTTGCAACTCATCTTTGTACAAATTAAAAGCGGCCATCTGTGAATTAAGATTTTTACATTCAGGTTTTGTCAGTTCCATATGCCGTTTCTAATGCGATACTTCCACATTTGCATGATATAAACCCTGCTATAGATCCAGGATACAATCATCATCTTTGCATCCACAGCGAAGGAGGGGCCATATTAAATAAAAAGGACGTGAGCACCAAAAGGCATTATGATTCCTCGCTCCTCATCTCCCTCAGGTTCTCATCTCCCTCTCCTTTGTCCCTGTATGGTCAATCTATCAGGCGAGACGGAGCCGGGTGGCGGTCGGGTCGGGGTTACACTGTACGGTGTCACCAAATGTTATGCATCTCCAAATGAAACGATTAGCATGAAAAAGGACGTTTCATACCCAGGCAGGCTTTGGGATTTCTGTTATGAAGTGGTTTACGCAGAAGGAGGAGAATTCAGTGTAGAAATGTGTACAACCAGTGTAGAAATATAAACTATTACATGAATCTTACAGACACTCAAAATAGCTTTCCTACATTACTGTTCCCTCTCCATTCGCTGGTGGTAAAGTCAGTAGCCACTAGCCCCAAGTGCCAATTTTCAAACACAACCAAACACATACACCACATTCATACATGAGCAAAGTTTGACAACAAAATGCATGAACCAAAAGCTGAGATCATAGTCCACACACATTTCATTTAAGTGAGGTTAAGGTATATGTTATTGAGAAAGGAATTCATTCTCCGCATTTGACTCATTCTTCCACTAGTGCTGCTGGGGCAACCTGTCAGGGGCTTGGGTACCCATCTCCAGATCGTGAGCTTGGCTTGGTCAGAACTATCCTAGCTGGAGGATTTTACTTATCGTGCATGTTCTGGGCGAATGTGGAAACTAGAGCTGTCGATGTTGATATGTTAATCACGACTAGATTAATGCAGTCCATAACACAATTTTTAAAAAAACAAGATTAGAGTTCACCAGCCTTTTGTCCCTTAAAAATGCCTTTTTTTTAACTCGCAGTTAGAGTTCGCCGACTTTTTGTCTCTTCTACACATGCGTAGGCAGCTCCTCTGGCTGTTTCACTTTCAAAAAGGCTTTGGACTTTTGAACTGTTTATTTGACTTAAAAAAAACTTCCAGCTGTTTCAAACACAGTTTCATATATATGGTCTATGGTTCCACTGAAGTACGTTTACTCTAAGTTAGCACCTCCGAGCTAAAAACGCAGGTGCAGTGACTGGAGCATCTCAGCCAAGCGAGCCTCAGATCCAAAAAAATACCATTTGGAGTCGCCACAGACCTGTGGATAATCACATGTCAAAGAAAATAACTACAGCGATTTCTAAATGGGTAAGAATTGCTTTACATTATGGCTTTAAAACTGCAAAATAACACAATTTTAAACATGAAATTCAATATGTGATTAATCGCGATTAACTATGGAATTTCTGATGTTAATCCAGATTTTAAAAATTAATCGTTTGACAGCCCTAGTGGAAACCTGAGTACTGGCATAACTTAACCATAACAGCGACACAGGAGGAACATGCAAACCTCATATACTATAGGTAGGCTATAACCCAGGAATCAACCCCAGAACCTTTTAAATAATTTGTCATTCTCAATTACTACCACTACTACTAAGTACTGCTCCTCCGACTACTGTAAACAAGCATCCAGACTGTGCTAATAATTGTGTAAAGGTTCAGCTATTTGCAACATCTCAAGGATTAAGTCTAGACCAAACGGCAATTCGGCATCAAACAACACATCATTCATGGTTTGTTTATTTTCGATAAGTCTCACTCACAAATACAAAGAGCCTGTTGTGCGCACTTTGTAAGCCGTGTAAAGGCAGAAACGCAACAATAACAGCCAGACACAAGGATTTGTGCAAGAAATAACATAATTAATACAATACAGAGTTGAAATACAGCACATTTTATTGTTTAAATGTACTGGTAAAAATTGTATTTATATTTAAAGGGCCTATATTATGCTAATCTATGTTATAATGTTGTTTTTCCTCATGAAAAACCTGGAATTGTGTTTTGTTTCTTTTACACATGTTTCAAACATCCTCCATATTAATGCTGAGTTCTTGTTCACATTGAAATTTTGCGACGTCATGGGGTGATACAGAAAGTGCTCCACTATGTTTGTAAACCCCATACACCTTCACTTACCAAGGATAATTTCAGCCCTAAAATTGCCAATCCCTGCTGAACAAAAAGCTAAAAGGAACTGTTAACTTGTTGAACTACTGCTTCATGACATCACTAGAGCATTTTGAGCTTTATTATGGACAGCCTAATAAGAAAATAAGTACAAAACACAACTCCAGGTATGTTTTTGAGAAGGTAACAGCATTATAACATTGCTTAAAGTTCTCAAAAATCCATTTTGTGTAATATAGGACCTTTAATTCCTCTCTTCTTTCACAAGTCTGTTATTGACTGGCAACGACCTGCTACAGCTAATGCTATTACACCCACTGCACCAAGCAACAATAATGTAACAACATAAAAAATACTTGCCAACATGCCTTTTCCCATTAACTAGGATGTATTCTATTCCCTAAGCTTCCTCCCTTCCTCCACAAGTTTGTTGACGACTGCTGTGACCTAGATCCCCCCGTCCCTCCTCCCTCCTCCCTCCCCCTCATCCTCATTATGCTCCCCTCTTAACTTCGCACAATCTCCTCTCATTATTCCTCGATTCGCTCTCTAAATGTTTGGCTTAATTTTGTCCCTTTGTGTTTCTCTTTAAAGCGCCTCTTGCAGTACAGATGGGGTTTTCCTCTTGGCGTGGATGTAAGCTCCAAACAGGCGCGGGGTTGACAAGCAGAACAACAAGGCTCGTCTTTTATCCGGAACATAACGTAAACAGGGAGTCGTGTACAGCCACCTGCCAGCGCTGGAGACACGGGTCAGGGGGCAGACAGATGATGTGGCGATGATGGGGGAGCATGAGGAAAATGTACAATATGAAAATAGTTTTACAAAACAGCTGTAACTGAACACCACAAACAATGCAGCTATAGATAAAGTATTTATCACTACTTTTACAGCACCTTAGAATAAGCATAATGTCTCAAATTGTACATAATAATTAACCATATTACATTATTCTGATCTATGTTATAATGTTGTTTTCCTGTCACAAAGAGTTGTGTTTTGTTTCATTTACACATGTTTAACACACCAACGCTGCATATTCTGTTCAAACCTGTAATGTTGTAATACAGCAGGAGCTCCACTGAAGTTAGTTTGATCATTTCAGCCCGAGAAATACCCAACTCTACTAAAAAAAGAACACAAAAGGTAGTTTTTAACTTGAAAACTACCATTTCTTGACATCACACTGAGCTTTGGGGATTTAAATGGAGTAATAATAAAGGAACAGGTAAGGACAAACATGTGAATGAAATAAAACACAAGTCCAGGTATGTTTCAGCATTATGTCTTAAAGAGTTGCTTTTTTGTAATAAAGGAACTTTGATGTGTTGCACTCTGAATTCAGCTCTACAGAGAGATTGAAAAAGGGACAAACATCATAACAAATACTTGAAGCTGATTGGCTGAAGCTGCACACCATCAGAACAATCTGAGAAATCAAACTTTTGTTAAATCCAGATGAGAGAAAAGCACAAACACAAATGCACAAAGCGCTTTCCTCTGCAGGTTTTCTCAAGAAGCAAACAGTCAAAGCGCCCAAACTGGCACTTTTGGCTTCAGCTTCGTTATTGGACTGAATCTCTGGTTCACCTTGCAATCTGGGAGCAGAGCCAGAGGGATTCTTGGGAGTTTGTGAAATCATGTGGCTGTTCAGATTAGTACTGCCAATACTAAATTACTGTATTTTACCCAGATCATTATGTTCTAATCCATCCACAGTTCTAGTAATTTAACACTTGCACTGTAAATCTACTTAATCAGGTGTTTAATTTAGTACAATTGAACCACTAACTGACATTAATGGTAAATGGTCACACTTTTACATAGCACTTTTCTATCTTCAACGCACTCAAAGCACTTTACATCAAGGAACCACTCACCCATTCACACACAAGGGATGGACATTCGATTAAATTGTCTTAATCGATCGTCTGGAAAATTAACGATCGATTTTCGATTAATCATTAACATTTTATATTAAAATGATAATAATTATTACTATTACTAGTCTCCATAAATAAAATCAACTTTACGACATATAAACCATAATCACTATAGAGCCACTTCAGCCCGTGTGAGATTATCATGTGTTTAATGCACATTTGCTTACGTCTTACAGAAACGAAACTTAAAACCGCATGGCTCATTTGCATAAACAGAAAGTAAAAAAACAGCTCTTTCCCTGTGCGTTGATGTGGTCAGCTTCGGTTGGACTAAAGAACACGACTCAGTGGAATATTTCTGTGACAGAGGATGTGATGAGGCTGGTGAGTCTGTTCTGTGCTTATGTCGCGTTGGAGATACTGCGTATACATGCGGGGAAAAAAAAAAAAAAAGATCATAACCGGGACACTGATGTGCAGGTAAGCGCACTCTGAGGGATATAGTGATCTCCAAGGAGTAATAGCCGAGACGTGGGACTGTGGGGCCACAACTCCAGTGTTTGCGCTGTGAGACGCAGCCTCGACTCCTTACGCTACGTTACGCACAGCAACCGACATTTGGTTTGTTGATTAAAATGAATGTAATCGATGAAATTCTTAATGATCAATTATCGATTAATCGACTAATCGTGCCCATCCCTATCACACACACATTCATACACCGGTGTACACAGACACAAGCGCTGAGGTGGGTTTAATGTCTTGCCCAAGGACACAACAATAGCATTTATCTGTGGGAGCTGGAATCGCACCGCTAACCTGTGGGTCAATGGATCTGAGTGTTTAACCAATGATGTTTATGTCGAAAGCTCAGAACTACTGCTATTTCTATACCGTGGTCGCTGGATACATATTGCCTACTTATGACATTAACTGTATTTTCAGCAGGATTCACATCTCAGTTGCCAGTTACAGGCCTTTATTACTGCCCTCCAATAAGCTTTTGGCTCTGAATGTCATGAAGCCACAGACAGCAGCAGCAGTCACGTCAACACCACATAATCCACTGTGTCATTGGACCCAAATTGGAAAGAAATGGGGCCACGTCCAATGAGCGGACACTATTTACACGATGGCTCTGCATGACTAAGCATATCCATACAACTGTAGCAATTTCACTTCCAGATGACATTTAAAAATAGACTGAAAAAAGAGGCTATACTCAAGGCGGAGCTTTTTTGTGTGTTTTGGTCCAGCTGTCCGTCACATTTGAGGAGACTCCCGCGGGGATGGGTGAGGTGGTTGGTGCAGGTGTGAGCGAGCGATAAGACGTGGGATTGACTGCGTTAGTTCTGCTCCGACGGTCCTGGTGCAGCCATGGAAACGGAAAACTGATACAGACCGATATCCAACCCAGCCAGTGCAATCCCACCAACAGAGTAAACTACACTATATGGGCCAATGATCACTTATTGTACACTAAGAAATGTTTAATTCAATATGCAAGTACACCTATAGGTATAGCCTGGCCAGCCTTATTCTATTGATATTTTGCACAGGGTGACCAGATGTCCCTATTTTTACCCGGGACAGTCCCAGTTTTGAGCCCTGTGTCCCCTGTCCCAGCAGATTTGTCCAAAACCAGTGATTTATCCCAGTTTTATCCAAGAAATGTCCCAGATGTCCCTATTTCAGACCAATCTGAGACCTGCCAACAATAAAGAGGGGCACATATTGTGGTTTGTTTAACTATAATAGAGAAAACAGTGCTTGAAAATGACCAAAAAAGTCCCTCAGATCATGACTGACCCACACGTGAGTTGAGAAATGACAATGTTACACGCGCTGTTCACAATTTTATTTGTACGAAACCAGCCTAACCCAGGTGTGTCCCAGTTTTTAAATTAGGAAATCTGACTTTCTGATATCATCAACATTTCCTGAGCATGAGACTTACCCTGAGCTCTATTTTAACACATTCTGACCACAAAGAACTGACTTAGCTGAAACTACAGGCTTAAAAATGTCTCTCACACATAAAATCAGTCACGAGCCAACACTTAGTCAGTCGGTCACGCTCACATTTTAGTTAAATCAAACGCAATTAGTCAAACTTTATTTACAGGGCGCGTTTCA
The DNA here is from genome assembly GCA_030686955.1 of Odontamblyopus rebecca. NCBI lineage: Eukaryota > Metazoa > Chordata > Actinopteri > Gobiiformes > Gobiidae > Odontamblyopus > Odontamblyopus rebecca. The sequence continues at coordinate 13,602,672 of CM060670.1, read as the reverse complement.
TACAAAAACTGCAACAAAAAGCGCTTTACCGTGATTAAAAACAACACAAACAATCCCACATAAAGCTAAACTAAAACCAGTGAGTCTAACTGTGACATAACTATCTTTTTTTACTACTAAGTGAAACACAAAATTCTGAGATTACCTGTGACATACTATCTTTCATAACTCTTTCTCTATCCTCGCTATAATAACTTGAACTTTCTATAATTTTCACTAACATATTAACTATAATTACTATAACTCACTACTATTAGTTAAAATTCAAACACCTAAACTGGACCATAAACGCTCATATTGATCACAAACTCAATGTAGTTTAAACCCGTTTTGTGTTTTTTCAGACTTTTTCAGATCGTAAAACTCCTTTGGCTGTGTTTGCTAACGTGTGCATTGTGTCACCATGGAAACTGCTGAACATTCCGCCAATAGAGATACACGTAGATACACATCACTGCAAAAGTATCAATACAAACATTATGGATTCCGACTGTAATCTACCAGAACATATCAGCTCAGCAGTTGTAATTCCAACTCAGTCGCTCATTTATGGTCAGATTGTGTTAGAACAAAACACAGATTAAAGTCTAAATTGAGCAGAGCTTCAGTGCCTCAAGTTAGCTTCACCTCTCAAAGCGACGTTGCTGACTTGAAAGACGCACATTGGTGTAGAAATGTGTCAAAATATATATGCAGAGCTGTATTTAATTACCAAAAAGTAGCATGGTGCTCATAATCTTATGCTTGATCTGTGTCCTTAATTTTCTCGATCAGATTTACATACATCAGACATATTTCATTACACTATAGCCGACATTAATAATACAATGACACTGTGCGGTGGTATTTTCACATAATACCAGCTCTCTCCCCCACTTCCCCATATCCGCGTGGGATATTAAGGTTAAAAACACAATACGCACACACTCATCTATAAAAACGCATGCAGTCGAAGCTTAATCGTCCTGTAATTCTGATAATCACTCATCATATTGTCATTATACTCTGGTCTCCGCTCTCGTTAGATCGTGAGTCAGAGCTGTCAGTGTTTTTAGTCTCCTCTTCTTCTCTGAGGAGGGCTCCACTGACACAGGGCACGCCCCTTCCTGCAATTTTCACCGCACATAATGAGAATTAATTACATCTGTCAATTACAGACACTAAAACAGCACTGGAGTGATGGACGAGGAGCAGAGGAGGTGGAGATGAGACGTGAGCGCTTCAGAAGTGCTCTCTGTAATAACTGAACCTCTCCCTGTGAAATTTAGAAATATGTGAAATGTAAAGCACTTAATGAAGAAGTATGGTCGTTTATGTCCTATGCTATACTATTCTAGATGATTTATTGCTTTGCATTTAATGGTACACAGTATGACTTTGAACTAATCTATCTCTATGGAGACAATCATGTGACACCACCAGGCAAAGTTACAGGTCAGATCTGTGGAAAGTTGACACCACACACAAGTAGAAGTTGGTAGCAAGTATTAACCTTGCACAGTGATTCTCGTGATGTTTGAGTTCCCAAACTAATGAGAATTCATCTTGTATTCTTTCAGTGACCAGTCAAGTTTGTGCCCAAGCCAAAGGTGAAGCAAAACAAACATGGCAACACCGACAGGCATAGTTCAGTCTATTTAAGCGCTAATACGAACTGTTTTATTGGTAAAAAAAAAAAAAAAAAAAACATGCATAAGGTGAGAGCTTTGTGTATTTGGGGACAGATAATACAGCTCTGGAAAATAAGAGACCACTGCAAAATTGTCAGTTTCTCTGATTTTACTACTTATAGGTATGTACTGGAGTGAAATGAACTACTGACATTTCTCCCAAATTCGAAATGAAAACATATTGTATTTATTTTCAGAAAATGACAAATGGTCAAAATAAACAAAAAGATTAAATGTTTTCTGACCTCAAATAATGGCAAAAAACAAGATCATATTAATTTTAAAACAACACAATACTAATGTTTTAACTTAGAAAGAGTTCAGAAATCAATATTTGGTGGAATAACCCTGATTTTTAATACTTTTATAATACTTTTCCTCCTTAAATAAGATTTGGTTCAGGTGATTCAACAGACGCTGGGATGGAGCGGCCGTCACACATGCAGAAATGCTGATTTCAAAAAAAAAAAAAAAATGCAGCGGTCTCTAATTTTTTTCCAGAGCTGTATGTCTGTGCTTTTCAGTTACAGTTTCAGTTTCATTAGTCATGTTTTCCGATCACTTTCAGCAAGAACTATTCCAGATGGATAATGTGTAGAAGTCAATTCAGAGTGACAAAATACGGACGTGGAAAATCCCCCACAAGAAAAATGACATAGAGCACCTTTAAAGTTGGCTCAACCCTTTAAGTAATAAAAGTGAATTCAAATACACCAAATATTGTTACGGTTTGATGTAGGCTTATGTTCAAAACGCACAGCTCGAGTTTCTCTAAAAGTTTCTCTTTCTTTTTCCATAATGCAGGTAGAGCTTTTTCATCCATTTCACAGGAGGATAACCTGAAATCCAGAGTGCTGAGAGCCTCTTGTCCCTTTGCCAAGTTACACAAACGACACCCCGATGGCCCCACTCTGCACGGGACACTTCCTCCGGTCGCCATAGCAACAGTTTTGGCCGGACAGGAACACGGTGCTTTAAACAGCCGAGCGGGACGGGCGAAGAGAGGCTATTGTCCTGTGAGGAGTTTTTGTGAAGCGGAGTCAAGGATAATGGGGAGACAGTGAAGAGCTGGTTTAGTGTGGGTTCATTTGGAAAGTTTTTACATCGAGGAAATACTGTGTGGGAATATGGGCTTTTAATAACTAACATTAGTTTTAACACAATCTGACCAGAAAGAGCTGACTTAATTGGAACTACAAGAGGAGATCTACTTTGCGCTGTTAAACAAGTCCTTCTCAGATAACACTACAGTCACAGTTTTCAGTTAGTCTCTCTTACCTTTTTGCTGACTCCTAAACAGGACCTCGCATTGACCATTGTAACTTCTGAACATTCTGACAAAGAGATACATGTAGAACACCCCCAGCATGAAGTCACTGCAAAGTATTAACAGTAAGACATATATAGCCCTACCTAAATACTAAAGTTGTTTATGATGTTTTATGTTCTTTTTGAAGCAACACTGTAAACCATAAATGCAAAAATTATATGACCTAAACCCAGATTTTATACTGATATTTCACAGTGACATAACGCTGGGGGTGTTCTACATATATTTACCATGATGCCACGATGCACACGTTAGCAAAAAGGTTTTAAGACTGTGAAAACACAATACAATCTGATGATTTAAACAGAAAAGGTGAGAGTGACTAACTGGAAGACTAATGCTTGCAATATTGTAAATGTAATGTTATTTATGAGTAATAGTGCGAAAGTGTCTCTCAGCCTTTCGCTATTACAATGATATATTAATTGTTATTGCACAGATGAGGGTCTAAGTAACATGTGCTGAATATTGCATAAACACAAACAATGCAGTGGCAGTTAGTGTGAGTCTTCATGAAAAGAAATGGGTCACTCCCTCTAATCCTAATCTGAGCTCTGTGTTAATCCATGCACACAAACATTAAGCAAGAACTGTCTGGACCAGGTTCAAACCCGGGACTGGCACGGGTCCTGTTGGCATGGCAACAGCATCAGAGAGGGAAAGTGGGCTATGGGACATGTCCTGGGGCAATGGCTGCTGTATATAGAACTCACAGACAGACGGGTCTATAGGAGGACTAGTGATATGTAGCAGAGACCACTGAAATAAATGGGACATTACACATTAAATGGCCTACATTGTGCTATTTTTATATGTTATAATGTTGTGTCCTCATCAAAAACACACAACTAGAGTAATGTAGTGTTAAAACAACACTGTATAAAATCAAGTCAAGTCTCTAGTATTGAAATTGAGTATTCTGACAACACTAACTGGCTTTTACCAGCAACCAATCAACATTAAAGGTCCTACATTATGCAAAAATGACTTTTCTGAGTTTTTAGCTGTGTTAGAATGCTGTTACCTCCGAAACACAACTGTATGTTTGTGATGAGGAAACAACATTATAACAGATCAGAAAATCAGCATAATCTGAGCCCTTTATTATGAGCCCTTTAAACTAAATACCTCAACTTCAGTATAACGACAATACCCCCAGTGCATTTTAAATTACACATTTCTTTTTATATTTATGTCTGAGAAATTTGTACACAGCAAAAACTGGAGGGTTAAAATTTCAGGGTAAAATATTTCAGAATAGATCAACACACAAAAAGTGTTATTTTAAGTATTTGAAAGTTAAATGAGGGTTCAAGTTGGGGGTATTTGCCAGAGTTGATATGGTTGTAGTTAATTCAATTTCCTCTAGTGTTCATTCAACTTCCCATCATCAAACTCCTGTGAGAGAAGATCAGTTTGAACCTGTTTTGTACATAATTTCATCTTAAATTAACCAAAATAAAGTGTAAAAATAAAACACCTCTATGTGTTGCTTAGCTAAATCAGGATAACCCTACAAAGTGTTTTCCGTTTACTCTCCAAACATTAATATAACTTGATTTCGGGGTTAAACAGGAACTTTGGTCCAATGTTACTTAATTAATATTTCCAAAAATGTTACATTAACTCCAGAACAAACTGGACTCAAATAAACCCTGATAAAATGTTAAAATTGATTCTGTCACTTTTAACACTCCACTTTTTGCTTTTTACCTTTTACATCACCCATTTTATTGGAGTCTGTGAGATTTACGAACCCCCAGACTGCGGTGGTGCTTAGGTTAAAAGATTTCCCAAAAACCTTACTTTACAATAGACCCAAGATCCTTACCCTCCCTTTTCTCTGCTCTACTACCTCAGCAGGAGCAGGTGCAGACTCTGGACTGAGCTTCCCATTAACAAACATTACAAATACAAGACGCTGCCCTGAGAAAATAGGAGGGCAACACAACTGGACACAGCTCATTGCAGTTCAAGCACCTGAAATCCTTCTACATTCACACATATAGTGTAATACACCAGAACGCACACACAATCCAATGCAGTGGAGTCAGCCAGGCAGTAAATAAAACTGGCCTATTCCCATCCAACACTGCGCTGGCCAGGAAATATATGCACCCTTGGGCTACTCATAGATTCAGATCTGAAAAAAATAAGGCTTGGTTTAAAAACAAAGAAGAGAATCGTGCACAACAATAGAAATATGAGATGAAATCGATGATGTGTAGTATAAGTGTGGAGGGGTTTTATTTATGGTTTTGAAGGAGGGGAGAGCTAACACACAAGGACGCAAGCAAGAAAGCGGGCGGGCAGGTGGGCAGGGGGGTGGGCAAATGAAATGGACTCCAGTTATAGGGATAAGCAAAGCAAAATAATAATCTATCAGAAGATTGGAGCGGGTACAGGCTCGTTAACCTGCGTGCGCCCAGAATAACACCCCAATTAATGAAGCCGACAGAGGAATAAATGGAGGGGAAGGCTAATCTCAGGGCGTGGAGGATTTAGCATTGGGACAGATGGAAAAACAGAAAGTAAAAATGATGGGACTCTGAGCTAAAGCAGCAACATTAGCTCATTTGAAGCTATAGAGAAATGTTTATGCTAAAAATGATCAACTACGGAAGCAGTACAAGCTCATATTTTTAAAGATGATCTATGTAAATTTTCTGCAGGGGGTCTGTTGCCTGATTGTCTCCATGGAGATGTTATTGCTTTGCCTATGTTCCAGTGTATCGCATTAAACATATCTATTTTACGTTTGCAAAATAACGTGTTTTTATTCCTCAAAATTGCTTTGATAAATTTGCATTCATACTGTGAGTGGGGCTGCCTTTTCACAGAACTGATTTGTAACCTGGCCTGGAGCTGTCGCCGGCTTACCTCCATGGGAATAGACACGTTTAATGCCAAACTGTGGAAAATTAACAAATATTGAAGGATTTCTGTAAAATATAAACATTGATGAATATATATATAAAATGTTAAAATTTCTCATTGCTTTTCCCATATAGATGCAGGTGCAGAGTTTAACAAATAACTTCATAGTATATTCAAAATGTGATTCAAATTAACAATTTCATTGTTATTCATTAAGAAAATTACCAATTGGAATAAAAAAAATAGTCCTTGTTCATAAATAATAATCAAAAATGTCCTTATGAGACCACCTTTTGCACAGATAACAGCTGCATTCTTGCTGCATTGTTTTTATGTAGTTTTGCAAAGCCTTTTTTGTTATTGAGTTCCAAATAGTTTCTAGCTGTTCCCAGAGGCTTTGGATGAGAATTTGATGTAATTTTTGGAAAACATTAAACTTGAAAATGTATGGATATCAACAATAGTTATATTTTAGCATTAAAGATATCATTTTGACAAAAAGATCTTGCTAATACTGGCGGATTAACCATTATAGAAGCATAAAAAGATATTTTGGTAAACAGAAATACTGTTAAATTACATATGGCAGCAGTGGCAAACACTTTATACTGGGTGGTGGTCTAATACATTTGTTAAGCACTGTATACTTTTTTTCCCATTGCTCCTCTGCATTTGACCCATCCTTCAGTGCATCTGGACCATCATGAGCAGGGAACCCATCTCCAGACTTTACACTATAGGTTCAAGGTCAGGAGTACCTTGCCTAGGTGGAGAAATCGGCATATTCTCCATGTTGTGTTCTTATGTCATTGTAAATCATCGAGCTTCCAGGTTTATCCAGGTGTAGAACTGCCACAAAATAAATTACCTACCGTATTAAACTCTATTTGAATAAGGTAAAAATGGTCCACTCACTAACAGTTACCAAGATATATGTAGAGAGAAAACAATGTAATTTACACCTTGCAGATTCAGCTCACCTCGTGTCATATGGTTTTGTGTGATGATGGATAAACAATAAATCAGGCAGCACTTGTGGGTGTTTCAAATGGGGCAGGCTATATTTAGGAAATGTTCTTAAACTATGGAAATCAATTCACACGGTGCCGCGATCTACTTCAGGTACCATAAATGTACACGCTTCCCATTTACACAGGTACTTAGTGACTAATACAGTAGAGCCGACCATTGACCGGGGCGGGTGTCTCCTGTTTCAAATCAACAACACATACTTACAAGAGGAGGAGGAAGAGGAGGAGGAAGAGGAGGAGGAGGAGGAGGAGGAGGAGGAGGAGGAGGAGGAGGAGGAGGAGGAGGAGGAGGAGGAGGAGGAGGAGGAGGAGGAAGAGGGGGAAGAGGAGGAAGAAGAGAAAAGGAGTGGGAGAAAGAAGGGAACAGGATGGTGAGGGAGAGGAAGAGGAAGCAGAGATGAGGAGGGAGGAAGAGGGAAAGGAAGAAGAGAAGAGGATGAGGGGAGGAGGAAGAGAAGGGGGAGAGGGAGGTGGAAAAGCACCAAGAAGAGGTGATAGAGGAAGGAGAGGAAGAAAAGGAGGAGGAAGAGAGGTGATAGAGGAGGGGGAAGAGGAAGGGGAGGAAGAAGAGGAAGAGGAGTGAGAGGAGGAGGAGAAAGAGGAGGGGGATGAAGGAAGAAGAGAAGAGGAGGGGGAGAGAACAGGATGGTTAGAAGGGGAAGAGAAGAGGAAGAGGGGGAATGGGTGGGGGGTTGCAGCAAAGAGGCAGGTTCAGCACATCGGCTCACGCTCCGTCGGCTCTGGAGGTCAAACTAACAGTCAGCGGTGATTTACTGAACATGTGCTGAAGGTGCACGAGGAAAACAGCAGCAGAGCAGAGGAAGGGTGGGGGGATCTACAGCGCGTTGCTCTGGTGTCCTTGGGCAAGACACTTAAGGAGAAAGCTCTGTGGATGAAATTCATATTGCAAGAGAAGAAATATGACAGGTTTTTTTATTTATTTTTGATTTGTTTGTTTTTTAGTCGTAATTTAGCCTCTTTTTGTCTTGGTTTACCGCGTTAAGGCTGACACACAGATCACATCAAAAGAGGGAGCAAACAAGGACTAAGTTCAGAAGAAAACCAGGACTAAATAGGACTAGAACAGAACCAAATGTGGACCTGGGAGGATCCAACAATGAAAAGTCTTGTTAAAGGTCCTATAAAACACAAAATAGATTCTTGTGAGTTTTTGGTCTTGTTAAAATGTTGTTACTTCATAAAAAACATACTTGGAGTTGTTATTATCATTAATTTTACTTTTTGTTCAGTAGAGATGAGCAATTCCAGGGATGAAATTATCCAAGTGATTTTAGGGAAGGTGCATGGAGTTTAAAAACACAGTGGAGCACTAAGTCTATATTGTGAAACATCTGTTTTAACCTATTATTACAATATAATATGTATTTTTTCATGTTATGCAGCTGCTCAATGAATATCAGGGTTTTGTGAATGAGAGGTGGTCAGAGGTGGCCTTGAGTGGATTTTAAATGTTATAATACGTATAAAATGTTATTAATATGTAGAAGTTGATTTGATCAGACTGCAGGGTCCTGAGTAAAAAATGGTAAAAGTTAAAAAAAAAAATGTTTAAAAATCGATCAATCAGATGTGACTAAATCCCTGTTGTCCCATACAGTGCATTTTACACAAATCCAGCAGTGGTTAATTGATGGTATTTGCTGTAAAAGAGCTATTTGCCCACAGTTTGTCTCTCCCTGTCTGAGTTACGCGGATCAATACTCCGATCAATAACCAATACTGTCTGTGAGTCACTCCATTTCTCTCTATTATCCCCATCCCACTCTGTTCAACGTGTTTTCAACGCCTTATTCTCACAATGCCACTTCTGACTGCAGTGAGTGCACAGAATTAAAAATCGTTTTCCAACCGAGCTAAAACTGAGTGAATGAGTTTTTACATCTGTTCCCACTGTGTAAAAAACAACAACAAAAAAACTATGAAAAAAAACTATTCAAATATTTCTAGACATTTTTACATTTTTAGATATTCAGACATGTGATTTATGTTTTAGTTTGAGACTAACTTACGAAGGGCTCAACTTAAACAAATATTTAATGTATTTCAGAACATGTTTGAAGAACCCGAAAGTCTTTTTTTTTTTTGTACATGACAAGACAAGATATTCTGTACTTAAATATTGGCAGCCTTTGTGGTTTGCTAACAGGTCAAAAAACAGATTGTTTTTGACATCAGGCCCAGCCATTTGACCCTAAGCTGTAGGAGGGAGCCAGGACAGGTGCACTGTGGCTAAGTAGGACACTTGGCCTTAGGGGAGAGGGAGGACAGAGGACAGAGAGAGGGGATGTAGGCTAATCGACAACAAGCATCCAGGTGTTAGCAGTGCACATCTGGGGTTCCCACGGTAACAGGCAGCTTGGTCGCGGTTCATTCATAAAGACTCAGGAGACGAGAGCGGCGAGGGGGGAGGGGCAATAACCTGGATGTAGGGAGAAGGGTGACGACACAAGGGAATCAATAACAGCACGGACGGCTGCGTAAATGGGGCTTCTAGAAACATGCTTTTGTTTTATTCATACTTTTTATATTTATTGAAGACGGTATGTGTCACAATTGCAAGCTTTGGCAATGATTCTCAGTCACTACAGCAATTTAAATCAATATGTTATAGCTTTTCAGTGGGAAAGGTTCTCATAAAAACCTTCAAACCTGCCTAAAACCTTTAAACTATGTTAGAATTGTGTTAGTGCCTCAAAAACATACCTGCAGTTGTGGTTTTTTTCATTCATACATTTGTGAAATCCTTTATTATTACTGTCTACATCTCCAAAGCTCAAAATGCTCTGTTCCAACTTGTGATGTCATTAAGTGGTAATTTTCAAGTTAACAGCTACTGTACATTTCACCATTTCAGTAGAGATTGATCCAAATAATTCTAGTAAAGGTGTATAGAGTATGGGGTATGGAAAAACACAGTGGAGCACTTGAAGTACAGTGTGTCAATAATTTTGTCATTTCGTGTTGAAATAACCTCAAAATTTCACAGAATATATAGAAACAGATCAAGATTTCATATTTAATGTTTTCAGGTTGAGCCGTTCACTCCCAAAGAGAAATCATTTTGCGTCTTGGAATCTGCTCGCATACAGTCACTCAAGACTGTGCAGCCTTCAATGCAAAATGTGGAAAAACTTCACCAACTGGCAAACAAATTTGGACTTGGTATCAAAAAATTAAAGAGGAAGGCTGCTTATAATGTCCACATCACAAAGTGGAACAGAGTGTTTTCTGTTTGAGAGAAGAACAGCCTAAATATGCAGGGTTTGTGTGAGAAACGTGTGAATGAAACAAAACACAACTCCAACTTTTTGATGAGGAAACAACATTACAATGACATCCATCATCAAGAGACATTTGAATCAGTGTCCACATCCAGATCAGATCTCTGTATTCTACACCAGATGCCCTGTCAGTCTTAATACAGTCGACATCAGAGGCAGCCTTGACGAATGTAGTCCTCAGATCATAATTCACATTTCAGATTAGATCCCGGTGTGTCTAACGCAGCAGATAAAAGCCTGTCATTGCACCTGTCACTCATCCAGATACAAGCTCCTGTTCTATAGAATCAGCTTCAGTGTGTCGGACGTGTATAGGAAGTCTCTATGAGCAGTGTTAGATTAGAAATATTCAGATCTTTTGTCAGGTCTGTGGGAATCACGTTACAATTCATTATCGCCACCAGAACATGTGGATGTCTCATAGTACTTTGGGTTCTTTACATGTATTTATTATTTTTTCAGTACTGGAGTTGTCCAAAATCATTTACCACTAATCCATACTAAGCCTAGAATCAAGACTCATTTGAACAAGTATCGATACTGAAATAAATCACAAATAGGACAAAATGTGACTTTATCAAAACCGTTTTAGAATGGTATTGACATTTTTTTTCTCATTTTCATGAGAACCACCTTGTTTTTGTTTATTTGTTTTGGCCTTACTAGGGCTGTCAGCGTTAACACGTTAATCGCGACTAGATTAATGCAATCCATAACACCTTTTTCTTAATCATGGTTAGAGTCGACTTTTTGTCTCTTCTACACATCCGTAGGCAGCTCCTCCGCTTTCGAACTTCAGAGCACCATGCTTCAGTAAACTCACCGCCGTGATGGAGAAACAGAGGAGCTTCTGGACTTTTGAACAGTTTACTTGACTTTAAAAAAAACTTCCAGATGCTACAATTTACAAGTCAAGAGTTAAATGCAGCCTGTGTCAAGCAGAGTTTCAGCACCACCGAAGTACATCTAGCCTAAGTTAGCACCTACAAGCTAAATACCCGGGTGCAGAAACCGGAGCATCGCAGCCAAACGAACCTCAGCTCCGACAAACTATCATTTGGTAGAGTCACCACAGACCTGTGGATAATCACACCGCAAAGAAAATGAATACAGCGATTGCTAAATGGGTCTGAGTTTCTTTACATTATGGCTTTAAAACTGTCTTGAAATGCAAAATAACACAACAATTTTAAACGTGCCATTCGATATGTGATTAATCGCGATTAACTTTCTGATCTTAATCGAGATTTTAAAAATTAATTGTTTGACAGCCCTAGTCCTTACTGAACAAAATGTAAAATGTAGCTGAACAGAGCATTTTAACATCTGAAGATGTAGACAGACCAATAATAAAGTGTTACTCAAACGTGTGAATGAAACTACACAAAACTCCAGGTATGTTTTTGATGAGGTAACAACATTCAAGTCAATAATGTGCGATACAGAACCTTTAAGTGTAATAAAATACATGACTGCACAGTACCATTATGCTGGTATCATATCATTAAAATTTCATATTGCCCCACACCTAATCTCTTATCTTCAAATGAACTTTTAAAACTTGTGGAAAAAGTTCTTCACATTTCGTCTTATGCAAACGAAACCTTCTGTTACCTCCCTCTCTCTGACAATCTGCTGAAAAGGTCAGACATGAAGAAGCATTTAGCCAAGTTGCACTAAGTAAACACAGCTAATCCAGCAAGATTAATGACTTCCAGACGTTATCAACACTCTATGAATCACAAAACTACAGGGGAACACTCTTAAAATGCAATTTATGCAGACGAAAATTTAATACCAACTGCTGATTTGTCAAGTTGCCATGTTTCACCCATTTATCTCTTTCTGTTTTAAAAAATAATCACTACACAACTTAGTGTTTTCCCTTCTGCTTGGAAATAGTATCTTACAAATGTTTTCAGGATAAATAAGAAAGACTAAATCCATTCACTATTTGGGTTGATGGATGCGTATTAGGTGTCACTAAGAAATCTCCCATAGTCCTTTGCTGTTTGAAAGCAGATAAGGCTGGATAAAGGGGCAACTTTGAAGTCTGGTGTCCTATAGGTGAGGAGAGGAGGGGAGGATGGAAGAAGGAAGGGAGAGAGGCTAAAGCTCAAGTAAAAAAAAAGATAAGAAAGAATAATCTAAGAGGATGATGAAGTTAGAGATGTTATTAACATGATAAAGCATGTTTGGCTAATCTTAATTTCTTAATCTTAATCTCACGAACAAAAATCTCCATTGATAGTTTTGTGGTGTCATCTTTTAATCAAAATATAAACTAAAGAAATCAAAAAGTATAAATTACTTTTCAAACATGCACAAAAATAAAGACTAAAGGTGCACTCTGTAGCTTTTCATGAGATTTTATTGCTCTGTCTGTCTGGATGTGCCACGAAAGACTATTAAATCTCCATGGAAACAAGCACCTGACAAAATAAGGCCAAGTTACTGGTCAGATCTGCGGAGAGGTGCCTGCGCTCACAGTAAGAATGCATGATATTTAAGGTAGGGTTTTCAGCAGTAAAAATCTCTTTTGAAATTGTGTCTTCTTTTTAGAACAATAACACAATAAAAGCACCAGTAATTGAATAAATGGCAGATAGATCAAGTTTAATATCGTACTGTGGAACATTCCAGGCAAAACCATAACATCTCCATGGAGACAAGCAGGTGGCAGGACCATTGCATTGATATAATAAGACTATTTACTAGTGATAATTGGGCCAGAAATGAATGCTTGAGCTTTTATTTACATAAAGTTGTTCCGTAGTGACATGAAAGATAAATAACAGCTGCATAAACATTTGGATCCGTTTTGTCTTGTGTTATTTTTGTTTAAAGGAAATAAATGCTGTTTTCAGTCTTTTCTCTTGTATTGGTTGATATCGGATCAGCAGATACTTAAAACTATAATATCAGAATCGGTATCAGAGCTGAAAAAGCTGGATAGGTGCATCCCTTGTTGTCACATATCACAACCCACAGCAGGTGCTTTGACCAAAAGACACTCTACAGTTGTAAAAATGCTATTCTGATTTGTCCAACATTTGCCCTGTAGCCAGAAACGTACTATATGTGTTTTTTATGCACTCTTTGCCTAAGCTGTGCCATTGTATTTGCCTTCACATCTCAACATTTTTAAATATTTAAAACTACCAAACAACCCCTTAAGGTTTTGTACAGCCTTATTCTATAGCACGTAGTTCATTTTAAGTGTTATGCTGCATTAAAAATTAAAAAGATTTATCTGCGAATAATTATGTTACGTTATTTTCAAACCTACTGCGGTTAAAAATTCATTTCTCCAGTTTTGCCAAGACAACTTTTAGATTCATCAAATGTTTATGAAGAAAGCAAGACTAAAAAATATAGAGACACCACAGAAAGATAGAGAAGTGGTGTTACTTTAAAGGTGCATTGTGTAACTTTTCTGGTGGAGGGTCCATCAAATGTTTTTCTCCATGGAGATGTTGTTGCTTTTTTGTCTGGAATGTTTCACAGTATTGTATTAAGCCTTTCTATCTACATGGAGACCAAACCAGACCAAGTTACAGGTCAGATCTATGGAGAGGCGACCCACATAATGCCTGTTTAGTTTTTTTAGGTATTTTAGGCATTTCTGAGCTATAAACAACTGTGAAACCAACTGTGATTGAATACATTTAAGGTAAAGCTATTTAATGTCATATTGTGGAACATTTAAAGCAGAGCAATGACATCCATAGAAACAAGATGACGGACCCCAACCAAAAAGTGACATAGTACACCTTTAAAGGTCCGGTATTACGCAAAAAGGACTCTTGTGAGCTTTAAGCCGTGTTAGAATGTTATGTTACCAAAAACAAAGCTGAAGTTGTGTTTTGTTTCATTTACACATGTTTGACTAATCATTTATAATTAGTCTGTCTACATGCTCAAAGCTCAAAATGCGCTGTTCCACCTTGTGATGTCATGAAGCGCCAATTTTCAAGTTAACCTTTTGTTTGGTAGAGATTAGAAATTTCAGGGCTGAAATGATCCAAACGATTCCAGTGAAGGTGTAGGTTTAAAGTGTGAGGATAAAAACACACGGCACTTCCTGTATTGCCACATGACATCACAAGGTGGAACACAGTGTTTTCAGTTTGAGACAAGAACTCATCCTAAACATGCAGCGTTTGTGTTTAACATGTGTGAATGAAACAAAACGCAACTCCGGGTATGTTTTTGATGAGGAAACTTTATAACATAGATCAGAAAGAGGAATGATATGGGCCCTTTAATAACATCCAGGCTTGAGATTTCTATAAAGCCTGTTTCATTGTCAAGCTCTAGATGTGGTTTATAGTTTGTGGTAATAGAAGGACACTAATGTGCTGAGTTGGTGCAGTCCAGCGTCTGCGCTCTGAAGATAACAGGTTTATCAGCTATTGAATTACCCCATCTAGTTAAATGATACTAATCTTGCTTTGTAGTGCTCTTTCACAAATGCCATCTGAGACATTGTCCTGCAAAGTTGTAATTTTAGGATTTATTTATTGCATTTGAAGAGAAAAACATGGCCGAATATCCTCCCATTTACAAGCTCTATCTTGTTGTAGCCTTTTCACCCTTACTGCTATGCGCCACCTATCAATATATAATAGCGTTTTTCTTCCTTGAGCTTGATTTCTTAGTTTGAAACCTCCCTGGTGCACGACTGTACTTAGGGGAGTGGGCTTTTACAGTACAGCCAGTATATACTGTAGCTTCCTCTGTAAAAATCACCATAAATAGCATATACATGGGGTCGATGAATAATTAAACATCTTCTCTCACTTCCAGCTCCTTCATCTTACTTGTTAAAGAGTACTATGTGACTTTTCTGGTGAAGGGTCCGCCGCCTACTTGTGTCCGTGGAGATATTAGTGCTTTGCCTGGAATGTTTCACAGTATGGCATTAAAACATGTTTAAATGATTTATTTTACAGAGAGTGCGGTTGCTTCTCCATAAATCTGACCTATATCTTGGCCTTGTCTTGTCAGCCGCTTGTCTCCATGGTGATAAAAAGATTAAAGAGCCCATGTTATATATTTTCTGAGCTGTGATATAATGTTGATTCCTCATTAAAAACATGCCCAGAGTTGCGTTTTGCTTAATTCGCACATGTTTAACACACTAATCCTGCATATTTAGGCTTTCTTACAAACAGAAAACACTCTGTACCACCTTGTGATGTCACATGGTAATGCAGGAAGTGCTTCTACTCTGTACACCTATAATCATTTGGATCATTCCATCCTAGAATTATCAACCTGTACTAAAATAAAGAAAGAAATAAAGATAAAAGGTAGCTGTTAACTTGAAAACTACCACTACATGACATCACAAGGTGGAACAAATCATTTTGAGCTTTGGAGATGCAGACGGACTAATAATAAAGGGCAACTCAAGAACATTCTATCGCAGCTTAAAGTGCACAAGAGTCCATTTCAGGCAATGTAGGACCTTTAGACTTTTTTTTGCCAACTGTTGTGTATCCTCCCTCATCATCTCTTTTACTCGTGTAGCGTTTTATTTCGAGAGCATGTGCTGTAAATATTTCACGTACTTTTGTGTATTGACGTATAAATACCCGTCAGCTATTGGCCGGGACACTTCCCAACCGGCCGGACAGAGCGTTATTGATTGGCTAATTGATTAATCAGCTTGTCGGCGCTCCCAGAGGACAAGTCATTTTTACCATTGATGGATCCAAGGACATGTTCCCACAGCAACTAATCATGCCATGTAGGGCCCCGTAATGGCAAGATACGCGACTTACAAATATATGGGTTACAATTGTGAATGAGATTTCACAAGACTGGACAAGTATATGCACAAAGATTATAGTCGTATAGACTGCAATATTATGTCAGAATGGAGGCAGGGGCCTGGAATTATATGGACGATTCAGTGTTTCTGAATTACTAAACTAACTAAACTGGAAATCCACACATGTTGAGCATTATAATTTTTTGTCAGATTGAAACCGTCTTTAGTCTGACAATAATCCTGCCACATAATAATGCCAATAATAATGCCACCACTTGACATTTTCAAGACATTTGTGAATTGTCAATTGTGTAAAAGAAGAGTGCGCGAAGAGTGGAGAGAGACATTCAGCAAATGGGAATTTCAAGTATTTTAGAGAATACAGAGAGCTAACCGGTGAGTTAGTTGGCAAACATACTACTAACTACACTATTGCTTTGTATAATGCTTACTTTTATTACAAAATAAAATCTGTAGTTACAAAAATACACTTTTGTAACCAGAACTTTTCTCCTACTTCAGTCTTCTCTGAAACGTTAAAGAACACATATTGAGATTGTGTCTGTTATATAGTTATAATCTACGACACCATGGATCTTCATGTTTATCTAAAAAAGAAGCAACTCCACTAACTAATATGTTGGAAAACTACGATGCCCAATGGGAGCCGACATCACTGTAAACATCAGAACAAAAAGTAAGCACAGAGCAGCGGCTGCATGCCGGTGGAGGTAAAAATAGTGGTTGATTGGAAATTATTTTCAATGTCTTGAAAATGTGTGATTAAAGATTGCTGTAAAATGCAACAAATCACTCCATATACAACTTTGAGAGGGTAAATGAAAAGGGGAAACAACTGTAACATGGTTAAAAGCTCTGAAAAGTTTATTATGCATAATAGGTCTGCTTAATGCTCCAGGAGCTGTTTACAATGTTCTGAACTTTTCAAAGATATATCACAAATCGAATCACTTTGACAATAAAAATCACATTTAGATCATTTCCTCAAACTGTGCCGTCCTACAGTATAACTTGAGCTTGAATGAAACAGTCCAGTACTTCCTCCCACCCCTCGACGCCACAGTTCAAGCATGTGTCCTTTGTGAACAATGATACACAAGTCCCCACTTCTGTCTCCAAGCGCGAGGAGGGAAGAAGAAAGCTCCACCACTAATCTTTTTCTCTCCGCTAATGACAGGACACTTCCACTCCGGCTCTTCCTCAGGCAAAGTGCTCCGCTCCCCTCTTAAAATATTAACCACAGGCAGACAAACACAGACACAGCCAGAAGAGGGGAGGAAAGAGGGGGAGAGAGGAGCGAAAGAGAAGAGAAGAGAGGAAAGAAGGAAGCTGAACATGAGAGAGAGAAGGTGCAGAACGAGGGTGAAGGAAGAAGAGTAAGAGAAGCAGGAACAAACCACCTTCCTCCTTTCCTCCCTTCCCGCTCTCCACTTTCCCCTCCTTTTATTCCCTCTTCCTCTCAAAAGACGAGTGAGAGAGGGGAGAGCAAGAGGAAAAAAAGAGAAATAGAGGGAAAGGGAAGACGAGAGGAAGAGAGAGAGAGTAAAGAATGAAGAGGGAAGAGAGAGAAAGAGTGTACAAAGAAAAAAGTGAGAGGGAGAGATGAAAGCGAGAAGGGAAGAGAAGGCAGAGAGGTAAAGAAACAAGCAAAAGAAGAGAGGAAAGAGAGAGAGAGGAGAGAGAAAAGTGAGAGCAGAGGTGGTTGGGACCGTATGGGTTTTTATTGGCTCACCCACTGTGACAGTAAAAAGCAGCTGCACCATTTCCATCCACTGCACTTCTGTTTAATGCAGTCGGATTACACTTGTACTACACAATGTATTTAACAGCAACTTTACTCTGTACATAATGCTACTGCTATTATAAAACGGGTACTTCACACTTACTCCTGCTGGTGTCCTGATGGTTGGAGGCAAAACTAAATCCACTGTGTTGTTGCCTGTGCGTAACTACCATAGACTGTATATATAAATGGACATAGCTAACCCGCTAGTGCCACATTTCAAATAGGAAGTGTGTATGGGCACATTTCCAGCTCCATTGGGTCCAATTCACTTTGGATTGAAAAACCGTCGCCCCTCGCTCTGTAACTGCTACTGTGAGCCTCGTCATTTTTGGTCTTTGGTCTTCGTATTAACCTGACTTTTTATTTTATTCGGCTATTTTGTCCATAAATCAGTTCCTATTCCCAATATGGAACTCAACTCCAAATTTGCTGCATAACTGCTAGCCTTGACCAACTTCATTTGACTGAAGCTGAACACTATATGGATGACGTCACACTCCCTTAGTCCACTTCTTTATACAGTCTATGGTAACTATGATAAAGCTGATGAATGAATCCAATACACAATTAAACCAGTGTTTTTATTTTATTGGCGCACAGTTTATTTTACCTTCTACCAATCAGCCAGGAGTAGCTCAGTACGCACACAAGCTGGCAATGCCAACTCGGGGGGTGCAAAACAAATGGATTCTATTTCTGTGAGTTTAATGCACTTTGGATTACTATTACACTTTGTAGCAGTAACAGCAGTAATACAAGCAGTTGTTGTAGTAGTAGTAGCAGTAACAGTAATTGTAGTAGTAGTAGTAGCAGTAGCAGCTGCAGTAGTAGTAGCAGCAGTAGTAACAGTAGTAGCAGTAGCAGTAGCAGTGGTAGTAGCAGTAGCAGTGGTAGTAGCAGTAGTAGCAATAATAGTAGCAGTAGAAGGAGCAAAGCAGTAACAGTTATAGTAGTAGTGGCAGCAGTAGCCACAGTGGCAGTATCAGAAGCAGCAGCAGCTGCAGTAGTAGTAGTAGTAGTAGTAGTAGTAGTAGTAGTAGTAGTAGCAGTAGTAGTAGTAGTAGCAGTAGTAGCAGTAGTAGTTATAGTAGTAGCAGCAGTAGTAGTAGCAGTAGTAGTTATAGTAGTAGCTGCAGTAGCAGCAGTGGCAGTATCAGTATCAGTAGTAGTAGTAGTAGTAGTAGTAGCAGTAGTAGCAGTAGTAGTTATAGTAATAGTAGTAGTTATAGTAGTAGTAGCAGCAGTAGTAGTAGTAGTAACAGTAGTAGTAGAATAATATTAGAAAATAACAACAGAAACTCTCACTTTAGCTGAGAATAACTGAGTGACTATTTCCAGTGTTAGTACTTTCTGAAATACCAAATGTCTGAGACGGTTTTGAGGAAGGCGCGAGAACAATTTCCATTTACTAATATCAGGCGCCTTGAAGGTCGATTTATCACCCAGACCCATCGCCCCGATTCACCTGCACAAGATGTCGATCGTCTCCGGGCAGCACAGACAGAGAACCTCGTCCGCACCAGGAATCTTAAAGAGATGGCATTTTTGCTCCTCTTTATCTTTATGTATGAGGTGATACACAAGACTATCCGAGGATCTATTGAGGTGCAGATGAGACAGGCTGTATCTCCAGTGGAACATTATAAAGCACACTGAGCGGGTGATTTGGTTGGGATTATATTTCCTCCTTCAGTATGGTTACGGTGAATACAGATATGGACACTGTTTATCTACTGCAGTCTTCAATCTGGCCACAGGAGGTCAAAAGCTATTTTCGCCTTATTGGTTTCAGCTTTGAAAAATGAAGGACGGTGCAACAGGACAAGTTTGTGGTCACCAGCCGTACAATTTAAACTCAAAGTGGAAGAGGATAGTGGGAATAGCTTTTTGATCATTTTATATCCAAAACAAACAATTTCAAATGTACTGTAAACTGTCCTGTGCCCCCAAAACATTTCAATCATGCACGTTTTTTCAGATGTGTCTCCCTGGAGATGCTAGTTTGCCAGAAATATTCCACACTATGGCATTAAAGTGTGCAGTGATATGAACCAGACAGAAAATAGTACCAAGCGATTACGAGGTCTGACTTTTTCATGGTTCAAGTTTTGTGACGCAAATGTATCACTCTTTTGAACACATATTGTTTTGAGAAAAAAAATGCTTTATTTTCGTGACCCCAGCCAACTTGCCGGATACTTTCATCAGCACTGAAACCAGGAAAGAACTCGGCTCACTAGACGCTGTCGGGAGGTAAGTCATACAGATTCATGTAAAAAAAACAAAAAAAAAAACAGAACTATCCCTTTAAACTTCTATTATCTATTTTATTACACATTTAATTGCTCAAAAATGCACTGGGAAGACCTGCATTTTTGCATTTTACATGATTTCCAAATTCTATTTCTGACAAAATCATGTGTCAGTCTGACTAATTCTGACCAAATGGACCAGGGAGGGCATCTGACATAAAATATAATCCGCAGTTCATTAATATAACCACATATAGGCAACATCAATATACAGACATTAGCAACAAGGAGGGCATCTGGCATAAAATGTAGCCCAAATGTGTACAGTTCATTAATGTAAAAGCAAATATACAACAGCAGCACAAAGATCAGCAGAAAAAATGAGGAAGAACAGTGGTTTGGGAGGGCATCTGGCATAAAACGAAGATCAATTGTGTGCAATGCATTAATGTAACTGCATATAGACCACACCAGTCTACAAAAATCAGCATAAACAAAAGCGGGAGGTGGTTTGTTCTAATTGAATTACAATGAGCTATAAAAAAAAAACAATACAACTAGAGCACATCTGATAAATAGCATGTCCTTTAGTGTATAGTGTATCAACCATGTACAACTCCACAGTGAATGAAAGAGATCAGCTGACCGGTCCTGTTGCCACGGGCGATGTGTGGAGCTCGCTATAACGCACGGGAGCAGAGCGTCTGAATGTCAGCCAGCAAATGAGCCGTGACTTTGGCTCTGGAAGACAGTGGAGTCAGCAATAACCAGATACACATACCAGCTCTCCCGTTCCCAATCTCTCCATGTTTTCCCCTCCTTGTCCCATACGCCGGCCTGTCAGGATTATTTCCACAAGCACAGAGAAGCATGTCTGACCCCCGCGTGACCCCCCACCTCGTCCAATCAGCATGAGGCGGACAAGTCTCCCCTCCATCTCCGGCTAACCTTGACTTGTGGGTTCATTAAACGCATGGGTGCACATCGGCAAAAGGGTGAGCTCAATGGAAGAGGTATAGGTAGTAATAGGTAGTACTACAGGTTACATGTACTAGAGTAACTTCTCAGAGTACCTGATTCATCACAGGTACCGAGAGAACCAACATTTCATCTTGAAAGGCAAGTTATAGAAGTTATACTAATAAAAACAACCAAATAGATGTTCATTCGTTCATTTATTTTTCAACATAGAACCAAAAATAAGAAAACAAAAAACTCTTCATTATTATTTATCTCTAAAAACAAAATGGATAACAATTTGTTTTTTTTTGTTTTGTTTTTTCATTTTTGATTCTTATATAGGATTCATATATTTGGTCTATGAACAGTCAGTGTGAAAAATATATAATATAATATGTATAATATGTAAGTCGCACCTGAGTATAAGTCGCAGGGTTGACCACCCAAACCCTGAAAAAAGTGTGATTTATAGTCCAAAAAATACAGTACATTTTACTGCTACGAGAACATGATATTTTGACGTAACTAGTGTATACTTATTACAACAGTACTTTGATTTTTTATTTTTTTTTTTTAACCTATATTGTCCAACTATATGAGAAAATAACACTTATTACACAATATTAAATGTGCACTATGTAACTTTTCTGGTAGAGGCTATACCATCTGTTGTCACCATGGAGATATTTGGGCTTTACCTATATGTTCCACAATATAGCATTAAACATATTTATTTGTAGGAGACGCCACCAGACCAAGTTTTGGGTCATGTCTGTGGAACGGCCACACCCACTCTCTGTAAGAATGCATGTGTAACGAAGTATTTTTCAGCAATATTAACATGTCTAATTAAATAAATACAGGATACGCACTTTTTATATCATCAGTAATATTTCAGATTCTCCATCAGAAAAGTTACATAGTGCAACTTTAAACAGCCATTATAGCATTCTTTCAGTGAATATTTTTACTTGAATAATCATGTGGGTGGTTCTGTATTTTTGAAGTAACAACAACACCCTTTTTGATTAAAATGGAAATTAAAACAGACACACCTTTTAACACTTTCAGAAGCCGCCATGTTCAGTAATGAGAGTGACACTGCTGTACTGTACCATCAGGTTTAACTATGTTGACAGCAGTACTCAGTTTTGTTACTTAAGTAAAAGTACACATACAGGAAGGAAAAAAGGAAAATATCACATGAAAAAAATGACTTAAGCAAAAGTATTAAAATACTTGTTTGAAAAAGTATAAAAGTTAAAGTATTTTGCAACAATTTGAGCTCTTTAAATGTAGGTATTTTGATAAACAACTGAATTACTTTTTCTGTGTCTGTTTTTATTTGTATATTTAATAAACCCCTTAGTCTTTTCAGCAGGTCTCTGTAAAAAAAATTACTTTTACTTTCCAGTCCTGTTAAAAAATGTAGTGGAGCTGAAAGTACAGACACCTGCTCTCAAATATAGTGTAAAAGTAAAAGTAACAAGTATCCACTTTAAAATCTACTAAAGTACAGACACCGAAAATGTATACTTAAAGGTGCATTGTGTAACTTTTTTGGGGAAGGGTCCGTCGAATACTTTTTCTCCATGGCGGTGTTATTGTTTTGTTTGAAATGTTACACAGCATGGCATTAAACCGTATCAGACCATTCACAGTCAGAATGCCTGTTTTTCTAGCTATTTTTGAGGTATAAAACCACCTGTAATTGAATAAATGTAAAGTAGAGCTGTTTAATGTCACACTGTGGAACATTCCAGGCTGAGCAATGACATCTCCACAGAAACAGTAGGTAATGGACCCTCCACTAGAGAAGTTACACAATGCACCTTTAAGTACAGTACTATGTTTACTTCCATCAGTGGTTGGCAGGTTTTATATGTAATTAGTTCCTGTAGATATTGGCTTTAATGTGACTTCAGTTTCTCTTGCAGCTTTATTCTGTTTATGTTACCTCAAGGTACAAACTGCTTTTTTGCTTCATACCATGACACCACTTCCTGTTGAGTGTCAAAATAGGGCAGAGAAACAGGAAATAGATCATGAATGCACCACGGAGATGTTCATGCTGGTTATAAAGAGATATGTTTTTTATATTTTTCACTTTTAACATGGCGTCAGGAAACAGCTGAAGGCCAGAGTTGCACGTTGCAATGTCACCCGCTCACAACAACAGTTTCCTGCAACACTTCCCCAAAAGCACCGCATAAAGTGGCTCCCATGGGTGCCACGCGCTACCCCCTGCCAAGATCAGAGGAGAAATGCTAATGCAGAGTCTTACGCAAACACAACGAAAAAGGGGAAAAGGACCAACGATTGCAAAAGCTGTGTCTTAAAAGTGCTCTGTGTAACTTTTTGGTTCGGGGTCTGTCACCTGGTTGTTTCTATAGATATGTCATTGCGCTGCCTGGAATGTTCCACAGTAATGACATTAAACAGCTCTAACTTACCTTTATCTTACACTTGTTAAATTATTCTCCATGATGATAGAAAGGTTTAATACCAAACTGTGAAATATTCTAGACAAAGTAATAACAAAGCTCTGGAAAAATGTATTTGACTGGCCCTACATCGGAAACATTACACCTTTAATGTTATCATAGAGCTAAACGGTTTGTGTAACTTCTGCTTTTCAGAGTACAACAGGAAACAAGAGGTGAAAGTGAGGCTAGAACATTCTGACCAAGTTTAAATGTATTGCAAAATCCAGGCAAAAATATACACAAGACCTAACTAATGCACATAGCCCTCTGTGTTTTCTAAGGTAGTTTAACAGCTCCTTGCATAAATTGGCATATTTTAGAACTTCATAAAACAGGTCAACATAACTTCCAACCATGTAAATCATTTGCATGTTAAAATATGAAATGTCTTACCTTGTACACTTGTCCATATGTGCCATTTCCTACCAGCTCAACCAGCTCGAAAATGCCGGCAGGATCCTAAAAGAGAGAAGAAAAAAAAGTCAATTATTTATATCTGGCTAAAATGAATCATCAGTAAAAAGCACAATGACTGATGCGAATTGCAGTCTTTTTGACTTAGTGGGTATGGCCCAGATTGAGCGCGCATAACATTAGAATAGATGTGGTCATACTATACTTAATCTATGCATTCTTGATTTTCACGCCACTTTTAATAGGTTAGAGTACTATTCAACATTCAAAAAATACATTAATTAGTATTAATGTTACGATGAGCACTGCTAGGGTACAGAGGAAGTAACAAACTGGAGGCTCATCCAGGATCTTAACACCCTGTCCCGCCTTAATAAAATGGCAATTGGCCCTTTAATAGGTTTGTATTAGGCAAGTGTTGAATTGGTTTGTTTTTTCCTGAATTGTTGATGGCTTATGGTGATTGGGTGGTGGAACGTTGTTTCTTTTGCCGGTTACGTCTGACTCTTTGTGTTTGAGTGTGCTCCAGGTATGTTTGGTGACCGGCCTGATCACCCCTTCACACTTCCACTTTCTGAGCCTCTTTTGTCCTCCAGACTCACTGGGATGGGGCTCGGTTCTTGGGCCGTCTGCCCCATCTCATCGGTGTATGGAAGTAACACTGCTGCTTGAGCTGTACCCTGGGAACCTATAGCCCTGGTTCATGCCCTCACTTATTTTCCACCTCCCAGTCAGTTGCAGCCAAACGTAAGTATACAATCAGGCTTGTCCGCGATATAATGTAATATAATAACGTATTAGTCTCATACAAGCACTTTTCCTGGCGCTCAAAGATGCTTTACAATTTAATGTCTAATTCACTCCATACCTGGTTGTGGTGACCTATTATTGTAGCCACAGACTGCTGCTAATCTGCGTCATTGACCCCTCTGACCACCACCAACACTCACACCACATTCATACTAGGCGGACAAAGTGAAAACTGAGGTTGTGTCCTTAGGCAAGCTAAGGACACAACCTCAGTTTTGCCACTGGCGCTCCACTGTGGCACCTGATTTTCCCAGCAGTCTCCCATTCAAGTACTAACCAGGCTCGGCCCTGCTTTGCTTCTGAGATCTGATGCTCTGAGGCTCTGACAAGGAGGTTTGGCCACTGGTTTTGAATTATTAATTGCCATATATCACAAGGGCGTTAATTTTTCAACTCTCTGAAATCCATGGATAGTCAGTTTATAGTATAGTATCATTGCCATCACAAAAAAGCCAAAGTTCTTCCTCTGAATTCTGGTGCAAACCATTTTTTCATTGAACCAAGATTGGCTGTAGACTTCTCAATTAAAACAAACAAACTGAACCATTAGAAGTGACAGAATTTGGATCTAGATTAATATTTGATTAATTGCGCCGCTCTATTTCAGATCTTCTTCATCCAAAACTAACTAAAACTTTAAAGACCCCATTTACAATTGGCCAGCACAGACTTGAGCACTAAACTATTGACAAGAAGCAGCCCCAGAAGGGAAAGCGACTAAAACTCAGTGACCCCCGTCCAATCCAACATCCCCCCCAGTCCCCCCTCCTGCCCCTGCCCCACGGCTGTGTTGCTACGGCATTCCTACAATAGCTGGCATTCACTCTCTCGCTCTCCAAAGCTTCATCTCTCCATTCTGTTCTTTAAACCGTGCACTCATTCCCTCTTTCATTGACAGTTTCCAGGACTCCAAAAAACAACTAACTGTCTGTAGCGTGGCAGGTCCCTCTTTTAAAACTTTTACAGCGACTTAAACTTGAGCTATATCAGCAGAAATGTCAATATTAGAAATTTACTACTAACTTTTCAAGAGATATTGTGGTAGTCAACAGCTTTCTGAAAAATAGTACACTTAAAGATGCACCGTACCATTTCTAGAGGGTCCACCACCTGCTTATCTCCATGGAAATGCCATTGCTATGGTAGAAATATTAACCCCAAAAATGTTTACTCCATCTGTCATTTTTAGACGCATAAGTCAGTATAGGTGCGCAACTTTTCTGGTCGAGGGTACGCTACCTGCTTGTCTCCATGGAAATGCTTTTGCTTTGTCTAGAATGTTCCACAGTATAGATTAAATGTACAGTATCACGAGGGAGACAAGCAGGTTACAGCACTGCACTACAATACAGCTCAGTTCTGTGGAGAGTCGCCCTATTCACAGATGGGTTTATTGTATTTCTGAGCAATAGAAACACCCACAATGAATACATGATTGATAGCTATGTTTAAAGTCATAACATGGAACATTCCAGACAAAGCAATAACATCTCCACGGAGACAAGCAGATAGCATACCCTCGAAAAGTTGTGCACCTCTACCAACTCATGCTTCTAAAAATGACAGATGGAGTAAACATTTTTGGAGTAAACATTTTTAGATAATGAATTACTTTTTGTAATTATTTTGTACTATTATTACATTTGAGCTGAAGAAATCTGAATAAAAAACAGACTTATTATTGATACAAAATCCTAAACTATCCTAACTACAATATTGCACATTTAGGGTTAGGGTTATTTTAGTGGCATGAAAATTGTCATGAAAATCATCCTTTCTTTAGCTGTGAATATAACTCAAAGCTTCTTATTCCGCACTCTTCTCTTTTAACGTTAATTTTATGATGATTATTTGTCTTTTGATTATTTTGCATTGTATTGTACTATTTTTAAAGCACTATGAGTTACTTTGTGTACAAATAGTCCTATTCAAATAAACTTGCCTTGCTTTAATTGTCTGTATTTCCTTAGAAGTTTATCTCATTTCAAAATACATAATCACTAAATAAAGTTGTAAATGTCTTCAGCGCTTTTACGGTGAATTATCCAGTGGTCATTGTTGAAGCACCTTTCACAGGAATCTGAGCTATGAGACAAATTAAAAGCCCAAATGTTTGACTCACTGAACTATTTTTAGAGCAGGAGCCTCACAGGACGACAGAGCTGCTGCTGAATATTGCTTTACCTAAATTGGCCTGTAAGACTCTGATGTCTGAACTCAATACTTGGCGTGTTCTGTTATTCCAGTGTTTGTGGCCTGAATTTTTCGCTGTTAAAGTGACACTGCGTAACTTCTAAGGTGGGGGGTCCGCTACTTGCTTGGCTCCGTGTTATTTCTTTGCTTGGACGTTTGACTGTAGGACATTAAACACATCTCACTTGCATTTACTCAATTGCAGGTGTTTTATAGTCCAAAAAATCTTCAACAAGATGACATTTTAACATGTTCAGGCTTGCTTTTCCATAGATCCGAACACCATACTGTGAAATATTGAAGGTAAAACAGTAATATAGAGGTGACAGATCAGAAAGGTTACACAGTGCACCTTTATATACATATAGGAAACACTTACATCCTGCAGTATTACTGTATTCTCTGTATTAGTCTACAAAAACATATCCGGAGTTGTGTTTTGCTTCATTCACACATTTTAAACACACATCCTGCACATTTAGGCTGTCTTCTGAACTGAAACTAAAAACACCCTGTTACCTTGTGATACAGGAAGTGCTCCAATGTGTTTGTAAACTCCTTCACTAGAATCATTTGGATCATTTCATCCCTGGAATTGCCAATCTCTTCTGACCTACAGGTACAAGGTTGCTGTTAACTTGAAAACTACCAGTTCATTACATCCCAAAGTGTAAAAGTGTTACTCAAACACATGAGAATGAAGCAAAACACAACTCTAGGTATGTTTTTGAGGCGGTAACAGCAGTATAATATGACTTAAAGGTCACAGGAATCCATTTTGTGTAATATAGGTCCTTTAAATGTTACTATATTAAGTATTTATCTGGCCGTGTTTGTTTTTCAGTGTTGATTCACAAAAATAAACCCTAACACTGAGCTTATCGGGACTATTTTGTGCATGATACCTGCTTTCACACTCTATAAAAACTGGCCTATAAAAAGCTGCACTTTCAATCTGTTCACATCTTTCACTGAGTCTCATTCACTGCTCACTCACCCATATTTGCCATTTCAATTTTCAAGGGTTTGGAGTTTGCCAGACACTCCCCATTATGGAATCTTTTTGGTGAATAACTATTATGACTATGGCGCCAAACTTAGCCAAACCTGAATGCAAGAACTGAATCAGCCAAAAGTAAGAGTAAGAGTAATCTGTGTAATTATGTGCTTACGGAGAGGAGCGAGACAATTCTCACAATACAAAGGAAGACTGGATCCATGAGAACGAGACAAGACAAGATTTTGACCTAATTATAACAAATAAACAGTGCAGTGAGCTCACAACTTTGAATTTTATTTCTGATTTATGTAATATTTTTGCTGTCACTGTAGCAAATCATGTTGTAATTTTATCTTGTGAAATCTTGTCCCATGCCTGGTCCCTTATGTAATTTATAGATTTTACATCATAGAATCAGAATCTTGGTCAGATCTCCAGGGTTAGAACGTGCAAACTCCACCAAAAGGACCCAGAAGAACTGCACAATAAGAGAAAAAGGCGCCAGCCAATACTGCAAATCAATATTTTTGCAATATAAAGTGGTCACTCACTATAACGCGGTTCACCTTTCACGGCTTTGCTGATTTTTTTTTACACCGTATGAACATGCATTGTGTTCTCCGTCCTGATTGGCTGTTCTGCGCAATCAAAGGTGGCACGCTCCATTTAGATCGCGGAGCCTGTCTGAGAAGTGTATAAAGTGAAGGGTTTTACAGCCATAAAACATATATAATCATTGTAAAAAATAAAGCTACTTCACAGATTTCGCCTATTACGGGTTATTTTTAGAACGTAACGAGGGACCACTGTATTGATACTTTACCGTGACATCAAGCTGGGGGTGTTCTGTATCTCTAATGGCGGAATGTTAAGCAGTTACCATGGTGACACAATGTAAACATTAGCAAAAACTGCCAAAAATGTGTTTGATTGTTAGAGAACTCAAGAAAAAAACATGTAAAACAGTACATATTTAGGAGCCTGTGACCAATAAGAGCACTCATGGTCCAGTTTAGGAGTTTGATTTTCAACTAAAAGTGTGAATAACTGAAAAACTGTTGGCTAATGCTAGTTTGGGACTTTAATTTTTGTATGAGGGATTTGTTTCAGCACATCAGCATCAGCATCATCTGCAAAGTATCAAATGTGCAGCCCTAAAGTGACTAGATTTTCTTTAGCGCTCTCCAGTAGTTGAACAGCAGGATTCTAATACATTTCTTTACGAGTGCTTCTGGGTTCACCATGTGTGTTTCCTTTATTTATTTTGGTCAATTTCCTGATTCTCCCCATGTACTGCTTTACTGTCTCTATTGGTTTGTTTGTGCATTTCTCAGCAGACCTGTCAACCTGTCAGCTCCCACTGTGGGCTGGATGCTTTTCTTGCACTCTCCTTGCTTTTTTCCCCTGACGTTTTCTTCTTTTTGTTTGTGGTTAAGGACACAAACTGATCCTCTCAAGTACATCCTCGCCGTCTCACTGCTTCACACCAGAATCGCACAGCGCTCCTCCCACACACATAGGGGCAGTGTTCAAACGCTCGAACAAGTGTGAACTCTGGTATCAAATCCACTGTGCGGAGAGATACATGTGTGTTATGGACCTGAGGGAGAAGCATGGGGCCAGACAGGATTTAAAAAGTCAAACAGTTTAGCTTCAGGTGATTTGTCTATAATAAACTGCAGTCTTAAATAGGGATGCAACGTAATCCAAGCCTCTCGAGTCAATATTTTCACGACATGCATCCCACGGTACGATATTTACTGCAATATTTTGTCAAAGTTACAAAAAATGTGCACATACTACTACTACTACTACTACTACTACTACTACTACTACTACTACTACTACTACTACTACTACTACTACTACTACTACTACTACTACTACTACTTTTTCCTTTAAAAATGCTTTAATGGTTTTGTCATAAAACAAAGAATTAAGACTTAAAAGTCCTTATAGTAGTTGTTTCCTCATGTAGTTTACACTGAAATGAAGCAAAGGATCATGGTATATGTAGTTCCTTCAGTTTTTTTTTGTTTATTGCAGGGTTTTTTTGCACGAAAACAACAAATTTAAGCAAAGAGAATTGTAATTCGATATATTGTGATGGCCCACAATATTATTGTGAGACTTTTGGCGATACGATATGATCAGAACAAGTATAAGATCACAGACAAGTACATATGAACCACTAAAAACATATTTGGACAGTTGAAGGATTACACAGGTAAGACCACATGGTATTATAAAAGAAAATACTACGATTTAATGTTGAAAACCACATTCTATTGTCTAAATAGTGTGTTTTTATTATGATCATTTTATCAGAATCGGTATTGAGTATCAAGTCTGTCCCCCAGAATCGAAAGTTTGTTAGAAATCGGAGTATCATGCCAACACTAGTGGCAACTCATATTCTATTCATGTGATTCAGTTGGGACGCCATGTGCACACCTCTGCCTCTGCTGTCCATCGATCGCAGGTTAACGTCGCCATGTCAACAGCCATGCCTTATTGAGGGACTTTTGCTTTTCCCACCTCCTCCATTCTGAGCGCGTGTGAATTAACTGCATGGGCCCTGCATACAAACTCCTGACAGGATCTCCCCAGACGCCTCAGACTCTGCTTCACTCTCGTCTTTATTCTGGTGGCGCTCCTCACAGTCACACTTTAAATGCATAAACCAGAGACAATACACTGTAAAAACTGAGAGCCAAACTAGACTTGATTAGAATAAAACCTTTACTTTAGATTAGGTTTGAGTTAGGGTTACACAAATTTGACATTTTTCTGACGAAGTATATCCATGATTGATGTATTAAAATCAAAATTCAGGTCATGGTGCACTATTACACCACTGCAACATCTAAAAAAATGTAGATAAAAATGACTCTTAAAAGGCTCATGCTACGCTATTTTATAATGGTATAATATTGTATCCTCATTACAAACATACCTGGAGTTGTGCTTTGTTTAATTCACATGTTTAACACACAAATCCTCCATATTTAGCCTAAGTTATCCTCTCAGACTCAAAACACTGCTCTGCCTTGTGATCATGTGGTAATACAGGAAGTGCTCCACTATGTTATTAAACTCCATATACCTTCACTAGTATCATTTGGATAATTTCAACCCTGGAATTGCCAATCTTTACTGAACAAAAGGCGGAGTCCAGCATGGGTTCAGGTACCCGCAGATACCCGACGGGTGAACTGCAAATTTGAATGAAACTGGAGAAAAATGTGCTGTGTCGGATGAAGGTTTGAGTCAGATGCAGGAGAGCACAAGTCTAATCTGCAGTTTACAAAACATCATGTGCAAACAAAAAACAGGGCTGTATTTTAGTGAAATGCAAAAATCACATCGTTTTTACAAGATGATTCGATGTCAAATGCATATGTTTTTGCTGCACATGCACATTCCCAGAAATCTCTGCCACGCAGGTCAAAATGACCCAAGGAGCTGAAAAGAAAATTAGCGAGTGGAGAGTACAAATTTGTGGCTCTTTTTTTGGTTCTCGGACTGATTTTCATTCGAGTGAGGTTCGGGTGTTGGTTTGTATTTATAGTCGGTGCGGATTGAAGTATGACGGGTACGGGCGGGTACGATTTGTCAAAATCAGACCCATGCAGGACTCTGGGTAAAAGATAGATGTTAACTTGAAAACTACCACTTCATGACATCACTAGGTAGAAAAAAAAGCTTTTGGAGCTTTGGAGATGTAGGACTAATAATAAAGGATCACTCAAACGTGTGAATAAAACAAAACCCAACTTCAGGTCTGTTTTTGATGACGTAACAACATTCTAGCATGACTTAAAGCTCCATTTTTTGCGTAATATAGAAACTTTATTGAAAAGAAGTACTGCAAAAGATTCTGTGTAGCTCATGTACCAGTAGCTGCACTCGCTCCTCTGTCTGAAGTCCACTTATCTCGTTTGTATGTATTTTTTGCAGTGCACACGACGCAGGCTCTCTCCTCTTCAAACGCACTGTGGCTGGAGGAACAGGGGCGTTTTTGCTGCTCTACTTCATACGTGTCCTCCGGCACGCTGATAAAAATATAGCACGGTATCATTCATATTTTATAGGCCACTTGCAGAGGGGGGGGGGCTTCTCCTCTGCACCGGTGGTCCACTCTATGCCTCTATTATCATGTCTGTAGTGTGGGCGTGTGCGGGCAGCGGGCTCCTGAACGTCACATGACCTCAGAGCCGCTGTTGAGTCACAGAAGTTTTGTGTTTAGACTCAACCAAATGTGACGGGAGGTTTAAATATAGTTTGTAAGCAAGAATCAGGATCAGGAGCAGTGTTCTGTAAGGGAAACTAATGCATCAATCCAGCTTTTTCAGTTCAGATAACAGTTTCAGTACTATCGCTTTAAGGATCTGCTAATCCAATGTAATGCCAATATCAACCGATAGTAGTTCAGTGACTCAAACAGCATTTATTTCCATTAAACAAAAAATACACAACAAATTTGGACCAGTTTCGTCCTTTGTAACTGTTATTTATCTCTCAAGTAAGTACAGAACAGCTCTGTATAAAAGACTCTGAGACTTTCTGGGCCAAATATAACCACAAATTTGTCTCATTACATCACTTCATATGTTCGACCCAGATATCTGCTGAACCGATATTTGGGAGCCGATATCCAATTCAGCATTTTTTGTTCAGTATCGGTGCATTTTGAGAGGTTGAAAGACGCACAGTGTAACGCCTTATAAAACATGCTGATGGAGGATCGCCTCTCCACAGATCTGACCTGTAACTTCATATTACAGCTCAATTTGAACTATTTGAGCAACGTGCAAGATTCAGAGATGGTTTAAAGCCCGACTGCAACACATTATAGGCAAAGGAATAGCATCTCATACAACAAACAGAAAAGTTTCACAGAAAGAACAGTGAATATGAAAATACTGCACTAAAACTGACTTGTGAGATTTGAGTTGTGTTTTGTTTCATTCCTATGTTTGACTAATCCTTTATTATTAGTCTGTCTACATCTCCAAACCTTAAAATTCTTCATTCCACCTTGTGATGTCATGAAGCAGTAGTTTTTACAAGGTGGAACAGGGTGTTTTTTTGTTTGAGAGAAGAACACAAATAAATATGCAGGGTTTGTCAGGGTGTGAATGAAACAAAACGCAACTCCAGGTATGTTTTTAATGAGGAAACAACAATATAACAAAGATCAGAAAATAGTGTAATATGGGTGATTTAAGTATCTCAACATTTGAAAGGACAGTTTTCAAGTACAAAAGTTTAAACTTGAATTTATGGGTAGTTTATTGTGGCCCAGTTTTCCATGATGGTTTATATTATATGGTCAAAACTGCTATGAACACTGAGAACAGTAATTCGTGACTGCAGGTTAGCGCAAAATATTCAGGTAATGTAGCTCTTAAAAACACATATGGTTCTGGCTAAAGGACAGAATCCACTTTTGTACAGTAAAATTCCCCTCATTCATCATAATATTACACTAGCACTGAGGCGAAACTGGAACTTATTTTAGCCTTACAATTCATGAACAAGCGAGGAAGCTCAGAGCAATTTCCTAGAGTTCCATAGATCATGTGCAAAATTACATTATTATTTTGTTTCGTTTGTACAGCTGCGAGAAACAAAGCACCGAGGAGGATATGAAGCTGCACTTTTGTTGTAATCGCCATTCTGCATTGCAACATCATTTCCTCATTCCTAAATTGAAAAAATATTACTAAAGATTCATGAGCAAGTTCTAAACGCGTCCTGTTAAAGATGCATTATGTAACTTCTGAGTCCTGCTGGTCTCCATGGAGATGAAATTGATTTATGTTCCGCATTATAGCATTAAACCGATCTATCTGGGATTTATTCAATTACAGTTACAATACTACAATACCTCCATCTTTAAAATAGGTGGGCACAACTCTTCACAGATCTGACCTGTAACTTGGCCTGGTGTCATCACGTGCTTGTTTCCATAGAGATATAACCGAGTGATGTTCCAGAGTATTGCATTAAAACGGATCCATCCGAGAGTTATTCAATTACAGGTGTTTTTATTGTTCAAAACACCTTAAAAAACACACGTCTTTAAAATAAGCTGGTCCACCTCTTCACAGATCTGACCCGTAAATTAACCTGTTGCGTCGCATGCTCGTCTCGATGAAAAAAAATGTTAAGTTTTAAGTTTAATGCCATACTGTGGAACATTTCAGACAAAATAATAACATGTCCATGGAGATTCAGACCGTGCACAAGAAAAAACGCAGCAGAACGCGTGTGTCTCGGTTGCCTCAGGAAGGGCATCTGACAAAAATCCTCATAACAAATTCCAAAACAGTCTATACAGTAGGAGGAATTAATTATTTATTTTTTACGTAATGAAAATAAATAAAAAATGTTGTGCAGTACTTTTTATTTGCTTTTTCGCCTGCTCATTAGGGAGATTTCTTTGTACACTCGTATATAAGATTATGTGAAACCTCGGAGAACACTGTACACTATACTCTATATACTGTAGTTCCCAAACACTGTGTACTGTCCACACGCCAGTAAAATAATGGATTTTAGAGTGCACTTTACATGTTTAAGGGGCATTGGTGATGGCTACTCTTTTGTTTCTCAACTACAAACTTTCAAACAGAGTAATTTAACAGAACACTTGAACTGCTCACAGAGAAAAGGGCGAGTGGGGTGTTTATATTTGATGAGAGGGTAGACTTCAGAGGACAAATATAATAGATTGATGGTGGAGGGTCTGTCAAATGCTTTTCTCCATGTTATTTGTGTTACTGCTTTGTCTGGAATGTTTCTCAGTATGGCATTAAACTTTTTTATCCTCTTATGTCGGGCGAACACTGCGATTTTTGGCCATTTTTGAGCTGATTTTTCACTTGTGTGACTGTTTTGGGATCGGGTCGAGCTTTGGGTTCAGGTGTCTCGTGCTTCGTAAAGTATACATAGGGTAATGAGAACCAATTAATACCCGACGACCAGCTCCTCATTTTCCCATATCAAGCCCGTTTCAAATCCAGTCGCCTCTTGTGAGGGTTTTGCACTGTTAAACTAGTTTGTATAGTCTGAGAACATGAATCATGAGCTGTGAATTTTTAAACCCTGCGATTTGGTTGTACAGTTTGAGCTGGGGCTGAGTGAAACCACTGTAAACGGCCGGCATTAGAGAACAAACCAGACAAATTTACAGGTCAGGTCGGTGGGGAGGAAACCCTGCGCACAGTTAGAATCCATAGAAAGACACAGGTGACAGAACCCTGACCAAAAAGTTACACAGTGCACCTTTAAGTTACACTTTTAGTTAGTCCTCTACATTTGGCCCATTCTTTAGTGCCACTGGGGTAACATGCAGTGCCCGGGGACCCATCTCCAGATCGTGAGCTAGTCTAAGTCAGTGTTACTTTAGGTGGATGACTTAAGGTGGAAGAATAGTGCCCAGACACAGGGAGAAACATGCAAACCCTGCACAGAAAGGTGCCCTGGAGTCTGCGCTCACGTTCTTGCTGTGAGGCGAAAGAGTTAACGATCAGTTCCCTCTATGGGGACCATAAAGTTGGACATTGGACAATGGTCAAATAGGCTCAAACACATTCACTAATCAAGCTCCATAAACTCTGCTGTAATAATACTGCTTCAGTATGCAAATAATGTCAAATTATAACCAGACTAAATAAACAAGCCACAACTCATTCATTGTGACTCATATCTCTCAAACACATGCCAGAATATGATGGACTTGAACCAGTAAAAACAAGACACTCCCATCTCACAACTTTTTGTCTTTTGCCTTGAGCACTGTCATAAAGAGGATTGGCAGAAAAATATGGAGCTGTTAATCCACTTCCAACTAAGAGAAAAACAGTTTACTGGCCTGATTAGGTTCAAAGCAATAACACTATAACTACATGTACAACAACGGCTATTTAATGAAATGCAATGTCAAATTTGAAAAAATAAATTACCTTCCTAATATCTAGATCTAGCTACTGAAAATTATTAAGCACTAAAATTATACATTCAATTTCGATACTATGCAAAGTGCTCATCCTAAATGTTGATACCACAAGGATAAATATACAACTTTTTAGACAAGAAACAAATTATAAATTACTTAAAGGGTCCATCTTAGGTAATTTTCAGATCTATGTTATAATGTTTCCTCATCACAAACATAACTGGATTTGTGTTTTGTTTCATTCACCATGTTTAATACACAAACCCTGCATCTTTAGCCTGACGTCTCTCAAACCGAAAACTCTCTGTTACACCTCATGATGTCATGTGGTAATACAGGAAGTGCTCCAATGCGTTTTTAAACTCCATACACCTTCACTAGAATCATTCAGATACTTTCACCCCCAGAATTGCCAAGCTCTCCTGAACAAAAGGTAAAAGGTAGCTGCTAACTACTGCTTCATGACATCACAAGGTGGAACAGAGTGTTTTGTGCTTTGGAGATGTAGACAGACTAATAAGAAAGGCTTACTCAAACATGAATGAAATAAAACACAACTCCAGGTATGGGTTTTGAAGCTCTTTGAAGCTCACAAGAGTCACTTTTGCATAATATGGGACCTTTACAACCTGAATTAAATTTAAGATGTCTTGTTACCCAATTTATTCAAGCTCGGGATCTTTATAGTACAGCATTATAATAATATAATACCAAAGACTTGATTTAAGCAATAATATACTCTTAATGCAGCCATAACACAGAGATACAGTGACAGACAGATCTCCATCCCATCCAGCCTGATACATTAAGCAGAAAATCTCAGTTACAGATTTACAGCAGAGCTTCCTGTGGTTATAATGAACCCATTCTTTCTCTCTCACTTTAAATCGGTGCTGTCATCTGAGCGTCCGTCCTTCCTGACCCCTCATCATTCATCTATTCTCCTCCACTTTGGGCTTTCTGTTTGAGATTCAATAGATTTTTACACTGACAGATAAATAATGGACCAATGCTGCAGAGCTGGGTTTTTTCCTTGGCAAAAAACTAGATCTTTTATTAGAAGAATCTTGTTGTACCTACAATTACAAACAAGCTCTAAAATTATTTGATTCTTGTATTAATTTATCACTTTATATTTCAGTCTTCTCTCAAATAATAAGAATGGGACTTTTTAAACATACATCGCAAATATGATAGCAATTGCAATACATGTTTTCTTTCCAAAACTGTGTAGCCCTATCCCTTTGATGATTTGGTAAAGAATACCTTTCAGATTTATAGAATAATTTGAATAATTTCCAAATCTTGTATGATATCTTCTGAATAGTGGTAGCTATAGTAGTTTTATAGGTAGCAAAACAAAACTTGGTTAAATGGGAGCACTATTAAAACATGTTTAACTTAGTGATGTAATGTAGTCTAGTTTAACTTGATGATTCTGGTGGATATAACCTCCTAAAATAAAATCAAATGGCCTGTCATTTGTTCACATTTTTCAGGAAACACAAACAACCATTCAACATGTGATAATGTTTTCATACAAAAGATGATACTAATAGATGAGGAATCATATACTATCACTCAATCAACAACTTTATCAATCCCAAAGGACGATTCAGTTTGCAGATCTCTGGCCGCGCACTTACGACTGTCAATTGAGCCACACAAAGCCACAAAATGACTTCAAAATGACTAGGGCCCATATTTTCTATGGTCCATGTGACACAAGATGACTTAGGCCAGTATTTTAGGAGGGCATTGCTATAGAAACAAGTGTAGTCACGATCTTGACATCGACCAATAGATTATTTGCAAATATTTTATGATCTGTTCAACTGAGAGAGTAATTTTCGTGAAAAAAATAAAAACTGTCTGGCCAGCTGCAATATTTCTTGTGCTGTAACTGCAAAGAGAAAGCTTCCACATGGGCACATTGGACTGACTATTTAGATGCATGGCTATAATTAAAAAAGGCTCTTATTTTAGGAGGGTGTCCTTATGTAACCTTAACTGGTACAAGTTGTACTAACTCCAGGTAATAAACAGAGCAGTTGGTTTTAACTGACTAGTGTTGAAGTACAGGAATGTCTGATTGACACCTATGGTTTAATACGTTTAACTTCCTCTTGACCTAAAAACATTACCCAAAAATAAGTGTATTTGTTAAATAATGACACTGCAGTAAGGCAAATAAGTTTTCCTAAAAGGTGCATTGTGTTACTTTTCTAGTGGAGGGTTCGTCGCCTGCTTGTTTCTATGGATGTGTCATTGCTCAGCTTGGAATGTTCCACAGTGTGACATTAAACAGCCCTACTTCACATTTATTCATTTATAGGTGGTTTTACAGCTCAAAAATACCTAGAAAAACTAAGTTACACCATGCACCTTTAAAGGCCTTGCCAATATATGATACATGAACGCCTTTCAATGCGCCACACAGTGTTTTTCATTCACTTCACTGACCCCTACAACCACCGCAAATCACTCAGGCACACAAACACATTCATTCAGGCAAGATGGGTGAAGTGACTTGCCTAAGGACACAACAGCAGATCTTGATCCGAGCAGAAATCAATCCTCTGACCGTCGCATTGGTGAACAAGTACTCTGACCACTGATACTTAGAGGCATCATAGTTTCAAACAAAACATACACACATTTCCTTAGAGAAAGTTATGGAAAATATGGCCCTATCTCGCAGTTATAACCTTTTCATGAATTCACAAGCCCATAATGATTCGTATGGTCTCTGCATTTGGAGGCTTGAAACTGGGAAAAATACTGCCATTGTTTACTTAATTAAAAGGTGCATTGTGTAAATATTCTGGTGGTGGGTCCGTCAAATGCTTTTCTCCATGGAGATGTTATTGCGTCGTCTGGAATGTTTCACAATACGCTCGAGACCAAACCAGACCAAGTTACAAGTCAGGTCTGTGGAGAGGCAAACCCGTTCACAGTCAGAATGCCTGTTTTTCTAAGTGTTTTTGAGCTACAAAACCGCCTTATTGAATAAATGTAGAGCTGTCTAAGGTCATACTGTGGAACATTCCAGGCAGAGCAATGACATATGCATAGAAACAAGCATGTGATAGACCCCAACTAAACATTCTTGGTGTCATGTAACTTTACAGTCACTTACGTAACATTACAGGATCTGCAGGATTCTAATCTGCATCTGTGCATGTAGGACAATGGTTATTCTACTTCCTGCCTAAGTGTTACCCAGAATTAAGCCTCGGTACAGCTCCATCACCAGTGACTTGGGGCCGAGAAAATAGGTCAACTAGAAGCAGAGAGCAGAGTGGAGAGGAGGGGGGGAGGAGAGGGGCATTTCTGGACGACAGTCTGCCATACAGTATATAGACTATTCATGAATAAGCTCTGTGTAAGCCCCGGGCAGTGATTCGGCCCCGTTACTATGGCGTCGATGGTGAGGGGCTGTGGAATGTGGCCTAATACTGGGATCACCGCGCGGGAGGGAGACCGCTATAGTACAAGCTGGTTTAGTCACTGGTCACATCTACACCTCAAGACTAAATGTTTGGCTTATAATGTATGTTCCTGCTCGCACTATTGCCCTATGTGCTTAGCTCATTCAAAATGTTATGGTGTGCAAACTTTTTTCCCACATATTGAAACATACGGTGCGAAGGGCCACGGATGACAGGACAATTAACTGAATCTCTTAAAATGTTGCATTTGACAGACATCGAGCATTTATGTGAAGTCTGTATCACATCAAAATGTTTTATGATGGCGTACGTTTTCAAATTTCAAGAAAAGGTATTACTTTCGGTGGTAGTTTTTATTGCAACCAGCAAAAATTGGTCTCAGGGCCATAGTTTGGACGCCCCTGCATTATGGTATGGTGTAAATTTCTCTATAATATGAGTTTCTTTCTACTGGACTAGAAATTGAGAACAGCTTTTCAGAGATGCAAGATGCCAGCCTTCTGCCGTGTACATTTTATGAGATGATTTGTTATTAGAATAGATTAATTTAGTCTTTATTTGAAGGGGTAATGTACGGAGACATTAAGCTCATAAAAAACAGAAAGTTCCATGCCAGATTAAAGCTAAATAGCTTGTAGTTTCCATCTGCAGTCCCTGATTTGCAGAAATAAATTATACAATGCAATTACATTCAGTTAGTAAAACAGAGTGGCTTTGCTCCCTGCTCCTCTCCTTGGAAATGTTATCGTTAAAGCGTTAAACTATCTCCCCTTTATTTAATCACAAGTGTTTTTATGGCTTACAAAAATAACTTCACAACATGCATTTTTACTTTTAGCGCAGTCACCTCACCACAGAGCTGACCTTTAACACACCCTGCGGTGGCGTCACCTGCTCGTCACCATGGAGATAGATGGATAGGTTTAATGCCACACACATACCAGGCATAGCAATAACATCTCCATGGAGACAAACAGGTGATAATCCCTGCATTAAATAGTACACTTTTAAAGTTACAATGAACATGCTTTTATTTTGGTCTTCCTTTTTTGGTTATCAAGTTACATACTGTGACTTTAATCATATCCAAATCTTTCGGTGCAGATATTTCACAACATGCACTATTTTGTGAAGGCTAACAAACTATGAACATGCTACTTTTTCCTTTTAAAGTGCCCTTAAGCCTTTGGTTCTGTTCTAAGATTTTTCTTCAAGTAGTCAGCGCTGAAAGAGAGCAAAGGCTGGTCTACGTAGTTCCCTCTATTTTAGATGTTGCACCATAACAATGAATAAAAGCAAAGAAACTTATAAGTCGATATATTGTGATAGATATTATGATTTTTCAGTTACTGTTACATCCCTATATATATCCCTGTCTGTTTACCTCCTCTCTCCTCTCTGGCCACACTGTTATCCCTTTTATCCTCACCTGCTTCTCTCTTTCATCTCGAGCCTCACACCTGAGTCTCTGCACAGTGTCCAGTGCCAGTAAATATAAAACAGGTCTGTGTGTGTGTGTGTGTGTGTGTGTGTGAGTGTGCGTATGTGTTTATGTGTTTATGTGTGTGTATATTCTTCTTCCACGCTGCTCCTCCATCTGCTCTGACCATCAGCTGACTGCCTGGTGACCCCGAGCCTGTGACGCCTCTGACCTGTTTTCTGTGCATAAAAACCACTATCTGCACCACACTCCACATCATCTGCTCACACGCCATTAGTCACATTACGGCAAATAAAGAGCTTGTTTATGAATGGCTTTTCTATGAGGAACTTACTCACACAAAACGCGTGACACTAAATACTGCACTGATGTAAACAGTTTCATGTTGCCTAATGACAAAATGTGACGAATAAAGTACATTTCGAAAAAAAACACACCAAAAAAAAACACTGCTGTTTCAGTCCCAGACGTCAGCATTTGATGTCAAACTCTACAGTCACATTCAAGCTTGTAAAATGATGTAAACCACAGCTAACAGAGTCATATGATCACAGTATTTGGTACGTAAATAACTCGTACTTTCAGCCACAGCTTCTATTCGAGGGGAATGGTAAAATTCAATACGCAAACAATTATTACCTGCTATAGATGGGGGTTGACTCACTATAGCAACCCTGAAGAAAGATTACAACTTGAACATTTTAAATGTGTGCAGTATGTATAATATAATAGACTCACTGTTCCACCACTATGCACTGCAAATTTCTTCTATCGGGTTATTCATCTTGTTTTCAGATTTATTATCTACTTACTAGTTCTGAGACTGCTTCATTCTAGTCTAGAGGTAGTTTATTTTAAGAAAACTTGTCAAGTAAAATTATCTTGCTGCATGGACAGATAATTTTACTACTCTGAAGTCATTTTCTGATAGATTTAAGTGTTTACATCTGACATTTTGGCCAAGCGTTTTGCAGTTTTGATATAGCATTACGTCTAAACTGAGATTTCATACAGTAGCATTGTTACCAATACAGATTACAAAAGATGACTACTATAGACTTCTCAAACACTAGGAATACCTCAACAATAATATATTTTTTATAGAGAACTTTTAAAAACAATGTATACAAAGTGCTGTGCAATAAGCATAAAAACAGCATACAAAAAGCACACAAAAACAGTCAATGACGCAAACAAATCAGTTCATTATAATAAATAAATAAAAAGAAATCAAGCTAAAAGTTAAAGGAAGGCCAATCGATAAAAATGGGTTTTAAGAAAAAAGACGAAACTGATGGTGCAAGCCTTATTTCTTCAGGCAGGTCATTCAAAAGCCGAGGCGCCCAAACTCAAATACTTTCCAAAGGCGAGTGATCTGGACACAGGTTGTATCTCACTTCAGTTCAGATTAGAGGTAAGATCTTAAGCCCGAGCCCGAGCCCGACCCAACCCGAAATTCAGGTCGGGTCGGGCCTAAAATGTCAATCATTGCTTCGGGTCAGGTCGGGCCGGGCCGGGCTTCTCTCTTGCTGACTTTTTTTTAATAAATAAACAGTTAAATTCGTGCGCAGAGCAGAGCCAGCGCATGCTCTGCGCACGTGAACAACGCCCTCTTAATAATCTTCCCCTCCGCAGGTC
The DNA here is from genome assembly GCA_030686955.1 of Odontamblyopus rebecca. NCBI lineage: Eukaryota > Metazoa > Chordata > Actinopteri > Gobiiformes > Gobiidae > Odontamblyopus > Odontamblyopus rebecca. The sequence continues at coordinate 13,560,264 of CM060670.1, read as the reverse complement.
CGCATGAAATTTCGGGTTTGCTTCGGGCTCGGGCCTGCAAATCAAGTTAATTGGTCGGGCTCGGGTCGGGTCGGGTTTTAATACCCGCGGGTCGGGTCGGGCTGGATTTTTTAGGCCCGATCTTACCTCTAGTTCAGATGGGCGAGATTGACAGACGAATTAACCAGTCAGAGACACATGTTCATCTGTATTAAAATAAACATGACTCCTTGGAAAAAAGAGGACTGAAGCACTAAACTATGTTCCTCTTTGACAGATTTGATGTGTCATAAATGATAGATGACCCATGACCCTGTGTCAGTGGAATAAAAGTAAACTAACTACCACACTGAGATCTTATCAGTACAATGCAGACTGAACCAGACGGTGTAGTGAGGTCAGCCTTATTTGGTGCCGATAAGATAAGAATGAAAGAATGAAACTAACATGACTCAGACTAAGTAAGCACATTGTTTGCCACAGACAGGAAAAGCAGAAAACAACTTGACAACTAAAATGTACTGATACGAGCGCATTCACATTTGTTCAGTCCTGGTTGACCGTACAGTCAGGATGTTCATTTCAATCCATTCAATATGAGTGCAACATATGGCCTGCAGCAAAACGTCTAGAACTGAAAAAGAGATTATGTGGTGCATTTAGGAAGCTGCTTATTCAAAGATCCTATGTTTTTTGTACAAGAAACAGGAGCAGCAAGGAGATTTGAAAAGTGTCAATACTGCTGTTTAAAAGTGCCCTTTTCTAGTAGAGAACCCACCAGTTATTTATCCACATTGTGATTATTTAGCTCCAAATGTGGCATTAAATGGAAACAAGCAGGAGACGCCACCAGGCCAATTTACAGGTGAGATCTGTGAAGAGGCGACTCCACTCACAGTAAGATTATTAAGTATTAAGATTATAAATTAATAAATGCATCTTATATACTGTATTTTTCGGACTATAAGTCGCACTGGAGTATAAGTCGCCAAAAAATGCATAATGAAGAAGAAAAAAACATGTAAATGTAATGTATTTTAGAAAATCAGAGACCAAGAATCGACATTTCATCTTGAAAGGCAAGTTATAGAAGTTATAGTGATAAAATCAACCCAACAGAGAAGAATCCGTCTATCATTCGTTCATTTGTTTTTCAATGTAGAACCAAAAATAAGAAAACGAAAAAACAACTCTTTTCTTTATTATTTGTCTCTAAAACCAAAATGAAAACACGGATAATGATTTGTTTTTTCATTTTTGATTCATATATAAGATTAATATATTTGGTCTATGGGCTGTCAGTGTGAAAAGGTAATATACAAGCCGTACCTGAGTATCCCAAACCCTGAAAAAAAGTTTAATATCATATTGTGGAACATTACAGGCAAAGCAATAGCATCTCCACAGTAGCGGACCCCCAACCTGAAGAGTTACACAGTGCACCTTTAAACAGTGACTAATCCTGTATGTGGTTTCTAATGTATTTATAAGAGTAGTCTTTAAGTAATGTGCTATTATGGGTTTTATGATGGGCTATTTAAGCCACCGCTGTAAGGCCATTATTAAAAGCCTGCGTGCAGATGTCTGCGTTAGATTTTAAACTTGAGTGAAGGCGATCAATAGCAGTGCACAGAGCGGTGGAGATACAGCTTATAGCCTGCGGTTTAATGTCTAGTCAGGAGTTTTGGACCGGAGCAAAGCAAAAATTCAATCCCAAATAACACACTTTTATCCTTCACGTCTTAAAGAAGTTGACAGGAGCAATATTCGAACTACTGGAGGATTCTGGTAGAGGGACCGATTTTAAATAATAATAATAATAATAATAATAATAATAATAATAATAATGAAAGGTGGTTTTAAAGGTGCATTGAAGGGTCTGTCACCTGCCTGTTTGTTTTTATGTGTCATTGCTCTGCCTGAAATGTTCCACAGTATGACATTAACCAGCTCTCCTTTACATTGATTCATTTAGAGGTGGTTTTATAGCTCCAAAACACCTAGAAAAGTAGGCATTTTCACTGTGAGCTGGATGATAAAAAGTTTTAATGTCATATTGTAAAACATTTCAAACAAATGCATAACATCTCCATGGGGAAAAGCATTTGATGGGACCCACCACTAGAAAAGTTACACAATGCACCTTAAAAGAGAGGGGTTTTCAGGGCTTTTTTAAACATGGTGAATGTGGATGAGTCTCTGATGGGTTTGGAGCAACAGTGGAGAAGGCTCTGTCCCTCCAGGTCTTGTGTTTAGTCCTGGTGGGAGAAGACAGTTGGGTTTTATTTAATTGTCGCTGTGACGGAGTAGCCCCGTCAAAGCCCGTGCTAGCCTAGGCACGCCCGGAAAGCCCGCACCCGCTTACCTGGTTTCATTCATTCTCTGCCAGTTCCCCGCTCCATTTCCCGCTCCCCGTCCGTCCGCTCTCGCTATATTTACCGTCCACCACGGCAGTAGTCTTGGGTGCACACAAGTCCGCTGTCAAATCATCCATATCCATAACTTCGTCCTCCAGCTGGCTTCGGCCGGTGTCCATTTTTCGTTCGCGAGTCAAACAGAGCCCCTACAATCCCTTCCTATTTATGCGTTCCCGCGCGGGACCCTGGCGTCTGACGTCACCGTGACGTCACCACAAAATATCACCCGTGGCAATAAAATATTAACCTTAATTTTTCCAGTTTGTTTACAGGTGCAGGGACATGGCCATGTTGTGTAATATGTTTTTCCATATTTTCCAATATTTATGTTAGATTGATTAACCCGGGTTTAAAGGTAGAAACCCATAGTAAAACGTTAATTGATTTGGGGGAGGAGCCTTGGGGGTATAAAAGAGGGCCACTCACCCTCCCTCAGTCAGTCTGGATCAGGACCTGTATGTGGAAGGTAACTACAGATTATGAAGCATATTTCTGTATGTATATGTATATGTACTGTAAATAACTTTTCTTTTGTTTCACTGTTTTGTATATAGCACTCTTCAAACTTTTCCTTTTGGGGACACAATTGTTCAATAAAACATAAAAACACATCCTTCTGACTACGCCATCATCATTTCCCAAGTAGAACCCCGTGACAGTCGCCATGGAGATGTTTTATATTTGCTTTATTTACCTGAAAAGCTCCCCAGTATGACTTACCCATCTTCATAAAGACAAGACAAGCAGGTGGCACCACAGGGCCAAGTTTCAGGTCAGAAGTGAGCCGCTTATAGTAATGTCTGTTTCGCAAGATTGTTTTTAGCAACAAAAACGCCAAAGTAGTGCAAGATGGAACAGTGTAATGCCGTATTGCAGAACATTCAGAGAAAAACCAAGGAGATTTCATATTCTCTGCGTCTTTACATGAAAAGTGAATGACGCATTTTGGTTTTAAGTTAGCAATAATTGTGAAACTAAAGCACGAGTTTTGAAAAATAATTGAAACTCATTCGCATGTTCTTCGTCTGGTTTCTGTTGTTTACTTCTCCAAATGTGGCGAGGCTGTGACTGAGAGCAGAACTATCCACAGGCATCAAAGACAAGCATTGACAAAGCTGAGCAGACAGGAAAACCACAGTGACATCACGAAGAGCCAAAACATGGCCTTTGTGTGCGAAGGAACCTTTGCTTTAAGGACAGTGCTGGGAAGTAGCTGAATACATGAAGTGAGAATATGTGCAATAGCACTAATTCTGAGTCTGGTATTCAGAATAGAGTCACTAAAATCAAAGGAATACATTGCAGTACTTGACCACATGATTTAGGCTTCAAACTGCGCATAACTAGTAAGAAAAAAAATCACAATTTTTCCTTCCGTGAGAGGAAATGCAGAATGAGCAGTGAAAAAAACAAAGCGTTTTTTAATCCTATATTGCGTTTTGACACTATAATTTAAATGCAACTCAATATAAAAGTATTTAAAGGAATCAGAATACAGTACTGTGATTGGTCCATGCATCTGGATACATTTTAATTGAGATATTCAGTATTGTGTAACTTAAAGCTTTTTTTTACTATTTGTTCTCTCCACAGATCTGACCTGTAACTTGGCCTGATTTGAAGATTGAAAGGTTTAATACTACACTGTGAAACATTCAAGCTTCCAACAGGAAAGTTACACAATGCACCTTTAACCCAATTAAAAAGTATCGTTATTCTTATTCTTCTATCACTGCTTCTGGCCCATAGAGGCTGCAGGGCTTGTGCACAAGAGCAGAGACTGTCGCAGAGAGCCACAGACTGACGGAGGAAAAGTGTTGAGACAGCAAACACAGAAAACCACTTCACTTCCTGCTTTGTGTGGCTCTCTTTGTGTTTGTGTCGCAGAAGCACCAGCTCTCCATAAACGCCGCTGTATCAGTCTGTACAGCTGCTCCAATACAGTGCGAAGAATGATACTGTAGTCCTGACAAGTGAGGCGTTTGATCAGAAACGACATGTCTTTTCTATCCAGTGTGACCTAATGTGTATTATAGGGCTGAAAAAAAATAATTTTTGCACATTTTCATAGATTTTAGTCAAAGTCAGAATAGAAACTGCTTGTTTTTGAAAAAGGGTAATATCTTTACATTTTCATTCATAGCATATCCTATTTATGAAACTGTAAACTGCCTTCAAATACATTTTAATTGTGTAAAAAATAGAAAGCTTGTTGAATTGTTGGTTGTTTAATTGCATCATTGCAAGTAAGAAAGTCAGGAGTCAAAATCTCAATTATTAAAAACACAAATGAATCAAATCAAATGTATTGATGAACTTGATTTGACTTCTATTTCGCAACAACTTTCCTCCTGCATGGGACTGATTGGGTTCACACAGGGCTCAACAGTGCACCCATTTCACTCGCATTTGCGAGCAAATGTTTCGGCGTGCGACCAAGGAAAACAATACAGTCGCACCAGCGCAAGTGCTTCTGCAGCCACAATAAGGAGAACTGCGCACAGATGTAACGTGATGAGTTAAACGTTCTAAATGTATCAAACATTAGGGGCAAACTCACACTAGGACTTCAGAACCTGCCCAAACCTGGATCGCCCCTAAAGCACGGCATGCCCAGCGCTAGAGCAACCGAGCCGTGCCCGGGCACGACACCTTCGACCATGCATGACCCCAACATAAGAGCTCCGCGTGTGCGCCGATATCACTCATATGAACAAACTCCGCTTTAAATCACACCCACGCCCCCTTAAACAAGGAGCGCGCACCGCAGCAGGACCCACACCTGTCCCACCACTCAACAGATACCCCCACGTTGCTGGACTTCCTTCTCCACCAAAGCGAGAGCTTTGTCTTGGTCTTGTCTCGGACTCAAGCGCATTTGGACTCGGTCTTGTCACAGACTCAAGGTCTGAATACTGAGTGCAATCATATTATTTCATTACTGCCGCTGCTGCCGGTAATAAACTTGTACCGGTGTGCAGGACCTGTGTGCTGGAGCCTGCGAACACTGTGCGACCCGTCCCCACATACACCGCCAGCGCACGGCTTGTCCACAGCGCGCACCCTCGTGTACCAGCATGCGTCACAGGGCAGGTTACACATCCTACCTGTCCATCCGCCTCACGTCAGTGCGCCGCTCTTCGCCTTTTCATGCTCTCCCCTCCCCACATAGAGCGCACAAAGGCTCCACCTCAGTGCACACTGATTAGAAGAGCAGAACGAAACACCAAGCAAAAAATTATTTTATGTCGGTGTCCGCACAGAGCAGAGCTATGGCACAGAGCAGGCGACATGTGGGCTGAAGTTTGCCAAATAAAACGCCCAATTTTTTTTTTTTTTTTAACCTTTACTTACCCAGGAAAGTCCCATTGAGATTACTCATCTCTTTTTCAAGGGAGTCCTGCCATGCACACATCACTTTCATAATAGGCAACGTGGGTGAAGTGTCTTGCCTGAAGACACAATGACAGTTTTTGCCACTGGCACCTAGAATTCCCAGTGGTCTCCCATCCAAGTACTACCCAGGCCCAGCCCTGCTTAGCTTCTGAGATCTGACGGGATCAGGCTTTGACAGTATGCCGGTATGGCCACAAATAAATCTGTCACAATGTGCGTTTGGTTTAGTAAATGTGTAGAGACCACTAAGAAAATGTAACTCCAGTTAGGAATGTGAAAATAAAGGTTTAAAAATCTTAGCCACTTTTTTCACTTCAAAGCAGTTTTCTGTAAAGTGCCAGAGGAAGTTCTCTTAAAGAAGAGGTTCTCAAACTGTGGGTGAGGGTCCAAAAAGGGGTGCAGAGTGTTTAAGTGCAGTACAGTCTGTTTGTCTTATTTTAAGTCTAAATGAATATTAATCAGATAAAATGGAGACAGATTTATAAAAAACATTGTGATCATGCAGGAAAAGTACAGTCATAAGTCTTTAGTTTTTCTTTTGTATAAAATTCATTCAAATAAGTTGGTGTGTGCAAGTTCTGCACTGAAATAAACGTTCAAAACGAAAACCTTCTTGCGTCCATTTTTTTTCCTGCGCTCCTAAAATGTTTAACTTAGGGGCGTGTGTGCTTCTGAAAAAAAAAAGTTAGCGTAGAGCCCTGGGGTCACATTATTTATAGTCAGTGCTGCAGTGCTAGTACCTGATTTTCCGACCACAAAGGAGGAAGTGCATCTTTATTTAAATCTACCATTATAAAGAAGGCAGAGTGAAGCACGGGTCACATGCAGTCAAACCTATTATAATACAGTTTTAGCAGGGCAGCTCTCAAGGCTTTGACACTAAAAACCACCTTGGTACTTGGTAGTCTGAGCATCAACAGAGCTTAAATTATCGCAGGGTTAAGGCAAGGCAAGTTTATTTGCATAGCACAGTTTACACACAAGTAATTCAAAGTAAGTTACAGGATAGGTTAACTAGGGCTATACTAAAGTAGAACTACACCATTACTGTAGTAGTTGTAAGTAGGCCTGTCATGATAATTACTATATCAACTTATCATTCAATATATGACAGGAACAATGATTTGGCCATGAGTACTTTTTTGAACTACTGAGAACATTTTGGTTATTTTACTGTACTACGATGTGATTTGGGCTGTAAAGAGTTGGATTATGAACTTTTATGACTCATTATAGATACAAACAAACTACTTAAGTGTAGCATTCTGTTATTTATTTATTGCCTTGTAATGTTTTGGGGGTTTTTTGTGACGCTGGCTCTGGTGGGCTTTTACATCACCATATTTAAACCTTTTTTTGTTAAAATTCTCAGCAGTATTAACAATTTGCTGTTAAATTAGCCCCTTTTACCTTTGTTAACTTACACTTATATAATATAAAGGTCACTCATTTTCAAGAAAAGCATCATATAAGAGCCATGAGTGGATAATAATCAAGCAATGTACAAATGAAAGAAGTTCTTGCAACACTATAGTGAACTATTCATTTGTTTTTAGTCCTGGTCCAGTCCTAGTTTAGTCCTGGTTTAGTCTTGGTTGAGTCCTGGGTCAGTCTTGGTCCAATGAATGTTTTCTCTGATTCATGTTCATCACACAAAATGAGCCAAGGCCAGTTAATTTCAGGGTGAAAAAATAATTATTTGTATGATTTTTCTGAAGCTAAAAACTGAAAACGGGTTCCACTTACGAGGGTTAAACAATATTGTACATGTGATATACTGTTTGTGGATAATCTGCTTTATGGTTTGGTTTCAGTGTTATCGTTTATCACCTATAGTCACTATCAAACATCAAAATTTGTTATTGTGACAGGCCTAGTTGCAAGGACCAATTCAGCAGTTGCGATCCAAACATTTCTCTCCAATCCAAAGAAAACAGATATTACATGTTTTTAAATCATCCGTCCCTGATACAGCCACTCACTCCCCCCTCGCCCACCTCGCCCCTCCCCCCACGGCGCTGCTCCGTCACAGCCAGATGACCTACTTCCTGTCTGCCCCGGTCAGCGCTCAACTGAACGCGCGTTTAACAGAGAACATGTGGGCAGGTGACACGAGCGCCCAACGCTGCACCTGCGTAACACAAGTCAGGGCAGGTAATTAAATGGAGCTTCGAGGAAAAACTAGTCATACCAGGAGAGAAGCTGTGCATGAAACTACAGTAATCCGAAGTAAGTAGTACTCAAAGTAGTGCATTCCTGTGCTGGACAAAACAATAATTTAAAACGTAGTGGTATGCAAGTCACAAGTTTGTTTTTTTGGGACTTAATCTCCAATATTTCTGCTTATTTTATGTATTTTTATGGATGTTTTCTCTTCGTTCAGCCAATCGCCACAGTAAATACAGCCTTATGCATATTAGAATCATAAAAAACTAGAAAACTAGAACTGTTGCCAGACCCGTTAACAATTTCAACAGGATATAACATCATTTGAATGGTGAAAAGTCTTAAAAATGTCACCAGTAACAGCACGATGAAGCCCATGAATAGAGTACAATGTATACTTGTTTCTCTCACAATGTACACAAGCTTGGAACAGGGACAAAGTAAAAAGTACACTGGGAAATTGACACTCCATACAGCCTAAACTATAATTAATATGGGACAAATACAAAGCCGTGTCCCAGACTTTGACAAGTCATCCCTGGAAAACCTGATACCGAGTCACTTCAGGAAATATACATAATTGGCTACATCACTTATAGACAAGTAAATTGGATATCGGTGACAAGTGGGAAAAATCCATATTACACCATCACTGTTTAACGCAATACTTAAAAATAGCTCAAACTTAATAGGCCAAGCCAGACTCATATAATATAAACCAAGAAACTTATGCGTGACTATACAAGGACTAAACATGACTGTAACTTCAAACTCAAGGAAAAGAAAAGGAAAGATGCTACTAAAGATGCAACTAAAAACACTCTTTATTTAGACAGTACAGTGGAAAATCCTTTACAACATTAACTTTTCCAGTATCGATGCTACAAATGACTGTCTAGTTTCGATATTTGTTTTAGTACCAGTTTGATTTTTTATACTTTTGACAACCCTTGACAATCTCGACCATAAACAAGTCTAAAATTCCCAAGTAAGATACTCCAGATTCAACAGAAATAACCCGTGTACCACCAAGTACGGCAGATGCAACGCCAAATCTCCCTTGTGATCTCTCCTACCCTTTCCCATTCCTTGAAATTCTCCTCGTATAACTCAATTGACAGTATGTGTGAACTGTGAAGCCCCATTTCACGTCAACAACCGCTTCCCTGAGTTCTCCGCTCCACTGATGTAGGAGGCGAGACTGTCGAGATAAGGATAACACTGAGCGTAGCAGGTACAGACAGATTGGCCAGACAAGAAAGTGGGATTGAAAATGCGAAAAAATAAGTGATGCAATGTGGCCGGATAGCTCTGCAAAAACATGTGGTTAAGAAAGGACAAAGAAGAAACACATATGAGCTGTCTGGATGGAAGAAACGTACAATTACAAAGCCACCACTGTGTTTTATCTTTCTCAATAAGCAACAAATAGTTCTTTAACATCAGCCTCGCACAGAAGCATCCTTTACTTATTGTCTATCAAACCACCCACACTGGGGAAACAAGAAGGAAGCTCTCTACACATGCATTGTGTTCAGTGATGCGAAAAATAGTGGTGGTTTTATCTGCCTGTCTGGGTATTTTCAGTACCTTGCAGCCACATTGGGTGAACAAAAGAATATGGGCATGTGGGAGAGAGACAGGTTCAAGGTTTACACTCAAATTAGTGGATAAAAGTATAACTAAATCATATAATGGGTCCATAATGCCTCTGATTGCAAAGGCTGACACCAATCTCTTGTTTTCAGGTCAGCAGTTTCAGAGCCGGTATTCATCATGTTATCATTGACTTATAATGGGGCTATAGGGTCTCCATAGGTAGCTGTCAGTTTAATCAATATCTATATATAATTTGAGCTATAATTTGGCACGTTTAAGCGGTTTTGCGTGATTAAATCAGCTCCAAACACTCCTCAGCCCGTGCAAGAATGCCGGGTTTGCAGTTAACGGGAGGGAGCGCAGGCTGTCTGGCAGGTGCAAAGGAGAAAAGGCGAGGAAGATGAATTGTGCAGGAATTAAAGAAGCATTAAAGAACTTACTCTTAAAGCGGAGAGGTCAATTTCATCCAGACTGCGAGCCGGAGAATCACTCGCCATGATGGAGGGCGCACGCCAAAACGCACGGTATCCTGAAACGGCTTCTCTCCACTGCTAGTGTCTGTAGCGTCTGTGCGACCCCGGTGCGCGCTGGAGCGGGCTGTCACTGCTTCTTCTCGGAATCTAACACAAAAAACTCAGCCCGGATCGTGTCTTGGGGCTGGACGCGGTTGTAGTGGCCCGACCTAGCTGGTAAAAGGGCGCATGGGGACAGGCATAACGCGCCCCTCCTGCTCCATGCCCGGAGAGGTTCAGCGGTGATTCGAGGAGACGACAGGCGGTGGAAGTGTGAACGCAGCGGGGAGAGGGAAGCTACTGGGGCCGCTGAGTGTGACAGACCGGAGGATACAAACACAGAGAGAGAGAAAGAGGCGGAGACATGGCCTGGACACGACCATCAGGGGCGGGCTTTCGCTGGGCTTCACTTGCGGCAAATAATACAGAATCTTGTAATTTTGTGGATTGGCAGAAAAGTCTGGATAAATGGATAAGAGACCATTTTTTTTCTCATTTCATGGCTTAAATGATAAATTAGTCAATGCTTTTTTTTTTTGTGCCTGATGTCCTTATTTACCCGGGACCGTCCCCGTTTTGAGCCCTGCGTCCCCTGCCCCAGTGGATTTATCCAAAACCAGTGATTTCTCCCAGTTTTATACAAGAAACGTTCCTGGTGTCCCTATTTTTGGCCAATCTGATCTCAGTCCAAAAGTAAAAAGAGGCATAAATTGTCTAGTTTTTTTTGTTTGTTTGTTTGTTTGTTTGTTTTAGGTTTTTGTTTAAGTAAAATTACGGAAAACACTGAGAAAATATGACTATACTGACTGGTAACGTGGGCCAATTGCATAACAAAATTCTTTAATTACGCAGTCGTTTCACAATTTTGTTATTACCAAGCACAACCAAGCCATGTTATAATGTTCTTACCTCGTCAAACACAAACCTGGAGTTGGATTTTGCTTTATTCAAACATGTTTGAGTAATCGTTTATTATTAATCTGTCTACATCTGCAAAAATCAAAATGCTCTGTTCCACCTTGTGATGTCATGAAGTGGTAGTTTTCAAGTTAACAGCTACTTTTTACCTTTAGTTCAGTAGAGATTGGCGATTCCAAAGCTGAAATTATCCAAATGATTCTCGTGGTGTCATGTGGTAATACAGGAAGTGCTCCACTGTGTTTTTAAACTCCACACATCACTAAAATCATTTGGATGACATCGCAAGGAGGAGCAGACCATTTTGAGCTTTGGAGATGTAGACAGACTAAAAATGGATTGCTTTAACATAACAATATGACCCCACACCCCAAGTTCAATGGGTTGAGCTAACAAATAGAACGCGTAAACAAGTAGGTGGGTAAATTTCAGTGTAGTTTCAGTGTAGTTAGCTCCTCCCTTCAGGCAGTGTCCCCCGGCATTTTGATCAGAACTGAAGAAGCAGCTTGAATGAGCTACGAAATTTATTCGATCAAAATAAACTTGTATCCAGTTGACAAATTGAATTTCTCCTTTTGCCGTGGATTCTACCTGGACGACTGAGGGATTTTATACACAAGTGTGAATGAAACAAAACAAAACTCAGGTATGTTTTGGGTGAGGTAAGACCATTATAACATTATAATTTTGTATAATATAGGAACTTCCTGTGGGCTCACCACCTGCAGAGGGGTTCATAGGGGGGGGTCAGGTGCTGTGAGAATTGGGCAGCAAACTGCCCCCGTGACCCAGCTGGATTAAGAGGGAGAAGATGGATGGATGGATGGATAGGAAGTTTAGTGGAAAAACTATCCATTCATCCATCCATCCATCCATCTTCTTCCGCTTATCCGGGGCCGGGTCGCGGGGGCAGCAGTCTAAGCAGGGGCTCCCAAGCTTCCTGCTCCCCAGCCACTTCCTCCAGCTCCTCCGGACGGACCCCGAGGCGTTCCCAGGCCGAGAGACATAGTCTCTCCAGCGTGTCCTGTGTCTTCCCCGGGGCTTCCTACTGGTGGAACATGCCTGGAACACCTCCCGAGGGAGGCGTCCAGGAGGCATCCGGACCAGATGCCCGAGCCACCTCAGCTGGCTCCTCTCGACGTGGAGGAGCAGCGACTCTACGCCGAGCTCCTCCATTGTGACCGAGCTCCTCACCCTATCTCTAAGGGAGCGCCCAGCCACTCTGCGAAGGAAACTCATTTCGACCGCTTGTATCCGCGATCTCGTTCTTTCAGTCATTACCCAGAGCTCATGACCATAGGTGAGGGTAGGAACATAGACTGACCGGTAAATCAAGAGCTTCGCCTTTTGGCTCAGCTCCAACACAACAGTCCGATACAGCGACTGCATCACTGCCGACGCCGCACCCATCAGCCTGTCAATCTCACGCTCCATCCTCCCCTCACTCGTGAACAAGACCCCGAGATACTTGAACTCCTCTACTTGAGGCAGAGACTCCCCACCCACCCGGAGAGGACAATCCACCTTTTTCCGGTCGAGAACCATGGCCTCAGATTTGGAACAGCTGATTCTCATCCCAGCCGCTTCACACTCGGCTGCAAACCGCCCCACTGCTGCAGGTCCTGGCTCGATGAAGCCAACAGGACAACATCATCCACAAAAAGCAGAGATGAAATCCTGTGGTCCCCAAACTGGACCCCCTCCGGCCCCTGACTGCGCCTAGAAATTCTGTCCATAAATACAATAAACAGAACCAGTGACAAAGAGCAGTCCTGTCGGAGTCCAACATGCACCGGGAACAAGTCTGACTTACTGCCGGCAATGCAAATGTGGAAAAACTAGTTTTATCTATTAGTTAACCTATAACCTGAGACCTGTAACCTTAAGTAACCTGAGACTACCAGTTCATCCCAACTTGTCCTTGAAATCCTCTCCAGGCAGTTCTTGATGTTCCACTGAAAAAAACAGATACATTCAACAGAAAATCACAAGAAATATTAGGGTTGGCAGAAAATTTGGATTTCCAGAGAACAGAGGTAGGCCAGATCGAGCTCAAACCTGTTCAGCCGTTGCTATGTCAAGAGACACAACATCATCAGATTTGCTGCGGGGTAAATTTAACGACCAAATAATATTAACATGGTACAGAAAGGATATCAGGTAGATTCCATAGTAAAATGAAACTATTATAATGACATAATTTTCTGAGAAATCACATCCAGCCAAACCAGATCAAACATTCAACTGAATCGTTTATGCAACTGTGAAACATAAATTAAAATCATTGTTACAAAAAGCAATGTATGAAAGGTTCTCTCTAATTTTGACATAATTTGGTGGTATAAAACCTGTCGGAAATATAAAGGGTAGTTTTCTAAAGAGAATTCTATACAAAGATGACTCACAAACGAATATTAGCAAGAAACAAATGTATTTCATGCTTTAATTTCAACAAAATAAAGGCACTTTCTGATATTTCTATTTGGCAAATCGTAATCTCTGTGTACATTAATTTTGGACCAGTATACTCCATGGTCGCTTGGAAACAGTTATGAGTTTCCCTAGAATGATATCTTGATCTCTAACCAGGAAGTAAAATTTTAAAAGTGTGTTTTAGTAAAATCTGTAGTCCAACCTGTCATAGGCACTTTAGACTGTATGAATGCATGAATAATATTAAAATAATGAACTGAGTAATATTTATTCTTGGAACAGTAGGTCACAATTAATCCCATTGGCAGGAAAATGACTTGACTCATTAAGAAAACCTCCAGGTCACTCCTTACTTGTTTTAACCCATATTTTCAGATCTCCCTACAATTAAAGGATGAGCAGGCTTGAATGGACAATACAAGTGTTGAGTGTTTACGTCTCCAGGTACAAAAACTTCCTTTCCGCTCATGATGACAAGTAGAAGAAATACTGAGTCAAATTTCATTGAAATGGGAGCGGGTGATCTGATTTATCCAAACGAAAGCCCTGCCGGTTTCCTGAATAAACAGAAGATCCGTGTAGATTAAGGGTGGGACGAGATGCAGTGGGATTCAACAGTGACTAGATCAGGAAGTTAATTTTCCCATTCATTTTTCCCATACAAAAATTTTAATATTAAGAGCATTGTGTAATTTTTCTAGAGGGTTTTGGAGATGTTATTGCTTGGCTTGGTGTTATTGCTTGGCTTGGTGTATATTTAGCCTGGAGGTGTTTTTATTGTATAAATTAAATACCTTTAAGAACATTCTTGCGTGAGTGGGCTCGCCTTTCCACCAAACTGATTTGCATTTTGGTTCACGTGCTTCCATGGAAATAAATAAATGTACCGTCTTCCTGTAAAACAATCTGCCAGCTTGTCCCGACCTCGAGATCTGTGCCATTCCACAGAATTAGTGCATAAATTCAAGGGGCGTGGACAAAGATAAGCTGTTAAGTACTCAAACAATTGAATAAGCACGTAATAGGTGTAACCTTATATAGAAAGGTGAGGTTTATTTTCTCAGAAATCAAATCCAGCCAAACACTGAACTCAGAATTGAATAAATGACAGGTTGTGTTCAAGCTTTCAAACTTTTAATATAATTTTTTTTTTCAGAAAGTCTATGGAAAAATGTAGATCTGCATTTAACCCTTTTGTGTCCAATTTAAATGTAAACTAATTCGGGAAAAAATCTCACAAGGTAATTTTGTCTTGCAAGATCTTGTGGCATGAGATGTTGCCTCACTACTAAGGTATGCCACTTTGAATGGAGCTGTAATTTGGCAGTTTCACAGAATGGAATCAGGTGGCAACACCAAGACAATTTACAGGTCTGCTCTGTGGAGATGTAACCCAACTAACAGTAAGAATACACGTCTTTTAGAGTATTTCTGAGCAATAAAAACATTTGTAATTGAATTCATTTTACTGACATTGTGTGTGGAACAAGGCAATAAAATCTCCACCGTGACAAGCAGGTGGCGAACTCTCCATCAGAAATATCATCTTTAAACCTGAAGATGCTCCACAAAGTAACAAAAAATGATTCACTGCTCTGATTTCTAAAAATGAAAACCATGAATATATTATTCTGATGAGCCAAAATATTGAAAACCAAATAAGTGGTTCTTTAATTTCACATTATTGGAGTTACATTTAAAATACCATCTCATACTATGACATACATTAATAGCCTTGTAAGTCGCATACATTAAAAAACCAATAGCCTGACACAAGTTACTCTTACAAAGAGAAATTCCTTCAACAACGAATGCAAGAAAACTGGTGATAGAAATTTAAATTATATAAAAAAGCTTGTCTGGGGTACTCAGCATTTTCTACACCGAAAAAAAAACATGAAGAATACAACCTAAAGTATAAAACCACCATGCGTGTGATTGTTGCTGTTATAGAGATTGTGCTCCCCCTGCTGGTCAAAAAGCATAGTACAGGTTTCAAAGAGCAGCTCATAGCGATCTGGCCATTGCTTTGTTGATGTCGTAATAAGACTAATATGATAATATATATTGAAAAAGCACATGTGAGGAAATATTGGGTCCAATATCAAACAACTGGTGAATAGAGAAACAGTAGCTGGTGCTTCTCTGACTGGCGCATGCTTCACCACTGAAAAATCTAAGACACTTTATAATTCACTTTACAAGAGAACTGTATATTACAAATTACATGCAAGTCTGTTTTTTCTTCACATATGGTCCCTTGGAAGTCTTGTTTTCCACAGTTCAACCCAAGATTCCCATTCCCAAATTTGTGTTTTTCCATTAAATGTGTTTTGTTTCTAAGCACCTAGTTTCTTCCATTTTCTGTTCTTCATACATAAGAAGGCTCATGATATCTCCATACTATCAATCAAGTGGCAGATTTGTCCTTTTAAAGGCATTTTCTTGTCATATTTTGCAGGTTCCTTACGGTTTTCTATGTCCAGATCTCAGTTGGTACCATGGCTTCTTTACTCCCCACTGAGGGCATGAGGTTGTGCTCCGAGAGGAAATCTAATGGAAACTGGACCAAAAATCCTCGGATTTTCTTCAGTTCTTCCCGGGCTTTGATCGGGTCGATCTGAGCCATTCCCAGTTTGGTCTGGTACTGCTCCAGCTCAGCCATGTTACGCACAAGAGACGAGGGGAGGCATCTAAACACCTGAAGAAGATACAAAACATTAAATACTGCTACATGAAGTTAAAGGGTTCTATATAAAATAAAATTGAATCTTGTGAGCTTTAAGTCGCGTTATAATATTGTTACCTCTGCAAAAACATAACCAGAGTTGTGTTTTGTTCATTCACCCATGTCTGAGTAACCCCCTTGTGAGCTTTAAGATAATTTTTTCCGTTAGTTCAGTAGAGATTTGGCAATTCCAGGGCTGAAATGATCAAAATGGAGCACTTCCTGTATTACCACATGACATCACAAGGTGGAACAGAATGTTTTCAGTTTGAGAGAGGAACTGAAATCTATATATGCAGGGTTTGTGTGTTAAACGTGTGACTGAAACAAAACACAACTCTGGGTGTTAGTGATGAGGAAATGGAAATAAATAAATAAAAATAGTGTAAAATGAGTCCGTATAAACATGTGATTTGTTTTTATTTTTATTCTCCCTTTACCAGTATTCAGATCATCATTTGCAATCCATGAGTAATGTGCTAAAATGACCCTGCAGAGTCTTGGTTCAGATTCAATTATGACTGCGCTAAAAATAATACAAATAGGAAAAAGGTTTGTTCTTTTTTAATCAAAAGGAATCCTCATTTTTCACATGTTCAAAATAGCTATTTCATCCATCTAACAGACCAGATAAGAGGCTACATTTTTCCCAGAATATCTATCACACTTTCTGCATTGCTAAATTCTCGACGTATCAACCAAAGGTTCGTAAAGTAAAGTAAGATCTGCATCTCACTCATTCATCTGTATCTGTCTCCTGGTTGGATTAAATATCAAAGTAAGACTTGACATGAACACGGAGAGATGTACCTTCTCGTAAATGGTGGCGTTGCGTCCGGCGGTGGTCATCCAAACCTCTTTGTAGAAGCGGTCACTGATGGGGTCTGAGAGGTCAATGCTGTCGTCTGTGTGGCCTCCCAGGATGGTTCTGGAAAAAGAAAACAGGTGATGGCAGAGTTTAGTTCAGTTTTACTTCAGGGCAAGTGCCTTAAATTCCTAAACACAACATAGTATGCCAACTCACCAACCAGCTGGTCCAAACAGTGACCCTTGAGCAAGACACTTCATGTTACCTACTCAGTATGACTAGTTCATTATAGCAAAAAAAGGCAGAATCCACTATAAGTGTTACTGCAGATTTAATAAATAAATACGCAGACAAATCTAAACGTCATTTTTAATGGTCACAATAAGCAAACTGCAAAGGCTGGAATTAGCAAGCTAACATAATGCCCTCAAACATAACACACATTCTTATTACATACAAGTCAGGCTGGCTTATCCTGTAGCTCATAGGCAACATCTTGTACATAGCAATAGATTGTGGATCTTGTCATGTTTTGAACTGCAAAATCTATATTAGTGTAAATGGATTAAAGGTCCTATATTGCACAAAATCAACAAAATCAACTCTTGTGAGCTTTAAGTTATGTCATAATGGTGTTAGCTCATTAAAACATATCTGGAGCTCTGTTTTGTTTCATTCACACTTGTCTGAATAAGCACTAAGTTAAGGGTTTTCTGTCAGAGAACACAGCCTAAATTTGGCGAGTTTGTGTTTTAAACATGTGTGAAATATGGAACCTTTAAGCAACTCAACTTTAGTTTCAACAACATTACTTGTAGAATGTGGTAATGACAATAAATCATATGCAAATTAACTCTTGGCTGCACGTTCCAATCCAGGTCATCCAGGCGCGTCTCTCAATAGTAGCATGTTGGACTAGATTTTTAGGTTTATTTAAATTAGGCTTGCTCTAAAAATAACAAAAGCTTCTTACAGATAAGGCAGGTTGGCTCACCCTACAGTTCACAAAACAATAATTCAAGTATGATAGCATATACAGGTACAATCCATATTTACGTACTGTTCCTCTCTCCAACACTACTTTATTTTTACTTGAAACGTTGCGATTAAAAATGTACGTGAAACAGACTTAAAACAAAAAAACAGAAGATTTAAAACACATTAAAAGTGCTCTTAATAGGCTATTTTCTGATCTGCTACAATCAAGCAATCAAACTTTATTTATAGAGCGCTTTTCATAAAAATGCAACACAAAGCACTTAATAATGTTTCCTCATCAAAAACATACCTGGAGTTGTGTTTTGTTTCATTCACACATGTTTAACACACAAACCCTGTATATTTTGGCACTTAAACAGAAAAAAACTCCCAACTTTTGATGTCATGTTGTAATACAAGAAGTGCTCCATTGTGTTTTTAAACTCCATACGCCTTCACGAGAATCATTTGGATAATTTCAGCTCTGGAAGGTCAGCCAAAAAGTAAAATGTAGGTGTTAACTTGAAAACTATTGCTTCATGCCATCACAAGTTGCAACAGAGCATTTTGAGCTTTGGAGATGCAATGATAAAGTGTGTGTGAATGAAACAAAACACAACTCCAAGTGTATTTGACAAGGTAACAACAGTATAACATGACTTAAAGCTTTAAAGAGTCAACTTTAGGCCCTTTAAATAGTCTGGAGACCATCTATGAATGTACATTTCACACCAACAAAGTTCAGCTCTGCAGCAGACACCAGAGAAGCCCTGTCCTCGTCTGACCCCACATCCCCACTGCAGCACAGCTTGAGAAATGCTGTCACGCTGTTGTCCCCACACAGATTCATTATACGTGTTTGCTTGTCCCCATACACGGTTTGCCTGACTAATGCTATAACCAATAACATCTGTCTGTGTTACGTTTCCCGACAACGCGCTCCCATCAATCACTCGTGTCGTTTTCATTCAAACGGGGACAAAAGACGTGCGTACAAAGCTCACCTGAAGCACTCGAGGCGGAGGTTGAGCGCGTAGGGTCCGGCCTCATAAGCCTGCCCATCCATCACCGAGGGCACCTTCTCCGAGTCCTCCACAATCACCGCCACCTCGCTGTCACGCTTACCCAGCATGCTCCTGTCGTTGATGTTTGCAGAGCCTGGATACAGGGAGAGTGGGGTAAACACGGTCATGTATCTGTTTGGATTTACATTTGGGAACAGATTTGTATGTATGGTTGAAGGTGCATTGTGTTCTGTTGGAGGGTCCACTATCGGTTTGTCTGGAGATGTTATTGTTTTGCACATAGATTGTTTATAAATGGACATGGCTAACTCACTATCCGGCATGTTTCAAATAGGAAGTGAGTATGGGCGCACTTCTGGCTGCATTGACTCATTGATTCACTTTGTATTGAAAAAATGTCGCCTCTCTCTCTGTAACTGCTGCACTGAGCCTCATCATTTTGGTCTTAAAATGTATTAACCCGCGCTACATGATCCTGCTGCTTTTATTTCACTATTTTGTCCATAAATTAATTCACTCCTATTCCTAATATGAGACTATTTAGCTCTAAATTCACCCCTTTAACTCCCACACTCCCTTAGTCCACTTTTTATACACTCTGTGGTTTTGCAAGGGATGCTCTACCGTACGTGTGCTGCATCTGCTGATTTTAGTGTTAAAGAAATCTGCCTCTCCATGGATCTGACTTGTAACTTGAACTGGTAGAATCACCTGCTTGTCTCCATGGCTATACACAAGTTTAATGTTATACACTGGAACATTCAAAGCAAAACAATAGCCAATATACTTGTCTCCATGGTGATACTATTGTTTATTGTATATCCTCTACCTGAAACCTTATCAATCAATCAATCAAACTTTATTCATACAAAAATCGTGTAAAGTCATTGTGTAATTTTTCTGGTGTAGGGTCCGCCACCTGCTTGTCTCCTTGGAGATATTACCCTTTTAGCCTTGACTATTCCACTGCATGGAAATAAACCTGTTTACCACAGTAGAGACAGGTTAATGGTGATATCTATGGAGAAGCAAGCATGCACACGGTAATTCATGTTTTTAAGGTACCGTAATTTCACGACCATACGGCGCACCGTACGAAAAGGCGCAGTCTCAGTTTTGTGTGCCATTACTGTATTTAACACACACATAAAGCGCACCGTACGAAAAGGCGCACAAACAAGCATGCAAATGTGCGTATTGAAAAATATATAGGGAGCAAAACTGAGTTTGGTTGTGCTTTATTTAAGTACTAATTACAACAATATTAAACAATAGTCATTATTCAAATCCGTCAAAGTCCTCATCCTCTGTTTCGAATCGAACAGCTGCGCAAAATCCATAGCAGGTCCACTTCGCTCCTCGCTGTCGGAGTCACTGTCCGTGCGGCTCCTCAGAAATTATACCGGCTTTTGCGAAAGCTCGTTTAACAGTACCAGCAGACACGTTAGCCCAAGCATCTACAATCCATTGGCAAACTGTAGCGTAACTCGCCCGGCGCTGCCTTCCACCCTTCGTGAAGCTGTGGTCTCCTTCGGTCATCCATCGCTCCCATGCCGCTCGCATCCTTACTTTGAACGGCCGGTTCACGCCGATGTCCAGCGGTTGGACTTCTTTCGTCAGCCCTCCCGGAATCACAGCAAGCGTAGCGTTCATTTGCTTCACTTGTTTTTCACGTCAGCGGTGAGATGAGCACGCATAGAGTCATAAATTAGAAGCGATGGTGATGCGTGGAAAAAGGTGTCTCTTTGCCATTTCAGGGTTGTTAAAACAGCAATGTTGTGCATAAAGCACATACCTGTTCTTTTATACACAAGCCACGCCCACACTTCCCCCTTTAACGTTCTCATGCTTTTTCTAACACGTCCACCTCACATAGAGCGCACCCCTTTTTCTATCACGTCCGCCTCACACAAGGCGCACTGCACGAAAGGGCGCGTGGCTCATTTTGAAGAAAATCTAAGACGTTTATATGCGCCTTATATGGTCGTGAAATTAAGGTATTTTGAGCTATAAAACACCTGTGCTTGAACAAATATAAGGGAGAGATGTTTAATGCTCTGCTGTGGAACATTACAGGCAAAGAAATCTCCAAGGAGGCAATCAAGTAGCGAACCCTCCACCTTAGAAGTTACACAGTGCACCTTTAAGGGTTGGAAATGGAACAATTAACAATTTTGTTGTTGTTTTTAACTTGCAAAAACAGATACGTGTGGTTTAAAGAAATCAGGTTATAAGACACTCTTTGTATTGCTGTGTTTTACCAGAAAAATCTATATTATTGCAGTAAATATATTAGTCAACTCAGCTTTAGTTTCACCAATCTTACGTGTAGAATGTGGTCATAAAAAAAAATAAGTTATCAGTTGAATCACTATCACAACTCACATAACACGTAACACAAGTTATCATATGCAAATCAACTCTCAGCTGTACATGTCAGTCCAGGTCACACAGGTGTGTCTCTCAGAAGTATCACGTTGGGCAAGATTTTTAGGTTTAATCTCAATCTGAACCACAACTGTTACTTTGTTTTCTAACTTTCATGTTTTGATATAAACTACACTGACAGTCAATGAAAACGTCCAGGTGACATTTTTTTAAATAATTTTATAACGAATATATGAAATTATGTAGAAACAGTACAGATCAATAAATCAACACAACCGAAGATGAAAGAAAATTTTTGGGAAAAATTGCTGTAAGCAAGAACAATGTACAGTCCAAACAAAACGGCCACCTTGTCATTACAAAGTTACAGCTTCAGTAGCGAGTGTTGTCCCCACCAACAGCAATACAAGCGGTCAGTCTCCGACGCATACTGCGTATCAAACGTGCGACTAGCTGTACGGAATCGATGCCGTAAGTGCTGATTCCGGATGTAACGATCCTGATCCGGAGTCGTTACTCTCTCACGTCCAGGACGTGGTCTGTCCGCCACAGAGCCAGTTTCATCATGTCGTTGAAAAAGACGTCGGATGGTTTGATGAGAACAGTTCAATCAACGTCCAACTTCAGAATAACTCAGGCCGGCTTGCACCATGCCGAGGGTTCGCCATCTTTGGTCGCCAGTTAACCGTGGCATACTGGACGTATGGAATAAACATTTAGGCCTTTTCATGACCTTTATAAAGGCTTCACAACCCATCCTTTAAGCAGTGTACAAATGCTTGTTTTACTCCAAAACAGCTGGGTATCCCGATTCACAGGGATCACTCCCTAAAGTCCAATGAGAAATTTTTGGGGGGTCACGAATGAGTTCTGTGCACACTACTCAATGGACACATCCCAAATAAAACTGGACAATGGACACATCCCAAATAAAACTTTTCCCAAACCCTTATTTTCAAATTATATTAAAAAATGTCACCTGGACGTTTTCATTGACTGTCAGTATATGTAAAGGAAATGCTAATGTAATGTATATGTTTTCTGATAGTGTTTAAGCAGAAAATCATAATCCCTGTTAACAATAGTAACGTACAGTATAGATGAGAACAATTCCTACTCTCCAGCAGGGGGCGTACAAGAGCTGTTCTGTGAGACACTTCATTTGAAACACTTGAGTCTCTTTTGGTTTGTTGCCAACGTGACAAAATGACAAAGTGATACAAACCCTATTTCTGTTCGTGTTGTGAGTGGACGTGAGTGACAACATTATCAGAGAGAAATGGAGAAGGAGAGAATGAAAGAGGGTGACAGAAAGAGAGAGACGGAGGGAGAGAAAGTGTACAAATGAGCGAGTGAGGACGGAGAGGGGGAAAGAGGGGAGAAAAAGATTGGAGAAGAGAACGGGAGAGAAGAGAGAGGGCAAAACAGAAATGGGAGAAAAGGAGGGAAACAGGGAGGGTTACAGAGAAATGAGGGAGATATTATGAGGAGAGATATGGGAGTAAAGAAAAGAACAGAAATGCAAGAGTGTGACAGAGGAAATATAACAGAGAGAAAGAGAGAGAGAGATGAAGTAAAGAGGGTGACAGAGGAAGATATAGTAAAGGAGAGAGAGAGAAGGAGAGAAACAGAGAGATATGAGGGCGAGGCACAGCAAAGACGATGACGGAGGACAAACAGGAGAGCTGGTGAGAAGGCGCCAAAGAGGGGAGAGAAAAACGAGTGATGGAGTAAAGGAGAGAGAGAGAAAGCTTTTTCACTTCACTTCGACTCTTTTTCTCTCTCCTGATGATAGAGGAAAAAACAGGAGAGCTGGTGAGAAGGAGTCAGAGAAAGAGGAGAAAAAAAGAGGGCAGTAGTAAAGGAGAGAGAGGAGAGAAACAGACAGAAAGAGGAGTTGAGACACTGACCGATAATGACCGTGTTGTCGTCGGCGATGAGCATCTTGCTGTGGACGTAGATGAGCTCAGTGACCAGACGGCCCTCCAGCTCCACGTGAGTCCTCAAACCAGCGAAGGAAATGTAGTTCATCCACTGGTCATCCACTAACACAAGGAGAAAAAAACACAATAACACAACGGCAAAGCATGTGGTCCGGAGCAGAGTCCAGATTTTGGAGGAAGGAATGTGACTATTTCCTTTGCTGGCGAGGGCAGATATGAAGGTCGCGTATTATAAAAGGGATTTGTATTTTTAAAGGTCCAATATTACACAAAATGTATTCTTTACCTCATCAAAAACATTGCATTGTTGCATTTTGTTTCATTCACACGTTTGAGTAATCCTTTATTAATAGGCTGTCTGCATCTCCAAAGCTTAATATGCTCCGTTCCACCTTGTGATGTCATTCAGAGGTAGTTTTCATGTTAACAGCTACATTTTACCTTTCGATTGGCAATTGCAGGGCTGAAATCATCCACATTTCTAGTGAAGTTGTATGGACTGTGAAAACACAGTGGAGCACTTCCTGTATTACCATATGACATCACAAAGTGGAACGGAGTGTTTTCTGTTTTAGGGAAGAACTCAGTCTAAATATGCAGGATTTCTGTGTTAAACATGTGTGAATGAAACAAAACACAACTCCAGATATGTTTGTGATGAGGAAACATCAGAAACATCAAAAATATCAAAATATCGATATATTAAACTGTTTAATGTGAGGATACAGTATTGATATTGTGGGCTGCTGTATCGATATACCGGCAAGAGTATGTTTTGGTATATTTTACTAAATTATTTTGTTACAGCGCTACAGAGGAAGGAAACTCGTTTATGCAACACATCTGACCTTCACTGTTTTGATGATTAAAATGGGTGTGTTTCATGTTAACTTTGCACAAGAAGTGACTTTTTAAGAAGACTTTTTAAGTATCACAGCCATGATTTAGCCATTATTTTATACTGAACCATATCGAATCAATTTGAAATATACTGTATCGAATTTAAAGCTCACCGTATCGAGACACGTATCATATAATATCGTGGCCTATGTATCGTATCGGCAACTTCTTCACGATACCCGGTCCTACTCCATGAAGATGTGAATGCTCTGGTTTAAAATCTCCACAGTATGGCATTAAATGAATCTGCTTTGCATTTGTTCAACTGCAACTGTGTTATTTATGGCTCAAAAATATCTTGGACATACTGTGGAACATTCTTGGAACAAGTAGGTGATGGACTCTCCAGCAGACAAGATAAGGCAAAATAAAGGTGAAATAGGGTCAAATGCTTCACACAAAACTCAAATCGTGAATTAAATTGGATGCTGTTTATCTAGAACTGTGTGAGCTGATGTGCAAAGTGATTTGATTTGGATTACAACACATTGACGGTACTTACTTTCTCTTTTTAGCTGTGAAATGATGGAGTACTCCCCTCGTATCATGGTCCTGTACAGTAGAAATGTTGATATTAATTTAAATGTTTCTTCTACTTCTTTTTTCCCCATAAAATAAATCAAAATAAAAGATAAAATGCAGAGTAACCTGTAGTTGAAGTGCATGACGGCCTGGATGGCGTTCCCTCCTCCAGTCGTGATGTCTCCCTCGAAACCAGGAAGTAGAGGCGTCACAATGTACACGCGGTACTTTTTGCCTTCTCTGTAGAGTGAAAAATAAGCAAAAGTTACACTAAAATATGCAACACAAGTCAGAATAACAAAAATATAAGAGGTAGAGGTAAGTACTTGTGAGCTCTGACAATCCGCTCGATGATGGCGTCCCCGATTTTGTTGTAGACCGTTCTGTTGTCAGCGCAAGAAATAAAGAACTGGTTCTGAGAAGAGACAAAAATACCTCTTAAAGGAGTCGACTCTTCGAGAGATTTAAGCAGAGTTCGAATGCTGTTAGCGCCTCAAAAACACACCCTGATTCGTGTTTTGCTTTATTCACACAAGTTTGAGGAATAATTTATTATTACTCTGTCTGCGTCTTCAAACCTCAAAATGTTTTGTTCCACCTTGAGATGTTATGAGGTAGTAGTTTTTCCATATTGTCTGAAGGTGGTACAGAGTGTTTTTGTTTAAGAGAAGAGTTTAGCTTATATATGCAGGGTTTGTGTGTTAAATGTGTGAATGAAACAAAACAACTCCAGGTAGGTTTTTGATGAGGAAACACCATGCTACTACTACTACTACTACTACTACTACTACTACTACTACTACTGCTACTGCTACTGCTACTGCTACTGCTACTGCTACTGCTACTACTATTTTTAAATTAAAATGTTTAGAATATCTGTATTTCCAATTATTTGTACAGCACATTTTACCAACACAAAGTCTCCAAAGTGCTGCACAGAGTTGGCACAATATAAATGAACACATTAATTAATATAAAGCATAAAATAAATAAAAAGCAAGTCAGTAAAAAACTAAATTAGAATAGAAAACTAGCAAAAAATAAAATCAACAAAAGATAGTCAGAGGAGCAAACAATTCTCACGCAGTGTTAAAAAGCCAGTGAGTAAAATGACTAGTATTAGAATTTGTATTTCAAATATTGTGTATGTGTTATATGTGTATATTATTTACATAAAATTGAACATTGGGTCTATACATATTCTAACAGAACATACAAGGTTAAATTCAGACATAATAAAAACAGATGGAAAAGCTCAAGAGTTGAAAGGTCTTTACCTCTATGTAGATGTAGTGCTTGCTCTTGGCGATGACCTGGATATAGGCATTGTGAATGGACTCCTCGTGATACTTTATACCGGCCGACCAGTCCGCAGAGGAACGCAATATCTAAAACACACAAGCACAATATTAAGGTACAGATACAAAGAGAGGAGACTACACTTTAACTATTTACAAAACTGATACTGATTCCATCTAAAGCTCTATCAGATTTCCTAGTTTTAAAAGAAAACCTTGAAAAAAAGGATCAAAACATTTTGAAACATCATATTTGACCAAAGCTTTTGACACATCCTTTATAAAATCCACAAGTTTATCATATGTTGCTGAATGTTTTGCTTATCATTTAGAAGTTTTAGTTAAAAGATACCGACACGTGACCCTAAGAAACTTTTTTGAATACACATAACCAATCAAAAGTTTGGACACACCATCTCATTCTATGCATTTTTTATTTAGTTTTACAGCTTTCTACATTTTATATTCATACAGAAGATATCAATGACTGACAGCATATAAAAAGCAAATTTATTTACTATTTATGTAAAATCTCGTTCTGTGATTTTAGGTGTGGAAAAGTACGGGACATTTCGGTTATGAGAATAAAGTCATGTCAAAGCTTGTACGCTGATTTACATGAGTGTCACTGGGAGCATGTGATCTGGTTATACAGGTCTATTAAAACATGACTAATGGCAGAATAAGCCAGTAAATTTCCTTTTAAGATAAGCTTTGTTTCATTCACACATGTTTAATACACAAATCCTGCATATTTAGGCATTTAGTTAAACACTGTTCCACCTTGTGATGTCATGTGTAATACGGGAAGTGCTCCATACGCCTTCACTAGAGTCATTTGGATCATTTCAGCCCTGGAATTGCCCATCTCTGCTAACCTAAAGGTAAAACGTAGCTGTTAACTTGAAAACCTGACATCACAAGCTGTGGAGATGTAACAGACCATTACTCAAACGCGTGAATGAAACAAAACACTGCTCCAGGTATGTTTTTGATGAGGTAACAAGATTATAACAAGGCTTAGGATCTTTAAACGGTATGAAACGCATACTACTACATCCTCAACTGAACTTGGCAACAGCTCCGAGCACTTGAGCTGAGTTGAACTGCAGAAGTGTTTGTGTCTGTGAAGTCTGTTACGTAACATGAAAGTCTTGTAGAGGCGTGTTTCTTTTATCGGTCTGCAGCAGGAGTAGAGAAGGTGAAAACTGGAATGTGGAGATGGTGTGGGAAAAATGGATCTGTCAGGGTTCTCTTGGCAATTTAACTCTTTAAGAAGAGACTCTGGTCAAGTTTATACAAGTTACAGGTCGGATCTGTGGAGAGGCAAGCCCGCTCACAGTCCGAATGCCTGTTTTTGTAGCTATTTTTGAGCTATAAAACCACCTACAATTGAATACATGTAAAGTAGAGCTGTTTCAATTCATACTGTGGAACATTCCAGACAGAGCAATGACATATCCATAGAAACAAGCAGGTGACAGACAGTCCATCAGGAAAAGTTACACAATGCACCTTTAAATGAGCCAGAGTAGTTGAGAAGATCTGACTTTAGTACGTAAGATTTAAGACGCAAATTTTAACTTTTAACTATTTTTGCCACAAATATTATACTGCAGTTTTATTTAGTTTGAGGTTTGTTAAATGAACCAGCAGCAAGTTGAAGTGAATTTAGTGTTTGAGCAAAGTTCAAAAACATAAATCTTCGCAATAAAATACATTTATTTGGAGAATATTCCACATTTTCGACATCATGTGCCAAAGTGTAAGCTATTTTACCCGGGTTATTCATTAACCTTCATCTACTTGTAAACACACTGTACCAAAATTGGGAAATAAATAAACACAGACTAGAACAGGGCCAAACCAGGACTAGAACAGGGCCAAACCAAGTCTATATCAGGACTAAACTGGGCTCAAAATAGGAGCAAACCAGAAGAAACGTGAACACACTTATTGCTGTCAACAAATTCTCACTCAAAAGGAACTTGGTCGTGAGCGTATGTGAGCGGTTTTTTACCTGGACTTTTGTGGTGACGCTGTTTGGGAGCTGGTATCGGACTTCATTGGCGCTGGTGTGAGATTTGGGAATCAGGTACGGGTAGGACAAAGAACGGTACTTCGGCTTCATGATCTAGAAAAAAGATTTCGAAATAA